>OZ022260.1:40848550-41450550 GCA_963978905.1 Trichostrongylus colubriformis
AATTAAAAAAGTGTAGCAGTTACTATAAGAAATGAAAGTTTTTATCAGTCAGTCATATTCGGTTGTAAGGGAAGTTTTGGCAGGTTTCGCTTTCAAATTCGGGAGATCATAACTCGGTCCCGACTGCGCCTTTTCTCAAAGAATAAGCACCATTCGATTTGTTACACTAGCAACATTATTCGTACTTGCATATCTCAATTCGATGAAGGGCTGATGATTTATATTGCGCGAAATCAAAAAAGAAATCAACTCCCAACCACCATTTTTTCTGAACACACTGCTGCTGAAGAGGCTTCAATGTTTGGGAAAGTGGGGCTTAGTTAGTGCCAGATCTGGTGAATATGATAGACGAGTAAGGGCGTCAGCCTGTAACTACTTCAGTTGTTGGAATGTGATTTGTGGAAAATGTGCTCGCGCATTGCTGCTCCGAGGGGTCGCGCGGCACCCATTTTTTGGGTTTTTTTTCAAATCGAGGTTACTTGAGGTGGTCAACTAAGTGTGTTTGTTGAGGACCAATACTTTTGGACATCCCCTGCGAGTATGGGCACTCATCGCTTTCTGCCGTTTTAGTTAAAGTGATCTGATCAATTGAAAATTCGAGCAATTCGTTCTCATTTCTGCACTTCTGAAATCAGGGACAAAGTGTTCCATCCAATGCTTCATTCCGTATTGCAGTATTCACATTTGTGGTTGCCTTTACTGGGACTCGGTCAACAAGAACTCATGAAGTGAAGTCAACCAGAAAGTGCCATTTTCGCAGCACTTTGAAATTTCCCTAGTAATTCGAAAACCTTGTGGCACTCCAAGGAAAGCATATATATTCAGAGAGAACAACTTTTTATCTGTCTAAAAAGCGCAACATGTAAGTTGATTCATGTTGATGCGTGCTCAGATCACGGGCCACTCCCAATCACAGGCAACGCCCTCGGTCCATTGGTCTGGGTATAACTAGTTCGTTATAATGTTCTCATTACTCGCAGAAACCAAAGGATGTACTCCCTCTTTTCCGGTCAGCAAGTTGGAAACGATATAGTAGGGGAATTTAGGAAACTCAATTACTGTGACCTCTACGTTTTTTTTTTTTTTAAATTAGCCATTCTATGTGTTGCTGGCTTCTTTCCTAAGTTCACTTCTGATGGACTATCAGCCTTAAAGACGGAGCACATGTATTAGTGAGGCAACAGGCAGTAATAACACCTGTCTGTTGCTTCACTAATAAATGTGCTCCGTATTTTAGGCTTGGCATGTGATTGTGGAAATTGCATAAAATGAGAGCGAGGCATGACTAACGCATCAGCTCCTCGCAATAGACAAACGTCTTGACCTTTATTGACTTCTTAGTGGCTCTTGAAGGCATATCAAAGCTACATGACCACGTATGTGGTTCTTGAAGAGTAAGGCGGCTTTTGCAGTGAGCAATAATCGCGTTTTCTCTTGAAAAGGTTTTCTCCGACGAAAAGATTTAGGGGTAAACCAGGGCGAAAAACGTCACAGTTGTGAAGAATTTTGAAGAATATCCAAAAACGAGGGCTAAATGGGCAATGGTTGTAAAAAGCAATGGCGCTAATTGAGGGATGAAGTGTGCCTGGCCTGAGGGACGGTATATTGCAGAAACTTTTAATTGGGTCTTTTTATGGGCATGTTCCATGTTATTGCTTTCCTTTGGAATGCTACTAGATGTATATACCGAGGTGTGGGATCTGTAAAACGGTGGAGTCCATGAAGCCTGTGTCCTCTGCCTTTCAACCCCGTATTAAAGGAACGGGAAGGGGTCCGAAACAAGAAGAAGATGCAAGTGAATGAGCATTTTGTAACGAACACTCAAGGTTAGAAGCGATAATAGGCGAAAAAACCTGGACTCAAAAGCGCGACGCTGCGGTGTGTATTCGCATCCCATTCGCATCAGAGCATCCATTCCGAGTTGTCCGCTATAGGAAACGGGCCGGGGGTCAACGTTGGTTGTAGCACCTGACTCCCAGCGCAGGGGGTGGCCATTCCCAACTAATACATTAGCATTCATGTAAGTGCATTCAGAAACAATATAAGAAAGAACAAAGTAAAAAGTAAAAGGAAAAAAACAGATTTATAATAGAAACATCTCCTTTTGGCAATGCCAAGGCGTCAAATTGGCGAGCGTGCAATGGCGGCCACTTAAGCTAGTCCGCACTACGTCTGTTCTACCGTAAGTCAAAATTACCCCTTCCGGTGTCTTTAAGCACATTTCAAGTTAATGCACACAAGTGATCCCTTCAGCCATATCATAGGGGATTCCTTGAAAGCTGAGTGCAACGGACTAAGGCTGTACCTGAGGAACGAGTTCGAATGACAAGAAAGGGAGATTGGTCATGTGATGATTAGGATTGTTCAATCCCTTATCGGAATACTGCACCTTCAAAATCCCCATCTACTCTTTTCTGGGATTCGCCACGTTGCACTTCCATGTGAATTGTGGTCCAAGCCCTCTCACTCCATGAGTCAAGGAAATCCTCTTCATGCTGAATACACTTGGAATCCGCCATAGAGACTGTAAAGCTTGTGTGTAATACGCAGAATACGGTAGTCAGATACATTAACTATCAGATATTTACTGGTGAATTTGACAAAAAAATGGACACTGTATATTTGAGTATTGAATTTTTACCAGTAAATTCAATAGAAGCTGAACACTATCACTGCTTTCTTCCACACCCAGATCGATTGTGGGTTGTCCGTAATGACACTGGAATCCGAAATCCTCTCATCTCAATGTGTAACACCACTAATCCCACATGTCACGTGGTCAGGGAAAGCTCTATTTATTTCTATTTCTTGTTTTCATTCAACTGAAACGAAAATGGTTCTGATTAGCTGCTTTAAAAGAAGTGGAAGTTTAGAACTACCGAAAGCTCTCAGTATCAATTTTTAGACCAATCATGGGAGCGATACTTCTCAATTATCCCTGGTTAGTTTATCCCATGCTAGCCCCTGTCCAAAATCTGGAGACTGGAAGCAGATTAGCGTGGTAGTCGCAAAAATGAAGTGGTTGGAAAATTGGGAAGGGTTTGTTCCTTCTAATGGAACAGGGTAATCATGCAAGTACATGAGAACCTAAAATCCTAAAATAGCTTTTCTAGACGAAAAAAAAGGTTGGTAAGGTCTTCCGAATTCCTGCTGTTATACCAAGCAAAAAACGAGGGGAAATGATTAGCACGGTCCGAGAGGGTGAGCATGCGGCCATGTGCACGCCATACAGATCCCGCCAATAAGCTATAAGAAATGCCTTCAAAATTGTGTTCACATAGTAGTCGAAGTAGAGCTCGTGCTTGAAAATGTCGGATCCACGAGCGATTAACTAAGTTCTCCTGACCGTCTGGCAGCCGTAATGCACACGGAGTGTGCACTCGGGCTGCCAGACAGTTAGCAGAATTGCCAGATTCGCCGTATCGGTTCGGCCTCCTATTACGGTATTTAGACCTCCAAATCCAAGAGAAACCTCTCAATAGAAGACAACTGGCAGGGGGTGGGGATGAGTCGCAATCGCTGGGAAGCCAACGGCGGTAATGTCTCTTGCACTGATTCTCACAAAGGCACTGATAGGGGAAATTCGGACGAACTGTGAAAAAAAGTATGTGTGAAAATCGTGGTGCTCAGTAATACGATGGTTAAGATAACGGATCCAGAAAACCCAAAAAAAAAATCTTTCTCATCACTAAGTCTCCAATTCCGTTGCCAGGGGGCGGGCCATGTTAGAAAAGGCGGCGGCTGCTGAAGGGACGCCCCTAGTTTATCTCAGTGGCGCGCTCTGTCGCCCTCCTCGTAAGACAAGAAAATTGTCTTCATGCTGAATACTTACAAAATCCATCGTAAGGAATATCAAGCATATAGTACGCGGAATACGGTAGTCAGCATATCGAATATCGAATTTTTACTAGTAAATAGAAGTTCGACACTATCACAGCTTTTTTCACACCACGATCGGATATGATTGTATGCAGTTACAAGGAAATCCTTTCATCTGGATATGTGACCCCACTAATCCCATATGTCACTCGGTCAGAGCAACCTCTATTTATTACCGGATGCGTGGAGGGCCAGTGCCATCGTTCCCATATTCAAGCACAGGAGGGGTACAATGGAGTGTTTCAACTACCGTGGAGTATGACAGTTCATACCGTGAAGCTGTACGAACGGCTGATTGACTTGAGAAGGGAGCTCGTCACCATCTCTCAGGAGCAGTTCGGGTTCATGCCTGAGCGGTCCGCCATGGATGCCATCTTCATCCTCAGACAAGTGATGGGAAAGTAAAGTGAAAAGCGTCAGCTCTGCTTCCTAGCCCTCCTGGACCTTGAAAAGGCGTTCGACCGTCTGCAACGACCAGTAATCTGGGACGCGCTCTGAGAACGACAAATGCCAGAGCAGCACCTGGTCTCCTTAATAGAGGGCATGTACATACGATGAGGCTAAGGCTGTCGTACGCACCCCGCAGGGACTGACAGCGGAAGTAAGGATCTCGGGAGCTGTACACCAAGGCTCAGCTCTAATCCGTTCCTCTTCCTTCTCACCATGAATGGCACGGTAAAAGACCTCATAGTAGAGGGACCACCGAGAACCAATCTCTACGCTAACGACATCGCCAGCCGAAGATGGTACGGTAGATCAAGCCGTGAAAGCTCCAATAAATATGTACGGCATAGCTGAAATGGAGAGAGTCCACAGGAATCCTCTGCGATCGACGGTGCTCCATCCCATTGTATATCCATCTTTGAAGTTCATCATGCACTTATGCACACGCGAAAAACTTTGATAAAGTTCAGTAAAAAACGGTAAAAGAGAGGAACGGAGCTCGCCCTGCTCGCATCCCTGGCCAATTGACGAGAACGCTAACAATGAGAACGAGGGGCAACGGTTGGCTCGTCCTAGAGCTTAACTGAAAGAGAAAGGATAATCCTGTTGAGTGGCTACCTAGAAAAAGCACAAACGAGTCCGAATAATGGACGCCCTTTGCCGCGAAATTGAATCGGATTCAAGGTATTCACGGAGAAAAGGAAGAGCAGTATACGATTTACACTCACTGCCAAAGTCATGGAAAATGACCGACAGTGTAATTAATGGATTACTAGAAGACGCGCTAAGAAGGCATAAGGAGTTAGTTCGATTCCCGTATGAGACGAAAGCTCGGTATACCTGTAACAACTTCTGAGGGCACCGGCGAAACTTAGCGGATATGAAAGCCTTACTATTGTTATTGTTATCAGAAATTTAAAGATTATTATTATCACAAAATAATTAGAAGCTTTTATATCTGATTGATGCCTTTTCGAAATGCATTATGTACGTCAATTACATTAAAAATAGCGATACATATTCGAATCCCAATACAGTAATCCGCCGGGTACAGGTAATGTATAAATCAGTTTAAATCCCTCAAGATGAGCCAGATACCAGATCGCTTATCCCAGAGGAATGGAAGACTTCTATAGTTTGAGTGGGCGTTGTTATGGAACGTGAAATGATCTGTGATATGCAGTAGCCGTCAAAGATATGCGTTTTTCAATTTTAACCATATTGGCCAGTGTTTACAAATTTTGCTCATTTTTTTTGTGTTTCAGAGAAAACTGCTACTCAGTGAAACAAAGTGTCTTAGCCGAGTAAGGCACAAGTGGAGAGCGAAAATTAGTTTAACCGAAAACTCTGAAATTGACCATTTCGTGCCTTACTATTGTAAGGCTGTCATGATTCCCAATAACATGTAAAAAGCGCTAGCCTTATTTCGTGTTACTTTTGCCCACGTGCGCCATTGATTCATAAGCTTTCTATGGTCACGTGGTTTAATTTTTCGAAAGGTTTGGTCATTTTTTTGAGTGTTCAGTTAAATGTAATTTTCGACATCCCACCTGCACTATATTCATCTGAAATGCTTTATTCCACTGGTTGACAAGTCTTCAAAACATTAAAAAAACTGACGGAATATGTAAACTTAGAGCAAAGTTATGGTTAAATCCAAAACCGCATACCTTTTTTACCGCTACAGCGAAATACTGCATACGTGGAAGTTTCCCAAATTTCTCAGTACTCTGACAAACGATATAAATACAATTATTATCAAACAAATATAGCTGTATACACGCAAAAAATCCGTGATTTAAAAAAAAAACTACTTAAAACTGTGCCCAAGGCAAACATGGTAGAAGAGAGGCTTGACGGGGATTTCCATGAGCTCAAAAGACTACCGTAAACCGCGGAGACGTTACACATATAGGGGAACTTGTGTTCATTTCCATATGAGAACTCAGTAAACAGAACAGCTGAGATGAAAAGCAATTAAATACGTTTCGTCATTCATATGAGAATGAGTATTTCGTGACTGAGTGGGTGGTGGTGGGTATGCTCAGACGACTGCTGGTAGCAATATTGTTTTGACCATAGAACAAATATTTGAAACGAAATAAGCTTCAGTGGGTCCGTGTTCCTTCGTGTATCAGACATACCGCCCAGTCGACACTTTTTCACCCTTTTGGAGGCAACGCCTTACATCAATCACTGTCGGATTCGGGAGGCACAATTTTGAGAGATTGCCATAAGAAGATGCATTCAAAGGAAACACCATGGCTCCTTCTGGACCACCAAAGCCCATAAAAATGAATATTTCTAGAAAATTCAAAGACACAATCATAAGGGGTAGTAGTGGATTAATGAAAGTCCTGATGAAGTCAATTATTATAATCTTGAGTAAACTGCATGAGGGTGATGAATATTGGCATTAATTAGTCCCTCCTTAATGCTCCATGTGCCCGATCTACAAACAGTATCGCAGAATCAACTGAATGTATCCAGAGTTTGTCCCCCTCCCCCTCCCCCCCCCCCCCCCCCCCAGTTCATGGACATGGACCCCACATGCCACTGCATAGACGACCATGCAGAGTCGTTATTCTATTAACTGACATCACTTTAGTATAGTAGCGAAGTTTTGCCCAAGCGGTCTGATTGTAGCCTTTCTGAGACAATGACGAGCAGCATGCATTCTAAATTTATGAGACTGCATGGAATAAATTAGAATAACTTAACTATTAAAAAATCAAATCCGTGGTGATTAGTAGGACCAGGTCAACCTCGTCGATGGTGACGTACTCGATTTCCTCGCAGACCGGAAGTGAAGTATAAATGTGAGTGAGACTAGCGAAAAGCGAAACTTGCCCATGGAACGTGTTGAGCATGTCAGACGTCCATTACCCGATTTGATACTCAGAAGGAAAAATGCACTGTGATTTCGAGTGATGTCGGACATATATACGGAAGAGCTCAAAAGTATTTGGCCAAATACTTTTTTGTCATATCTTTTTTCTACTCGACCAAATTTGACAAAATTTTAATATGTGGTGCCTGAACCTACTGCCAACATTTCCTGCTACTTGAGTGTCACTTTACTCTTTTCATGGTTTTTTACAAGAATTTACTACAAGACCACCGAAAAAAAGAAAAAGCTTGGTGAAGAAAAACGGCTTTCTTTACAAAAACAAAATGAGCAAGCCTCAGAGAACATCAATATTTTGTGGAAGACCACGATTTTTGATGACAGCTCCACAGCGGGACGGCATAGGGATGGTATCCAAAAACAAAAAAATTGCATTTAACCACGTTACTTACACCGTTGAGCGTCAAAATAGTATATTTAATATGCAGTGTCTCCAAGTACAACAGACTTCAATTTCTCGTAGATCGGTCCAGTCGCAAAAAAAAGTTGCAAGTGAAAAACCTTAGTAAAAAACCATTTGGCCGAAGACTTTTGAGCGCTACTGTATATAGCTCAGAAAAGCACTAAGTACGACATTGCTCGGTTGACTCATTGCTCTCCAGCAGTCAATATAAATGTGGTCTTTAGTCTGATCGAATAACAACATTGTATAGGATCATCATGGAAGTCTCCCACTATGTACTCTCAGGCCGTGTAAATTAAGTAGTAGAATAATAAAGTGACAGAAGAAAATGAGTTTCAAGGAGATTCTCACCAAGCTATTTAAAGTTTGGGTTCAATATATAGGTGGAACAGAATAAAAAAAGGGTTGATGTGCATTGAGGGAGACTCAGCTTTACGTAACTTTCGTGTCAATTCCAAAATCCGCATGCTTCGATTCCAAATTCCACATGTAATAGCAGTGAAGCTTTCCTCACGTAGAGGGAATGAGAATGTGAATCTTAAAGTGCGTATCCTCTCCAACCCGCATTTTTTTCCCAAGGATGTTCCTGACTTTTCCACCCACTATAATTTGATGCCTTTTCTCTGTGAAATTTCAAGGAAGGTTTTACTGTAAAGCTCACATAATTACTCAAGACTGTTCATGATAGAGGATGTGGGGGGGGGGGGGGGTGACCGAAATCAGATTAGGGGCAGACATATTTGACCATATGGAAGGGATTTTCAGAAGACGTGAGATGAAAACAGGAGAAGGGGTAGTTCACCGAAAATCAGTCCACGGATGCCCTTCTCAGAAAGAGTCCACAGAGAAGTGCAGTGCAATCATTTAGGACTATAAATGGATGGATCAGGATAATGGGAGCGTCCCACACATACGGAGGCTGGCTTTGAAGTATTGCTCGAGGAAATAGCTAGCAATAGGAGAGGAAAAAATTTTGGAACATGAAGTGGCAGTTTTGAAGAATTAGTTGTCGAAAAAGCAGCCTCCACAAAATCAGACGAAAGTGCAAAAGAGGAGTCAACAAATGAGACAAGCTTTTTCTCCTACTTCCGCTATCGATAGCTCAGTATTCGTCTTCTCCAGCAGAAAGCAGTGGGGACTGCAAAAAATGCCAGGCCTGAAAAGGGCCCTAAGCATATACATATTGGTCCACCCATTCGTCATTCCGTTGGTTTGTGCAAGCGTGCCAAATTTGTTTATGGGCGTTTTTAGACTGTTTACCCGTTGGACACATCAGTAAATCACCAATAAAGCAAATGACATGAGGCATGAGATGACGTGTTGAAGTGGGTAATATTTTACTGGAATATGGGTTTTTTGGAAGGGGCTGTTACGCCCACGTGTCAGGACTCTAGATAGGCCCATCCGCTCGAAATAGCCTCCGGGAAATTAGTCCCCACCCTACTCCATTAAAGGACAAAGCTTGAGCTTTTTGTTAGTAAAGAGGGACGATGGCGTGGAGACTTAGGCTAAGGTGTAGGTTGGGACACACGGATTTTGACCTAGGCCTGCTACCCTGTGACAGCTTGTGGCCTTTGCCCTTTGACATGAATTATTCAGACAATTTGTTCATGTGAATCCTATCCACCTTGCGAGTCTGTTCCATTATATTGATGAACAGGTGATGCACCGGACACAAAACTTGAGAAAAAGTGAATTTTCAAGTTGAGAAAAATTAAAATAAAACCTTCCATACTTCAGAGAACATCCAATTGGTTGAAGTCAATTGTCACACCCAATTTTTTACTTCAGTATTCGCGCAATGTTGTACTCGCTTTTCAAATTATCATCAGAGGAAACTGTTATAGAAAACAAGTTCCAGGGATAGGCATGGTCATCGCGTGACCTGGAGGCCCTAGTGACCATGTATCCCAAACGTCCCTAGAATTTCGCAAAACACGTCATCACAGTCGAGGGCACTGGTGTGGACAGCTCTTGGGGCTTGGCTACTCTATGCCTTCCCTACTTCCAGCTAAACAAGAAATGATGACTGTGAAATATTCCCCGTTTACTTGATCTTTGATCTAATGGCGGTTCCTCTGTACAGTGATTTTCGAGATTGATCAAATGAAAGATTATAAATGACAAAATGATTCAATAGGAGATGAGCGGCTCTCAGAAATGGGAATCGCTCAATGTTGCTTTTTTTTCAGACGTCACCACATCAGCATTTTATGCATCGACACTGCAGAATGCGGAGTAATTCAGCGGTCATCGAGGCAAAACAATTAAAAATGAGACTATCAACGAAAAAGGAAGCGTTGTGGAAATACTGCAAAGTTTACTTTTAGGGCTGTGATTCTGCTACCTCATTCGAATTTTAAGCGATAATGGTGTTGAGGTGTGTTATTGGAAGGGATCTAGCCATGGCAAACAACAAAGTGGCGAATGCCAGATAAACTTGGTAAAGTAAATTTGCAAAAAAACAAAAAACAAATGAACGCTGACTGCAACTATGTATAGGACGATAGTGAGCTAAAAGGTGTAACGCATGTTCAATCATTTTCGGCTCCTGCTCACGACAGACAGGGTCAAACCTAGCTTTGAGAGGGTCGAGATGTACTATTATGTATCTCACCCGGTGGATAATTTTGAAGCCACCATTCCTGTACCCAGGCGTCATGATGTCGTCAATAGATACTGTTTATAACATTGTATTAGGTTGAGTCGATATGAATCGGACAAATTGACAAACTTCATGTTTATCGTGCAACTTTTTAGCGACAACTGGGGTTCACTTGAAATATGCTCCATTTTTATCCATGGCCCTCTGCCACCGGTTAGGCAGATGGTGGATACCATTGCTCCAGAAGGCCGGGGACTGGGCCTCGAAGAAGTGCTCCAGTGCTGTTCCTGACGTCTTCGCGAGTTTTGAAGTCTTGACCGTCAGGTGGTGTTGGAGGTGGGAGAAAAGGTGGAAATACGAAGGGGCCAGGTCTAGAGAGTACGGTGGGTGTGGAAGCACGGTCCAGCTGTGGTCGATCTTGCAATGTGCGGTCTCGCGTTGTCGTGCTGCAAGCAGACATGTGACCGCCGCCGTTGCGAATTTTGGACATTTGCCTTCAATCGTCGTAACTGACGAATGTACACGCATCTCACGAGTGGTTTGATACGGATCGGCCTCCACCTGGTTCCGCAGCGAGTCCAAATCCAGCTCCCACGGGCGTCTCACATGGTCTCGTCTTCGATGGATTAGTTATCCGAGGCAAACTTCGAATACCACAAGTACACTGTACCTCTGGCAGGGCATGCTCCTTGTAAACTTCTTTACGCGTCTGTCGATATCCGCGAGATCTTGACCAGATAGCGATAGAAAGAGTATAACGTTGCGGATGTGGTCTCTGGAAGGCTTGAATTCGTGCGACATGGTGGCGGAATGAAACTAGCAACACAAACATGGGATCTAAACCGTCTGATCCGTCCTTCTTTCTAACTCCTATTATTTGGAATTTATGTATGCGACTGGTACCCGCCTGGGCTGGAAGAATATACCGATTTGTACATTAGCTGGCCCCTCATTCGCGTGCCGCCACGATTGTGACTGGGAGTAGAATGGGCGGCGCATTCATGAGGAATTGATTAGAGTCAAAAACTTCATCTCCTGTCTTTTACGTACGCAAATTCCATGCTTTATTCTGTTAATACGTATCAACTCCATAAGGGTTCGGAAAGCAGCCGGCTATGATGTGGTGCCAGTCAGATTCCAGCACGACTTTGACGGCTTGTTACCAATGTCATCTTGCCGACGCACTTTCAGGAATGTCGTTGATTGACATTGCTTCTTACGGTGTTCCGTTGGAAATATGTACTATGAAAAGTGGAAATGAAAAGAGAAAGAACGTGATGTGGGATGTTATTTCCAAGCAGTTGGGGGAAAAATAATATTTATAAGTGCACCAGAAAGTGAGCGGCTATACTAACAGAGTAGAGTAACAGTTAGAAGATTGTGAAAGGGAAAAAAAGCGAATCTAGGTCTACAATACGTACAACTGCATAGCAGGGAATCTGCTGTACACATGTTTCTATCCATTTATTGCCATGCTTATTCAGGTGTATTGACAATGCAGCAGCGAATTTCCCATGTCAATAAAATCCCTGTGGATTTTACATCAAAGAAATACACAGCCATTAGTCAGGTGAGTAGCGCGTTCAAAAATGAAAATGATATCTGCTTGATGGACCACTAACGAAGAACATGGTGAAATTTCAGGCATGGGCTTGCTTTCGACTGTAGAGGGAAAAGAGCGCGAAAAGAAAGTGTATGCACTCGGTTGAGAAAATAAAGACACAATAGCTAGCGATAATGATAACCAGCGATAGAAAGAGGATTCTACTGGCAAAAATGGCTTTAGCGGAAGCCGCATATCACGTTCCTTCCTAGGATTCTCTAAATCACTGACTGATTAGTGATCAAGGATTACCCATGATAATCGTGGAATGTACCCTTTGAATAATTCCGCGAATCATTCTTTGATTCCCGAAAATGAATTAGGAAAACGATAAAATGGATGATCGAGCTCTAAGACGAAGCTGCAATAGGTTATGTAGCTGACATATGCATTTGGTACAGATAATCGACACCAGAATCAGGCGAAACTAAGTTTCAAATGCCCTGAAGCTAGTCGGTTGGTTGCCTGAAAGGTTTTCTCGCTGAAGCATTGTTCAGAGTTCGCGACTCAGAAGATTAGGCAATCCGGTGTATCAAGACCTAATTGGCACGTATATTCCTTTCCACCTGATCATCTAACCGTTCAATCGCTTAATTGCCTGATAGCCTGATCGTTTGATCGTCTGATCGCCTAATCGCCCAGTTGCCTGATCGCCTAAATCGCGATTCAACTCGATGCATTTAAGGGAGCCATGCTACTCTTGTCCTTCACCCTGAAATACAAGATTATGTCCAAAGTAGTCGGAGATGAGACTACATTTTTTTGGAGCCTACTGTTCCATCTTTCAAACCACGACTTCTCACGCATTACATTTTGGCACTTTTTTAAGGTAAATAGCTCCCTTGCTCATCAATAATTCTTCCAGTCACCAAGTCCTTTTGCAAATCCGATAAGTGGATAAGTCTACGTGCTAGTCTTTTATGTATGATGACACGAGACGGCGAGACGCGATAAGAATTTGCTCACAAGGTAAGCACATTCGTATCTCGTCAGTGGGCGGGAGATCCCAGTTGTGGGCGGATCTCTTTGCCGAATCTCTCTCTTAATACAACCCTAAGCTCTTATAACTCAGCATACTTGTAAACAACTTTCGCATCGAGGGCTGCGGCGAAATTCAGCAGCTATCAAAAATCAAAAATATCAAAAATCACAATCCTGAGCTTGTTTACTTTTCTCTGTTGCGAGCTACTGATATGAGGGGGAGGCATGCATGCCACCATTATACTATATGTATAAGGACAGCATGGCATCTCTCATTCACTGACGATAACTGACACGGAGTGGCGGCGTCCCACTCTCGCGGTGGTGGAGTGGGTGAGTTATGATCTTTCGTACGGGGTTCTCTCCGGGGGTTTCTGAACGTTTCGTCAGAACCGCTAGAGGGTTGAGGCGTTTGGTGGTGTTGTGGATAAAATCCTATATTTTGAGCCACGTTTAGGCCTTTGAGGAAGACGATCTGGTCGAAACGTCAGGCCGTAAATAAAGATTCCACCTAATAACCTTGGCAAAACAGAGAAAAGTAAACAAGTCCAATGCCGAGCTTTCACGAAGAGAGAAGCTGGAATTTAATACAATCCTGAGCGTTTTCTGAAATCTCCTCCGGGTGCGGGGAGAGCTTCTTATCAGTGTCTCTCATTTTGAACGTTCCGAAGAAATCACCGAAAATGATCGAACATCTGTTCTATCCCATTAATATAATAGTTATTACTAAGCGCATCACAAAAGCATCACAGTAGCACAAAATACTTCTACGAACGCCATATCGTAATAACGTCCATTTATATTTGACATATATTAAATTTATTTACTGCTAATTAACATTTGCATAGCGGCCGTTGCTTATGAAAGCCGTGGGAGAAGAATTGTTCATTGTTTTACGAATATTTACTGCAATTTTCACGTCATACGTGTGTCAATACGGTGGTGCGCCGTTTTAGGAGGGAGGGTAGGAAGCGAATGTGCCCTGCTGGGGAAATCAGTGATTAGCATTATGAATATTCTGTTTTTTGACATTATTCAATTTATTTATTCTGGTACGTATGACCATGTGAAGACGTCCATGAGAGGGTTCCCTTTCTTATTGGAGCAGATGTTTGATTAATGTAATAACGAAGCATAAAGGGCGCACACTCGTCAATTTTTTGGGCTGCGCCACGCATTTTCCACAAATTCGAAGCCGCACAGGCAATTCCATTGGTGTTTCCCCCAAAGAGTCATTAGCCTCATAGAGAAAAAAGGAAGAAGTAGTCATTGTCTCCTATATCAAGAGCACATAAAAGGACATTCTGAGATGCTTGCCACAAGTGGGCCAAACGTGAATATTACGCCAGAAGGTCTGGGCTGCACATTTTTGCCACCTATCAATATAATATTTTGTTTCATGTTGAATTAGATTAATGATAATTATTGTATATGGAACAACATGAGACTTCAAATGCTTATTCAAAAAAAAAGCTTTCACTAAATCGGTTGCAAAAAAAATAATTGCAAGGCGATGGGCACCGAATCCTTTTGATTTTGCTTCTGATGGGATTTTGAGCCTTATGCCCAGGCTTTCGCCGGTCAGCGCCTTTATCAGGACTAAAATGGTGCAAATTTGATGTTATTAGGGACTCTGTTTGAGAGCTGCCCATGTGTAGTTGGACTTTAGCGACTTGCTGCTACCACAGGATTACTGTCCTTACCGCCCCGATGGGAGTCCCTGCAGTGGATCAAGGCTGATTGACAACCCTGATCTAGCGCTTGTATTGTGCAGACGGGCCATGACTGTAGGGACGTTGGTGATCACACTCATTCCACAGTGCATGACACTATAGTCATTAGTTTAAGAGTCATGTAGCTCATCTCTACCATTTATTTCCGTGATAGCCTCTTAGTTGCTCGAGAGTTTCCATTCCCACTGTACTTTCAGTAGAGCGATACAGTATGGGAGGTGCTTTATGAGCATGGTTTTGAGCCCCATCTGGAGAAACTATTACTTAAATATTTTCATGATTTCGCAAGGCCTTGCGATGTTCGTCCATTTCTTTAAAAAGGGACCTTTTTGTTTATCCCACATGTTTTGTCCAGATCTCTGACATAATATCAGGTCATATTAGGATACATCAAAGGAAAAAATATCGCTTCAGGGAACTTTGACCAAGGATGGGTGAGAGACCATAGGCTCTGCATCGCATATTTTGCAAACCCTTCTAATGAAAGTACATTTGATGTGAACAGGGTTCAAATTCTAGTTTCCTACGTGATAAATTTATAGCCATCGGAAATAATTCAGAAATTTACGTAAATCCAGATCGGAAGAAACTAACCGTATTCCTTTCTCTTTCTGATAGCTGGTGATTATGTAGGTGGAATAGGTACTTTTTATATACTCAGCAATCTTTTATGGTCTATAGCACTCAAAAATGATGTTGGAAGTGACCATATGGTTCCAAAGGGAGGAAATTGCTAAGAAAGCCATCTAAGTTACTGAAAATTAGGGTCTCCTTGCTGCGTTTGTCATTCGCCACTACGCCTATGTATTTGTAACGAATAGCGTTCCGAGCTAGAAGATGAAGCTAAAAGGAGCTATAACAAAATGGGAGAGAAATAGAGTCTGAGATGCATAAAAGAATTGCGTTGATTTATGGGCGGTGCTACAGCGTTCTCACCAAATGGTGAAAATTTTGGCAGATTCCCTCTAAACATCGTGCCGAGAATAGGACATTAGTTGTGCACATGCAGACCGCTACCATCAAAAGGCACTCCCCTACCAGGAGAATCGTAAGGAGAAATCTACCAGGACAATTCATATTGACTGGTTGAAGTGGTGTAGAAATGGGATAATGCTCTGGTATTATGAAACTTCTTGGAACGAAGTAGGTCAAAGTTTTCAAGGATTTGAATGCGTATTAGCTTGAGAAAATGAGAGTTGAATTGTCTTCTCTTCATTATGTTTTATGAAATACCCTACTCTCAGTTTTTCTTTTTGCCAATTTCCTTTGCTTTGCGGTAGAAATGATTTCACATAAGAGAACGCGACACTAGTAAAATCATCTTTTATAAGAAGAAGCTCACTACTGTCAATAGTAGCTGAGCCAGCGTAGGACACAAAAATCCATCGAGGACCCCTTTACAAAGGCACTTCTGGCTCACATGCGTTGCGTAACACGCCGCGCTACGCAAAAGTACGTACCACCATGCTCGAGCGCATGGATGATTTCGCGAGCCGCTCTCGCTTTCTACTGATTCCTTTGAGTCAGAGTAAAAGATTCACACTGATTTCTTGTTTCTACCTATATTTTGCTTCCTACGAGACAGAAAAATAGACAAGCCTCTTTTAAAGGCACCGGGAGGGGGGCAAGGGCGGAATAACGTTTACAAAAACAAAGGCGTCTGAAAACAAACATATGGGTTCGGTAGATACCATATGTAACGAAACCGGCGTTGAAAAACGCGCCATAGGGCGCTATTTGCCCCCAGGGCGCGCTTCCGTCCGAACTGCAAGCTTCCATGGCCGAGCCACGCTTCGTTCATTTCAAAGCTTGTCTTCGGCCTGATGTAACCTCATTTTTGAATTATTTCCTCTTTAGACTGTTTTCTAGTGACATATTTTACTTGTTTACTTATGGATCTTCTTAATTGTGCATTTCTACACCTGAAAATCTCAGAAGGGTCAAATAAAGTCGGGGGGGGGGGGGGGAGACGCAACTTTGCGTCGACGTCGAAGCTCCTTTCCCTTACTAGGCTTAGGCTAAAATTGATACCCCCTCCTCCCACATTAAAAAGCATCTGTCACAGCATAGGTCTCATCTTCTTCAGCCTAACCCTAGGAAGGGAAAGAAGCTTTGACGTGGGTGAGAATTTTGCGTCTCCCCCCCCCCCCGACTTTATTTGACCCGTAAGTACATCTAGAAACAATATAAGAAAGAACAAAGTAAAAACTAAAAGGAAAAAAGAAATCTATAATAGAACCATCTTCTTTTGGCACCATGCCAAGGCGTCAAATTGGCGAGTTTGTGCAATGGCGGCCACTCAAACTCGTCCACACTACGTCTGTTCTACAGTAAGCAAAAATTACCCCTCCTGGTGTCTTTAAGTAATCTGGTGTATGATACAGTGTAGAGTGAGTTTCGAGAGGTGTAGGAATAGAATAAGGAACTAGAAATCGGAGTCATTTCAGGAAACAGCGTCGAAAAAGGGAACATCAAAAACTGCAAGAATACTTCACACGTCACATTAGAATGAGCGGAGAGCAACTACAGTAAGAAAGTGGTGAGTTCGACTACCATTGGTGATGGTGGATTTCAAGCGCCTGTCAATAGGATTGGCGGAGAACCATGGACAGCCACAGGCACTCTGTTTATTTAATAGTGCATTCAGCAGAAGCAAGCTTGAACTTTCCAAGGAATCTACGATTTTACTGACACAGAGTGATCTAGTGATTAGCTATCGGAGTATGATGCAATCGATGGCTAGAATTCTTACCAAACACTATTGCTGACAAGATCTTCTATATTTCATGAAAAAAGACAAGCTCTTCTATATTTCATGAAAAAACCCTGAAATTGTTTCTGCTGTAGAGCAGCCAACTGTCCAAAGTCGCACGTTTTCGGAATAATGCTTGGACAATGGCAGAAGTTCTGTAATAAAATTTTGCATGAAGTACAGGTATTTCGTCAATGAGTCAGCGGAAAAATGCAGGCCAGTAGGAGCAAATTGGAGCAGAAAGTTGTTCCCTAAGTCATGCGTGAAGGCAGAAATGATTATCTCTGTCACCCATATATTTATGTTGTATTTGCTTAATAGGAACCGCGTGCGAAATTTCACGCGGAAAAAAGAGAATCCGGCTGCGATACAACTTCTCGAAGTGGTGGACAAGGAGGCGGGACCTTGGAGTAAACGCCCGCTTCGTCGTTGCCGCAGTCGTAAACGTCCGCTCCGTCGTCGCCGCAGCGGAGATGCATAGTGGGGACAGACAGTTACGTAAACAGTTCCAATCTCCGTGTTCAACTGCGGCTGACGACAGGGCGGCTTTTACTTTTAAGTCCCGCCCCCTCGACCACCACATCAAGGAATAGTATCTTAGCCGGATTCTCACTCTTTCGCGTGAAACTTTGCATGCGGCCCTTATTGGGCAAATGCAACATTAATATATGGCTAACAGGAGAATTCATTCTTCCATACGCGATTCCTCTAACGACACCCGAAGGGGTATATCTGCCGAACTGTGGATACGAAAGTAGGGGTACTCAGCAGTGAAACGGTGCAGGAAGAATGAAATAAAAGGGCGAAGAGCTCGAGATTGAGAAATAGAAACCTGGAACCCCTTTTTCTATCGCGCTCATTTGCTCCGCTAGCCAGTGAAGTAGAATGTAGATGGACGGTGAGCTACTAAATCAGCTGGCCGTTTGCTGAGCTGAGCTGAGCGTTTTTCCACTCATGCCGGCAACTCTCTCGGCGGATTCGTTGCTGGGGGGCTCGCAGAGCCGTGGGACCGTGATAAGATCCCAACCCGCGCTTTTTCAATGCAAGTTTCGCCACTCATCAGCCACGTCATCTGAAGTGGAGATTCTCATTTTCTTCTTACCCATCGCCGTGCCTTTAAGACAAAAAGAACAATGAAATTGAAGGAATGAGCGCACAGAAGGATGTTCTTTGTCTTTTCACTACTTCCTCAGGCAGGATAGGCATGAATAAAAGTAATTGTAAGTACTACTTTTTTCTGTCAACCAGCTTTTCTACTAGATTGTTCATCACATTGTCGCATCTTAAGTGCACGTAGCTAGCGCTTTCACAGGGAATATTTCTTAAAGTCATTAATAGAATGAGGGGTGGGTGTCGACTGGTAGAATTTTCGCGCGGCCTTCCGCGGTGAGGGGCGCAGCTAGTGCGAGTTGTTTGTAGTTTTTGTAGTTTTATCCGTTGAAACAGCGTTAACTACAACATATAAGAACTTCACGATATCAGCCCGCTGCATGCTGAACGGAACTCCAACCGACTGCAGCAAGTCCAACTGACGGCGCCGCGAGTGCGACGCCGCGAAGCGAAAATTTGACCAATCGACCCTCATCCTGGATTGAGACATCTGGACCTAGTCAGTCTTCCACGAAGACCGATTCCGTTGGGTTCAGCTTCAAATTGGCCTCTTGACGGTCGGCATTCGCTTGGCATGCTCCATGTTCAATGTTGCTAGCATATCGCCAACAACGATGACAATCCGCTGCAGTTGCTGTCTGTCAGTCATCAAGCTTTACTCCTTCGTATTTCCTTCTAGTTAATGCCCAGGTTCCCATCAGCATCAATTTGGTGATAAGTCGTAATTTTGTGGAGTCCGGTCAGATCCATCACAAGCCTCTCATACATACGCCTTGCTGTGAAAGTTCGAGGAATCCCTCATATTGGGGTATAAATAACTATGTTTATCGTGCAAAGTTCCAATAACTCTTGCAGCTGACGAAGTGAAAACCTCCTTGATGTCGATCCACGTAAAAAATGACGGCATCTTGTATTATATGTATTTCCGCGTTACTTCAGCGAAGTTCGTGACAAGATGAGTGCTATCAATCGAACTGAGTCCTTTTCGACAGCATGCTCGCTCGAATGGCTCTTCCTTAACCAGCACTCTGTCAATCTTACTGAGACGAACTTGAGTGAAGAGCTTATAAACTTGAGACAAAGTGAAGAGCACTGCAGATGTCGGCACATCTATTTTTTGCACACTAACACAGTTTTGTTGGATTCCCATTGGATGGGTACTTTGCCTACATAGAGAATGTATGTTGGGACACACAGATCTTTATCTCGGCTTGAGATCTGCTCTCCGCGCGCGGCGATGCTTCACGAACAGTCCGAGTTGTCTTAAAGACGGTTACTCTGGTAAGTTGCCAAGCTGTGCCCCTATCCCACTTCATTGATCACGGCCATTTTTTGCGTTCGGTATTCTGCTATTTCGCTGACCTAGGGTTTTCTTTATTGCTTTTCCCTATGTGATTGCTATCCGCTGCGTGCGAATGGGCGTGGCCATCGCGTGGTCTAGTAACCTCATTGTTCGTGTGTCCCAACCGTGGGTGTGTACCCTTACATCAGGATGCCGCACGACGACGAACGGCGTGCGACACAGTGTGTGCGAGCTATGCGCGTCGCGGTAATTGGGTCTCAGAACGATTACAACGTAATGTTAGGGGTGCGACACGCAGTTGACTTCTAATCGCTTCGGGACCCAACAACATGGCGTCTTTAGCTCGTTCGCATTGCTTCGCTTGCGACATGCCGCAGTGCGGCATCCTGAAGTAAGGGTACACACCCCCTAACCGTCACCCTACCGACAGGTAGGGTATTAAACATTTTTTTAGTCTTAATAGCTAATCTAGAGAAAAGTATTGAAGGGTTCTTATCAGGTACTGTCGAAGTTAAGTGGTGCATCACCCTCCATCGACGAAACAGCACGACGCTGGAAATTTTTGGAACAGCTTATCCGTCCTGCTTCAGGTAGCACGTGTGTAGATGGAGACGGCTATTGAATAAAAGTCGTTCTCCTCGATCGCTTTTAAGGAACACTGACTGTTCCTCGCGCATGTCAGAGGTAGATCGTTTTGGTCTTATAGCATCTGGAAGCAAGGCGGACATTGTTGTGCTGCTCCCAGACTGTGATGCTTTAGCCGGTACTGTTGTTTTCTGTTTTTACGGCTTTCCTTCACCACCTTCACCAAGCTTTAAGCTCACAGCCGCGTTGACAATGTCCTATGACTCGCGCAGCCTTACATTAGTGTATCAGCCTATGGAATATCAGAGATCGAGAGATTTCCTCAGGCGACTCTCGAGTGTTTGCCGTCGCAAAAATACTCTTTAAAAAGCACCGCTATGAGTACAAAACGAAATGAGCGTGGCGAACTGTTTCCTGTAAAAGAAATTCGAGCTCAGAAGAGCCATGTGGCGATGTTTGTGCTGCTTTAGGTTGCACGGAGCAACGTTCACGAGTGTGGGACCGGCCGTTCGCCGTTCACATCTTCTCCACACAGGCTAGTAATCAGAGGTAGCGAGAGGAAAGGGGGGGAGGAGGAAAGTTTTCGGCGGATTCCTATTTCTCGGATTTTTGACCGACTCATCCTGGGTTTTCTCAATTGTTAAGCACCTCGACTTTCATAATCCACAATTATTCCATGATCTGCCGAAATTACCTATAACGTGTCCCAAGCCTTCAGCTTCCTGAAACCACGATCCTTTTGAGAGTCACATCGAAGTATAACCATTAAGTGGTTTTATTCAAAGCCGTACCACGAACTTTCCATGATTCTGATTCCTTTCAAAATCACTCTACTAGACACAATGCATGAACACGGAAAGAACCGGAAAATATCCTCCGTTTAAGAACAAAAATCTAAAAACTGGAAGAATAGCGACTCGTTTGAAATACCACCGAGCATCCTTTAATCAGCTGTCGGCGGCAATAGCTCATATTTTCGCGCGCATTGTTAATTTGGCTCTCACTCTGCGTCCCTGACCACATGACCGTACCTTCTTGCTCCGACAGCCCTCTAGCGTTCTCACACTCTCGGAAGCACCACCCCGTCGGACGCTTCTTTGAGAAACTGTATTTCACAACTAAGCTACTTTTTTCGTGTGAAACTTTGCATATGACTCGTAATAAGCAAATACAACATAAATATATGGGTAATAGAAAAAGCTTAAATATCTGTGGACGATTCTCTATTAGGGAGCGGGAATTCTGCGAAGGAAGCGATGGCCTGACACCGTGTGAAACTTCGAATCAAGAACTAATTTGAAAATTCATTCAGCGCAGAGCTAAGGAAATCATGAGCATTCATGACTAGTTTCTGCTTTACGGGGGTTGTGCAATCTAAAAAAATCCTTTCAAAATGAATTTTAACATGAACTGAGCACCAGTTAATATGGAGCAAAGTGCAGTGATAAGGCTATGTGCTCGATTTCTAATGAACCGAATTTCATTTGCACCTTCAAAAAAGAAAAGCAATAAAGTGGATCAGAAGCGTAGACAGTCAGTCCATCAGAGAGGCGGATGTCGAGATCCTGAAGCACGAGGACAGAGTAGAATCCTAATCACGAATGCCCTCTGCGAACATGTCAACGGCTTCCTCGTTCACCAATTTTCCTGGAAAAGACGAAGCAAGGAGGTTTTTATTGAATGGGCGAAGGAATTCGGAGTTATTTGAGCAGAAGTGCACAGCGATTTGCTATGGCAAATTGAAGAGCACAACGCTTTACGGTATAACCTAAACAAGTCTTATGCACTTTTTGGAAGAATGGAAATAGCGAATATGGGCATCAATGTAACAAGAAAATAACCCATTATGGCGTTTGTACCTGAGAATGAAGTCTGCTCTCTGTATGACTGGCAGCCTCTTCATCAGTGTGTGCGTAGGGAACTTTGCCAAGCTGCGACTGATTCACGATGGCCGCAACAATGAGATCCTCCTTGGTTTCCCGTTCCGAGGAGGATCTCATCGACTAAGACAGCGTGTCTGTTACATTCGCTAGGTCTCCCTATATCACTTATGAACGAAACACTTGGAACGACCTTTCAGATACAAGGGATAAATGATAAAAGGTTAAAGTTTTTGGCGTTAATCAATCCCTTTCTGGGATGCGCCGCACATTCTAGTTCCATTCAGAATCGTGGTGGCTGGTGAATGTGATGTGGCCTATGCAATGACTTGCGGTGGCTAGCCGATGTACAAGTCAGTGCTTTTATCCTCCCAGACGATTCTGGTACCAATTTGCCGACCCCGGAGGGATGGAAGGCTTGGTTGGCCTGGGCGGGCGTTGATGCGGGATTTGATCCCCGCACCATGAGAGTGGTGAGTGCGCCACCTGTCACTACACCACCTCCGCCCTCTTTCAGATACAAAGATAAGATGGACATACAGTAGCGCTTGAAAGTCTCCGACCGCCTTTATTGCCATATTTTTCCTGCTGGACCAAATTTGGCAAAATTTCATTAAGTTGTGCCCAAACCTATGATAAATATTTCCTACCACTTGGGTGCCGTTAGACTCTTTCCACAGATTCTTAGATCGTTTATTGCAAAACCATCGGAAAAGAAAGCAGTGACATGTTGTAGGAAAATCGCGAATTTCGATGAAAGTGGCACCTTGGGACGATATTAAGCCCATGAGCTCCATGAGTGTATGAGGCAAATCGTTTTATTCACCTACTACTTGAGCGCATTTTTCTTCTCTGTTCCTACTGACTTCCAGTGAACAGCGTCTTTCAAGCTCTTCCCACATGTGTTCTATTAGATTCGAGTCCAGGGATTGGCTTGGCCACTCGAGAAGTGTGACCTCCTGGCACTGGAAGGTTTTCTTCACTTTTGTTGTGTTTCGAACTGATAGCTTGCTGTGGAATCAATCTAGCAGGCATGTTTTTTTTTTCGGCGATGGTAGTACGATGCTTTCCATCATGTTCCTGTAGCCTTCCCCGGTCATTATTTTCAGTCTCCAGAATGAGACCCACACCATGCTGTGAAAATCTCCCACACACAGCCACAGATCCTCAAAAAGCTTGACTGGGAGTTCTGTGTGCTTCGAAATAAATCTTTCTCCAGAAGGGCGCCTCGCACATCAGATATCATCGCTTGAAAACAAATGAACTTGCTTTCATCGATGAGAAGGACTTTGCCACATCTGCCGAGCTGCAGGTGAGATAGCGCCGCGTAGTGGCAACTTCGGCTTATTTATTCTTGGGTGTTATAAACGGTTTCTCGACTGGACATCGTCCATAGATTCCATCATTATTCAGGCCTCTCCGCACAGTCTGTTGACTGGTTTTTAATGCCATCCCTTTCAGAAAACTTAGCTAGAATGGCTGTGCAGTTGAGTCTCAAAGCGATTACATTATTCTGTGCCTTATTTTAGACTTGCAACACTAAAACGCCTTGGAACCTAACTACATACTGCGCTTTTTACTCATACGGATCGTGCCGCAGACCGCACGCCGAGCTGTGAGTGTGCTAACGACACACACCTTCGCTTCTTAAAACTGGTGCTGTTTTCTAGCAAATAAGGAACCTAGTTTTGCATATAGAGAATGAATAACCTTATAGAAACAAGTAATAGTTCCCGAAAGCCACGGTTTCGGCCTTTTTTGGCAGTAAGTGGTGGTATTGGTATCTCTCGGTTGCTCGCATGTGCTGCTGTTGCAGGATAGGGTGTCCGTAGAAACTGCTTACCATGACGCAGAACCAAGAACCAAGTTCGAATTTCACGAATGTTATAGAGGATTTATCCTGTGCACAGAATCAACCACAGTCATTTTTTACGGATTTCTTTTTTTTGTATTGTTCCTCATTAGGTAATCTGCACACCCTATTTTGTCCTATGATAGGAGAGTTTTGGTGACATCTCTGAACCGGGATGAATAAGCACGAATAAGAACAGCTTGGTAGCAGATATTCACCGAATTATGAGCACGAGAAAAAAAGTGTCACCAGTACTTTTCTCAGGGTACGTATCGTGGGGATCAGCGCGGCGTGCAGCGAGCGAGCTGAGGATGTGTTACGCAGTTTGTCTCAAGGCTGTCACCATCCCCTACCATATCCTGCCTGCCCATAAATATGGTGTAAGACGTTCCGAGACTCAACCAGAGCCTTCCTAGCTAACATCACGCCGCACGCCACTACGCAATTTATTTTTTGTCCTAATCCACACACTCGAAAGCTGTCAGCTGTACTTTTCTCACAGAATATGTCCCGTACCCACGCAGTTGCCCACATCGAGGCTTAGGAGTGCGAGACGTAGGCATAGATCTCGTACTTTCAAGCCTTGACGTGCTTGTACTTGAATAATTAATCCAACTGAATAAATTCGCATAAAGGCTTTTAGGGCATAAACGTGTGGATGGAAAAGTATGAAAGTCACTCGCTGAAGGATAAAATGCACACTGTTTATTCCAATCCAATCCATTCAGAAAATCTCTGCTTAGCAACAGAGATTGTCTAAATTTTGGCTCAATCACATTTTGCAGGTGTTTGCTACGAATTTGTCGTTTTTCAGTAGAAATCGTCCGTGCAGCACTGTGGCGACTAATTACAGTCTATTTCGGAGTGCCTGCTAGGGCATGGCCTACGGACTTGGACGAGAGTGTGTCAACCTCTATCACCCCGCCACACTTTCTCATTCTCGCCACTCACCAAAGCCCGTAGGCCACGCCCTATCACGCGCTCCGAAATGGACTGTTAAAGAACGTATCTGGGACAGGCGGCGGCAAGTTCATCATGTGGGTGAGACCAGTTAGCAAACAGCCCCTAGGTAGGATTCAAGCTCTGACAGGGGCAATATTCTCTTCCATTTCTATGCCCCAAATATGTGGGAGGGGAATGGGGGGGGAGGGGGGGGGGGGTGGGATTGACTGTGCAGTTTGAATGCATGTGTGAGGAATGCGTGGCGTGCCCTGATAGTGTTTTCTTTTTTTATCATTTTGTCAGCTTTGTCTTCATCAGCAACTCATGAAGATTATTTTTTTGACTTTTCCAAGTATATCGTCAAAATCCCAACAGAAGGGAAAACAAAATGGAAATTCAAGGATTTTTATTAATTTCTGGTGGGAGGTTTATACATGTAATCTGGTACGTAATTATAATAAGGGTAGGTAGGATTATTAAACACCGGCATTAGAAACTCATACATGCAGACGAGAAAAATTACACAAAACGAGTACAGGCCAACGAACAGATACACTTCCCATTTGGTGAACGGATTAGCCTCGGTAAAGTCGCTTGGTAAAGAATATCGTCGATTAGTGGATGACATCTGGAATGAGACAATGATAACGGCTGAGATTCAAGAGCTGTACGTCTATTTTGGCGATCTATGTAGGAAATCATTCATAGTATTTTTTGCATTACCCATATGGAAACAGCATTTATCCGTACAGAAAATAAAACGCTCCTTCTCCGTCCCTCGGTCCGTCCGTTTGTCCCTCTGTCCGTCGAGGCATAATATGTAAAACAACTTGTGGAAATGATGACAATTTTGGAATGGGCAGGGCTTGGGACAAGAAGTAAAGAGCACACATAGACCAAGTTACGCTCCGC
Organism: Trichostrongylus colubriformis; assembly: GCA_963978905.1. Lineage (NCBI taxonomy): Eukaryota > Metazoa > Nematoda > Chromadorea > Rhabditida > Trichostrongylidae > Trichostrongylus > Trichostrongylus colubriformis. The sequence goes on from OZ022260.1 coordinate 40,874,443, forward strand.
CCACGGTGGGTGGAGCGTGCACTGGAATATTCCGTTTTGGAAGAGAGAGATAGAGAATTATCATTTGGGTTCCAATATGACCCAAACGTAGGGTGGTATTATGTGGTAATGGGTACCTAGCAAATGCATAGGAAAAAGTAATTTCGATCGACCCACTGACGCCAATAATGTTGCGTGCGCAGCAATGTGCGCTAGCCAAACTGGTACTCGATTGAGGTACACCACCGTTTCAGGAATGTGAAAGTAGGAATTCTAATTTGTGCAGCATTATGGACGGAACGGTATGGAAAACCAAAGAAACTCCGGGGATAGGGCCCGATTCTATTATGGAGGAGGTGCTTTTGCCTCATCTGCATCACTGGAGTAAGTGATGCAGACGGTGTGGATGAGCAAGCCACGTCACGACGTCGTCACAGGGGAGTGTATCATTATGTCTGAAAATCGCGCGGCTGCCTGCGGCAAGAAGCGCGGCGAGTGCGAGTTGTTTGTATCTGTTGAAACAGCAATAACCACAACATAGGCCAACTTCCGAAGCATCCCATCTGCAATCTTTTAAGGTACCCTCACGGTACCAGACCACTGCATCTTGAGCAGAATTCCAACCGAATGCAGCAAGTCGTACTGATGGCGTCGCGAGTGCGACGCCGCAACGCGATTTTAGACGTGACGGTACACACCCAATCACAACTAACCATTTCGTTTACACAAAACATGGGTTCCTAAATCTGGATTCCTTCATTTACCCCATGCTGCCTTTAATGGTAAAATAAAATAAGTAGTTGTAATTTTCTTATTTTTGTAGATACGTACTTATATGACAATGTATAGATACTCATGTGACGTAATGGTCTATATTTTGGGAAGGCTCTCTCCACCATTTGCCCTGTCCAAGGGTGTCAATCAGAGTTAACTATTAGTGGAAAAAAAATAGTTCTACTTTTGAAGGCTTTGTACTTCTGTTTCTTTTTTCTGGTGCAACCACCCATAAAGGAGCGGCCTTGACATTTCAGACTGATCCTGTAAAGTTTCTTCGACGGGGTCATTGAACTCTCTGTGAGCTTATCCACCTTAGAGGCACATTCCAGAATTGTTGTGGTAGTGCAACCCCTTCCGTGATCAGATGGATCAACCCAAGCCACAAAGACTGTACCTTTACCTAGCCGTCAGTGTGAGTTTCTACAGCGTGCAAAGCTGAAGAGATAGCGCGTCTTTACCGTGCAGCCCAAGCTCGCCCACGGCAGACGTGATTGCTGGCAATGACGTCGGCAGCCGTGACAACAGCGTGGTAATTGAGGACTGTGATTCATGCGATAAGATGAGATAAAGAAAAATCCTAATAGTGAAGAAAACGTTGATAAAGGGAAACAGGTGATATCTCAGAATCCCTCATGATACCATCCAATGGAAGCTGACTCAATGGCTCACTTTCATGCTGTGAGCTAGTACAAGGCCGGATGCCAGGAGGTCTTACTTTGCGGTTTTCTAGGGGTTATTTTCAAACTTTTCTCTGTCGGCTATTCCTCACCACCTCCACTTCCATAACCCAACGCTCTAATCCATTCAAGGTAATCCTGGAATAGCCTTTAAGTATTCTTCTGGATGTAAGTGGCTCCGCCCAAGAGGACATCTTTGGGTGTATACCATTAGGAGAACAATTTCGCGTTGCGGCGTCTGGCATGCAACGTGTTGGTGCGAGCTACGCGCGCCCCATTGAATGGGTTTTCAAGGGATAATGGTGCTCCGTGCTTTGATCTAGACGTAATCGCTCCAAGAATCAACTAGTGCGTCGCCCCTAGCTTGCACCATTTCGTCGCACGTCAAATGCGGTCACGCGAATTTCTAGTCCTAATGGGAACGCAGGTGAATGTGAATGTACATCGGCTGGCCACCGCAAGTCATTGTATAGGCCACATCACATTCACCAGCCATCACGATTCTGAATGGAACTAGAATGTGCGGCGCATCCCACAGAAGGGATTGATTAACGCCAAAACAACTTCAAAAAACTTTTCAAATGGGAGCGCACGTTAAAGACAGCCACGATAACTTTTTTTCAATGGAAAACGCATGTCAAACTTGGTCACGCAAATTTTCTTTTTTAATGGGAAACACCCAGACATCTTTCGGTGCGAGGGTTTTTCGGTACTGTGGGTAAGCACGCTACCGATAAATCTGTGAGTCAGTAACACATAGAGGTTCTCAATGAGACTTCCTGTATAGTTCTTAGGGTACATCTGATTTGCGTAAAAAATAAACCTTTTTTATGTGAACGATAATCTCAATGGAATTGAGCCACACTGATAAGACATGCATATGAGCGCTCGGCTGATATTTTTTACGAAAGATAAGCGAGAGCAACAGATTTCAGAAAGACTTGTATGCGAAACAGTTGACTATTTTTAAAAAATGCAATGGTATATGGCACTTTTGTGAAAAAAAATATTCAAAATCACCTGAATGGCAGTTGATAGCAGTTCGTTACGCAAGTAACGTCGGCGGCGTTGTTTCCTCAAAGGATAAACTTCAGGGGCAAATAGGTGGGATTATGCAGAGTTAACTTCTACTGGTCGCAGTCGGTGATTCGTTCACTCCAGCGACTGAGACGGTTAGCAGTCACGATGTTTGAACAAAGTTCCTCTGTCCAAGTGGATTTAATTCACTTAGTAGCAGTAAACAATTTATAGATTTTTAGCAACAGTGGCGTGTCCAGAAAATGAAAAAATCAAATATTTTGGTTGAATAATTTTCGCTTACTAACGAGTGTAGGATGGTGTGATGTAATTTGAGAATGATACCAAGGACAAATTCTACTCGCCGTGGAAAGAGGATCCGACAGGTAAATAGTTGCGGCGCGAGTTCTTTAAAGTTTTTTTTGGAGAGCACTCGATGAGATGGTGAGTCACCGGCGGCACTGTCGTCTGGGAAAAATTTGGTCCCATGTGTCCGTCTACAAAAGGTCTTACAAAGCTATAAATGCTTTCGCGGTTTTTTAATGCACACAGGGCTTCCATGAAATAGTACGGCAAAACCTTACTTGTTTAACAACTTTCTATAAAGAATTTATTCCAGGAAAACCGGTTTATACAGCAAATTTGTGTGTTTGGACTTACCGTGGGTCTGGGTAACCACCGTTCGAACTCCTCTGTTGACAGGCTTACGTCGGCGTTTTCAGTAACAGCAGACAGTTAATGAAAACTCCACTGGAATGAGGGATCTGATCATAAGAAAACTCTCTCATTTCGTGGGCTACGTAGTGCGTTGAGGAACTCGCACTCCGAGTGCCACTTCAGCGTTGATCAATTGCTTTTTGGGATACGCCATACACTTCACCGCACTAATAACCATGATGGTGTTTGAAAGAGGTGTTCGCACCATGCAATAGTTTTTGTGTGGAAATCTGTGATGAGGTTAATTTTGGTCATCCTAAACAGAAATTTATGGGATTCACAAAGTGGAGCCGCTACCAGACACGTATTGCGAAGATTCCCCGTCTCGTAGATTGGACTAAATCAATCGATACCTCAGCTGTGGACAAAGCTATTGATTTCTTGCATAATACTCCATTGTTCTTGAAATGTGCGCTGAAAAGTGGCACTGGAGCAGAGATAGCGCCATGAGAAGATTTTTTGTGGTCAAATCGAGCCACCATAACCCTACCCTTAACAAGTTCGCAGCGAGTGTCCCACGATACGGTAGCACTTGCCATCGATTCTTTGTGCACTGTTATACTGTCGCTCAATCATCAATCATCAAAACCCATAGTAGCCGGTTTGTACCGCGTTAGGTTAGGTTTGTACCGCGTATGATTTTAGGGTACAGTGGCAGGGAGCGATCTTGTAGAGAACCTCCACCTGAAGGTTAGCACAGCGGTCGACGCGCCGTCGCGTCCTGTCGCAAAGTAACGTGCCCATCTAACGCAAGCGGTTGGACCAGCATACTACAGACGCTACAGAATCGTTATTGACTTGACCATTTGTAGGTACTTCCGTGGAAATGGGCTCCCTCATATAACTAAATTGATAACTTGACATCTGCAAACCTCAGAAACCTCATATGCATATAATCACGTTGTGGAGACGCCTAGTATAGCCGAAATTTCTACTGATACGGAGACCAGGGTCAAATGGCAGAGCCGTTTTGAAACATTGATAGCCTTGAGCATATCTCTTCCTGATGAGATTGACAGTGTCCTTTCCGTGCATCATTTCCATGCGTGTCTGCTTTCACCTGTTAAAGACACCACGAGGGGGCAATTTATGGCCTACGGCAACACCTGCACTTCGTTCGCTTGCCGCAATTGCACACACGACGCCTTACCAAGACGTCATTTGTGAATTCATTGGTTTTGTTTTATTAACAGTATTTTTCACTCTCCCGCTTATCCTCACTATCACTGTCTCACTTGTTTACTGCTGTTTGTTGTTTCCTTTGTATAGCACCATCATGAATAAAATCAAATGCCCTGCTCGATATCAAATGAATCGTCGCCCTTGTCTGCCCGACCCTCAGCAGGCAACTCGGCTACTGACGCGTGCAGTTCGAGGTGAAGCCTGCTCAAATCGCAATAGCGTCCCAAAGGCGCGTTTTCTAACACGAGTTTCGCTACATATTAAATTTTCTGAGTTCGAATGTTCGGTTACATCATTGTTCCCACGCCACACCGTGCTTCAAACATTCGCAAAATTCGTTGTTCTCGCTTGTAACTGTCGCTTGCTACGAATAAAATATAATTGTAGTATAATGTTGCTAAAAAATTTAAAGGCAGTGTTAGGGGTACTGTGGGTAATGAGAATCCTTGAGAGGAGTCATTCACTCGAAAACTACGGGTTAGGAAAGCCTATTTGCGGCGAAATTCCACGCGCAGGACGCGCCCCCGGGCTGTGGCAGGGGCGGCCTTTTCTGCTCGAGCCGCTTTACTGTGCTCGGTCCGCCTCCTAGCGACTTATTGGCTGGGGTGGGAATAGAAGGTATCGCGGCCCGCTTTCTCAGTTTTGGCTCGAAGCGCACTTCAGAAAAGGGATGCTACTCATTCTCAGACATCTCTTCGTGTTTACAACATGGCAACACGCCCATGGAACACTCGCCCAGACCACCCGCCTCTTCACGGTAATGCTCCACATCGAGGATCAACGGTGGGGAGGTGTCCTATTTCTCGGGTTTTTGGCCATTTCCATCTGTTTTTTCTTCACTATCCTTTTACTAGGCATCTCGACTTTCACATTCACTACTTCTTTTACTTTTTTGCCGAATTTCCCCAAACACTGCCTTTAAGTCTAACAGTCATGATTGTGAATCTTGTTGGTGGAAGTTTCATGAAGCTTCACGTGCGTTGAAAGTGATGGAAGACGTCTACCGTAATGCAGAAGACTTCCGGTGACCTCCTTCCTCTGTATAATTGTGTGTTAGATTGTCCCAAAAGTCTTGTAGGATTTCTTCGACCATCACTTTTGAATATTTTTTTCTTCCAACAAACAACAATTGAGCAACAACGTATTCACCATTGTTATCGACAACACTCTGCCCTCTCATAGGTAAATCGTTGATTCCCTCCTCTCAGAACTCTGGGTTCTGAGAGTCGAAGAAGTCAGCGATCGCCTTTGCAAGCATGTCATAATCAGCGAATTTTCTCTTGACCAGGAAGGATTCAAGAGGATGGGTAAGGTGATAGTCAGAGGGGGCAATGTCTGGAGAGTATGGCGGGTGGGGCAGCACATCCCAGCCGGGCTCCTGTAGCTTGGCCTGGGTACACTTCGCGACGTATGGATGGGCGTTGTCATGAAGGAGGGTGACCGCGGACCTTCTGAGGCACTTTTCTCGAATAGCGACGGCGATCTGCTGGAGCTGGTGGGTGTATACGAAAGCGGGTACTGTTTCGCCTTGTGCCAGCATCTCTTGGATAAGCATTCTTTCCGCGTCTAGAAGCACCAGAGTAGAATCTTCTTTGGACGGAGGTCGGACATTGGCTGCGTTGGCGGCTCGGCGTCACGTAGCAGCCAAAAGGCGCGGGGTGCGTTGATATCGTACATGTCCCAGCTTTCATCGCCCGTAGCCAGATAGACAAGAAAGTCGTTGCGATGAGGGCGGAGCAGCAGCGACTGACAGATGCTCACACGGGCACTTTCGGGAGCATCCGTCAGGGCATGAGGTCCATTGCGACGGAACCTTCCGATAACCGGGCTTGTGGAGGCGAAGATTTACGGTTATGGGTGCTTGTCCATTCCGCTCCGCCGGCTCGCGTATGGTGGTTTCAGGATCGGCGCGAACGGCGGAGAGCAGCGTCTCGTCGTCGAATGCGTGTGGGCTACCCTTGCGTGGCTTGTCTTCCATGTCAATCTCGCCGTTGCTGAAGCTGATGAGCCAGCGGCGCACGGTCTCGCAGCTCATACATCCCTTGCCCAATGCAGCGCTGATGGAATCGCAAGCTTCTCAAGCTTTACGCGTGTTGGGTGGGTATCGCTTCGCGCACTGTGGCTCTCTCCACGGAATCTGGTGGGTCAATATATATTTTACTAGGAAGCTTAGAGAACGTTCTACCATAATCCTGAACCGCCTAGACCTGCCTCGAAGTAAACAAGAGTTGTTGATTTCTTTTTGGAAAAATCCTACAAGGCTTTTGGGACAGCCTAATACTTTTCTTGAAGACTGGATCACTCGAGGAAGCACTGCGACTGGCCATGGCTAGTGCCATTAGTGTGAAGGATCCAGCTGAAAAAGATACGATTTTGAAGCGAGACCAACTTCCAGTACTGCGATTGTGGATGGAACGTTGCGCATTCTTTTCGTGATCACTGATATGTATAACATCAAAAATGACTTTAACAAAGATGACATTGGAGAGCACACAAGTCCATCGACTTTGGCGGCTCTCAATTATCGTCCATACAACTTCTTTTTATGATGAGACTTCTCATTTCTTTTGTGGTCGTTAGAGCTCCATATTTTTAAGTTGGTTCAGCTAACTGAAAACTTACGACATCTAGGCTAAAAACCTTTCCCAGAAGCTGCGACGTAGTGTGCATCGCACAGCTTCCGTTTCGATCTTTTTTTCCAAGTACGCGAGGTTCGAAAAATTCGCAGTCTCTTAGTGAGACCCTGATCACAGTCACTTTCATGTTTATAGGATTGTGGTAAAAATTGAAGCTGTAAATGCAACGGGAAATATTTAATGCATAAGAAGCTAATCGTAGCTTCTTGCTTCGAGTATGTATCGGCTGTAGGACTTTCTGCAATTGTATCTTTTGCCATTTTCACGATAAGTAGAGAAGAAAGGCATCTGAAAAAAGTTCGTTTCTTGGTGGTACTGGACTGGGCAGCAGATGTTTTGAAATTGGATATAAGAAGGACGGAAAGCTATAGAAAATGCGGAATAAGCTCAGAGTGTATCTTTTGCCATTTTAACGATAAGTAGAGAAGAAAGGCATCTGAAAAAGTTCGTTTCTTGGTAGGACTGGACTGGGCAGCAGATGTTTTCAAATTGGATATGAGAAGGACGGAAAGCAATAGGAAATGGGGAATAAGCTCAGAGGAAAGTCCGACATACGAAAGGGCGAAAATTGTTTTGAAACGGGGCAAGATTGTGGAAGAAAGGAAGAAGATAATGTGAGAGTGTAGATCGTCACGATGAGTTTGGATGTTGCGCTATGTCAGAAAGCGAATATTTCTTGAAGCGTATATCCCTTTTAATTATCGTTGCGTCAAGGAAGACAAACATTTACAGCGAAGTTACCCAAATCGCCGTGACCATTCAAGTTGAGATGCGTATTGCACTATTAATATTCGATCCCATATCTATCCTCCAACCCTAACCGATTCTAGAAGGATATCACAGAAGCCGATTTTCTTATTTCATTCTCTTTTTGTGAGTAGCAAGTTGAAGAGACTCTCGATGGAGCAGAAAATAAAATGCTGAGCTCTGATTTGAGATTTTAATTAGTTTTTCTATTATTTTTTATTTAATTTTTAAGAGCTCATTAGCCTTTTCGGCTTTCTTATCTGTGGCATAAATGTTTTTTCCTACTGCTCACTAATTATAAACACATGTACAGTACTTTAAAGGCAGTTTCCGCGATAATTTTGATGGGTTTTGGAGCTAAGTACGGTTTGTGGATGTGCTGAAGAAGAATAAGTGGAGAAGAAACCCCGAAAAATCGTCGAAACCACTGAAAACAGGGCCTTCTTCATTCGGGGAATTGTACGAGATTTTCCTCCAAAGATGGGCGTTCGGACGAGTTTTTCAAAAGTTGGCTTCTTGCCAGTTTTTATGTTGGGGTCCAATGCCGGGTGTGGTCGTAGTCGCTGGGCGGCGTGGGAGGGGCTTGCGGCGGGCTTCGCGCTGTCACGAGGCGCCGTGGCGGGCCGTGATGGGTGCAGCCTCGACACTCACGCGGGGATCTATCGGCTGCGGCACGGCAATTACCTAATACCATTATCGCGGAAACTGCCTTTAAAATTCGGCGCTTTTTCAACATAAACCAGAAAATTCAGTGTGAATCTTATGCATTTACAGCAAAGGCACAGCTTCCGTTCATCACTCGTCCCAGAACACCTCAAGGATCAATTTCAACAACCATGATTCCCTTCCAAAAATCGGGAATCGATTATGTAGGCCTTTCCCAAATCTCATTCCCAGACACGCCTTAAGCGGGCGGGGCATCATACTCTATATATAAACCAGCAGTTTGGTGTGTTTGTTATTTTGCTTGTCTGTTTCTCCACCCCCCTCCCAGACAAGCAAAATAACAAACACACAAAACCACTGGTTTATATACATCACCAACTAACAGCGCCCTTAGACACTACTGCTCCAGAAACTATATTCACTTCGAGATCATTCCCGCTTCCACAGCATGGAAAGGTGAAGTATACCAAAGTATCATCTCAGGAAGATCCATAATAGCAGCTTTTCGCAATCGTAAGCTCCACTTCGACAATTTCCCACAATGCGAAGGAGTGCGAAACAACCGTTGTCAGTCGAGCACTCTTATGCGTATTGGAGATAGATTCAAGATAGCCACTCTCCTTGAGCTACCACCACTGAACTAATAACACGTAATTCTCAACTGTTACCCCCGTTGGAACTACATATATGGGAAACAGGATAGAAAATTAGAGGAAAAAGCACTATATCGAAAAACACTGCTTCAAATCAATGAAATCCTGAAAACAAAACCCGCAGAACGCATCCTGTGATGACAAGAAGCATTCAAAGAAACGCCCTCTAACACATTACTTAAAGTCCGCTCACAACGAATAAACAGTGTTACCAGTTTGGTGTTCTTCTATTATGCCAACGAGGTTTTTAGGTGGAACATTTATTTATGGCCTAACGTTTCGACCAGATCGTCCTCAAAGGCCTAAATGTGGCTCAAGGTTTAGGATTCTGTCCACTACACCACCAGACGCCTTATCCCTCTAGCGGTTCTGACGAAACTCAAGGAAACCGCCTGAGGAACCCTGTACGAAAGAACATAACTCACCCAGTCCACCACCGCAAGAGTGGGACGCCGCCACTCCTTGCTAGCTGTCGTCAGTGAATGAGGGATGCCATGCTGTCCTTATACATATACAGCGCGTTTCATAATTATAAGGTCACCGCCAAATTTTCGATTTTCGGGAGAGACAGGTGACCGAAAAATTTTTATGTATTTTTTATAGATTCCTCACCGCAGGAAACCTTCCTATAATAGTTTTGATACCATAACCTTTCAGCCCGACATTTTTATGAATATTTTCTGATTTTTGTACCTTTTTATAATTATAAGGTCACCCTGAAGAAAAAGAAGATTTGCTAGAGATAACAGCGCATGCGAAGGAGCTCATAATCTATGGTTCCCTCCTGTTTAAGAACGACATTAACTAGCCGTTCGAGGAAGTGCTCAACGATTGTCTGTTTCAGCAGTTTTGCTTCTCAGAATTGGCGATTATCAGGGTGAATATTTGAGGCGATGTCTTCCAGATCTTCCTAATAAAGCTGAGACCAAGATTACATGTTACCTATGGGTGGACGTCCGTATTTCGGAACTTTAACCGCAATTCCGTTGAATGAACTAAATGAACAACAGCATTGCCATACCTTGAGACGCAGTAGTAAAGAGCCGGTCGGCTCCAAAAGGCAACTGATTTCTTCGTAGGATCTTCTAGCAGTCTCTGGATTCCATTCTGCAGATTTCGAAAGCAAGGTTCAGTGCAAGCCGAGAAGGCCTTAAGAAATCACCCTCCCACTACAAAAATTGCCAAGGCTCCCGTAAATTGGCGCACTTCTCAGATCAAGCTAGTACTACCTCTACACGTCAGCACCATACAAATAGAGTATTTTAAGACTCAAAAATACAATTCAGATGGAATTACTCGCATGCAGGGTGCAACTGCTTTGCGAACTCAGTTTCGTTCAATCCGTGCCCAAGAACAACTTTATGAATTGAAGTCGTGCCACCATATGATGTGCTGTGGGCCTCGGAAACTACTTCATTATTTCTTCGGTGATGTTTCTGCTCTTCTCACTACTGTACGCGGTGTGGTCCCAGACAAGGAATGGTTCAACTCCAAATAAATCTGCTCCATGGAGGAGGTGCTGTAGGAAGTGGTCCCCGAAACCCCTTTCTCGTTGATGGCAATGAGCTCACGTGGGAGTCCGGAGCCTGAAAATCATGTGAAGACACCGAATCACTCAAATATTATCTAACTGAGCACAGGAATCTTCCGATTTTTTTTTTGGAATTGCTCTCAAACCGAGCCTAGCACCACGAGAATCCCAAATCCCAAATCTGGGCTTTTCTTTTGGAACATAGCAGCTAGCCACAAGACGATTGGACATGTATCTCGAAGATGTATTTGGAAGACATATCCACCTTCACAGACTTGCTGAAGCCTCAACTTTTTTCTTATTTCAGGGTGACCTTATAATTATGAAACGGTGCAAAAAAAACGGAAAATACTCTCAAAAACATGAGGTAAACGAGACTGCAACCAAAAATCGGATACCAGGGTTATTTCAGGTGAGAAATCCGTCTATGAGACTGAAAAGATTCCTTAATGGGGTGTTGTTGGGAGAACTTGAAATTCAGGGGTGACCTTATAATTATGAAACGCACTGTATAGTATAATGGGAACATGCATGTCTCCCTCATCATATCACTAGCTCACAATGTTGCGCAAATGGCAAGAGATCTTTCGTAATGGATAAGCATTCTTTTCGGTTGTTCATACTTGGATTTCTTGCAGAAATCCAAAACGCTTCAAGCACTTTCCTGCCGGAAATCTCAGTCTCGCAAGCTAGAATACTGCACTTCACATCAAAGTCGTTTCCACCATGCTCCTCGGTCATGTGCTTTCCCAGAGGGGTTCTTGTTTACCTAGTCTTTTACCAGCAAGATGTTCTTTGATACGTACTGCTAGCCTTCTTCCAGTTTCCCCAATGTACGTTGCGTTACATGTCTGACATTCAATTTGATAGATTACAACAAGTTTGGCGCAATCCCCAGTTGTACCATTCGGACATGTAACACAATTCTCTGACACGCAACGCTTATTGTAAAGCCTATTTCGCACGAGTTGGCTTCTGATGTTGCCATTAGGGACACTCACTAAGATAACATCGAAGTGTTACCATATGATTTGAATTAGTCGATTATGGAAAAGGCAGGAGCTATCTTATTGACAAAAAACATATTGTAGTAAAGTCATTTCGGAATAAAGTCGTTTGAGGGTAGGCAGAAACTCGCTATACTTTTCTTTTTTGGACAGAAGTGCTTTCGCCTATTGTGATTTTATTCCGTTACTCAGCTATAGAGCAAAAATTGGTGACGTCCGAAACATTTCTTTTGCTTAATATTTTGGCACAGTTGGTGATAAATTTTGAGATCTTGCAAGGGAAGGACCCCAGGTCGAAGTGGCCATTCGAAATGGGATACATATGGTCCGACTTATTTTTGGACTCTGATCTCGAATCTGTATTCGAAATTTGCCAAACGATTCTCTGAGCCGAGTTATTGAGGTTTTTTGGAATGAACGTCTACACGTTGGATTTCATTGGCGAGGCACTATGTCATCAGCACGGCCGCTAGCAGAGCTAGAAAGGGCATCGGTGGCTTACTGGTAGTGTTCCGGATCTGCAGGACAAGGGTCATGGGTTTGCTCCCCGCCGGTGCGGGCTTTTTCACATTTTGTGTTTCATTGTCAGTAAGCGCTTTTCTTTCACTTCTGGACGTTTCCTTGTACTGATACCTATCGCACCCATCATTTACCCTGCCACTCTATTTATAGCTATTAACATTACTCACAAGGGAAGGATACCAAGTCGAAGAAATCCCGTAATTAGGCGTTGTTGCGTAAAAAAATTCTGGTATTCGTGCACAGCGGGTCGAATTACCCCTCTGTGCAAATTTTCAGCTAAATCCAGTTTTTGGTCCAACCTCGCAACATTGGGGTTGCCCAGGGGATAAAATGATAGTTTTCGAATTTTCTTCAATATTAAACCCTGCAACCTGAACAAGATAGCCTACACATACCTTTTACACTTGCCCTTCGCAAAATGTTTGAAACAAGGGTCAGGTAGGAGCATTTCCTAGGCAAGGGTCAACGACTTCTCCTTTGTTCAATGGGCTAACACCCCATAGCCCGTGAATTTTTCCGAAATTTGGTCAGATTCTCGAATTGGCTAAAAACTTGAACTTTGGGGTAATTTGACTCCCTGAACACAAAAATCGCCTTGGTTTTGCGCAAGAACGTCTGGCTCGCGTGCTATGGGCTTCTAAACCTACCATAAATAGTACTGTTCTTTCAAAAACCTCCATAACTCCGCTCAGAAAATTGTTTGGCAAATTTCGAATACAGATTCGAGATCAGCGTCCGAAAATACGTCACACCATATGTATACCACTCTGAATGGCCACTTAGACCTGGGGTCCTTCCCTTGTTAGTTTGGTACACAGGCTAGCACACATATCGCTTTGAAAGGACGGCAATCATCGTCCTTTTCCGTTACCACAGTTCACAACGGGGGTGTTCCATCTTCTCTTCGTGTTTGTCATGAAGCTCTGCTTCCGTATATGCGCATTTCTTCATTGAACACAAGATTTCTTTCGGCTAGCCTTCTGACTAATGACCGGGTATTGAAAAATCTGATCAAAATTTCTGAAAAAGGCATCATGAAAATATTTTTAGAGTAGCCGAGCCAGCAAAAGATGGGTAAGAGGAAGATTGCAGACTCGATTGCGCAATCACTGGCAGTACCCAATCTTGCTGACTCCAAAGGTCAGCGAAGGTAAGAGAGACCAAGTAAGAGTTGTGCTACCACGATGACCCTCACAGATGCAGATGTATAGGAAAAAACGGAAAACACGCTAACACAATATTTTTATATGAAAAAAGCCTCCTACCCAATGTCCTTCCAGCGTTACACATCCATCAGGCTTGACCCTTTCCCATCCTGGGCCATGGAGACATTTCAGCCTGAAGCGGCCCTCAACCTGAACTGAGATAATTTGGGATTCCCTTGACATTGCCTATCACAGAATGCGAAATGTATAATTATACAGTACTCTGATTATCATGTTTTAATGAAACCGATTACGACGTGACACTGATAATCATCAAGAATTCCAACTGATTCTCCCGAGACAGTCGAAAACTTTCCATGCCTCCAAACCTACCCATCTCTCTCCTCTCCTTCGATACTCTCCATTGTAGCGGCAGGCTCGAACAATTGCAGTGCAGATAATGATGAAGACCAGCAATCTCATCCTTTAATAATTATTCAACATTATATTAGGTTGTTCCAAAAGTCTTGTAGTATTCTTCCAAAAAAAATCAGTAACTCTTGTTCACTTCGAGGCATATCCAGGCGGTTCAGGAATGTGGTAGAACGTTCCCTAAGCCTTCTAACAAAATATGTATTGACCCACCAGATCCCGTGGAGAGAGCTACAATGCCCGTAGTCGATACCCACCTAACTCGCGGTGTCATCTATTATGAGCGGTCTTGCGGCACCAAAACGACAGAAGCTTGCCACTCCATCAACGCTGCATTGGGCAAGGGATGTGTGAGCTACGTGACCGTGCGCCGCTGGTTCATCAGCTTCAGCAACGGCAAGATTGACATGAAAGACAAACCACGCTTAGGACTGTGCTGGTTCTGGGACGAGGAAGGAATGCTTTTCCGCGAGGTGCTGGTACAAGGCGAGACAGTCACCGCTGCCGTATGCACCACCAGATCCAGCAAGTCGCCGTCGCTGTTCGAGAAAAGTGCCATAAAAGTCCGCGGTCACCCTTTTTCATGACGCCCCGTCCCATTTCGCGAAAAGTTCCCAGGCCAAGTTATAGGAGCTCGGCTGGGATGTGTTGCCCCACCCGCCATACTCTCCAGACATTGCTTCTTCTGACTATCACCTCACCCATCCTCTTGAATCCTCCCTGGCCAAGAGAAAATTCGTTGATTATGACTTGCTTGCGAAGGCGATCGCTGACTTCTTCGACTCTCAGAACCCAGAGTTTTGGGAGAAGGGAATCAACGATTTTCCTATAAACTGGCAGAGGGTTGCCGATACAATGGTCAATACGTTGTTTTCTAATTGTTATTTGTTGGACGAAAAAAAAATAAAAAGTGATGATCGAAAAAAAATACTACAAGAATTTTGGAACAACCTAATATAACAGTCTGATAAATGCTTCGGATTTCATTGATTGAATTTCGTTTCCTAGTTTTTTTTCTCCTAATCTTCTTTTACCATAGCAGGTTCCTAACACAATACGTAATCACCACAGTTGTTCACCACAGTATTCACCGCGCAATACATATTCACCAAAATATTAGGTTGTCGCATTGAAATTTCCAAATTTTTCATGTGATCCTATATTTTTGTTTAAAAACTTCTAGAACATTTCCTGGCTAGGGATGTATGAGGGTGAGTTCCCGCGCGATCGATACTGTTAGTGTTATCCGCTCAAGCATTCTAACCTGTTAATAATGAGCCTTTCACGCAACCAAGTCCGTTTGCTTCTACTTCACGAATATCGTTTGAAGCACACAGCAGCTGAAGCCCATCGGAACATTTGCAGTACGATGGGCGAGTCGCCTCTCCTACAAGACAGCCTTGAACTGGTTCAATAAGTTCGACGATGGGAACTACGAGCTTGAAGACTTACCACACCCCGGACGCAGTGTAACCATCGATTTGGAACGCCTACGCGAAGCTGTAGAGGAGGACCCCAGGACTTCTACCCGCGATCTGGCGGAGACATTTCAGTGTCATCACTCCACAATAGCTAGACATCTCCATCAAATGGGAAACTCGCACAAATGGGGATCTTGGATACCAGATCAACTGACTGCAACCCATCAGCGGCAGCGCATCGAGGCCTGCATGGCAAACCTGTCCGCACACAGGAACTCGAGCTGGCTTTCCAATTTGGTTACTGGGGAAGAGTCTTGGGTGATGTACGTCAACCATAGCCGCAGGCGCCAATGGCTCGGAGAAGGCGAGAAAGGAGTGCCAACACCACGAAGTGAACAAGGGGCTCGGAAGGTAATGTTGTCTGTCTGGTGGAATATGCGCGGAGTGATTCACTGGGAGCTGCTACCGGACAATACTACTGTCACCAAGGAATATTACTGTGAGCAGCTGGATCGCTTGAGCGATAAACATAGATTGCAGCAGGATCGTATTTACTTTTTGCATGACAATGCTAGACCCCATGTAGCTACAGTCACTCGCCAAAAAATCCTGAGTTTGGGCTGGACTACCGTGGTACACCCTTCGTACTCGCCCGACCTAGCCCCAACAGACTACCACCTTTTCCGCTCCCTGAAGGCGTTCTTAGCTGAAAAACAATACGATTCTCGGGAGGACCTCGAATCCGACCTTGCGGAATTTTTCGCTTCTAAGTCTTCCGATTTTTACCGTAATGGCATATTAGACCTGCCTCGTCGTTGGCAGAGAGTTATTGATTCTAATGGAATGTACTATGAATGAAACGATCTGATTGTATTGTTAATAAATTGAACTGAATTTTTTGTTGATAAAGTGAAAAGTTAATGCGACAACCTAATATCACTATTTGTACATAATCGGCTTAGTCTGTCTGTCTGTCTGTCTGTCTGTCTGTCTATCTATCTATCTATCTATCTATCTATCTATCTATCTGTCTGTCTGTCTGTCTGTCTATGTATCTGTCTGTCTGTCTGTCTGTCTGTCTGTCCGTCTGTCTGTCTGTCTGTCTGTCTGTCTATCTGTCTGTCTGTCTGCCTGTCTGTCTGTCTGTCTGTCTGTCTGTCTGCCTGTCTGTCTGTCTGTCTGTCTGTCTGTCTGTCTATCTGTCTGTCTGTCTGTCTGTCTGTCTATCTATCTATCTGTCTGTCTATCTATCTGTCTGTCTGTCTGTCTGTCTGTCTGTCTGTCTGTCTGTCTGTCTGTCTGTCTGTCTGTCTGTCTGTCTGTCTGTCTGTCTGTCTGTCTGTCTGTCTGTCTGTCACGAAATTCGGGATTACCTGAAAGGCAACTCATAAAGGTCGGGTGATCGCGGGATAGGTGGAGTGTGAGCAAAGAAATAAAGGGCGCAGAGAGGCAATGTTACGCTCCACCCACACTGGGCGGGACGTGCGCTGAAATTCGATAATCAGCTGAAAATAACCTAGCTCAATTCCAAAACGGTCAAACGTGTGGAAAAGTTGGGATAAGGTCGAAGACATGATTCCGTGTGTCTTCAATGCAGTGTGAGGAACGTCTTTCAAATAGGCGTGGCTTAAAACAAGAACGCGTGGTTTGGTTTCAGCACAGATTGGAAGCTCCGTTCAAGGAGAGGAAGGCGCACATAAACGATACTGAGAGAGGGCAAATAAACGGTGCTATGCCCCGTTCACAAGCAGGAGGTTCGCTGAAACATTCGATGCTCAAGTGAAAGTTTCCCCAGAATGGCTCAGAAGTGGGGAGATGAGGGATAAGGTCAGCCATGGTGTCCTGGAAGTGGTAGAAAAGATCCGTTCATAGTGGCAGGAGAGTATTACAAGTGGGCAGAGCTTATAACGAAAATTCGAGGTCCGGTTCGAGCACAAGCCAAAGGCTCCATCATGCTGCAATGAGCGGGCGATTAGCCAAGATGTATACAACCTTTACGAAATTCGGAACTACCTGAAGGACAATCTGGAAAGGTCATCGGAATGGTATAGGTAGTGCATTAGTAAGTACGTAAGGAGCTCAGATATTTAAAGCTCCCTCCGCACACAGAAGGCGCTGTGCGCGCGGGATCATTTGGAACTCAGGATTTAAAGCTCCCTCCGCACACAGAAGGCGCTGTGCGCGCGGGATCATTTGGAACTCAGGTAAATATTTTCCAGTTCAGCTCCTTAAGTCACACTTTAGAAAACGCTGTGTTGAGGTCAACGGTGAATTTGTGGAAGAAGTACGCTCGCAAAGGACGGAAACTAAGCTACCTGGCGCCTTATATGAGCGGAACATGCGCTGCAAGAATTGGTGCTCAGACTGATAAGTTCCAATTTGGCTACGAAAAGGGCCTAAACGTGGGGAAAATGGTTTGTGGCCAGCCATTAGATTCCGAAGGGAAAATCCATAATGGTGAGGGCTATGCTCGATGGACGGTGCTCCAAGTAAAATATAGTAATAAAATGCAAAGATATAGAAAAATGCAAAAATGCAAAGCTGGGTTCTAGCACAGCCCAGAGTTAGGTAGGTTACACCTTAGGATATGGTCAGCTTTACTCGTCTCGAGATTTTGAAGAGATAATAGAGAGATATAGAAAGTGATTATGGGTGCACAGAGATCGGGAACCCACAGTCATTTGCTATCACTCCCTATTGTCTCATTGGATAGAACTAAAAAGCTATGGAAGGCGATGACGGTTAGATAGGTTAGGTTAACAAGGAGGAGCAGTTAAAGACGGTGATAGGGTAAAGTAAGGCTCCCATTGAGTCACACAGTTGAAAGATGGGTCTAAGGAAATTGTATATGGCGAAACTCACAGTGAATTGAGAACCTTTAAGCTATGAAGGACACCCCTTTTTCAAAAGCTGCCGACATTTCTGACGTGGCTCGCCCCTTTTTTCGTACCCCCATCGGAATCAAGGTCGGGAAGAATGTGTTATTTCCCGAGTTTTTGACCGTTCTGCTCCGTTCCGTTTTTTTCTTCACTTTGTACTACTAAGCACTTAGAATCAACTCATGTCCGGCCCCAACAGTCCCTACTTTTGACTCTGAAAGGGATGGTTTCCAGTGGGCGGGGTTATAAGTAGGTTTGGTGTCCCTCAGTGTCAGCGAAAGCCGATGATGGTTGGTAGTTTAACTATACTTATTTGAAACATTCATACAACGGAGCTCCCCTACCCCATCCCAGGAATTTTTCGGGCCTCTGGTGGAGGAAAGATTACCATGTACGTTATGAGATCACCCTGGTTAGCTTTTTTCAGTTCCATGAAGAATGAGCTAGAAAGCAACTGGTGAGCACCTGTTAGCTCGATCCACCCTAAGGTCTGATAGATAAGTCGTCGCGCGCGACACAGGCGACCGCAATCTTCAAAGAACCAACCAGAGATAAAGGAAATAGAGAAAGCTGTTATTTGTGGATTGTACTAATAACGAATTTTTATTATATTGTATATTGTATTTGTGTATAAAAGCGTAGCAAGTAAAGTTAGGGCCGTACGAAAGGTGAACACGGAAACTACACAGATGGCAGAGGAAAGTGAACGAATGAGAGGGGATCGTTGTTCAAGAGGGTTTCAATGCAACGATGGTTTTGGCGATGAAATAGAGGTTGGATAAAAACTTTTCCTTATTCCTGTTATTATCCAACAAAAGCCAGATATACCAAAAGCGGCATCAGGAAAAGGATGAGCTACGGAGAGGTAGCTGCTTCAGTTTGCGAGTTTCTATTCAAGTTCTGAGGAGACGATTGTCAACAGCCTCTTAAGGGCCTTGACCAACAGTCTGTTAGATGAGATTCGAGAGAGTTTCAATGCTATGAGTGTTTGTGACGATGAAATGGAGATTGCGTAGGAAATTTAACACGAATGATCATTGTTACACGGGTTAAACGAATATTTCGATACGTGGTGTTTTTAGATATTAGAAATAAAGTTGAATAGACAGTTTCTACAATTCCGTCATTTTGAATAATGAAGGGTGCATCGCGATGCTGTGTTCTTTGAAGACTGCTCCTGCGTTCGCCGCTGCCGCCCGCGACACCGCGTGCGGGCGGACTTATCCATCAGACTTTAGGGTAATGTCGTTTTTTTCAAACGAGAATTTCTTATAAACTTCTCCTAAAAATTACAAGTTTGTGCAGTATTTTATAGACTGTTTGGAAGAAATTTGTCTGCTCTACAAAAGTCGATGTTTATTTTTGAATATATCGGGATTGGTACTTTGCCGGGTGTACGAGCCTGTGAGGTTGAAGCGAAGGCTCGAATACCTTGCTGGGTAGGGTTAGGCCGGATCCCCATACTGGCCTTCACGACTGAGAACCCAAATTGTCCGAGCTCATGGTAGTACGGCCGCTTCCTTGAGCGACAGGAACTCCCCTGCAAGGCCATCCTGTGGGAGACAAGTTGCTGAAATCCCTTCTAACCATCGCCTTAGTACCCTGCAGGCTGTCCTTGCCCAGTCCGGTAGCATTGGATATGCAAACAGCCAGAGGCGAAGGAATCTCAGGGCCGAAGGCTACCATGGGAAAGGGACCAGAGCGAGCCATCTGATTGCTTGCACATACAGTTGTCACAGCATCAGTTCTGTCGCTGAGCTTCCGCTCTTATTGATGAAGCCAAACGGATCAACTATGATTATCGGACTCTGTGCGAAGAAGAGGAAGGAATGTCCCACACTTGGACGGACGGAACAGCTGTTTATTTTGGTGTTCGGAAACCCGGTGCAACATCCGGAGGAGTCAGCTTCAACGCGGCACCGCGGTTAGTTAAATATGTCACTAAAGCACGTTCCACGGATATCGTTGTGATAGGCAGTGATCAATGGAATTTTCAGGCTGAGGGTCAAAATATAAAGAGCTGGCTAATTGTATTCAAATCCATATCTGACATTTAATTCAATCTTTACTCAAAAACTCGAAGGAACAGAGAGCAGCATCCCACAAGAAACAAGGTAATGCACAAATTTTCTATATTTTTTCACAACAGATAAGTGCTTTTGAGACGATATTGAGAAAGGAGAGCGCATGGACAAAGCAAAAGATAGGCAAAGTGAAAGCTAGGCTGGTCCCTTAATCCTCTTGAATTGTGGACTGTGAGCAAGGTATCAAGCTTCTACAACCAAACGCTCATAACTTATAGTGCAAGGTTGATACTTGACACCATGAACAAAGTTCACAATTCCAAGACGACCACGGACCTGATGGATCGTCGACGGAAACATTATGGATGGCGCGATCCATAACGGAAGCCGGTCAACGCCAATATCCTTTTCGTTGATCGGCTGGCATCGAAACAACGTACAGAGAGACCTTCGACAATCCCTAAGGCCTAAGGGAGCGGTTTCTGTCCACATGTACCAGCGTGGATGAATACTTAATAAACTATGGGATGAGAAGGAAAAATAAGCGTATATGGGCTTCTCTCGTATCTCAATATTATTACAAGAACGTAAACTGGTGCTGGAGGGCCACTGTATGGACCGGATAAGAATATGTTTTACTAACGATGTGAATGAAATGCTCACGCGTGGCGCAACCCCGGGAAGGCCGGCTCACTCCAGTCGCCATCCCATTGAACCTGTGAGAGCAAAGATTCGCGCTGGAAACATTCTGAAAACAGTGGAGCATTTTTCCCCGAGTCCATGGGAAAATCTCCCCATTTCAATGGAAAAAATTTCCTGTACTGACTTTGTTCAGAATAACTTCTTCCATTTATGAGATATGGTGTAGTTCAAGCAGTCATTCCTTGCAGTCCCCGAGCAACGGAATTGCACTCATATAGTCAAGTATGAAGGAAGGTACGACTATTTGGAGTGGAACACTTCGAACAAAAATTTCCTCGACTGGATTTCCTTATAGAGAACTGCGCAACCATTAGGGAAACCAAGCGATCAAGATTGGTCTGAGGAATTTATTGAGAAAACAGTTCACAGTACTTTGAAAGATGGAGTCCAAGTGAAGTTTCAAGTATTGAAAAAAGTGTCCAAACCCAGTATGGAGAAGATACCGCGCCCCATCTGATCGCACTGCAGCGCATTACATGGCTCCTAAATAGTTTCTAACCTTTCTTTGTTTTTTTCATCCCTTATCCCTGAAGCATAATTTGGATGACCTTTGGGCCTTCTTCTTTGTCATCAGAGGACGAACACATTCCCCATAGCCGGCAACGCTTCCGTTCAGGAATATAAGACTGAATTTTGCTCTTATTTCTCTTGGACGCTTTTGTTATGGAATGTAAGACTGAAATTTGTTCTTACTTCTCTTGGACGCTTCTGTTTTGAAATATATTCACTGAGTTTTGCTAGGTTCCTATTTCTCTTATTCTGTCAGGAGCTTGGCCTCTTTTTTTTTTTGACGGTGGTCTCTTGATTTCGATGAATCGCATTTTCTGGGTGGGGACCACAGAAATAGCGGAACCTGAAGAACGCGGGAGAGATCGTGTGGAGGCCCCCTTTCAGAAGGGGGTCGTGTCTTTTGAAAATTTTCCTCGACGCCATGCTTGACGCTACTCGGGGCTCTCGCCCTGATCATCATAGTGTAGTGGGAATGAGTAAGGCGTTTTGAGAAGCGCGTCAGCAGATTTCTGTCGTAGTCGGCGACGGGCACATGATTTTGACGCTGTCACCGGTGCCTGTTTCATGTTACCGGCTTCGGTGCGCAAAGTATGAACGCGGGCTTGCGCAGCTATGTGCAAAGGGAAACCTCAACTAGCACGCTTTAAGCAGGTGTAACGAATGCGCATATTTGTCTAAAGCTCCTACTAAATGGAGGTTGGACGTTTGAATGGAGATTCATGTCAAACGGTAAGTCATGTGAAGTGAAAATGAGCTTCAAGCCAGCGGTTTCTGTTTACATGACAAATAGTGCTGAAGAAGGAGGGAAGGTTGAAGTGTGCTCCGCTCGAGATGGGCTCAGAGGTTATGAACTGGAAGTCATCGTAACGAGTGACAAAGTGTTGTGTGGCACGCTTGAGTAAGCGCTCACGGCAACGGAATGGAAATGCAAGGTGTGATAAAGTCCATGCGCTTTTAATTTAGGACCGGAATATCATATGATGGCAAGTACTTATTCTTGTCGAATTTGCATAAATCACGATTCCACTGGCGCTTACAATGACTTCCTTACCACATAGACAAAATGAGTTTTTGAAGAAGCTAAATTAGACAATATCAACTCCTTTGAATAGCAATTGTGAATAATCATTGCAAGCGCTTGCCATTAGCGATAATCAAAAAATCGGGTGTCGTCGAATTAGCATACTAAATCTGATTGCTGGTTGCATCTACTGCATCAGTCACCACAATTGAAAACAAAAAAAAGACGAGAGAATAGATGTGGAAGAAGGAGGCTTGCTCCCGGAGTCTAATTTTACTTATCGTCTACCGCATTGCTACTATTTGTCAGTCGTTCTGTTGGGAGCGCTATTCACAGCGTGAAATCGAGACAAGATTATAAGTTTCCGATCCAGCCTTCGGATACAGTAATTCAAAACGAAGCCGTAAAATTAAACGTGAAGACTCACACGCACACAATTTCTGCTTAAAGGCACTCTCGAGGTTATTTTATGCCCAGATACAGCTCACTAACTTAGAAACCATTAAATTGTTCCTCCATTTGTATTTAACGAGGAATTCGCTTCATCTAAACTAAACAACCACTTACGCGTATTCGCCCAAGCCTAGAGAAAGGAAACTCCTTCCTCGAGGCTTAGGCTGACATAGAATAGAAAAAAGCACGTACTTGCTTCATTAACATCATTTCTTTGCAAAATTCGAACCCGATTCGGCTGGCAATGATTTTCCTGCGCTCTAACCATAGCGTTGGAGACGCATTTCTCCATTATCTATTCATTGCAAAAATGAGTGATAAAAACTCCTGCTGGGGCCTCGATTATCCGATGATTCGCATTTCTGATTACCCTTATACTACCACCCTATGACGCAATTTTGTCGCCACACTTGAAAATCATCGCGGGGTCAGACACCAGGTAGTCGACGCTCACTTTTGAGACTAGTCTCGGACGGAAGAATAGTCGACGCTCACATTTTGAATTACTGTATCAAAGCGCCGGATCGGAAACTGATAATCTTGTGAATCGAGAGTCGTGTCGTCGTCGTGCCACGCAGATCAGTACCCTCCAGGCGACATGTGCTTGCTGACCCCCTTGTGAATTGGATGAATTTACAGCAAAATCAAGTGTAAACACAATCGGAGCAGCAAGAGACTTGTAGAGCGCCGTGGGCCCCCTATCGCGTGCCTCCCCCCTCCCCATTTGACCATTCCCAACCGGTGCACACCTTGAATTTTTTTCTATGAAACATGGAAACTGGAATTTTTGGGCAAAGTAAGAATGCTAGAAGTTTTTAACTTTTTTATGGCCACATAATGGTTCGCTGAGACTACCGGATCTAGAAACAGTTGTTTTCTGCGAATCCACTGCAAAACACGAAGTCGCTACTTGCCTGAAGGGAAGGGTAACGGGGGAGGATTGGATTCGAGATCTGGTCCATGTACAGTGTCTGCGGAGTCACTATTTCCCCCCCCCCCCCCCACCCACGCTTGTTGCTGATACCTAATATCAGCCATGACATTTTGTACCTGCTGGTCATTAGATCACCAAAGATACCAGCTCTATTGGACGCTTAACTTTGGTTCAGATAGAACCTTATGGTCAGTTCGTTACTCGTCCAACTGTGCTTCCCGAAACGAGTACAGGTGCTCCACCTCAAGGCTCCCCAAGTTGTTTGAAGGCTCGGTGGAGTCAGACTGTGGCATCCAAGAAAAATTGTAGACTATTGCGATGTCGGCACTCATCCAGCTTTGACAGCGTTTCTATGAAGAATCCGCAAATGTCAAAGAGCTTGCTATTGCTGTAACTAACTGTTGATCGGCCGTGAGATCAGCTGCCATGGCGGCACCATGAATGGCTTTGATGGTGTCAAACGTTGTAAGCTATTCAGTAAGTGTATAGTAGAAACCGAGACAAAATTGGTGGTACTTCCCTGAGCACGAACCATGTTAAGTATGCCGTTAGTGAGAGAGTGTGAAGCTGAATTATTAACGGTAGCGAATGTATTACCTTCTATGAAGGGGTCAAGCGTGTTATCAGCTTTCATGGTGTGCAACCAAAAAAACGCAGAGCGACTTAGACTTGCAGACTGCAGTCAGGACTTTCCCTTTTCGGAGCCTGAGTATGGTGAACTATTCACCATTCTACATCTCTACCAATGCTTGATCTACGATAGCGCCATTAATGGTACTACCCAGGGTCACGCCTCCGTTGAGGAAGCCTCAACGGGGGGGGGGGGAATCGTACTTGGTCCGCTACAAGGGGGGGGGGGGTTCGTAATCGTTGAAGGCACTTTCCGCGATTACCTTGAATGGGTTCAAGAGCTGAATTATGAAAGAGGTGCTAAAGAACATATCGAGAAAGAAAAATCTGGAAGAAGCCCCCGAAGATGGCAAAAATGAGGCCTCCTGACATCTGGCCTTGTACGAGAATATCGCGTAAAAACGAGCTTTTGAATCAGTTCCTGTGGGATGGTATCACGAGGAACCTTGAGATATTACCTGTTCCCTAAGTGAACGTTTGATTAACTACTAAAATTCTTCTCTATCTTATCGCACGAATCACAGGCCCACGTAAACGCCACGTGGCAAAAAACTTCGTCCAATGGCGGGTGGGGTCCCAGTTGATGGGCGGGGCCGCACTTGCTTTCCGTGGACTTGGCGCTGCCAGACGGGCCTCGTGGTGCCGCTCAAAGGGTACAGTCTCGACATTTACCAGGTGTCTATTGGCTGCGGCAGGAAAAATAGCTGATGCGATTCGCGCGGAAAGTGCCTTTAAGGTAGGCAGTGATCAACAGAACTTCTCAGGCTGAGGTCCAAAGTGTAAGGGGAGAAATGATAAAACTGAATTTATGGGAATCCAGTTTAACATAATCATCATGGAAACCTCATGCATGGCGCTATCCACAGCGAATCCAACTAATGTCAATGACCCTTTCATAGGTCCACTGGCACCGGATTCACGTACAGAGACACCTCCGAAGTTTACCGATTATTCGTGGGAATCTATCCACGGGTATCACCGGATGAATACTCCAGAAACTATAGGATGAAAAAGAAAAATTCAAAATGGACTTTTCCCATATATTACTACGATCGCAAGTACGTATTCTAGTGTTCTCCCACTAAGCTTTCGAGAGCGAAAGATGCATACTATATAAATTTCAGTAACAATGAATCGATTTTTCGGAAAAACGTGGGAAGATCTCGCAAGTTCGACAAAAAAGGTTTTCCTCAATTAGCTTTTCTGGGGGTTTTTTCATTCGTTCTAAAGATATGGCACAGCTCAGGTAGTCATTCGAAAGCGGCAACCTTGAGCCTCAGCACGTAAAACCGCACTCGGCGAAGATGCATCGGCCGCTATACTGTCTGACCATCCAAACATTAACGCCTTTCATGTGGATGGCAGTATCTCTTGGAGGGTTATCTGATGTCATATTAGTGAGAGACACATATGGTAGTCAAAGTCGGACCGGTTTTTGTTTTATAAAAAAACGAAATTAGAGTTCATAGCATATTTATAAAGTGTGACTAATGTTTTTGACAGAACGTAAAAGTTTTCCTGTTTCAGCAGAAGCTGTTGCTAGAATTCGCAGAGGTGCGTATGCAATCGTTCTCGAGTGGTTTTACCGAAAATCCATAAGGCCTTTGCAGACGAGTAATTTCTTATTTTTGAGCTAACCTGTAGCAGCTTTTTGAATCCAACAGACAATTAGAGAAGTAAGAGGGCCGGGGGTCGTGTTAAGACCCCCTTTTCTTGAGGGGGGGGTTCTATTTTTGAAAATTTTCCTCAATGAACGCTCGAACCTGATAGTAGGTGCAGGCTACAGAACTTGCCAATGCTCTTTTGGTGCACCTGTCCCCTCGCTTGGTTTCGCAGGAAAAAATGAAATCAACAAAAGCGACATCCCATTTTATTCCTAACACTTGCTTTGCTCTATCCCAAATCTAGCTCGCATCTTAATCATTCATGTAGATGGCAGTATCATGATGGTGGAGAACCGGATCGGAGATACTGCCATCTACATGAAAGGCGTCATTGTTTGGAGGGTCAGGCAGTTTAGCGGTCAATGCATCCTAGCCGCTGATTTCAGAACTCGAACGACATAAGCTGGTCCAGTGGCATTGAGCATCAGATGCTTCAACTATAGAAGTCATATTGTAATAGCTAGCGGTGTACTTTGTGTATTGTGTACGACATACACAGACCGACATGCACATACAGATATACGTACAGATATGCATAGACAGATATACGTAGACAGCAGTACAAAGACAGAAGTACACAGACAGATATACACAATCAAACACATCACCTAGGGGGATCTTTGAGGGGTCAAGCTGCACACGCAGGCGTATACTTTTGCCTGAGCCCTAGCTGAGAAAGAAAGGGGTTCCTTCACCCTTCTAGGTCTAAGTAAAAATAATGTTTATAGTGGGATGCCCCCCCCCCCCCACTGTGACAATCTATCATACTTTTTAAAGCTTTCTTTGTGGACCCAACGATATGCGAAACCAACAGTTACTGAAAAGAAAAAGCCAAAAATATTTAGCACCCTAGTGAGACGACAAGCGAAGAAAAGGGTATACTGTTTTATCCTTAATTCAAATTAAGGTTATTCACCCTAAGGCGACCCACGTTCAATCCATAAGGATGCACCGTTTCGCACAGTCCGCGTTAGGAGAAGTAATGTTAAATGCATCAGACTACTATGAATATATCGAGGCGTGGCAGTGTGCATACTTTAAAAGTGTTCACGCCCCGAAACTTCTTAGCGACACGGTAAATCATCAACAGAAACGGCAGGAAGTTATTTTACTGTAACTTGTTAATGCCTACAACATTGCTGACGGTATGATCACTGTGAGTTTCTTAAATGTACTTTTCGAAGAAACTATCCCAAAGGAAGTGGTTCTCCCATAATGGAGCTGTACATTTTGCTAGACTTCTTTCTTCATTGAGTTCATTAGGAAGAATTGCATCGAAGAAATCGACCACTAGACACAGGAATCGAAAACAGGCTTCGACATTTAAGCTCTGGTGGTCGTTATAGTAGTAATCGGTGTACAGGGTTTCAACCCATTCGCATGCTAATGACTTTTACTGGTCCTTATCAGTCGTTGTCAGTTTCAATCAAGCACCATTAAGGTCCCCGTACCACTCTCCAAAGTACCTATGAATTTGAAAACTCCATTGCCATTTGGAAAAGCGAAACAGATTTGGCGACACACACTTTCCGACGCTCTTTATCAATCCCTACCAGATGTTTCGTTAGGTTGTTCGGAAAGAAATGCGCGTTTGAGTCCAAAAAGTTTTTATTATAAAAACGAAAGTAAACAAGTTGATTTGAAAGATAATCTCCACTACTATCAATGACTTGTTACCAACGTTTGTACAAAAAAAATGGATTCCTCTTTCGAATAACTCGGCCAGCTGCGACTCAAAGTAGTTGGACACCCAGAGGTGAAGTTTTTCGCTGTTTGTAAACTTCTCTCGGCCAGGGAGGGCTCCATCGACTAGAACAAATGGTAATCGGATGGTGCTAGGTATGGGCTGTATGACGGATGAGGCAGGACTTCCCAGCCAAATTCCTCACATTTTTTACACAGTGATTTTCGTTACATATGGACGAGCGTTTCGTGGAGGAATTTTGTCGACGTCGATTCGACACTCTAAAGACGCAGTGCTTGGTCCACGCGGTTCAACTGATCTTTGTAGATGTCCGCCGCAACTGTTTGACCCGAATCCAAAACTTCAAATTACACCAAACCTTTGCTGCTCCACCGAATACAGAGCATCACCATTTTGCCGTGTATATCCGGTTTCGGAGTAGGTTTTGAAGCATCCCCGGCTTATGACCACTTTTTCGCGTTGCCTTGTCGAAGCAGATCTATTTTTCATCTTATGTTACGATAGAGTCGAAGAAACCGCTGTTCTTGAAGCGACGAAGAAAAATTCCGGCCACTGCCACTCGTGTTGCCTTGTTTGCGTCGCTCAGCTGGTGCGGTACCCATCCTCAAAAATATATTATAAATGTTATATACATTCAAGAAATATACAAAAACATACCAAAAGATGCACAATAAAAATCTTTTCCTAATGGACAAACTGCTTCAAAAAAATTTCTATAGTATGAGAAAAATAAACAGACAAAGTCAAGAAATTCAACGCGCATTTCTTTCCGAACAACCTAATAATTCGGTTCATCCGCTGTTGAGATCCCGCACCATTCCTACAACACGTATGAATGTGAACAACACTCCACTGTCGTCCGGAAAAGCGCAAGATTCTATGACATCAAGTCATCAGCTTTATCAGCTGCTATGAATTCGAATCACTCACCCCTTAATGTCCCCGCACCACTCCACATAACACCCATTAATATCCACGCTCCACCGTTAACCTAAAGAGAGTGACATTTGCTTGTCGACAACCCCTACCAGCCTTTATCAGACGGTATCAGTTTGGATCAATCATTATTCATGTTACTGCACCCCCTGGTTCATTTGTGAAAATCAGGGTCCTACCGTTCCTGAGAGATATGAATTGCGTAACAAGCAAGGATATATATACAGACACAGTTACTTAGCGGATTACATGTAACAAGAAGGTGTTTTACATGGTCAGACATGATATCTCGACTGCATTCGATGAATTAAAGGCGCTGGCAGGGGTGATTTACTTGTTATCATTCGTTCCAATCTTTGATACTTACCGCTGGACGTGTTCACCACGAAAGCTTACACGTCAAGCACCACGTCATTCCGATCGATACGGCCTCGATACGATAAGTATCATTCCGCTGACATTCTCATTACTCTACATCTCAGTCATTTTTCGGCAAAATCAACCGTAAGAGGCGGGCTGCCATCAGAAAGGCGGCTTGCCCCGATTTCCTCACAAAACTCTTCGAAATGCCTTTCTTTCTCGGAGAATATGACAATCCAATAACAGAATAAGACATTCTTCGATGTAAATATTACGTTTGTCATTTCTTATACTTTAACAGTTCTGGTTTGTCATACCAAAACATGACAAAATGGGAATTTCATGTTGTCGTTGTCATTTTTAATTTCGTGAAATTCTCGAACAAATTCTTAATCACCCTTTCATTGTACTTTAACACCCTTTTTGCCTACGAAAAATAGTGTGAAGGTGCAGGAGCGTTCTCCAATCTGACGTCAACAAGTTCCATGTACATATACGACGCACAACATTCCTAACATAAGGTAAGATTCGACTAAACTTCATAATCTCGAAAACTTCGAAAGAAAATTTGAGCTCTTTCTTTGAACTTCCCCAATACTACTGAAATCTCTGACGTCGGATGGCATCTTTCCACTCGTCTATTTCATACTGCGCCCTCTTAGCCTTTCTTTGCATACTTTTGGAGGAAACGTCAGGTATGCTTCCTAACGGGAGTTTCCAGGCTAACAGTGCCTATTTCTCATCTGATAAAGGTACGTAAAGGATTTGCCTTTTTTATAGGTGGTCTATTCGAGCGATACTGTCGTCACCCTCCATGGAAAGGAAAAGGAACTTTAGAGGTATGTCGTGCTTCTTCTTTGCAGCAAGTTTTCATATTTCAAATATCTGTCGGTCATGCAAAACCAAAAAAGGAAGAGCATAAATTAAATGAATGCACAACAAATGATGTACTCGGATGTGGAGAAAAATTTGGCCGGCCTTTCTGGTTTTCTGGATTTCTGGATGAACACAAATATAAAAGCGCATCAAATCAGCTCGATATAAGCATACTCATTGAATTATATACCTGAATGTTAACAACAATTGAGCTCCAGAATATTTACTCAAAAACTCAAAAAACCTCTCAAGAGTCGTAAAGGTTTTTCGGGATATTTGCAATATTTCGATGTTTGACGCTTTCTCAGACCTGAAGCAGTGGAGTTTCGCTGAGTTATATGATATACATTGTATATGGATATCTTCCGGCTTTTTTCTCAAAAATTTCCGGTGTGACCTTTCCAGCAGCTACCCTTTTTCGCCGAAGATTGAGTCTCTACCAAACATTCCTTCGTTACAAAAATAAATCAATGATTATTATTCCCTTCATAGAATCGATGATTATTATACCCTTCATATGATTTGATTTGGTGCAGAGAACGCTATCTTTTTAGACCTCGATGAGCCAAAAGTGAAGTTTCTATTTGTAAGCCTTAAAAACAAGTAGCAATCAGATCATCAGAAACCAATGGCATCGCTCCGTAGAACCGAAAATGCTCTGTCGAATACAAGTATGCGTAATATTTTGACATACACAGTAGACGAAGGGGAGGAGATGCTGAAAATGTAGATTTTTACCCACTAGGTGCTCTACATATTTTTAAGCCGCATGGATATCAAACAAAGTTTTCAAAAAATGAAGAGAACTTTTATGTGGAGCAGAAACAGCTCTATCGAATACATATACAGTAAATATTTAAGTTCTGCCGAAATATTAATAGAATGCTGTGAATCACTAGGAATAAAAAGCGACACGAACTTATTACAAAATCTAATGTATAACTTTTGTTTATATATTGAATATTATATATAAATATATATATTTATATACTGGCCAATTGAGAAGCTTACATATCTATTATATTCCACATCGCTAGGTGTAGTTTTATAAAATGACTGTTCAGGGTAACCTGTGCACTGTGGTGTTCAGACTCAATTCAAAAACCAAAGCGAGAGCGTATCGTATGTGTAATTCAACTGCACCTTTTGATGTTGAAGAGGCGATACCGGGCACCTTCACTACTTGCAAATTTGGTACATTACTTGATCGTTCATCAGATACTGGACCAAAATTTACTTTTTTTCACATGCTTTTAGTGAGGCCGGCTTTTGATTGCCAGGAGGACGATGAAGTGCCAATCGAGGATAAATGTGTGATAATCAGGGGAAACGGTCCGTTTGATCAATACGACAAGGCTTGTGGAGCCCTCTACCGCCCTCATGTTGTGGGGAAAAGAAACAACCTACTGTGGATCAGCGGTGAGTATCTGCAACTTGGGATGCCATTCGCAGGACATCAATAGTTGATCAATAGGCATCGTTCCGTAGAGCTAAACATTATTTTTGGGTGTGGGACAGAACACTTGAACCGAGAGAACGTCGTCGAAGCTGGCGCACCTTTCCTGGGACCAGTTTTTAGCGAAAGCTGGAAAATCCGCCTGGATCAATGATCCAGTTCGTGTCCTACTTTGTTAGATCATACCCTGATGTGCTGTGTCCACTCAAAACCTGATGGATTTCCTCTGGAGCATGCGAAATGCCAACTTTTAAATAATTGGAAAAAGTGTAGTAAGAAAATTCAAAACAGGAATAACATTTTCTCAGCAGAAAAAGGGGAATTTGTCAACGTTCCAGGCAGGGTGCGAAGTAAAAAAAGGACTTTTCTCGGGTCCAGAAGAGAAGAATCGCTTTGTAATGAATTTCCTGTTCACCGCGCTCTACCTCGTCGCGTTCTAGCCCCTTTCGTCATTGCACTCTGAGTGCTCGAGATTTTTTTGGTAATCACGTAAGAAATTGGGAGCGCTCCCATTCTAATACATGAAAGGCAGTGAACGAAATTTTGTGACATAATTGCTCCGACGCGGATAGCGGTCGCCCACTTTTTCAAGTTTGGGTCCAAATCACGATTAGGCTGAAAACTTGTCACCCAGGGTAGTTCGACCCCCTGAGCATGAATATCACACGTGCTTTGCAGGAAAACGCTCAGTTTCCCTGTAATGACCGTTGGTAGGTCCGGGCTAATCATTCGGTGAATACGCAAAAATAGTGAAGATAGCGGCTCCCTGGTAGAATAAAAATGATTTTGCACACATTCTGCGCGTGTAGTCATTCATAAGCACAAATGGATGAAAACTCAAAAAAATGCGAAAATTTGTCTTCGGTGGGGATCGAACCATCAACTATTTTCTGGGACCCCAAAACCATTTAGCCGAATTTGAGACCGGTTTTTTGCTTCATGTATGTGACTCTATAAATGCAAAAAACCGTTTTGAAAAAGCTCACCTTGATCTGATGGGCCTTCCTTGTAGGTTCTGATCGAGGAGTTTAGGGGACAACAAGGATGATATCGCAGATCACCAAGGGCTGTCCACATGTGCTTTGGATATACGAGGGTACAGTCTAGTTTCTTCGTTTTTGTCTGATTGAGATGATTCTTTCAGTTCTCCTTACGGGCAAGGCTGCGGAGGCTTGGATTGCAGACAAGGGGCACGAAGCCGAGCAACAGTTCAAGCCTATCAAAGTAAAACGCAGGCTGCGAAAACCAGGTCGGTATTTTCTCCGTGGATATTCCTTTATGAGTGAAAGTGCAGTGGTGCCACTCGGTACTACTTTTTCATCAGCAATCTTGCTGATGGAAACTGCAAGACATCACCGAGCTCCTTTTTTAATGCGCATTTGTTGAGATGCATGTAAGAATTGAGCACTGTTTAAGGTTCCAACTCCACGGCCATCAAACTTCGTCTGCGCTCAAACGCTGAAGGCCTTCGACAAGGCTCTGCATTCTATGCAGATACCAGTGAGAAACATCCTTTTTTGTGTTCGCGTAAAGCTATCAGCACGCGTCCGGTGAATTCTTCATAATCGATTGTGATTCTTTTGTGGATCAAACCGCATTACGTTCAATAAAAAGATGATGTTTGAAAAGTGCATTTCCAATAAGCATTGTCTCTTTTATTGTGGATACGCTCAGTTCATGATGATGAGTTGCAATGCCTAGCAACTTGTAATAAAGTGGCATGTGCGACAAGATGAGGTACAAGGCGGGAAATGAATAATGGGCTACATCATCAAAGAACGCAGTCGGACTACGTGCCGACTGTATTCCTTGATGGTGAGGCTGAAGAAACAAAAACTGAGGTGGCCAAGCTGGATGCAATCGCCAGTCTGCACGTGGCGTCAAGGAGGTGGATGATCGCATCGACTGACAACAGCTGGCCAAACTGGAGCGCACTCGACACAACCGGCCAGCGTCTCCTGACCCTGATTAAGGAAGCAATTACTGATCGGAACACAAGTGTAAGACTCAGCTTCAATACAGATGATCAGTACAGATGGAACAGAATATCACAGACGTGAGAAAAGTCTATATCTTAGGCCGCGGTCATACTCACCGCCGGCAGGGCGTGGCTGCGTTCACAGGCAGCTAGCGAGAGTGGCACGGGGAAGGTGCAGAGATGGCGCAGGCAACGAGGCTGGGTGGCGGAGACGCAGAGATACGCAGCCACGCCCTGCCGCCGGCACCGCAAAGTATGACCGCGGCCTTACCTGTGTCATGGTGGCGTATACATTACGTTGCGAATAAGTGTAGCGCCCATGGCGACCTACCGATACAAGAAGATTTCGGTTTTTTTTTCACCCGGCTCAGAGGTAACTCTACTGTGCGGATCGCAATCACAACATTGTGGTATAGTGTGATGCGCAACACATCGATTCTTGGCCCAGTAGACGCAACTACGGTAACTGCAGCATCCTCCACCGAATTAGAGACTACGGTGACGCAAGCGCCCATTGGATGGAGCCAGCTTTCACTTGCCCTGCAAATAGTTACCTCTGTTGAATTAGGGAGGAACACAGTAACACCACATGACCGAACACAGTCAGAACTCTGTGGACAAATATTTTGTGAAGCCCGTCGCCTGCGCTACGACAGACCACAAGGATTACTGACAACTCGAACACCCGCTCCTCTAGGAAGTCAGATAAATGACCAAGTGGTGTCACGGACATGGTCAGAGCCATGGACGTTGTGGCTGTTGACCGGCGCCGCTCAAGCTGGCTTGCCTGAGCTACTGGCCGAAAACTACATCAGCGCGGCTCTTCATAGCATCGGTGGCGACAACAGGAGAGACAGCTCCAGCAGAACAACCTCGTAAATTTGGCGAAAGACACTTTTACCCGACAGGAACATGCGGCAGTGAATGCGACCAGCTCAGGGAAGAATTAACGCGTCACCTACACCTGACCTTTGAATGGACAGAAAGTTTTGGAAGTGAATTGTTGAGCTGGTGAATAACACCATGATAGAATACAAGAAGAAGAAGTGGCAGAAAGACGATCAGCTGGTCTGGTGTAGATATGTCGCACGATATCTCGCACTACGAGCACTTGCGCGGCCGATAACGTTCTGCCTTGACTTGTCCCGCTCCATTAATAAAGAGTACATCCTAAGCTATGGGCCTGAAGGGGTGCTGACTCCAATCATTACGATAAGTTTGAAACATCAAGATCTGGAGTCATACTGCTACAATTTTTTCTCATTGAATTGCATTCCCATTTTGACCAGTAACAAAGCTATTATACTATCATGCGGCGAAAGGGTGTGGGTCCTATAATGTAGTGAGCGACAAGCTATTTAACATCGAGTGTATAAAATTCTTGTGGTAATGGTACATGTGAGAGACATTACCATGAATGGCGACGGAAAAAGCATACACACAACCGAATGAAATTATGATACGGTAATCGTCTGTGTTACGCAATCACACACATCGTTTACAGGGCGCCTAACGTTTCAGCGAGATGTAACGAAAGGCTCGTAATTGTATTATCTACGAGTGGATTAGGAGCTTCTTTTGCTCATTCGTTCTATGATCAATCGAGTGCTCAATCACAGGTCAGGAGGCGACGTACTTTCCTGGCTAACCTCTCGGGGCAAATGAATAGGTAAAAGGTACGTATTTAATTCACACAAGGTATCCCTTTGATGAAGTGATTGTCGTTAAGATTTTAATGGACTAATGGAGGTTTTCGAGTCAAAAATAGCGGAACTGGTTGATCTGCGTGATGGATTTTTCGAGAAATATCCCGATGGTACGGAAGCTGAACGAGTAAAAACAGTTAGGGAAAAAGCACTGCTACTTTTAGAAGTGCGTTTATCTATAATTTTGCTACTTGCCGGTTTAAAGGTCCTTTTTTTATCGACGACGGGGGTGAAATAGAGTCGGGAAGGTAGACACAAAATTTCCACTGTCGTCGAAGCTACTTTCTTTCCTGAGGCTCAGGCTGAAGCTGATGAGACAGATGCTTAGGCAGATATGTTTTCATGTAGAAGGAGGGGATATGAATTTAGCCTAAGCTCAGGGAGGGAATGGAGCTTCGTCGTCGACGGAAAATTGCGTCTCTCCCGACTTCACTTGATCCGATGATGGTTTAAATATCTCGTAAGTGTTATTTGTAGGATGTACCTCTGTCAGGATTCCCACGATCAGCAGTCAGATATCTTCAATGTGGACGTATTTTAAATGCCTGTGTTGCGTATGATCCTCGCTGTGAAGAACTGTTAAGTAAGGCTGTAAAGCTTGGTGAGTTATTTTGCTTGTGGAAGTTCTTTTAGCTTGGTCATTCATTCCAAGTCGTGCATTTAGATCCTGATGCGTTGGCTTGGCTTGAACTTGGAATATGCTTATCAAAAAAGCCAGACATTCAGTTTGCCATAGAGTGTATTGAGGTACAACCATTTTGTTTATGCATAATTTTTTACAAGCCTTCCCTTACATTGAACATGCGAAAATTAGAGATTATAGCAGACTTCTTTACATAACCTTCGATACGTTTCTTTTACTCATACCCACTTACAATTTCAGTGCTTGTGGTGAGTTGTATATGTTACTTAATCCGATTTAATCAATTCTTGCGGTGTCTCCAGACTCCTTTTCGTGTTCAGGTCTTGCCTCCTAAAAACAGCCACTAGTTTCATGATTGTAGAGGTGGTTAGGAAAGGTAGTGATGTACCTGTGGTAAATCAAAACCCTTACATCGTACAGTCGTTGACGTTCAATGACGATGGATCATTGAAGTGACATTTCTGTTGTTAATTTGGAAATTTTAAGTGTAGCCTTGAACTCGAACGCACATCACGAGCATTATACACGCTCTCTATGCTATTACGAGCTAAACTGATGAAAACTGTTGATTCAACAGAGAGAGCTGTCCTTCAGTGAGTTCCTTTATTGGAATTGTTCAACTGTCACAAAATTAGATTCGATATTTCTTTTTATTCCTCTTCTGGGACATTATCGAGAACAGATACTGATGTATTGTTTGTAACCAATTTGATTTGCTGAATTTTTGGGTTTCCCCGTATGCATGGAATTATATCCGATGACCGGCGAACTTTTCTTTCTCTGTTTTTTAGCGTGTCCTACCCATCTTTATCATGTGCTATCGTCCGTTTAATCCACGCGCAGCTACTGCACGAGGTGCTGCCGTCGTGACTGGGCATCCGCTGAAGAAAAAAAGCTCATAAGGGAGAAGGAAAGCTCAGCGCTCGCTCAGAGACCGTGCTGGTTGCCACATAATTGAACTAGAATGAATGGAATCATCGAGGTTTCATGTGGCAAAAAACAACACCCACTCTCACTTAAGATCTGCCGCATAAGTCAATCATGCATACCCTTTTTCGATAGTCGAAATCTTCCAAAGACTGAATATCTTCTGAAGTAGTTTATAGTAGAAAGCACCAAATATTGTGTCTGAAGCGCAGTTTTTTCTTACTCTTTCACCGTTCTGCCGAAATTGGGAAAATTGTGATCTGCTGAAATCCGGTGGTTTTAGCGCTGAGGGCACAGCAGTGTTCGTTTAATGCTTGAGAGTACCCCGACCTATCCTGTTATAGTTGTATGTAATGCCTATTCTTCAGGAAACGCTCTTCGCAGTTGGCTATTGAAGCTGTCGCGCTTGATCCAGAATCTGGCCCAGCACATTCTTGCTTAGGAAATTCCCTTTTTCTCGAGTTTTTCAACACTGGACAGACCAATGAAGGGTTGCTGGTGAGTTACAACAAGAGTCCTTCACTAAATACTTATGGGAATACTTGTAAACGTTTTCTTTGGTTTAGTCTGACTTTGCTGTATGCACATTTGATCTTCACAAATATTTTTAGAGACAAGCATGCAACGAATATCGACTTGCTCTTCAATGTGATAAAGAATACCGCAACGCCGATCTGCATCTCAATGCTGGAGCGGCTTTCCGGTAATTTGCTTTTCAGTGGTTTCAAATGTCTTTGAATTAAGTTTCTCCACAGTTCAGTTCTTTGCGTTGCTGCGTGTTTTTTTTGCAATTTCCATGGCAACAGTACTTACTGCCATTACCAGTACAATCCTAGTGTTTATTGAATTCACAAAGTACTCGTTCGTCTTAGAAAATGCATATATTCTTTATGAACCGGCAAGTTGGATGAGGCTCCCTCACCCATTTCAACATTTGCTAGTATTGGACTGGCGCTACCCTCCATCTTCTCTGATAGACATACTTTATTGTAACATTCTCTTTGAATGTGTTCCTTCTAACAGTTTTTTTTTTCGCGGTAACTATAATGACTACGCAGTTGATTCCCACTCACATACTCCTCCTATTAAATGACATTCATAAAGTGAAGCATCGAAACAAGCAGATCGCTAGCCAGTGACTATAGGTCGCACTCATACTTCGCGATCAGTCTGTAGTCGCTTACACTTTGGGTACAATAAATATCAGCGAAAGGGCAATGAAATTGTCGCGACTCTTGGTACAGGAAATGCTGTTGCTGCTCTGACTGCATGTAGGCTGAAGTAGCACCACGCGTATCGCCAGCTTCGCAGTAGCTGCATCCTGCGATGCTGCGATTTTGCAATCGAGTGATCGCAGCATTGCGGTATAATTACGGCCCTGTATTCAGTACCCGAGCGATGAGCTTTCACGTACTGACAACACACATTGTTTCCGTTGGTACACAACCGGGGACTTAAGACACTGGCAGGGACCCATTTTGACCTACAGTATGGGTTTGCAGGGGCTTGCAGTTCGT
Source organism: Trichostrongylus colubriformis (assembly GCA_963978905.1). Taxonomy (NCBI): domain Eukaryota; kingdom Metazoa; phylum Nematoda; class Chromadorea; order Rhabditida; family Trichostrongylidae; genus Trichostrongylus; species Trichostrongylus colubriformis. The sequence continues at coordinate 40,912,473 of OZ022260.1, forward strand.
TACTTTGCAGACGCGATCTCTTACTAAGACGTCGAGTGTGAATTCCTTGGGTTTTCTTTGTATAGTCACACTTTACCCGCTCTTTCACTTTTTCACCCTCTCATTGTTTCATCTGTTTGTTGCTGTGTATGCTGCTTCACTTGATTAACATCATCATGGATGAAATCAAATTTGCCCTTGGCGACATCAAATGACAGTGGCGTTGGCCCTAAAGCGTGCAGTACGAGCTGAAGCGCCCTAAGTCCGCTTCATACTTTGCGCACCGACGCCGTCGCCACTGGTGGGCATATGATTTTGATGCCGTTGCCGCCGGCGCGCAAAGTATGAACGCGGTCTAAAATCGCAATACCTTCCAAAGTAGCATTTGTCAACGCGATTTTCGCTACACATTGTCTTTTCTGTGTTCAAATGTTCGTTTACAAAAGACAATGTTTTGAATTACAATTTCCTTGTTTGCCCTTTTGCGGTAGCTTAACCTTTCCTTTTTGATATTACGAAATTTATTATATTTTTTTGATATCGCGAAATTTCTGTAGTTTGTTGAAATGGTTCGTTTTTTTACATATCAAGCTCGTAAACAGGTTTTCAGCTACGAAGAAAACTATGCTGAAGCGTTAACTCATCTTCGATTAGCGGTGAAATACGACCCTAGCAATGTGATCGGGTCTCATGGACGTTTATCAGCATTCACACAATTCCTATCCAATGTTGCTTCGGGAATACAAACTGCAGGTAACTGTTTTTTGAATATGTTCATTGGTTCCTGAGATGCTAGCTAGGGCTCTAATTTTGAGTTAGAAATCTGTAATCTGCTTGAGTAATTCTACGTTCGACCAGGGTATCCTTGACTAGTGATTACTTTACGGCAAACGGGGAAGTATTCACTATCCAAAGGTGATCTTGGATGACATTTTCCATTTAATACTCTTTGCTGATATGTATTTGCTACTGAGTGGCAAGTCTCCTTGACAGAAGACAGCTCTCCCCTAATGTAGTATCGGAAAGGGAGAATAGCGGGATCACTACTGTAGTCGTCCTTGCTGGACTGTAACGTTCCAGGTGTCGTTGAGACAGGATTTTGCCTTCTCTCCTAAGGCATGCAGGCGCGATGCGCGCGAGCTAGAGGCCTGTATGTAGTTTTTCCTACAGCGATTGTCGTGTTATACACCTAAACAGAGGGGTAATCGACAGGGGATAGGGTAACCACTTTAATTGCGCCTTATTTTGTCAGGCGTCAGACGCGACAGTTGCTCAGGACCTAACACAAATCGCACTCCTGGTTCACACGTCCGACGCCGCGGTGCGAAATCTTGTCCTGGGCTACACACCCTTCGTAACGCTTTCATTCGGTTCCAGTCCCTTTCGTTTCAGGTGGCTTACGTGCCAAACGAATAGTTGAGTTCAAAATGTCGTTGCCGAACTCTTCTGATATGAATCCATTCGCTGACCATAGGCTTTTAACCAATTTCAAAGATCTGGGCAAAGGTCCGAACAACGGAGTCGCTGTAGTAGGAAAAATTATTTCAACGGTATCTCATGAGGAAATAGTACCAATGTGAGTTCGTTTCAAGTAAGCTGCAGCTGTGCGCTTTTTTTTTTGTCAAACCACTTGAATTGATTTTTAGAACGTCAATAATGATGGATGCAGATGGTGAATGTGTTGCTGTTTCTGTCTACAACTGTGCCCCATCGCTAACGTTTTTCATTGGTGACACAGTCGCTGTTGCTGATCCTCATGTAGTAGAAGTGGAGGTACTGAAGATTGTTGCCAGCCATTTTTTGCGATTCAAGAGGAAAGGGTTCATTTAGAGTTTGGATCTTCCCGATTGGCCCGATACGTCGTTCCGATCTGTACGAGTGCCGAATCCATCTAAGATTGCCCGTAATGGTAGCCTTCCCAAAGCTACGCAACTCGCTCCATCGCATTTGAAGATCTCGGCATTGTAATGTGTAAAATTATGTTCGGCGTTGATCACTCCTTAGATGGAATTCTCCGCACTCTGGTTTCATTCATAATCGTGGTGAACGGTGAATGTAATTTGGCCTGTAAGGAATTTGCGGGGGCCAGCCGATGTAAATACAAGTATTGAGTGCCCTTATGTTAGGATTTCGCGTCGCGCCGTGCGGTGCGCCATATGGCTGCCCTTGGTAGGCTTCGCATGTAGTTGCGCAAGAAGAGCAGCAACCGAGCAGCTACGCCTATTTTTGTCATTTTACTGGTATATTGAGCTTGTTTTCATTTTAGCTAATAGGATTCACTTGAATTCAGATCAGTTTGGATGTTTTCAGTTCACACTTGGTTGATGAAAAGGTTTTGTATGTATTCATTCTATATTTTATGCTCTGTGTTATGCTGTCTTAGGCTGTGTGGTTTTGTGCTTGAAAGCTTTATAATGTCGTCCAATAACGAGCAATATTTTCCAATCGCCTTTCCTAGTTATGGATTCAATTCAGCCATTCAAAGTGATCATAAGATTTTCAGAGATTCTAATACCATTCTGTGTTACGATGCACTAGAGGAATTTCTCAAGGGCGTTTTTTGCGATGGCAGGGCGTGCCTGCGTCCATAGGCAGCGAGGCAGAGTGGCGGAGGAAAGTGCAGAAACGACACGGGCAACGAGACACTGCGGCACAGGCAGAGACTCAAAGACAAGCAACCACGCCCTGTAGGCGGCACCGCAAAGTATGAATGCAGCTCAGAGTCTCAGGCTTATAGTACAACCTTAGGCGCTATGACTACATGACGTTAGGGATCACTTGACCCACCCATCTGATTCGAAATACCAGCTAAAAGGGGCTGAGAGACGATAGAGATAGCAATCTAGGTCAGAAACCCGCGATTATCTCAAAACTAGGAAGGGAAGGAGATTGTGGATAAATTAATTGTTTATCTCCATTTCAGCTAACGCTCACACTCTGGAAGAAAGTGCCCAGAAATGTTGACATTCGTTGCTGCCATCAGAAGGAACGGTCTTTATCGCGCCGTTTACACTTGTCTGGCGCGTGTGACGTTGGCTTTTCGCGCGCTCATGCACGCAATCCTGCGTCCATTACACGACTGCTGCGCTCATAGCCAATGGGTGGGGTTTTTGTAATTTGACCATCAAGAAAAAAATATGTAGCGATCAAAAAATGAGAGTATCCGCGACTAGGAATTTTTGTCGACTTTGTGTCAGGTATAAAATGCGTATCGATCGAGAAAATGAGAGTATCCGCGATCGGAATTTTTGAAGGTTCAGATTATCCGCGACTTGGTATTTTCGGTGTATCCGCGTTTTTGGATATTTTCCATAGTGATGATGCCGTCGCACCAGCCAGTTGTCCAGTCTTTTCTTGCCCTCAGAGCAAATGGCCACTTCGACCTGGGGTCTTTCCCTTGTGAGCACTGCGTCAACGAACGGGAAATACCAAAAGGAGCATCGTACCCAATATAAGCAGGCTTCCGGCCTTTCTCGGTTGTGATTTCTCTCCGATTTTCCCTACGCTACTCACCCTTCACACCACTAGATCAGAACAGCACCCAAAAAAGCTTGGAAACGGGCCAGTTTTCACATAAGCAAAGCTTTCAGTGCTGCCACACTGAAATCCTTTTTGCCGAAGAGCATGTTCACAGAATAATTCCAGCCATCGCGTACCCTCCTCAATATTCACAGGAAAATTTTCCTTTCAGGCCTTTTGGGAGGGTTGTGTAATCGGATTCGCCAGGTGGGCGTTAACAGGTAGATGAAAGGCTAAAGCAGCCCTGGCTATTTTAATGAATTTTCAAAGGTGAAAAAGGAAAAAGCTTTTGACGGTAATTAATCCCTTCTTGGTATGCGCCGCACATTCCAAATCCATTCAGAATCATGTTTGCTGGTGAATGTGATGTGGTCTAACAATGTCCTGCGGGAGCCAGCTGATGTATAAGTCAGTGTATTTATCCACCCGAAATCACCACTAGCGCCCTTGAGCGCATTATTTTGACACTCCTGTACCAAAGCAACACAAGCATGTTAAATAACATACAAAAACAACGAAACGATTCAGTGACTATTGTTGTTGTGTACGAGCTTCACAATAAACACCTAATTTAGGTCACAAACGAATTTTTCTCCATAGTGACAGCCTCTTGCGGCTTTCTAACCATGCCGTAAATCTTTCATAAATGATTCATGTTATCAACCGATTTATTCACATATATGGCGATTCCTAAAGAGGAATTTTACAAAATCACGATAACCCATCAAAATCATGAATTACGCATATTTAATGGTACAAACTATATATCTTTTCTTAAACGATATTTACATATCACACCGGTACATGAGGTCTTCTATTCAGCCAGGCAAGGGAGGCAGAAGACTGGAAGAAAGGCGACGAGGCTACATCGAAAGAAGGAAAAAGAGGAATGCTATTTATAAACAACATATCTCAGTCAACTATATGAATACCCCAGTACTGTGCAGTGATACCTCCAATGCGAATAAATGGCGCAACGAACTGCGGTTGCAGGGAGAGAGCGGCAACGATTCGACCAAACGACTGCACGGCTTCTGTCCAGTTAGAGTCCTGCCAGTGAACACGCATCTTCTCGTCACCAGCCAGAGTATTAAGAAAACTGAAAATAAGGTCTGAGTGACGTCGAACAGCTCTATTCATTTCATCTGTTCCATCTATTGGTTTCATGTTACAAGTTATACGTGTTCGCAGTAAGGGGGACATAGGCTGAGTTAACATTTATTAACCTGCGGAACCGTTCCTCACGTGCTTATACTCATCAAAAGCACCATAATTCAATACGCTCGGCATAAAAAAACCGTGAATATCAACATTCCACGAGGAAAAGTTATGGAAAAACTGGACAGACACGGAATAGTTCCACAATAGACGAGACCCATGCAACCCAGCTTTTCCCACCTTTCCTAATGAATCGCAATGCCCGGCCCATTTGATTCCCCTTGAAAATAAGAGAGGGGTACGAAATGTACTAAAAATTAGCGATTACAAGACGAAAAAGGGTCAAAGAAAAAAGTCATTGTCTCCTTTTGACACTCTGCTCCAAGAATTCTATCTCACTCTCACAATCACTCCAACTATTTGTTAACAAAGTCACCTCAAATGGGCCCCTGTGAGCACCGTCTTCTCTTCCTCGGCTAAGCGTAGAGTACGAGCAGCCAGTATGCGCGACATTGTTTCTATCAGATGAGCTGACTGTGTGACACCGGAAATCTCTCGACTTGCCGCCGAGTCCTGTCCAGCACGCAAATGACATAGAACTTGCTGAAGCAAAAAAGTGTGGTGCGAGTAAGTGAAAAAGAACAAAAACGAATCTGAAACTCTAGCTTGAATTTTCAGTTGATCAAATCGCTTTAACTAAAAGGGCAGAGAGCGATGAGCGTCCATACTTGCAGGGGATATTCACAAGTATCGGCTCCCGATAACAAATTAGGTTGACCACATCGATTTGAAAAAATCCCAAAAAATGGGTGCCCGCGACCCCTCGAAGCAGCCATACCCAAGCGCATTTCTCACAAATCCTCTTTCAGCGATTGCAGCAGTTGCAGGCTGAAGTCCCTTACTGGTGCATCATATTCATCATATCTGGCGCTAGCTAGCCCACTTTCCCATACATCTGGACAGCTCCTTCAGTAGCAGTGTGTTCAGAAAGAATGGCGATTTGGAGTCGACTTTTTTTTATTTCGCGCAATATAAATCATCAGTCTTTCCTCAAATTGAGATACGTAGGTACGCATAATCTTGCCAAAAGTTTAACAAATCGAATGGTGTTTATTCTGCGAGAAAAGATGAACTCTGAGCCGAGTTATGATCTCCCGAAGTTGAAACTGTAAAAACCGGTCAAAACTTTCCTTACAACCTAACACTACGGTGAATATAAATGATTGACTTCTCACTACTAGAACATTTTTTTGCTATTGGTCGCTTGAGTGAACAATTTTTCTCTTTCTAATTCTCTTTGTCAAAAATGATGCACGAATCTTCATTAAATCCATAGCAGCAAAAATGACTATAACGGCAAATGTTATGACGTGATGAATTGCACTAAATGTGCAAAAACAAGGACCTTCCATTATCTGACCAACCGCGAATCAGCTGCGATCGCGTAAAGTCTATTTCTATATTGGAAATCGGAGCAAATTCTCACTGTTAAATCCGCTCCACATAAGAAACTCAGGAGCTCACCGTTATTTGGATGGTATCAACAGTCAAATTCCACTCGCACGATAAAATTCTAGCGAATTTACGATCTGTATCTGTTCCCTGCTCGGCTACCTAAAGTAGTTAGTAGTGTTCCAAAAGCAACAGCAAACACTAGATTAAACCTTAGCAAGAAACTGATGTCTTCGTTCTACAACAGCATCATCTACTCTGTCCAATGGTATCAGTGGATGAGAATCCAGAGGAAGGAAAAAAGCTCGCTGGCCAATTGGACAGAAGAGGACGCGCAGGATATGACTACGGAGGCCGATCGATAGCTAAAAATGATTGGAATAAGAACGAACCATGATTCGGCGAAAACTAATCGTCTACCTGGACTGCAGCAGCTACCGCCAAGTGGTAGTGGTGGAGTACAAGGTGGTAATTAACTAACTGTTGACGAACCGCTAACTCTACAAGTGAGTCTCTCGATGTACCAGCTAACTGCAAGCTGGCTGGTGGGTGGGCTTGCGCTACCTGAACAAGGAAGCCATTAAGATAATATAATTTTAGGGTTAGCCCGGGAACTTCCCATAAAAAAGCTACCAGTAGACGCCTAAACCTCGAGTCTCATGTTCAGACAGTTGAAATATCAAAGAAATGTTCATGATTACCAAAAGTGGAAGTGATGGATTAGAATTTATGATTACAGAATAGGTGATAGCCAAGTTACTCCATATCCAACTTCCCAGAAACAACTACTACACCTTCTATGTGTTTCACCACAAAAGAGCAACGATTTTACTACCTCTATCAAATGATCCTGTTGGATGAGTGAAGGAGGAGGCGAATCTCTGACATCATCCATAAGCATTTTCAAGAGTTCATGACATCTCGATAAAAATTCGACCTGAACACTGACTTCAGAATGAGGATAAGCGAGACGAAAGCCCGCTTCACAACACAGAATAAAATACCGCAGTTTAATGAATAATAGCTGAATTCAGGATTGTCCACCAGTCAACAAGCCAATACCCGACCTCTTATGAATCAAAATTTAATTGAATTCAAGAGCAATAAAATAGAAGCTAACAATCACATCATACACTACACTAGACTAGCACTCTGATTCGACAGTGACTATAAACGTAACGGTGGCTGCATTTCCAACAATTTCAAGAATAAAGAATTCATGGAAAACCTGAGCGCTTCCGAACCAAGAATGGCAAGCGATATTAAATCTCAGAAATGCGAATATAGGGTCACAACAATTCGAGCTTTACCCCACACCCCTAAGCGGATGTCTCGAACGCCGTCGCACCAATCTCTACGACTATTACCCTTTTCCAGAACTATCCGTAAAAACATTACAATCTTTGAGACTTCCTGGTCATCGCGAAGTTATGCCGTGCTTACTTCGGCCTAAATGAACACAGAGCCATCCCACTACTACTGAAGTAATTCTACCTTGACGATATAAATATACACTAAAAACAGTAAAGTCCCGAACTGACCACCCACCACACGTATATCCGACATCTGTAACTGTTGAGTAGCTTCACGTTGCTTTGGTGCACGACCGGTCTTTTCAATCAGTAACACTAGTGCTTTGAAACGTTCCAGAATGAAGTTCTGCCACATCAATGCCAAAACGCCATGCCGCACGCGGTTGTCATCAACCAGGGCAAGATAACCCAAAGCCAGCTTAACAACAATGTTACCGCATTCCATCTCCGTTGGTATATCACGGCATCTACTCACCTCAAAATTATCGAAATTCTGCACAGCATCTTTAAACCACTGACTCATCAGCTCCCAAGCTATGTCACAGCATAGTAAAGATTGCTTTAGTGAGTTTGGTAATTGTGAACGCAACTCAGCTAGGCTATCATTTGATGATAACTTCTCCTCCACCTCACTTGGACTCCATCTCTCTCTAGCCGCCAGTGAAGCAACCTAAATTACATAACCATAATTCAATACAGAAAAAATATGTATAAATCATTTTCGAAAAAAGGTGGAAACTGACCTGCTCCCGAAAGAAGGCTCTCGCGCTGCTTATAACCTTGGCGAATGATGCGGGCTGCAGCAACTGACTTGCCAAAAAGGCAGCGTGCATAGTAAGAATAGTACAGTCGGAGTGCTCCATGCTGGGATCAACCGGCTCCCAGTCGTCCATGGCACCTTCACAAAAAAAAATGCAAAACTTTCACATGTGAACATTTATTAGAAGCACCACTTAAAAGAATAAAAAAGGAGGTAAAGAACATGAAACCGGCACGACAAGCCGCCTTCCTCATCCCGTGAAGTGAGATAATAGCAAGCCATTTTAAACCTCTATTCCGCTCACTTTGATTGACTGCCTCCTCCTCGCCAGTATCCATTTGTTCAGCTGGTTCCATTTTGCATTTCTTCGGCAACTTCGCTTTTACAAGGCATGATGCTGCATAAAGTAGCATAGCCCGGCTGATATTTGTACTGAAAAAAAAACGTACTTGAAATCTGAAAACAACTAAGACTATCGAGAAGATATATAACCGCCATGCTCAACTGACCATTCGAAAGCCATTCTTTCACATTTCTCCAATGAGCCTGGATGACATTGTTCGAAGCGAAACAGAAAATCACACAGGCATGCAAAGCCCTCACAGCCAACTTTTGAATGTGACTTAGTGAACACAAAGCAAAGAAGGTCATATAAATCTTTCTGAAACCCTTGACTCATTGCGAGGAGTATAATTGAAAGGAAGGTTTCAGTAATCGAAAACAATTTAAAAAGGTATCAAGCCCAAATAGATCTTACAATGGCAAATGGTAATTCGACCAGTACGGTATCGATAAACGTCTCCACGTCAACGCGACCCTGTAGCGCGGGCGAAAAGATGAATTCGCCAAAACGGAATGAATCAGCATCTGGATAATTCCTGAAACTAACATAATCACTGTCAGCTCAACATCATTTATCAGAAATGATTGTCTATTTTACTACCTTTCCCACAAAGCGCTCTTCGTCGACTTGCAGTCGATAAACACGAGAAACTCACTAATCACCATCGGGGATGGTCGTTCCCTCAAATAAAATTGATGAGCAAAAAAGTCATACAGCAGCATCAAAACACTACTCGTTCTTGAATGTTAGTTGAGATAAGTCGCTAAGATACTGCTACATTGCGTTTTGGTACACCAACTACAAACTCGAAATAATCAAGGTACATCGTGACGCGACTGGACAAAAACCTTTAATGACTACATTTCATCTCACGATAGAAATAGTGACGTATAAGGCCCTCTCATACTGTGCGCTAGCGCCGGCGTCGATTGTCGCTGTCAATTCGTAGCCCCAGAACATGGAGGCGGTCTAAGGAGACGATGAATACAAAGCAAAGAAACAGTACGAGTACTCACTCATCGCCATATTCGCAGTGCCTACGAATGACACCCTGTACTTCTTCACTAAAGTGACTATCAGGAACATCAGTGGTCTTCTCCATCTTTTGCCGACTGTATTTGACGATTTTATTGAAGACATTCAAAAGTCTTCGGATGAACCCAACTAGTTCCTCCACAGGACCAACAACATCCGACTAAACATTATGAAAGAACATATTCAAGACTGACAATCAGAGACTGGAATCATGATGAAGAGTGTAAAGTGAAAGAGAGCTAGGTTTTCCTATGTCTCACAGTCAGGCCTAAGTCGATAAATATATAACAGTATTTTTGGTGAATTTCAGCAGAATCTCTTACTAGAACACAACTCATCCTCGAAAGAGACACTTATCGAACCCTTTCGAACGTGAATTTCGAGACATTACACAGGTATTCCATGGAGACAACAGCAAAACCTTGGATGAACCTATAATCTTCAACAAACCTTCGGTATTGTATCCAGAATGGTTTCCAGCCTTGACGAGTCGTTGATAAGAGGTAAAATCAGTAAAATTAATTCACGCTTCGATTTCAACATTCGCAACATTGAATAGACCTCCATGAAAGAATCCACAATAGACGAAGATAAAAACTGAAACCAGATAGTTCATTAAAAAATTTCGAAGTGACCAGAAATGCGGAAAATCACAAGCCTTCGATAAGAGCAATTGATCGTGCTGATCCTGTGAAGTTACCCGTAGCATTGAAAGATGAAATGGAACCACTAGACGACTAAATTTTCCCTGCAACACGGTCTCAATGGTCCGAAAATGATGATCAAAAAAGAATTTTCATGCTAAAACACTAACCTGGCTGTCTACAAAAAATGCATCGCGCTGAAACTTGGGATTATGAGTCCCACACAGTACTGAGGCAACTCCTCCATCAAGCAAAACTCCTGCTGGATCTACGTGTACAGCACCAACTCTAATTCCGCTCTGCAAATCAAGCAGGATAAAGAAAAGGACAATAATACAATTACCAATGACTACACAGTAGCTATGAGTTTCAACTACAACCCTTCCAGCTAACGTGTTTTTGAATAACTCCTCTTAAGCATGCACATGAGCGAGATGGAAAACGGTTACCAAAGCAGGCACACGGTCGCATTAAAATAAGATTTTGATAAAATCGAGGCGGATATGGAATGGGATCGCAGGACAACAGTGAAATGATAATGATGAAGTTCAAAACAGAGTGCGAAGAGTCATCAGGGATTTTCATCCGACAAACGCATATGTGGACAGATGATCCATGTGGACACCTACTCTCAAGCATACACCAGAAGAAACCAGTGAAAAATTCTTACCCAATCATTCAGAAAAGCAGAAAAAGATAAAAAATGTTGAGACCCATTCTGCAACGATTATTCAAAATATAAACATGAAAAATGAGACACCTGTGCATTCCAAACTTCGAGTAGTGCCCGACGTGGAGCGAATATCGCAAGAAACAGCGCAGTTTGCTCGTCATTTGAAGAATTGATCCATGCAACCGTAGCATCCCTATAGCCTTTCCAAATTCTAATAATTTGCCGATTCACTATCTGGAATGCGAATCAGATGGCATTTCAATGCTTCAAACTGATCCCATGTAAACACTCTGCGGCTTGTTTTGAAGCGTCCGAAAGGCACAGAGAGCAGCGTTTAAAGCACCGAGGAGCATGTCATGGAGCACGAAGCAAATTAACAGAGAAAACCAAAATGAACAAAAAACAGGTGCAATCCACCAATTCCCTGACCACTTGACGCAGATGTGCATATACTGTTTTGAAACACTTCAGAGAACTGGCAACCTGATCAAAGACACTACGGAGTTACAGCAACCGTAGCGTATCTTGCAGAGTTAGCAAGTGAGATTAGTGTCAATTTTCCAATTAAGCGCTCGAAAAGCATCCCGCACTTTTGCATATAAACTACAAACGTGCAACACATTCCTGCTATGAAGGAAGGGAAGGGCAATCAGCAAAACTCACATCAATCAGTACCACCCTAGCGATGTTATCCACAACAGCTACCAATCCCCTCGACACATCAAGAGCTGTTTCCATAGCAAGTCTAGAATCGTCCAACGTTCCACGTGTCGTGATCGTGTGAGAAGGTTGTGACACAGCGGCCTTTTTTCTCGGTGCGGAAGTAAATCCAAGCATATCACGAAGTCCAAAATGTGGAACTAACTATAAATAATTAGTGTTATTTCCAGATGAAAAGACTATGATTTAAACACTTACGGATTTTCCGTATTTTAGTGCTTCTTGCCATATCCTCTTTTTGTCAGCATCGGTTGTCCATGCAAAGGTGGAAAAAACCTTGTCAGATGTGTACATATATGTATAATAGGGAGGAAGTGCCGCACTGCTGATAGACTCCTGAACACAACCTTTTTATTTAAAAAAAGCATTAAAAGCAATAAATTTGAGAAACAAGGATCTCAAGGTGCAGAACTTGCATGATACGACGTCATTGAAGCATTCAAGTATTGCTTAAAGGACGACTGACAATGCACTCCAGTGAATAAAACATGCCGTATGCCATTTTTGCTGGAACCTTTCCAATAAAAATCTTCGGCACATGAGCGAAAAATACCGATTACGTACCTTTTTTCAGGTTTCAATCTGTCAACGTCAACCTCAAGGCTTTTAGACAATTCCTCAGCCGTCTTTTCACTTTTCGCTATCTGAATTTGAACGGCAAAAGTAAGTAAATTTGCTATGTGAGAACGGAGACTCACTAGCGACTTACGGCAGATTTCGCTTTCAAAAGCGTGGAATGAAGACTAATGGGATCAACGGCGAAGAAATCTGTGGATGTTACTACAGTTAGCTGTTGACTGTCTTCCGTCTGATCAAATGTAACATTGTAAATTTCCGATTCACAGAACTGCTCATAGAAGAGTAGGACGCCTAAACAAAATGGAAAATAATAATCAAAGTGAGTTCGGAAATCGATTCCCAGGGAATGGTAGTTGAACTAACCTCTGTCAGTGAAAAACACCACGTGACCATTAGACATTCCAACAGCCACTATCAGACAATCCAATGTTTCAGAGACTCGATGAGTACCGAGCCCAAACAGACAACCACATGTTATATTGTCCTAAAGTAAAGTCACAAAATGACTCATCTAACGATTGGAAACGACAAATTGAGCAATGGGGGACAGGGTCACATTGTTTACACAATAATTTTTCAGGTGCTATTGTAGTGTGGGGGAGAGCTAAGCCTAGAAGTAAGAAGGGAATCCTCCTTTCCTTCATCAAGGCCTAGGTAAAAATATACGCCTGAAGGTGCAGATTGACCCCTCAGAGATCTCTCCAAGATGCTTGCAATTAGATGGGCAACCTTTTATAGGATGCCACTCCGCACTCTCCCGTCATTGCGATGGCACCAATTTCAACACTATCCAACTGTTTGAAACGGGTGCAATTGCGTCAAACTGGCGTCGCCGACAAAAATGGATCATAATCAGAACTCCCGATAACACCTATGGGCAAACTTTCAGCAAAAATTATTTTTTGACCAACTCGCGGTGTCTGAGGTAGTGATAGTTGAACGAGGTCTAATTTTCAAAGTAAGAAATTACCTCCTTTGCAAATCCTAATTGATAGTCTAACTCTTTGAGACATCCAATTTCAAACTGACTGTCATCCGACGCTGACCTGATTACAGATGAAAAATCACAAATATATCCGTCCAAATAACTTAAACAATAAAATGCCTAAAAGATTTACCACTAACCTGGTTAATAAAGCGAATCGTTGCTGATTAAGCAGTAGCACATAATCTAAGCAGTTGTAGGTGATCACATAGCACTGCGACAACCAAGCCAGCGGTGCTTCTATGTCGGGATCCGGTGAAGCTGGCGCCTGAATTATCTAACTAACAGAAAGATGATTTTCATAGAAAAGACACTGCCGCATTTTGATGGACCTCAGCTTAGTTTATCTACGGCTGTAAAACCCCAAACTAATCTAATCTTTTTCTCGCCGAAAACATTTCATTCGTTAGTTTCGCCACGGCTTACAAGCATTTCCCTTGCAGTATCTACGCAAAACATGCAATCGCTAAAAAAGAATCGAATCGAATAAATACATTCCTACGCATAAGCATGAGCTTATACGGCGTCAGCAGTCTTTCGAGTTATCTCGTCATCTACTCCATATCATACTTCTTCTATACAATACTTCTGTAAACCACGTGTTCGTGATTGACTTTTCTTATCGAACCAACATCGAGTTCTCGTCGTAGCCTGCATGCAGCGGTCACAGATTCTCTACCAGTTTTCAAGCCCAACCATTGTCAAGACGTTGATAGAAAATTTTCGAAAAAGATGAAAAAACATGCAAATGCTGGAAAAGGATCGAATGGTATTTGGTATTGAATGGTATCGGATGGTATGGTATCGAATGGTATAATATATTTTAAAATGATGAAACCTGCTCTGAAAATGTCCAATCTCTGACACCAGCAGGCTTCTCAGGATCACGTAAATCCGAAGATTCATTTTCATCACTGCTACTACTCACACTTCTTTTGACAAAATGATCTGGAAACATGATATTAAATTCTACAAACTAAAGTTGAATGAAATTCTGCACTCACGTGACTCCTCATGATCACCACCCAGCAGATAATTCTTCACCTTCTCGGCTATTTCCCTTTCCAAAAGTACATTCTGCTCTAAGTTGAATGAGACAGCCATAAAATGTATAGCAACTTGTAGAAATAAAACTTATATTAGTTGACTGACAATTCGCGAAATATTCCCTGAAATCATACAAGTGCAAAGTTCCCAAGAGCAAAAAAAAGGTGCTATCGCAATGAGGGGAGGGGCAGCATCTCACTAAGGACATTATTCTTACCTAAGCCTATATAAGAATAGGAACTCCATCATCCCTCCACTAAGGCTTAGGCAAAAATATACGCCTTGGTATGCAGATTGACCCCTCAAGGATCCCTCCAAGATGCCCAGATGTGCAACTTTTATAAGATGTCCCCCTCATTGCGATAGCACTCAAAAAATATGGGTGCTACTGGAGTTAGGGGGAAGCACCCGACAAAAGCATAAGTCGCCATCAATCTCTGCTTATGGGCACTTTCAAGGTCATTTTATGCCTAGATACAGGTAACTAACTGAGAAAACGATTGAATTATACCTCCATTAGTATATTACGAGAAATTCGCCTTAGTGGAATAAACAACCACCTACGTATTCGCCTACGCCTAGGGGAAAAGAATCTCTTTCCCCGAGGCATAGAAGAAACACGGATCTGCTCCATAAAAATCGTTTCTTCGCAAAATTCGAACCCGATTCGGTCCCCTCTATGACTTCCTAGTGCTCTAACCATAGCGTTAGAGGCGCAGAGCACAGTACGCTGGCCTCCCTATCTTCCTTAGCGCCAAAATACGTACCTCTCGGGCGGCGGCAATATAACTGAGGATAGACAAGCAGAATTGAACAACAAACTACGCCGCAAAGTTACAACAACAGAACATCAGAGGAGTTGTAGCTGGTCCAAGTAAACTTCGCAATGGAGCGCAAAATGGCGTCAAATAAATTTGCCGTTGTGTTGTTGTACACCACATTTCACACATTTTACGCCTAACATTTTGTGGGCTCATCAGTGGGGAATTTTGATGCCTCTTTTACTTGAGGTACGATACTCAAAATTCTACACTATCATTTATAAAATACCACCTCACTCATTGTGCTAGCAACCAAAATTGTATAAATAGTAATAAAATAATCGAATGATCAGTAGTATAATGTAGTAATTAATAAGAAGTAATACTTAATGAAATTACCAAGTAATAGCAATAACATGATTAAGAAATCAAAAGTTGAATTGAAAAGTGAAAAAAATATGTCACGTTATACATATAAACACTCACAAACTGCCTGCTTTTAATGTAGTTGATCTGTCTTTTGCTGAAGGACTTCAAGCCACTTTTTGGCGGTGTATGAACGCTGTTCCACTAGAGTGGGCGAATTCAGAAATATTCTTCCGGTGACACAAGCATTAAAAAGGAAAGGGAAACGCGGCAGGAAAGGGTGCGAGCGCTGTGTATTGTAATGTTCACGTGATAGTGGCTGATATAGAAATATTCTCACCCATGCTCTACGAACTGGTAAATATTGCGTGGGAATAAGTGTTTTCCACGTTTCTCGACTCGACCAAGTAAGGAAACAAAATACAGAGATACTGGTCACCATGCACTCAAGCTTATTCACGAATCGGAGCCAAAAAACGAGTCCAACCGAAATGGAAGCCCCATTTCTGTTCGGTTATTGCGTTGGAAACAAAGCACTTCTGACGTCTTTTACTTTGCCTTTGCTGAGTCGCGTAAGCTGTACTTCCAAGTGTATACCTCGAGACCGTCACTAAAATAAATATTTGACTTTACAATATGGCCGTACAATCACAGTTTCTTTCAAAAAAGCCAGCTTAAGCAGTCATGTAAGGAGGGTCATGTTTCTACAAAAAAAAAAACCTCCTCAATCCAACGTCCATACCCCGGGCTGCAATCGATATTTATTTTTCGCGCAGGCAGCAGCCACTTCGTGTTGTTTCTGAGCACTTAAAGTATAAGCACGCTCAGAAAAAAAATTCTTCAATTACTAAATTTTTATGGATCGAACTGGTATTCATAGATCTTCAAAAATTGTACGAGTAAGCTGTGGGCTAAAAAAATCGAATCTGCAAAATTGGTAGCTAAGCGATTTGATGTGCCAAATGGAACACCAAGTTGAAGTGGGATCGAGTGTTTATAGAACTATCTCACGGCATTCCATTGAAATGTTAGAGTCGGCAATAATGAGAACATTTTGTATAGTTAGAGTGCTTTTAAATTCTTACACGATTTTGGACGAGTCTCGATTACGTGACCCGGTCAGAAATCATTAAATGGTGTTAGGCACTTCCGTACACCTTTGTGAAGTACTGTCATGATTGTGGAATTATGGACGAATCTCCGTTGATCGATTTGGAAGAGATACAGAGGATGAATGAAGCGTTCAACTTGACTAATCTTTTTTGAAATGCGCTACGCAGTGGGACTCTATTTTTTAAAAGAGGTTGTCGCAAAACTCCGTATTTGAGTATAGCGCTTTCCGGCATTCTCCACCTACGTCACACAGACTATCCAAAATAAGTAAAGCATTTATTGTTTGCATGCTATACTGCCTAATGGATGCAAAGCAAACCTGCTGCAAACTGTTCCTGAGATCAGTGGCGGGAGTTCGAACACTCGTCACGCCCAATCCCGCTTTTTTTTGCGTTCTTCTTCAGAAACTTCCAGTTGCCGTTCGTTTGCTTTATGTCCCTTGAGGGACGAAAGGTAAGGATAAGCTGGGTACACGTGATCCCATCGAGGATTGACACTATCCCATTTATACATACGCTGGCTATCAGAAGTAGGAGAGCGATAACAACGAACGGTGTGATTACCTGTTCTCCATGTCCAAGACTAACGCGCTGCTCCTCACCAAACATGTAGGGTGGAAACACGCACATTCCCCACACTAAATTTTGAGGTAGATAGGGATCGCCAGCGAAATAAGCACTGGGCGAGCCGAAGTTGGTCGTTTCATTTTTGCGTGTCATTCGGGGGACTGCTGTGCATTGTTGACTCGGTGGGTGGAGAGAGCTGGGCGGTGCATAGTCGTGATTCCTTCTCGTTCGAGCTTTCCCTCTCTAGACCTCCGAGACAACGATGGTCATCGAGCCTCGGTCACTTTAGCAGGTGAATCTCTATTTGCTTAGCCAATTAACCAATTCACTGCTTCATTCAATTTTAAAAGTTTTCGCTCTTGTTTTTTTTTTCTTCCGATAATTTTTAACACACAAACAAATCATTTGCTACTATTTCCAGTTCACAGAAATAATCAAAAACTTATTTGTTTAGCTATCCCTTCCTTGTGGAACCGATCCCCCACTAGAACCAATCAAGGGAAAAACCACTTGACAGGACCTTAGACATGATACAGCTTCTTCTTGAAGGTGCCCTGAGGAAGAGCATCAGCTCACTGAAGCAGGCTGGCCAGATGTCTCTATTAGCGATGTAATGTTTAATCAAGCTAAAGTCAAGACTAAAAGGGCTCCAATCTCACAATGTCTGAGTGAAACTTTCACGATTTCCCAAGCTTTCAAGCAGAATTTTCACTTCCTTATTTCTTTTGAATTGATTGAAGGGGTTCCAAAAATGAAGTGCTTCCACGAGGTTAGAAATGTGATCATAAATGCAGCCCATTTTTACGTTCACGCACTTGCATGTTTAAATTCTTCGATTCAGTGAAAGTAGGGTGTATGGCGCATGCTAAACGAGGTTAATGAACAGTTTTAATTCCTGAATTTTATTAAGCCAGGGTGAAATGAGGCGTTTGTTGGTTAATCGCAGGATAATAAAGCAATAATTACCAGCGCCCCAATTGTGTTTAATCGCTTTGAACTTTTCTAAAAGTGAAAACGCGTCTGTTAAACAACGCTCGGAGCCCTGGACTATATACACGCCGATGGCTTCCCTATCGGTCTCATAGCATGTTCACATATCTTTCTGCGTAATTTTTCGTGTTCAATTCAAAAACCATGCGAATTGGTCAGTTACAATCTGTCAGCTACGCGCCTTGCATCCTGTCACCGTCAAAGCTCTCAAAGGTTTCTAAAGAGTTTAGTATCCAGTGCCATCGTGAACAACCAAAAGACATGGTGCGAGAAGTTCTTGTTCTTCCAAGGAAACCCATCTCAAATGTGCCTATTGTGAAGCATGAGAAGAGGCTTGAATTACACGAGCCAGTGCCCATCTAGTTTGCAGTGTTCAGGAAAGTGATCAAGTTTACCCTGTTCCACATCTGTCTTTTCAGCTCCAGTCATTATATCAGATTGTAAGATAGTTTCTGCAGCATATTTGCTATTATTCACATCCAGCTTTTGCAACAAAAATTAGAGCTGAATATTTGAAAAATTATTCCGCTGTTCACATTCATTCACATTCACACACTGAGATATAATTTATCTTTATTCGAAAAATTAGAAGTTAGGAGAAGTGATTTCTAAATCGAGATCATAGCAAGCTGAAAGACGAATTTGAAGCCGGCTCAGTAGTGTGACAGTGATTGCTATTGCCCCCTCGTTGGTGTTGGATCTCTGATGAAGAGCGAGCAACCGAAGCCCAACTCGTTTTTAACGGTGGCTCAGAGTATGGCGCAATCCGAATGACCTCTCAATAGCACTAATGGCGAGTGCCCTTTTCGTGTAACCCTGCAGGTTTCCGAAAACTTCGAGAAAATTTCAAAAGATGACCAAAATTATCCCACAACTTATACACAGACACCAATGGGTCAAGACACCAGCTTTCTTGCAAATCCACATTTGCAAAAAGCTGTGGACGATGTTTTGTTGACGAGTGTTTTTGGACGAGTTGTCTCGAATTGGACGGGTTATCAGTGGGGGTCTTATTCCGGGCGCCCCTCTACCGCGTTCACCGCTCATGAGGGTGCGAGGGGACGCGATACTCTGCGCGAGTACGCTCCCCTGACACCATTGGACTGCTGGTGCCAGAGGCAAAAATCACGAGAGGCCATAAGCCATGAGCAAACTCGAGAAAAACTCGAGCACGAGTTATCAGTGGGGGTCTTATTCCGGGCACCCCTCTACCGCGTTCACCGCTCATGAGGGTGCGAGGGGACGCGATACTCTGCGCGAGTACGCTCCCCTGACACCATTGGACTGCTGGTGCCAGAGGCAAAAATCACGAGAGGCCATAAGCCATGAGCAAACTCGAGAAAAACTCGAGCACGAGTTATCAGTGGGGGTCTTATTCCGGGCACCCCTCTACCGCGTTCACCGCTCATGAGGGTGCGAGGGGACGCGATACTCTGCGCGAGTACGCTCCCCTGACACCATTGGACTGCTGGTGCCAGAGGCAAAAATCACGAGAGGCCATAGGCCATGAGCCAGGAGCAAACTCGAGAAAAACTCGAGCATGGCCCCCAGGCCTTTGGCCCTACCGCCCAGGCCCCCGCCCACCCTATAAGGGTTTCAGCTTGTATTTCGTTGAAACGTATTCCAGCCGGGTTTAAGCCGTGGTGGGGGGGGTGAAAAACCTATCTCCAGGTATGGTAAGCATAACTGCCCTCCTACGCGCTTGTTCAAGGAAACTGATATCATTTGTGGTGCCTTTTATTGTTTATTTTATTTTATCACGATGCCTTTTATTTTTATTTCATTTCTATGTGATTCTTTGTAGAACGAATAAGAGAATGGAGCGCCGTATCCGATCATTCGGAAACTCCATTTCCCTTCAAAACTCGTCACGCCTTCAAGTAAAGTTTGAATCGTTGCAGGAACGTTTTTAAGTCATGCTGGCCTATGCACTTAAAGCCCATTTCACAGAGCAAGGTAGGGCGTGGCCTTGGTAGCGAGAGCGAGAGTGTGTGGCGGGGAGAGAGTTTGATACACACTCACCCAAGTC
Source organism: Trichostrongylus colubriformis (assembly GCA_963978905.1). Lineage (NCBI taxonomy): Eukaryota > Metazoa > Nematoda > Chromadorea > Rhabditida > Trichostrongylidae > Trichostrongylus > Trichostrongylus colubriformis. Next base: position 40,932,505 of record OZ022260.1, read on the forward strand.
CGTAGGCCACGCCCTATCAAGCGCTGCGAAATGGTCTGTAGATGTCCCTACGTATTCCTGACTAATGTCGGTCTCGGGTGCCGTTAAAGATCCATTTGCGATGGAATTTTTTAAACTCTCTTTACACCTTTTCCTGAATAATTAAGATGAGCATGGACATAAGGTTTCATGGTCCATTTATCATTTTTCTAGTGTTTGGCGCATTGTCGAATGCAAGTGAATAAATAAAGTCAAGCATATCTGCTTTGCATTGGAGTGAGCTAGTAGGCCGATGCACAGATTACTGACTAAGCCTTTTACACACTTCTAGTATCACTTATTGTTAGCTCAGCTGAAGACGAAAATGCTTGTGCGGCTGGTCTGAGAGACGATTAACGAATTGCTCAAGTGCAATGTTGTCAAAGCTTCACGCTCTCACTTAACAAACTAGAACGGCTGAACAACAAACCGAGCTGAGAACATGGTGGATTATCGGACTGAAGTGTTCTCTACTACGATTTGTACACTCGATATCGAGAAAAGAAAAGCGAGTATCGAATATCGTTAGGGTTGTAATCGTACATTTGGGTGATCTAACATTGCAGTTCACTATCAATACAGTTGTAGTGATCAGCAAATGGATGAGTAATGCACTGGTGGCTGTTCACGAAGACGCTCTTTACCCTCGAAACCACTCGTGCATTCCCACCCCGTTCACTCATTTTCTACATTGTTCTTTGCTGCTTCGTGCACTGAGTAAACCCGTAAGTGAATATTGGGGTAGTGTTTAAATGGTACGTATTCCTGCCCGTATCCGGTAGTCCACTCTAAGCTAGGTTGACGAGCAGACCAACCAGGCTTTTCATCCCTTGAGAGAGATGGAAACAATGGCTCGTCTATACAACGGCCCTGCACATCACTTTAAGGCGCGAACGGACATCGTATTCAAGCCACTTCGTGTAGGAGTCAAATGCAAGGCGCATCCCGAACGGAAATACTATGGATTTTTGGAGCTTAGGGGTTCTCATTAGCCATCTGTGAGATTTTCACGCGGTGAAACTATGGGGACCCGCATCCGACGGGTATTCGGCCAAAGATAGGTGCATGCACCCGATCACAAGCAATAAACCAGGTTTAAGGCAAAAAATGAAAATGGAAATGTTTGTTCAAAGAATGCTGCTCTCTTCACCACAAAATTTCGAAGGTAGGACTGCCTCCGAAATTCCTAATTCTTTTTCCATTAGGACTATTCACTTATAGCATCTATATTTTAGGAGATTAGATATGTACCTTTACCATATAATAGAGGTCCTTATTCTATCCACTACATGTTTTAGTTCCTGTTATATCTTTGATTATGATGATGCGGTAGATATGCACAAATAATTGAGTAAATATATAAAAGCTCACATAAATAAATAAATTGTTAGTTTAATAAATAAATAAGTAAATAAATAAATAAATAGAGAACTGAGAAAAAATAAATTGGGACAGAAATGGGACACACCATGTTTACTTAGTGGATACTTAATTTAGAATCCGGGCTTAGTGAAGTTTGCCCAAAAGCTGATCCCACGACTAATCGTTTCCAGGGGTATCTGTGGCCTGGAAGCTCTGAGAAAGGAAGATTCAAATGCTCCGTTTTAGGTAGCTTTAATCGTTTTTTTTTTGCAAATTCTCCCTTGCTTATACCCGCCATGATGCCCAATGCCGGCCTGTAGAAGTACATTGTCATGACCGGCTGGTCCATGTCCTGCTGACCGCCTGCTCGTCTTTCACTAGCACAAAGAAAGGCATATGTACGCGGTGGAAATGAAGACGGTTACCTGGTCCGGTTTTTGGTTTTACGTACGCGCTATACGAGTGAGGACGAGAAACCGGTAGTAGCGTACTTCTCCGGTGAACCGTCGTCGCCTCCGCCGTCGTACGTGAATCATCCTGCACTCACTCAACCCTCCGAGAAACGGTTCCTAAACCACATACACGTGACTCTTTTGGAGCAATTCTGCGCTCCTTTTAAGCCCCCAGACGCAAAGAAAAAAACGGTCACTCAAGATTTCGAAAATGTTTACGAAAACATAAACATGAATACCTACACACGAGTTTAACTGCGATTGATACAGGGAATTGGCAAAAGCGAGATGAGCAGAATGGTTTCATTTTTCGAATATAATTTCCTTCCAAAAAATTATGGTTTTTCAGATGTTTTTACACTTGTTATTCTGCCTTGCGGCGGTCACGAGTGCTACGATAATCTGCCCGCACCCGTTGATTCCAGAAAATGGTCACGTTGTGTTTGATGCTCCAGCACCATATTTTCTCAATACCATAGCTAAATATAGGTAAGTTACCCGACACAATAATATATTATTTGCGCACCCATGTACTATAAGGGTCATCGCACTCAAAAAAAGACATAAAAATAAAGGAATTATAATCTTCCCTCCTCTTCATTTTTGAGAGCAAATAGGGGCTCTATGGATGTGCGTAATTACAAAAGTAGTTATAAAAGCCTTTTGTATACCTATAAAATATACGCCCATTAAGAGAAACAAGTTCGATTCAATAAAAAATTGGAAATGACAACGATACCATTAAATTTGCAACAGAGCTGCATTGCTCTTTCATCTGAACGAATTTGACTGTAAAATGGAAGTTCGCCAATGTGTGTTGCCAAGCATGTCGAAACACGCCCTGTAGCGAAGCGATTCTCGCCACGCCCCTTTGTGCACCTACCTGTTACCAGATTCCAAATGATGAGGCTGAATATTCCCAATGATGAAACACATGGATGACTCTGCGAAAAGTTAGAAAAATCGTGAAGCCGAACTTCTTCTAGCTTTGGGCTCCTTTTCTCAAAAAGCTCACAGAAGCTGATGGAATTATGAACTAAGTAGTATGAGTGTGTATCACCGGCGATGTTCGCTTGCTCAAATACAAATCAAGGAGGAGGTTTGAAAAAGTGGCTGAATATTTACAAGGATGATCGATTACCCCACAAGTCCGATATAATCCTGTGAACATTTGTTATTTTCAAAGAGGGACCTTATTTCCAGCTGCGCCCCCGAATTTGAAAAAGTTGGCGGTACTGACGAGAGGGTCTGCTCCGCGACAGGTTCATGGAGTGGTGAAGCACCCGTTTGCGCTATTGATGTCGCCGCTGGTAAACCGGCTTTTCAGGTATTTTATCCAGCTTTTCACTCATTTGATACAGGGACTATTCATTTCTGTTTCATGTTATGACCTACATTGACTATTGTTTTCCGAATGTCTAACAACAACTGAAATTCCGAAATAATTATTTAAAAAAAGCTTGAAAAACTCTTGAAAAGCCTTGAAAGGCCTCGAAAAAACTTTTGGAGCGTTCGCAATATTTCGATGTATGACACCTCCTTCAGGTCTGGAACAATGGTTTTGCTAGGTCATATGACGTACGTTGTACATCAGTAACTTATGACCCCGTCTTGAAAAATTCCTGGCGTTCCCTATCCCGCCGAAAAGCCTAATTATCTTGGAGTCTCAATTGTCGTTATACTTTCAGATCATCGTACGGCTCCAGAGCAGCACAATATTGAAGAACTATTTTTGTTATTAAACGAAATTTTTCAGTCATCTGGTAATCTCGTCTATACACTAACTCGAGGGCTTTGTACTGTCACCGATAACACGGCAGGTTCATGGTGGTAAGTGCTGTAGCACTTTCTGCGAATTATGTAAGAATGTCATTTGCCTCAGTAAAATTACATGCGCGTACTATAAACGAAGTGCTTTTGACCAGGTGTACGGTAGAGGTTGGTCGAAATTAAAATCTGAAATTGGGAACTAAGAAATCCAAACCATTTTCTGTTGCTTTTTCGTAGTATGCTCTGGCTTTTCACCAACTTATCGATCCAGTTGGAAAAAATATTACAATCATTATTTATAACCATTCGATTCGAATTATTTGAAGGGAAGTGGATTTGCTCAGTTCGTATTCCGTTCATGGCATAGCAATTAGACTTGGTCAGCAGTCATCACCGATCCTTAACGTGTACCTTATCCACCAAAACGGTGAACTACACGTAAGTTTTCTTTTGGTATCTCAATTTTTACCCGATTGATTAAAAATATTTTACATCTTTGGTTTTCCCTTTTTCTATGATGGACTAGCAGAAGGCAATCTAACAATAAATCCGACATTGTATGTTCAGCATGGAACACACTTCCTCGACAAGGGAGTCGTATCTGAGGGGCGGAATGGGGGAGGTCGTAATTGTAAAAATCAGTAATGGCTCCAGGCTCGATGATAAGCAGAACGTGCCGTCAGCCGACCCGATTCCGTAAGAAAATATGATTGAATCTGAATCAATACACAAATCAACAGTAATAGAATACTTAGAAATTCTATGCAATCGGCAGTAGTTACTGATGCTGTGGAGGTTGTGTTGATTTTGAAAGAGGGGACGTATTTGGAACCCCTAAGAGCGGGGGTCATACTGAAACGACCATTTTTCCCCACACTTGAGTAAGGCTCAATGTCTAGTGCAGGGTCAGGCCTGGCTTCGAGCGAAATTTCAGGAAAATGCATCCCCCCTCACTCAGGCTACGACGCTTCACGGCAGTCTTGTGTCTATCTACTATACTCGTGCCGTGTGCCAAAAAAGATCATTCATCAATAATCTTAGTATTGCTATTAAGTAATTGTTACCTAATATAAAATGCGATTATACAACGATCCTCCGACCTTTTCCATTAGAACACGGCTGACCAACTCGAAATCTCCCATGGTGAAATGAAAAATGATGAAATCTCCCAGAGCATGGTTGTCCGGCAACTATCGACCAAAATTTTCAAAATACGCTCCCCACATCGGAGTTTCTCGACCCAAGTCTGATCTCGGTCCACTGTAGCTCCGACGTGGGCTCCATGGTGGAACCTCGAAATGGGAAGAGGACGTACGAGATAAACTTCTGGGAACTGCTATCTAAAAAATCTGTGGAAAGGACATTACGTAAATAAAGAGCATTTTTCTCTATTCATTCCAATATCCCTGCTGGATTCGCTTTCAATCGATTACGCGATCATAATTGTAGAGCCAGTGCATGGCGCACCCCTTTGGTTATTCATCATTTAGTAATTTTTCAGCTCTGTAACACTTCTGGCTACGCATTCATAGCGAATACTACCGTGTACCTTCACTGCGAACTTGCCAATGTGGCAAAGGTACGAATTGTGGCAGAGTATCGACTTCAGCTGTGCGAAGCTCGAGTTTATGCAACCAACGGAGGTGAGCGTTTTTTTCGTCTTTTTACTGATAGTGGTATTTCCAGTCCCTATATGTGATAAAAAGCTGTTAGCTTGAGCGAAGCCATGTGCGAAAAATCAGCGTCAAAAAAAAAACGGCAATATTTTAGCCACTCTACAGCGAAGGTAATCCCTTCCTGGACGACCATATTGTCGTACCGGCTGCCTTGAACCTTTTTAATTCGCTTAAACAAAGCGGGTAATTGCCTTAACAAATGTGCAACGCATGAGCATGATATTCGGAAAGCACGAATGCTGGCTCAACCCCGTCTGACAACGAATATGTTGTTCATAACACAGCACTACATTGATATTACTATAAACTTGCTACCTATTCTCTAGCTAAATACAAAGCCCTCCAGCAGTTCTAAAACCCATTTTACGACTGGGCCGAGCCACCGCGCTTCCTTCCAAATGCAAGTGATGAACAGCAATCTTTGCCAAGGAGTTGAGTCGCAGTTCCCGTCTCGGTCTCTACTTTTGGCCACAATTGCAGAACCGTGCGACTGTGTAAACTTTGAAAAAGCCAGACCACCTACCCTGCAGTCCTCTAGTCTTCGATGGACCATTTAGCTGTGTGTGGTGCTCTAAGCTATTGACCTTATTACGTACCTCATGAAGACATTTGGATAGCCTTCCTAAAGTCAATTACAATCCATCCGCGTGCATGCAAGCTCACGAAACAAGGGTCCAGGCTTCGCGGGGATGAGAGCTTGTGTGATGATGTTTGCTGACTGATTCGCACGCGCTTCACTTGTGCTTCTCGCTGAAAGCGACTCACAGCATTTTCCAGTGTTAAGAGGGGGACCCGAGGGGGGTCCCCGGGGCGGAGGGCGTTCAGGCATCGTTCACAATTTCGACCACGGCGGTCCTCACATATACAAACACCTATCGAACAAATAAACCGCACGAATTCGACACCAGCCGGCTTTCACATTTGCTGACTTGAACAGAACCCGACTCCGAGTAGGATAATCCTCCGACGGGGGACACGCATCCTCAAGAGTGTCAATGGTTCCTTGACCAGCCAGAACAAATGCGAAAAAGTGTTTGTAATAATTGCTCTGTAAAAATAACTTTCAGCGCAATAAATCATTAATCTTTGGGATTAAGCCACGAACTTCACCTCAACTCAGCGTCGTTAAGAAACCAAATACAATCATTGCTGATTTTCTAGAAATTTCGTCCCTAACAATGTGTGAACTAAAACTGAGAATGTTGTATTCTACCGGGAATCATGAAAAACTGGATTATCTCCCGGCAGATTCGATCCAGGGGTGCATGTGGCAAAGTGCAGTTTTGCCACTGAGCCATCAAGCTATTCCAGGGAATTGTTTGCAAACTATTTCTTTTTTCCAATGATCCATGCCTGATCGATATTTACGGCGTACGTAAACATCCAACATGAAATTCGAGATGCTTTCAGTTCCCGTATTTTTGTTATCCTCCTTTCGGGCAGGATGAATCGGTTAGAATAGCGCTAGCCTAAGTCAAACATGATCGTTTGAAGTATTCGCTTGTACATGACCGCATCCTGTCTTTGGCAAAAACCACCATTTTCCCCTTTTGGTTCCAGTTCTGCGGCGAGAGCATAGTGGAGAGCTATTGTAAAAAAAGCACAATAACCCAACTCTTATCGGATTTCCATGCTACCGTAATCTCATAAGTAGACAAAAAGTAGTGTAGAATGAGATCATGGCAACTACCTGGCAAATGCCCTGAATAGAATCAGATTCCCAACGGGAAAGATGAAACCTTTCGCCGTGAAATCAATAACTATTCTGAGCATCGCTGCGCTATCAGGCTGCTACTTACGGCAACTAATCAATATGCACGGTTAGGCCACCTTCATACTCTGCGGTGCAGGTGGTGGGACGTGGCTGCGTCGTCTCTGCGTCTCCATCAGCGCCACTCTGCCTCACCGCCTGTGGACTCAGCCACGCCCTGCCGCCGGCAACACCACCGTAAAGTATGAAAGCTGCCTTAGCACTCCCGAGCTGCCTAGGCTTCTCACTCCAGTTCACCCTCCGGATCATAAAAGATGAAACCGCGTTCTTTCCAAATCCAACTTCACGAAACAACCCCGAAGAGATCTATTTTTTCCGAACGCTCTACCTCCCGTTAAAGATACCATTAAGGGGAGCATTACGAAGGAAACCGGTGGGATTACATGATTTCTGTGAATGATACGGCGAATAATGCGCCTCAGGGTTTTCATCGCGCCTTGCTGGGAAATGTTTCGGTCTTACGGCTTTCGATGACCGAGTTGCTGCAGTGGGGTGGGGGGGGGGGTGCAAGTTCACTGCCGTAGCTCAGCTACCCTTTCCGTCTGCATCATCCCTTCCAGTGCTACAGAGAACGCGGAAGCATGTCTTACTTGGTAGGAGAGTGTCCTATTTCCGGAATTTCGTTCGCTCTCTAGTTGAACTGCTTCATCTTAACAATTAGCCGAAATTACCTTCAGCGGTGTCTTCGAAAACTTTCCCACGGTCATGGGACTTCTTAGAGTCGATCATTTTTAGCTGAGGTGTGAAGTGCATTTTGTTTACCCACCGAAGGCTACGCCGAATATTCGACTGGCCGCTGGACGTTTCATTGTAATCGACTATTGACACTATCGCGGATATTTCTTGAGCTTGATTCAGCGCCGGGAAATGGCCTCTCCGATGAGCTTCCTATTTACAGTCCAACACGGGAGGGGTGGGAACGGAGGGGAGGGGGGGGGGCAGTGCTCAAGGTGTCATTGGCTCGAAATTTCAATCTGAAATCTCAGAGCCTAGTAGTTTCCAAGAGGAAACCAATGGCTCAAAGAAATGTTGCTGTGAAGGAAGTCACAGCGGAGAGAATTCGTTCCACGCGCTTCTCCTTTCAATGCCATATCATTATTGATTAATACATATTTGAATAATCGTGCCCTGTAGGTACTCTTACAATTCCTATAAGGCCCGCACCAAGTTTTCAGCCAAGAAAGCAATGCTATAGCTATTTTTAAGGTGTTACGCGTAAAATAATTGATGTTGGTTATGTACACAGAATGCGTTTTATTTTACGCCACCGCTAGGCTCTGTGCTGTTTATCGAAGTGCAAACAATACTTCTTGGAGGGGTCTGACGACATTTCGACCCCAGTTGGGGCTGTCACTGTGTTTTGGAAAAGAGTGTTCTAGTAACGCCTTTCTGGGTTTCTGCATACTCGAGTATTGTACTCATACATTTTTTGAGTATATCTAAAAAATCGATAAACCATGTGGATTGCAGTGTCATCATGGCAATGCTCTCAAGGAGCGATGGATGTGCTTGGGGTGTACGATGGACTGTGCTATAGCGCTTCCAAAGAAGAACGTGCCGATTGGCAAGGAGCTCAACGAAGATGTCTAGATAGGTCCTGCATCAGTCTCAGATTATTTAGTAGTTTCTGATTGAAGTGTGCGTCTATCATCCGCGAACGCCTTCATCAAGTGGGTCTGAGCCGTGGCACGTAAAGGGCAGATAATGACTCATGACTAAACTAAAACTAATGACACGAGAATCGTGTGTAGGCTGTCGCGTTCAGCAATGAAAGCAGAGGGTTAACCAATGAGGAAATAAATAGGAAACTCAGAATGAAACGCTTTTTCTTGAACCCTTTTTGCTTAACACCTACTACTGCGCGAGTTCAGAAGAGAGCTCTGCCAGAGAATCAGATGAATGAAGGACGCAGACCACGTGGTTGCCACCGCCATCACTGACGCATCAAGTGGATGGTGCAACGAGTCGTTTATTCGCTGCTTGAGCTGCTTCAATGCCCTAATGACCAACTGTTGCCCTTGATAAGAATCCACGTGGGTAGTTGGAGAAGGATCTACATGCCCTAGAAGAAGTCGATGACCGTAGATCTTACGAGGTGTGCGTCTAATTATGGCACCTATAAAAAATAGACCCACTCCCAGCGTAGCTGGGACAACCTAAAAATTGAAGAAATGTAGTACCTTAGTCTTCCCTACTGAAATTTCACAGAGAAAGCAATTATGCTAGAAGGAAGAGTAACTCTACCATCTATTAGGTTGTAAGGAAAGTTTTGGCCGGTTTTTGAAATTTCAACTTCGAGAGATCATAACTCGGCTCAGAGTGCATCTTTTCTCACAGAGTGAGCACCATTAGATTCGCCACACTCTTGGCAACACTATGCATACCTACACATCTCAATTTGATAAAGGGCTGATAATTTATATTGCGCGAAATGAAAAAAAGTCGACTTCAAATCGCCACTCTTTCTGAACACACTGCTACTGAAGGAGCTGGCCAGATGTTTTGGGAAGTGGGGCATAGTTAGCGCTAGATCTGATGAACATGATAGACGAGTAAGGGCCTTACCCCGCAACTGCTTCAGTTAGTGGAAGAGGATTTGTGAAAAATGCGCTTGCGCATGACTGCCGTGGGGGGTCCCGCGGCACCCATTTTTTTGGATTTTTCCAAATCAAGGCCACTTGAGGTGGTCAGCTAAGGTTGCTTGTTGAGGGCCAATACTTGTGGATATCCCCTGCAAATATGGACGCTCATCGCCTTCTGCCGTTTTAGTTAAAGCGATTTGATCAATTGAAAATTCGAGCAGCTCGTCCTCATTTCTGCACTTCTGAAACCGGAGACAATGTGTTCCATCCAGTGATACACCCCCTCCTCTTGCAGTATTCACATTTGTGGTCACCTTCGCTGGGACTCGGCTAAACAAGAACTCTTGAAGTGAAGTCATCTTAAAAGTGCCATTTTCGCAGCACTTTAAAACTTCCCTAATAAATTGAAAACCTTGTGGCATTCCAAATAAAACATATATTCTGAAAGAGCAACTTTTTCTCTATCTAACGAGCACAATATGTCAGCTGATTCATGTTGACGCGCTCTGATATTTAAATTTATCTTGTGATTGCGAAAAAGCGGCCAGAACTTTCCTTACAACCTAATAGATTGTAAGAAATAAGAAGTTAATTCCGACGGAGCAAATCTATATCAAATAATGATAATTTTAATGAAAATCTCACATGAAAAACATCTTGTCAGAACCACGCCCTTTTAACTGTGAGCAAACTAAATCCATTTCTAATCATTGCAGGGGCGCCACACTTCCAATGAAAATCACCGAAACAGCTCAACGCGGTCTTCGAGCAGCCCTCAAAAGTTCTACTCATCAAAAGGACTTCTACTGGATTGGTAATATCTTATCTATTACTTTTACTCGTTCGTTCTATTCGTTAATCAAGCTCTCTTTCTTCCTTTCTTGATTCAATTACACACTCCATTTCGAGTGTTTGCACCTTCGAACCTCTAAAAAACGGTGAGCTTTTCGTCGCTACACTCCTCTCTATTTTGTCTGGAGACGCACGCTATGGGTACGGGCTAGCGCTTCGAGCGGGCTTTCGCAGATTCGGGAGCGCTCCGCCCACAAAGAAAGCTTGGCCCCTGCCTCTACTTCTGCGTTATGTATTGAGCTTTGGTAGACAACTGACTTTCTTTATCACGCCACATACACCTATAAGCACATATTTCTAGGTGTAACCTCCTCGTTGACCAATTGGCGATGGGCTGATGGAGCAGTGGTAACCGGCGAAGAAGCTGACTGGTCCGGATCTCCTATTCAACCGTCCAGTCGTCAGGAGGCGATAGTTTTAGCTCGAGTGGCCGAATGGAAATGGATTCCGTCCGCACAAAACGTTTGGAATTCGTTTTTGTGCCAGAGCAGTGAGTTATTGACGATTTATCCTTTTTGTGCACCCCTGGGGAAACGACGTCTAATTATCGACAATAAATTCTCACATGTGTCGTTCATGGTTGCGCCTGAGACCGCCATCCATGGTTAAAAAAATAGGTCTTCTTGTCACTAGTCCCTCCCACTGTTACAAACGCCGCCCATTTAGAACCGAAACTATGTGCGTTTCCTGGAATCAGTGATGCTGGACGCGTATCGTTTACTTCTCCTAACTTTGTAATTGGAACGCGAGCCGTGTATTCGTGCGAACTGGGGTAAGTTTGCGCTCATAATGGAGTTCTTTGAATGGAACTGCAAACGAACGGTGCTATTTTCAGCTACGAAGTGAACGGTGATGTTGAACGACTATGCGATGAGACGGCTCGATGGAGTGGGACCATTCCGAAATGTCGAAGTAAGTTAGAGTTTTTAGAAGCTCTCATCTCAAATTAATATGATTATACTTATTTCAAAATAAGTGAAGTCGATTTTTAGAGAAGAAGTGCGACAACCTCGAAGTGTGGAGTGGTGGTGGAGTGGTTCGACTGCTCAATGACACACCTGAATACGGCAATGAAGTCAGTTGGAGGGATTTCACACAAAATCGAGAATTGAAATGCTTCAAAGCTTGTTTTCAGATCCAGTACGAATGCTCCATGGGCTGGAAATTAGTCGGTGACGACAGGAGGCGATGTCAACATGACGGTACATGGAGTGGTGTAGCTCCTCATTGCAAAGGTCAATTAGATACATCGTGAAGGATAATTTTGGCGCACTATGGAATGATTGTAGAGTATGAAAGTCGAGGTGATCGGTGTAACAGTAGAGAAAGGGAAAATGGAACGGCAAAACCTCCTTGTCGCTCTTCCTCTTTCGCCATCCTCTGCTTCACTAACCGGTGAGGACAGATGCACATAGTCGAGGAATTAAGCCAGCTCGCCATTTTGTGGCGCATAACCTTTTCTGAAGTGAAATAATTGTTTCAGAGAGCATATCAACCCGGTTCCCATTTTCCCCATACCCAGGGCGATGCCGATGATAATAGACATCCGTACGCCATGGAAGCTATCAAAAAATAAAAAAGTATTGAAAAGCCCTCTGATTCGTGATATTGATTTCCGAGATAGTGAGCTGCACAATCAAGTTGAGTGTTACGTATAAATATACCTCTGTGGAGCAGCCCGTGTTCCGAAGACCTTCCACCCCTGACGCGTGCTGGCCACACCTTCGCAGATGGGCACGCCTCCGTACGGTAAAAAGTGAATTTCCAAAAAAATTTCTTTCCATCGGAATTCGTCCTGCACTGATAAAAATCACCCCAGGAACGCAGCTTCCAGGAACAACTTGCCTGAAAATCATTCACTGATTTGTTGATTACCATGTCAATGAGAAATGGTGAGAAAAGCAATAGCTATTTTGATTCACTCCTATATTTAAGTTATTTCATGTGTTCAGGATATTTCGGCTTGGCACTCAAAAATGTGGTTTTAGTGTAATACAGATATAACAAATAAATATTAGGTTGATCGGAAAGTTTTGATAGGGTTGAGATTTTTTCTATTACTCAGCAAGTAATGCAGGCTAATCAACAATATAATAACCATCGTTAGTTATAACATTGTCCCACCTAAAGAGCAGGTTAGCGATTTTCTTCTCCCAGAATTAGGAGGATTAGGAGTCAAAGAAGTCACCGACCAGTGTTCAAGGTGACGAATTTTTTTTTGCTAGGAAAGCCTCAAGCGGCCGGGACAAGTGGTAATCTGAGGGGGCAGTATCAGGTGGATAGGGTGCATGTGGACTGTGTCCCAACCTAGCTCCTCCAATTTTGCACCGGTCTCTTTACCTATGTGAGGGACCCGTGCAAAATTGGAAGAGCTAGGTTGGGACAAGGTTCCACATCCGTTCTATTCCCCTGACACTGCCCCTTCAGATTCTTGTTCCGGCCCCCTAAGGCTTTCCTAGCAAAAAAAAATTCGTCAGTTATGACCACCTTGGACAAGTGGTCGGTGACTTCTTTGATCCTAACCTCCTAATCTGGGAGAAGAGAATCGCTGACCTGCCCGTTGGGTGGGACAATGTTATAACAAACGATGGTTATTATATTGTTGATCAGCCTGCATTACTCGCTGAGTTGTAAAATAAAATAGAAAAAATCTCAACCCTATCAAAACTTTTCGATCAACCTAATAGATGAATAGGAAATAGGAGACATTATCAAAATGAATAATTTCAACTTTAGAAAAATAAAATAAAAATAAATTGGGAGCTGTTTAATAACTGACCTTGGAATTTTTAAGTGGTGGATTGTGAAGCGCCACCCAATATCCCAAATGGGCAAGTTTTCGTGTCATCAACGACATTTGAGTCGCAAGCGAACTACACCTGCATGGATGGATATCGTCTTATTGGGCACGATAAACTGCTCTGTACCGTCAAAGGAATTTGGGAGCCTGCTGCTCCCATGTGTTACGGTAAGCTTTCATAATTAACTGAGTTTTCAGCATAATTACTGCGATTTATTAATTTTCAGATATGGCGACGTTACGAGAGCTAAGGTCTAACTCAACAGAGAGTCGTGCCGGACTCGCAGCTCTGGGTGTCGTGCTTGCGTTTATCCTCGTTTTTGTCGTGTTTCGATTTTCGAAGACTACAAAGACCGTTTCCATCAGTGAAAAGGTTAGAACTGTGCTTCTTATGTGTTTCAGGAAGTGAAGCTTACGGCTGCGTCGCGTCACACAGACGCTTTGAAAACCAAATTAATAACCCTCTTATTAATAAAAGCACAGGAAGATCGAGAGTATGACCCATGTTCCCGCGCTTCACTTGATCGTAGGGGGTGGGACTAACTACGACAGAAAATGGCGTGCTCGCCCGCGGCGAGCGGCGCGGCGTGTGCGAGTGCCAGTGGCAGGGCACGCAGCCTTCAAGCGAGGCAATGTGGCATGGGTGGAGGAGGCAGGGTGGCATGAGTGGAGGAGGCAAGGTGGCATGGGGCAGGAGGCAGTGTGGCATGAGTGGAAGTGCAGAGGTGACGCAGTCACGCTCTGCCGAGCTCCCAAGGGCAACCGACGGCAGGTCGTAATGGTGGTGCCGCGAGTGCGACAGCGCGAAGCGATTCTCTGTCGTAAGTGGCCCCACCCGATCGTAGATGTCAAACTGATAATGTGACCACAACGCAACCGCACGTAGCCGCACTCACTGCAAAACCGAGAAGGGTCATGCTGGTTATTGCTGAGCGAAAGGTCGTTGTTGCTACGCTCCTTGCTTGGTGAAGTTTCGATAGATTCGAGGCAGTATCTCTAGCCAGAACTTTCTTTTTGCTTTGAATTTACGAAAAAAAACGATTTTTCAGCCTTCACCCCCGAGCACTGCTCCTCCTGGTCTTATCTACGTGACGCCGTCGATGTTAACCAATCCACAGGATTCCGTGGTCTACTACGCATCCAGCATGCCGTTCGCCAAGATGGAGATTCCTCCACACTTGCTTTCACTGAAACATCTACCCAATGGGAACATTCAAGCCACGATGCCAATTGGTATGTATTGATTTATTGATTAGTCCATCGTACCCTACCCTACTTCACCCTCGAATAACGTAATTTTGCGCAGATCCAAAAAACACTTTCACGGCTTGTAGGAGTTTGGAACTTCAGAGATTGCAGCTTCATCGCTTCGTGATTCCCTGGTCTGAAATGTACCGCTCCATCTTTCATAGCGTCACTATCCAGTAGGTTCTCATGAAGTAGTGCTCATACGCCTACAGTTGTGCGAAATACATTGCCATGACATACAACGCTCATCGTGGCCCTGGACTCACTATTTCAACATTTAATTAATTTATAAAAACATAGATCTAATTTTTACAGGCCGTCCATTTGTTCGACCACAACTGCCAATTTTCTCACCATCACCGACACCATCTCAACTACTTTACTCCTTTGATTACGAGCCGATTTATGATGTTCCTCCAGATGTCCAGCAACGAAGGCCAGGGACCTTCCAAGAAGAGAACATCTACGAAAAATTGCCGGACATAAAGCCTACTCCATAGCAAGCATATGGTCACTGCTTTCAATATTTTTCACTTAATATCTTGGTAAGGCCACATAACCCCCTTCTTCTTCCAGAGCTAAAGGCTATGTAGCTGCGATGATTTCAGGAGCACTGGCGCAAGACTGAAGGGTTCTAGACTAGTCAAATGATCCGATACCTTCTGAATCTCGCGCCTGTAGCTTGACGTAATCTGGCTCAGTGAAAGCGTTATTTGATAACATCACATAGATAATATACCAATTTACTATGTTGAGTTTATGATTTCCACTCGCCGCAACACTTTCTCTCCCCCAAGTCTTGAGAGGGTGTGTCCCACTAACCTTTACCCGATAAGAAGCATATCTCATTTTAAAGGCGGTGGGCTTCCGGGTTGCACCAAAAACTGGTGGGTGGAGCGCACGCGCAAGCGGTGGCCGCAAAGGCCCGCCCAGCGCTTTCAGCGGCCCAACGTGCCAAATGTCTTTATCGAAAACATTTCGCAGCTACCTTCATCCATCACATATGTGCATGTAGAGTTCTCCGCACTACCGTGTACCCCGATGCCAGCTATGCTTTTATTTGTGGCCTGCCTTTTATCAGTCCTGAAGACGATACTTTTGAGGAATACCGTAATGAAACTTCCATAATCTATTAAAACTCGCTGTATGGGACTGTTTTTCACTGCTTCAAACCTAAACGGGTCAGCCTTGTCCAAGTGTTTCTGGTCAAGAATTTCATTTCTTCGCTACTACTTTTTTTATGTCATATTACATTTGAATAAACGTTTTACAATAATAGTTCTTTTGAAATTTGATAGAAACTTAGGTTTTATTGCAGTTTATCAGAAAGGTGCGATATCGAGTATAGTTTGATTTAAGAGATTAATGGCATCATAGATAACCTCAGTGCTTGAAGGAATCGAAAGGGGTCCAAAGAAAGAGGAAGATGCTTTGATCATTTTGTAACGAACATCCAAGGTTGAAGCGATAATCGGTGGAAAAACCTGGATTCAAAAGCGCGACGCTGTGGTGTGTATTCGCATCACATTTGCAAAAAATGTTATTACAATTAAAATCTTGTGAATTCACTTTCGACGTCTTGGCAAGGCGTCGTGTGTGCATTGCGGCAACTGCGAGCCACCGTAATCCCACACCGTAAGCCAAAACGGCTTCCCTCCCTATGTCTTTAATTCCCAGGCCCATCCATGCACGGGCCATTCGAAGGCACGCAAACAAAGTGCGGTGAAGCACACGTCACGCACACATTCCCAACGTGTCCACGTCATTCATTGTGCGCGCGACCGTGCGATGGCCGCTTGTCGTGAACGACACCTTTTGACACCTGCCCCTTTCGCTTGTGGGGTGAATTAAATAAGTTGTGCGAGTACCATAGGTTTTCTGTGCGAATTTGTTATGCATTCTAGTACCTACTATACACTTCCGACCCCTAGAATAGTGCATGGGACAGAGGAAAGTTGTTTCTGCTCAGCATTCTTATCGTATCGTCTGCGGTGGTATCGTATGGTATAGTAGTTAATAAGGGCTGATCAGGAGCCTCAAAAGGTGAATGTCGCTAAATCCGTTCCGCATTTCGGGTTAATCCTCGAACGCCCACACTCATAAGTGTTCTGAGGGGTGGGACTGGGACACTAATGGTGGACGATCCAATTGATAACGGTTGATAAGATTCGATAGGGAGCGTCAAAAGGCAAATGTTACCGAATTGGTCTCGCCTGTCACCTCCAAGTGCGGTGACACCCACTGATACTTTTAGGGGTGGGACGGGCACATTAATAGTGGATGATCCAAACTGGCAACGATGAACGACGAACAGAGGAAAGTTGTTTCTGCTCAGCATTTTTATCGTATCGTCTGCGGTGGTATCGTATGGTATAGTAGTTAATAAGGGCTGATCAGGAGCCCCAAAAGAGAAGTGTCGCCAAATGTTAAGGAGCGTCGGAAGGCGAATGTCATCAGGCCCGTTTCGCTTTCTCGGATAACAGTATCTCATTCACAGGTATTGTACAGTGTGGGGACATTAATGGTGACTCATCAAAACTGATAAGGGCACACATGGGAGCTGAGAAGAGCCGTTAGGAACTGAATTGTTGTGTTGATGTTCTGGCGCGTCTCATGTACGCATAAATAAATAAATAAATAAATAAATTGGACGAAATCCGGTACACCGCTTACTACTATACGACCGCTATAGTAAAAGTGTCCGATGCTACGTGCCATTGGGTGAACAGATTTTGTACGAATTCTGACACCAATTGTCGATGTATCGACCGCTAAACTGCCTAGCGTTCCAAACAATGGCGCATGTCTTTTGATACTGCGATCTACATGGATGATCAAGATACGACCTAGATTCGTGATATAAAAACCGTAAATACGTCCCCAACCTTACGATAGCAAAACTATCTCGAACATTCATATACGGAACAAAATGAGGCACGTGCTCGCGGGATTCGTGATTTGCTAATATCTTCGATCCCAACCTTCTTTTCGGTAGCTCCATTTGAAGTTAAATATGGGAAATAGAGGCAAAGTAGTCGATTTTCAGTAGTACTGATTCTTAACGGACACACAAGTATATAGCATGAGCAGGGAAACACCACCCTCGGTCTTACTCTCAACATATAGTACTAACTTACTACAAGTATCACATCACTGACTGAGTGATAACCTAGGGCAAAGAGCTATCTTGTGAGCATTAATACTGGTTTATGTATAGGTTTAATAATGAAATAATAACGAGAAGGATCGGTAGGTAATTCTTGAAGGACTGAAACCTGCCATGGACAAAATCGTTCGCTTGCCATGGAGGATATGGCGAAGCACTAAGCATAAGGACCGAAGGCGTAGTAGCTGACTTTTGGAGACAAAAAACTTTGAGTAGACATGAACTTATCAGTTTCAGATAAAACACTGGCCTCAGCTCAATGCGGAGAGATACAAACCTGATTACACTTGCCGATCGTAACCGAGGGCAAACAGCTACCCAATGAGTATGGTACTGATAACCGAATTACGAGGATAGAAGGCGTAGCAGCGGACTTCTGAAAGCCGAAACTTTGAGTGGACACGCATTTATCATGAGAAACACTCACCTTAGCTGAATGATGAGAGATACCAAGCTGCTTATAACACATCATTTCCTAATGGTAGCTGTGGACAAACAGCAAACTAGTGAGTGTTGTGTTGATATTGGACTTATAAGTGGAGAAGGTTCATCGTAGAACAAGGACAGTAATAAAGGCATGTTGACTAGAACAAGAACCTAGAAAGTCGGAAGTAGCTGCAAAAGTGTGCTTTCCAGGGGATAATAGTTGTGGGCAATAATAGAAAAGCAATTTTGAAGTGACCAACCTCTGGCAGATATTCAGATATCTTCAAGAGACGAATGCGTATAGAGTATCGAATAGAACAGCAGTAGTTTCCAGCCAGTAGAATAGGTGAGGAAATCTTTGCGTGATGCTCACAGAATATTTTTATAGACGATATTCTTGATTTTGTGTTTTGATGCTAGGACTTTCACTGATTTGATGTTACGAGATCTCGACAGGGCAATATAGAGCTACGCGTGAGAATATACATCGTCGGGAAGATACATTCCTACCTTTGACATTGTCTGGCCCTGGGACATGTTTGTTGATTGCAGTGGAAAATGCCAGGCGAAGTGGAAATTGCTGACTTCGAGTTTGAAATGGCAGTCCTTTGTCTGTGTAGTTGTCCATCCAAGGGGTAGGTACAAACTGATCCTTTCTGCTCCCCGTGGCGAACCGGCATCCGAGGACATATTGGCCGCACTGCTCCACAATTAATCTTGTGCCGTTGCGAAATTCCGAGACGCATCCAAATTATGTAGCAGGATCACGATGCATTCCTGTTTCAGTTGAGTTCGTGTGGCGCCATTGCACTTGGTTGGAACTTATCGAGGTGCTCTACTCGGTATGTGATGGCGTCTTCAAGGTTAGGCCTTTCTATTTTATCTGCGCTTTTGTATGTATTCTGGCATTCACTGTAGGGCCAGTTCACTCATCTGCTCCACATGAATATTTTTAGGTGCGAATGCTTTTTCCGCGAGATCTGCGACGTCGTCCATCGTCATTGCTTCACCAACACATCAGTGATGAGATCTTCAGTATAGTGGGTAGTAGACGACAGTTCTATCAGACCGTTTTCGGCTTCTCGATATGTTCTCACCAATTTGAAGAAACATATGTGCCCAATCTTCGTTATTCGCAGTAACCCTCGAGTCCATGAAAAGCTGATGTGTGGAAGTAGCAATATAAACGTGAGTTCTTGACACATACGCTTTCTGGGTCTTCTTGTTTACCTATTTCTACAACTGGGAGAGATCTGTCGAAAGTCACCTCTCACAATCATCACTTTCTTTCCGAACAGCAGTTCATTCCGCTTCAGGTCTTTCGGCAAGATGTCCACAGCCTCATCGTCTACTTTGGCATCATTGACACTTCGTTCCATATAACAGAGACGTTTAGAAGAGCCTACGCCTCTGCAGATTTCCTTCCCATGGTGGTTGTTTTGCTGCCATCATGCATATTCAGAAACGTGCTACTTGCTGTTCTTCCTTGAGGCAACAGGTTTGCAGCAATCCCAGCCCAGGTACGCGAAGGACTCCTTCACCTCTCCCCAACAGAACACGGTACAACGCCGTGTACAGGGAAGTTTTCCACTTCCTCTGGACCATCAGTGAAGAGTGCCCTTTGCTACGCTTCGCTTCTACAGTCTCAAGGGTGTCGTCGGCTGTTAATCTCTGATATCTATTCAGTTTTTCCAGCAGTTCTGCTCCGAGTGTTCACTTTCTGATTGAGTGTCATAGTCGATATGCATCGGTCTGTGGTTAGCCGGGGGAGCAACCAAACTACTCAAATCTCGCCCACATAGTTGCATCCTGTCCATTATGTCAAAATATGTCCGTACTGCCGCTTCCTCATTACTCATGCCCTGATGCACGTAGTCTTCTGCCACAGCTAATTAGAACATTTCTCACAAATAGGTAGGGTCATTATCACAAAAGCAGGTTAGGCTGCTGAACAGCGAACTAAGTTCTTGGGAATCCGGAAAACGGCAGCTTCTCTCAGACAACTTTCGTAATGCGACTCATCATGCAATAGTCCAAGAGTTTTTGCTACATCTTTGGAACCGTCCTACCTTGACTTTGCCCCCTTTCCCCCTTGACACCCCCTTGACAGCAGAAACTCTTGGACTATTGCATGATGACTCGCATTACGAAAGTTGTCTGAGAGAAGGTGCCGTTTTCTGTTATGTGTCTTGGACTGTAACGCTCAACATCGCTTGGTTTCGCTGTGTACATACTTCCAATCTGCCGACTCTTTCTCAATCTTGTACTCCATTTCTTGTCTGCTCATCAAACGTGAAGTGCTACGGAAGTTGCTCATAAAGTAAAGTTCGAACATCCACTTCGCCTTTCGGTGCGATCCCACTCCCGTGGTTAGTTTCATGCTTCGCATAGCATCAAATAAAGCGTAAGTTTGAAAGACTGTGTGAAGATTGTCCTTGGACGTGAATTCCCAACCTGCCTTTTCTGGGGTGGTCCAGTGGATATCTTCTTCCTGTTCGTTAACCCGCTTCTGAGTTATCAGCCGAAGTTTTCTTTTCTGGCTATAGACCAGCTCCAAATATAGTGGGGAAGGAATAACTTCCTTGCTCTAGCGATGAGCTATACTGAATCCAGCTGCTCAGATCGTTCGCTGTCGTTTATCTTTTTCGGAGCCTCCAGAGTGCCCTCTTCCCTAGAAGTTAGTAGAACTGAACATATTATCAGACGAAGAAAATATGACAGGTAACGTTGGACTAAACCGTCCAAGGAAACACGCTCCCGATTTTCGGAATAAAATGATTTATTGAAACACTGAATAAATGACAAGTGAGGTGAAGAACCGGTTTGGATATGAGATACAATTTTGGCTTGTGGCCACCAGTATATAAGTTAGTCCGTGAAATCTACCTGAGATGTGATGATGATCTGATGTTTCCCCCAATAATCTCTAACTCAAGAGATCCTCACGGAGATCAGAGACAACATGTACTTGTTTAAACTGTCGAGGTTGCCTACCGATTTCGTATCCTATGTCCCTCGACAGCCCACATCGCCTTATGGCGCTAAATAATGTCCATATAGATCATATTTTTCGAGTTTTTACATGTGCCTCATGGCATTTCATCATCACATCTTTACATGTATTTACATAGTTGCATTGACCTCCCGTCGGCCTCATCACTGGTGCAGAAGTCTTTCCGCGAGTGTGCTATTTCCGCAGCTCGGCGGAGAGCTTCTTATTCTTCATCGTCCTGGAAGATCACTATCTCTTGTTCGGGCAGATGGACTTGCAATCTGTAAGCGATATGAGAGTTCGAATACAGGCCAAATCCTACCAGCCTTTGTGTAGACTCCGGAGCAAAAAATATCTGGCATTCATAAATGCAATCTCATCAGTTGTTGTATCTTCGCCTACTGTCCGCGTCAAACGTAAGACTGCTCTATCAGGACTTTTGTAGACATACTTGTACATGTATAATATTTCACAGCTTGGATTATTGCACAGATCTCAACATTCAGATGGCCGTTAACGGCCATAGTTCAAAGATAGATATCCATTGTACGGAGCCACAGATCTGTCATTCAATGCTGTATCGGCACGCCGATAGTCCTAACATCATTCGGACGCTTGTATTTCGGGTAGTTCTCTACGTCAATTTTCGTATTCGCCTTGAACTGCTTGAGAAATCTTTTAGAGCTCTTGCCATTCACCATACATGGCATGTTCGGATGCTCGAATCCGCACGTCCTATGCATCGCATGTCGCCTCTGCTACAGGATCAAGGATGACGGCCTGTACAATAGGTTCTACATCAATTGCTTCCCTGGGCTCATCTTTCCCGATGTCAAAGGAATGTGGCAATGGTGAAGCCCTCGCTTTTGCGTTTTGCTTGATTGAGTCTTCAGACGGCTCCTGTATTTTGATATGAAAGACACGCTCAACGATGTTGGGCCGGTCAGATGCTGTCTGTCCTGAACGTAACTGTTTCTTGATCTCCCTGCATATAGGATTGCAGGTGGATATGATGAAGAGATCGGACTTTCCATATTTCGATACTATCGTCATACTATTTCGATACTACTATTGCATCTTTATAACTCTGCAGCATGGCTCGGGGGGGGGGGGGGCCTGGAGTGGTGGGTTTGCAATGTTCATATCTCCTGCCACGTAGTCGGCGAGCCCGCGATAAGTGTCTGCACGCAGCTCCTTTTGATGGGTGTGGTCGTAGTCCAAACGATTCTGCTCAATCTTAACACAGCTGTCCACCAAAAATTGTTGGTGCACTTCCCTGCGAAATGTAAAGGATTGAAGTCATTTTCCGCAGCAATCATAGACTCCTTTACTTTGGATAGTACTCCTTTACTAACCCGTGTTCGACGTCTCTTCGATGGTTTTTTGCATTTTTGGATACCAGCCGAGATCCCCATGGGGAAATGAAGCAGAGTGCGAAAGTGGGTCGCACTGTGCAGCGATAGTTCGAAGATTTTGTAGGCCTCCTAACCGAAGATGGACAGCGAGGCTGTGTTGTGGTGGTACATCTCCCTACTCTCCGCCACTGTCAACTCATTAGCTGTGGGCTCATTGTAGCGTTTTGAATCCACATTAGAGGTCTCAAACACCATTTTTACTGACATCGTTGATCGGATGCCCTTCATGCGGCAACGCTGGTCCAGTTCTCTGATAAATTTGGCCATTTATGCGAGAGCAATACGGTCCTTGACGTGGAGTGCCAAGCCGAACATCGTAAGTGGTAGAAAAGCTTTCTTTAGGGTCAAATCGATTCATTGTGTATTTCTCAGCTATTCTAGATGCCGAGAGCCGATATGGCGGAGGGGAATGACAGCAAGGATGTGGCAGTCAAGGAGGAACGGCACCGATGCTCGGCGGTGTTGGATGGCGACTCCGGCTCTTGTTGCATCTCTTTTAATCACTCTGTCTGCTGAGCTCATGGCTCATTTTCGGCTTCTACACAATAAACAGTTTCGTTTCACTTCTTTGCGCACGTTGCCTTTTCTACATCAACAGAGACGAATGCAAAAGCGCTGTCAAAGTTGCGAGTATAATCCCGAGATTCGTTCGCCTCGACATTCTGATCTTCAATAACTGACGCAGTTGTGCGGGAAAGTTGCTGAAATGCTGCAAAAAGATGCTTTCGTGAATACAGCAATCATTGAATGTGGTTCTGCCTTGTTTTGACTCTGACCGGAAATGCTGCTCCACAACTTTTGTGCCAAATGAGTTTAAAGAATTGTCCTTGGACGCAAACTCCTAACCTGTCTATTGGCGTGGTTCAGTGGTTGTCTTCTTCCTAATCGTTTACCCGCTTCTGGGTTTTCAACCGAAGTTTTCTTTTCTGGTTACAGACCAGCTCCGAATACAGTGGGGGAGAAACAACTTCTTTGCTCTATCGCTGAGCTATACTGACTCCAGCTGCCCAGATCGTTTGCTCGATTATCTTCTTTGGAGTCTTCGGGCCGTCCCTTCCACTAAAAGTTGGTAGAACCAAAGATATTGTTAGACGAGGTACGTATGACAGGTAATGGAGGTCCAAGAAGGCACGCTTTTAAACTTTGGAATATATTATCGAGATATAATGAATAAATGACAAGTGAGGCGAAAAACCGTTTAAGATGTGAGATATATTGAGACAGTTTTGGCTTGTGGCCACGTCCCTTGGGTGTGACCATATATGTTGGTCCCTGAAACATATCTGAGATGCGTGGTTTCCCTCGATGATCTCTAACTCAAAAGATCCTCATGGAGATCAGAGACAATACCGTACTTGTTTACTCGACTGTCGAGGTTGAATACCGATTTCGTAACCTATGTCCCTCGACAGCCCTCATCGCATTGCATTGAATATTGTCTATATACATCATATTCTTAAGTTTTTACATGTGCCTTATGGCATTTCATCATTATATTTATACATGTATTTACATAGTTATATTTGCCTTCCGTCGGCCTTATCAATGGTGCAGGAGTTTTCCCGCACATCTGCACTCTACATTCAAATGGCCGTCATAATGTTCTCTGGCTCAGTGAACGTGCTATCCTTGTCGTCATAGCAGTCGCACCCCTGGCGTACTGGATGCCTTGCTGATTCGATGCGTCTTTCTTTACTTCAGCCAATGACAAAATTATCTTCCGCTACCGCTCCTTTTGAGCAGTTGCAGGGCTACGTTATAACGTTGATCAGCATCCTCATGCTGTCTTTGATATCTTGTCCGTCCAGCCTGGCGGGACTGGCGAGCTCTCCGACTTCAGTCTCCTTCATGTCCTCTCCCGCGTTTCGGGATGAGCGATCTATTCGCTGTTCTTCGACCTCAGCCTCCCTTCGTGCTCTTGCACCGTCTGGAAATTCTTGAACTCTTCGCTGCTGTGAGTTTCACGTTGGTTCCCAGTCGCTCAAGATCACGTGAGCGGCGAGCTGCTCGCGCCCCACCCAGTTCTTGTCGACTCCGTATTCTCGCCCTATTTGCTTCTACCGCTTGCCGAGCTCTTCGATCTTCTTCTTTTCTCTGTTCTCTTCGCGCCATCGCCCTCTGTTCTCGGGATGAAACTCGTTGTCCTCGAGATCCTATTGCACTAACATTATCCTTTAGCTCAGTACGCTTTCTTGGTTGCTCATTTGCATTGTCCCTTGTAGACCTTGTTTCACACATCTTCTTCGTCCACGTACACTTTCATCTACATTTCTTCTTCTTCTTCTTCTTCTTCTTCTTCTTCTTATCATGATATCCTCTTGAGAATGATGAAATGCATAAGTTCAGGAAACACAAAATAAGCATGACACCATACAGCGTCGCAACCTCTGGCCGCCGTAGGGCGATATTCTCGAAAATAGGGCTTCAAGACTGGCATTGTGCTCGGAGAGGGTGCGGCCGACAACGATGACATCGCCTAGATAGGCAGCAACGCCGTTGAATCCAGCGATCACGGAATCGATTATTTGCTGAAAAATGCCAGAAGCGAACTTGACTCCGAATGGTAAACGGTTGTAGCGAACCTAGAAATTTGAAAGTAGTCTTCCGAGACAATGCGAAATTTTCACTTACCACTAGTTCCGATGAGCAGAGTAAAAAGGGAGCAATAATCTAGTATTGGATAAGTTTCTAGGTCACAGCTGACGGGAAAAAATTTCAGATTCGAACGGAAAGAAGGAGTAAATGTTGTAGTCTGCCCTCACACAACCCGTACAGTATTTGACACAAGGGCGAACATATAGTCAAGCCAAAAACCTCTATAGTGACAAACTGGATAATGCGTGATTTGAAACTTTTATAATTCACTTGTGAAATTCCACGCACCTGATGCTACAAATTCCGTGGTAAAATTTACTAATAGCATAGTCTTGTAGGTGGAAAAAGCGCCTCTGAAAGGCGTAGCAATGTGCATAGATCGCTTGCTTAAGTATGCGCTCGAGGCATCTTCAGCAGTCAAGGTAGTACCAAAGTGATCAGAAACATACTTCGAAAGAATAAAAAGATGAAGGGAAAAAACCTGTTCGCGAGGGTGCATGTGGACTTAGAATACCCAGAATAAGTGGGGCCTTCATAGCTGAAGAACCTCCGATTAACTGCATTTTGAATGAAATCAACGTAGTAAACCAAAACATTTAGAAATAGATCCGAGTGACGGAATTCGAAAAGATGAGATGAAAAAGTAAGTTTACGAAGGTATGTGACATTCAGAATGCCCGAAATAAATGGAGTCCTCATATGAAGAGCTCCCCAACAAATTGCATCAGAAATGAGATCAACGTGGTGAACCGAAACATTTAAAAATGAACTTCGAGTGAAAGAGTCGGAAAAGTCAGAATCTTTAAGAAAATTGGGATCCCATAGCTAAAACTGCCCCAGCTAACCAACCAACTGCACTTTGAATGAAATCAACGAGGTAAACCGAAGTAAAAATAAGAGGAAAAATCAGTTCACGAAGAGGAATGTAGATACAGGATAGCTAGAATAACTGAGTTCTCATAGCAAACCCTCCGACCCCCCTCCCCTCCCAACTCCCAACTAACTGCATTTTAAATGGAACAATTATGAGTGAAAAACGAATGAGGTGCTCAATCTGCTCAATCGGGTCCAAGATGGAAGGTTAGAGCTAAAACAGTCACGAGAACGGAAATAGTATCATGAATTCGATGAGTTTTCATAGAGTAAAGCGGAGACATTTAACTCTCTTCAAATCAACGAAGTTTTGATTATGATTGAGAAATTGTTAAAAAATTATCCATTCCTATATTCCGACATTTACGCCAGAAGTGAAAGCACACCCTTCATGTATCCCCAAGTAATGCCTCCTCACCATACTGGCTCACTACGTTGCAGCTGTGGCTCAAAAGGCTGTGAAATTGTATGAAAAATGATGTATGAGAAATGATCCATTCCTTTATTCCAACAGTTACGTCAGAAGTGACGGCACACAGGTGAACCAACTTTCCATAAAAGTTCAGTTTACTCAGTTTGATATCCAAGAATGATATACCCGGAATATTTCTTGCAGTAATGGAGTAAAAATTAGGATAAGCAGAAGCAGTGCTTGTAGTGCAGACAGGTTGAAAATGGTTGACGTTGCACTACAGAAGGTAATACAGAAGGTCGGCATAGGTAACGTCCACGTATCCCCAAGTAATGCCTCCTCACCTAGCCCACCCATCAACGCAGCAGCTGTGGCACGAGTATTGGTTAGTGCCTTCTACTGCATACAAATCTATTACTTTATGTTATTGAAGATTTAAAATTCACTCCAAATGGAAGACTAAAGTGCGGCGCATCCGAAAGCGAATGAACTATGAGCAGGATAAGCAGAAGAAACTTGAGCAGAAGAAACATGTTTAAAAAAGCAATTTGCAAAAGAGAAATAACTGGGTCCTCGAAGCCGAAAAATTCCCGCACATCACTGCATGCTATATGAAACGAATCTGAGTGAAAACAAATGCGGAGCGCGTTTTCATCCAAGATATGATAGAAAGAAGAAATTCACAGAAATTCTGCCTCATTAGTTTCTATGTAGCTACAGCGCCACTGAATCTCTCCTCCCAACTGTTCCGCTAGCCAATGTCCCTGGTCAATTGCAATTTGCCGTGAAATGTGCAAAGAATTCGCTACCGTGCTGGAAAGCGTAAAAAATCCGCATTGAAACAATCGTAAGCCGACGTGCAAGCAATGTCCATCGCGATTGTCCACCGCTTACGTACACATGACCACCATTCCCGAAATATGTTCTGCACAGGGCCACCGCCGTCCTCCGTCACTGCGGTTTTCTCATTATGGAACCGGTTGCAAGTGTGAATCATCTCCGGTCTACTCAACACCCAGTGGAAATCAAACTGAGGAACTTGTGCCTCTCCGAAAGCTCTAAATCTCACCAGGTGTCCGACCAAGGGAACCTAGTAAGTGATACAGAAATTTTTGGAACACACTTAAGCCTTTTGAGTCCGAAAGAGAAGCAGGGCAGCGACAAGGTGCTCCAAAACAGCACATTTGACTCGGAGATCTATCCAGGATCATCAGATGCAACTGAGTGTAGCCAACGAAAGAATACTGAATATGCATGGTACGCCAGGTTGCTCCCTAAGTCAAAGCTCTC
This sequence comes from Trichostrongylus colubriformis, assembly GCA_963978905.1. NCBI lineage: Eukaryota > Metazoa > Nematoda > Chromadorea > Rhabditida > Trichostrongylidae > Trichostrongylus > Trichostrongylus colubriformis. The sequence continues at coordinate 40,960,205 of OZ022260.1, forward strand.
ATCAAATGTGCAATTGAGAGCTTATTCCAGAATATTCTCTGTGGATCGTCGCGTGCGCTTAATTAAGAATTTTCTCCGTGAAGCGGGTACTGAATAACAAATAAGGGAAGAGGTAACCACAAAAAACTTGTCTTTCTATTAGGTTGTAAGGAAAGATTTGGCCGGTTTTCGCAACTTCAAGTTCGGGGGATCATAACTCGGCTCAAACTGCATCTTTTCTCACAGAATGAGCACCATTTGATTCGCTACACTTTTGTGGATGTTTGCATATCTCAGTTTGATAAAGGGCTGATGATTTATATTGCACGAAGTGAAAAAAGTCGACTCCAAATCACCATTCTTTCTGAACACACTGCTACTGAAGAAGCTGTCCAGATGATTGGAAAAGGGGGGCTTAGTTAGCACTTGATCTGGTGAATATGATGGACGAGTAAGGGCTTCAGCCTGCTATTGCTTCAATAATTGGAAGAGGATTTGTGGAAAGTACGCCGACGCATAGTGCTCCGAGGGGTCCTGCGGCATCCATTTTTTCTGGGTTTTTCCAAATCAAGGCAACTTGAGGTTGTTAACCAAGTTTGTGTGTTGAGGGCCAATGCTTTTGGACATCCCATGTAGGTATGGGCGCTAACAGATTTCTGCCGTTTTAGTCAAAGCGATCTGATCAATTAAAAATTCGAGAAACTCGTTCTCATTTCTGCACTTATGAAACCGAGGACGAAGTGTCCAGGCCGATGCTTCACCCCCTCCCCTTGCAGCACTTACATTTGTGGTCACCTTCGCTGAGACTCGACTGAACAAGAACTCGTGAGTGAAGTCATCTAAAAAGTGCCGGAGCACAATATGTAAGCTGATACATGTTGACACGCTCTGAGATTTGAATTTATTTTGTGAACGCGAAAAACCGGACAGAATTCTCATTGAAACCTAATAAATGTTACGATATTGCAATTTAGAGGTAAACCGCTGGACGAGTTTTAGGAAAGCTGAATCAATTTTTGCCAGATTTGTTTCGGAATTTCATGGCGAACTTCTATTCCTGTTTATAATTTCGCGGTTCACAATTGGGTGGGAACTGTGATGAATAAATAAATAAATAAATGATGAATAGTGATGAATAAGCACAACACATACAATATAGTTCCTATTTGATTTTTTTGATATAATCGTGAGTTCATGTGCGCTGTTTACATGCCAATGCTTTTCGCACCTTTGATATTCTGTTTTATTGTGCGCACCTTTGAGTGTATTGAAATAAATAAAAATAAATAAAGACAGATTAGGCTCTGGATTGTTGCATAGCTCCCCCTAATGCAAGGAAATGGGTTTCTGTATACCAGTGACCTAGATCTCTGAGAGTTGTGCTTTACATTATTCTCTCTACCTAAGTTTGTATAGCAGCTCCTTTTGATGGAGCATCTGTTTTTCCTCCCTCTGGACACTGCCAATGAAGGCTAGTTGCTCCGGTGTATTATATAATATATAATGTTCATAATTTATTTGAGTACCCGCTCGGATACTGAGCAGGACTTCGAGGAGCACTTCTTCATACTTTGGAAAACCTATGGAGATGACAGCTACATGGCTTACCTTGTGGCTAGCATAAACAGAACTCACATCATTGAGGTCTCATCATCTGTCTAAGGTATTAATAGAAGAAAGTTTGTTTCTTATGGTAACGTTTGCTTGTTCCCCTGTTGCCTCTCCTTCCGCCCACAGCACTTGGAGGAGCGGTCGAAAAAATGCTGCACGGGTTTTAATCATAGCTAATCGAGGTTTATATACCTGATTGAATTTTTAGTTTTTCGAAGGCAACCGTTATTCAGCAACACAGAGCATCTCAGCTAAGTAGAGTGTAGGGTCGAAATTAAAAAATTATTTAACTGAAAACTCTGAAAGTGACCAACTCCGTGCCTCAGTGCTGTCAAACATTCAAAATTCCAAATAGCAAGTGGGCCTTCACACAGCCTCACTTTCTGCACACCTGCTCTTTTCGGTGAATTGTAAGCTCTCTCTGGCTATTTGAATTTTTGAAATGCTTGATGATTTTCAGAATTTTCAAGTGAATGGATTTTTTTAATCTCCACCCCCTGCGCTCCACATCACTCAGCTGAGGTTTTTTGTTTCACTGAGCATCGGCTGCTTCCAAAACAAAAAAATGGTTAACATACAAAACCGCATGTATTCTCTACCGGTTGTGGAACTGCGCCTTTGGTATACAGAAGAGGGATTCAGTGTAGAAAACCGGTGGGAGGATAGGGGACGTATAGAAAATTGCACGAACTTGTCTGATTTGTTCCAGCCCAGTAGAAATTAGCGACCTTCGCCAAGCAACCTATGTACCACTATCACCCTTACTCTCTGAGAATGGCAGGTTATGGCATTAACTCGGAAGGCATCCATCTGAGCCCCCGCGGGTGAACTTAGGGGATGTGATCGTCGAGATGACATTGCAGCAAAAGGACAGCTGAGCACGACGCGCGTAGATGTGAGAGAAGCTGCTGCTGACAGCGCAGGTAAACACAGAAGAAACGCAACGGAGTCGACGACGAAGCTCCAGAGAAAGATCAGCCAATTGCACATTTTTGGTATAGCGTATCAAAAACCGCAAAAGCCACAGAGCACATGAAATCCAGTTTTCCGATTCCTACACATCAAAAGCTACTGTCTATTAATTGAAATAAAACAAAGTGACAGAAGATGAATTTCTGCGAAATTCCCGAAAGAAAATAGGGCTATTCAAGATCATCCATTGCAGAGAAGACCTTCAAAATGACAAAAAAAAACCTTCAAATAAACTAAAAATTAAAAGTTCAAATAAACTAAAAATTAAGAGTATGTAAATTACGGGAGACATCAACGAGGTGGTATCGGTAAACACCTAGATTGCATCATTTTTCACCTAGCTTTCAATTTATTAGTTATTTCAGCTGTGTCAAAACCATAATTTATGGTGTATTCTTCAAGTCAATCCTTATATGTCCCGAAAAGAGCGAAACAAGATGTACCTGCAGCGGGGAAATCCAAGTTCCCCTATGTGTGCCGAAAAAGTAGTCGGCCCTCTCGTCCACACAACCCCTCTCCGAAAGGAAAAGCCGGTCAAAGGACAATATAAAGGCCCTGCGTATTCAATTACTCGAATAATTCAGAAAACGAACAGAAACTCGTGATCAATCCAGATGCATTGACTGGGTGTGGGAATTAGGCATTTTCTTGCTGCATTTCAAAGGGAGTGTGTCGTGGCAATGTTGAACTTTTTAGGTTAGATTTTAACCCCCTCCCGAAAAGATTATTTCGGCAATGATAAATATTTACAATATCTTTTTTTGTTAATAATAAATATTTATCCAGAAAACCGACTCGACCTTTTTGAAACATATTTTCCTGAAATTTATGGTCACCACCGCACTCGGAATTAAAAAGACGATCTGCAGGTCAATCGGTAGTGAAGGAATTTCGATCCACGGAATGCCATCATCGTAGGTCCCGAATTCCAGAAATTCTAGTTGCGGGCGTTTTAAATTGTTCTGTTTCAAATCTTTGTTGAACAAACCGAATCGCACGTCTCAGGTTTCGGTGAGCATTTGTGTGTTCCTCTCTTTATTTCGGACTTCGTCCGCCCCCATCGCCAAGTCGCCAACGGTGTCGTTCAGCCGGACTCCACCACCAACACCGTCACCGCCGCCGCTATTCGTGCACCTCGCGCTATGCGAACGCTCATTCTAGCTTCTTTAACGCTAATTACAGGTCATTTCTACAATTATCAGCGACTTCAAATAGAAATATGCAGAAAATAGTATGATAAAAATTGATTTATGTCATTCAGAAAACTTGCAAATTAAATTTTACTAGGTTTCCTTTACCAAGTTTCTTCCTCCTTATAAATACACTTGCTCGGGAAAGATATTCCAAGTATTTCGCAACAAATGTATAAAAATATTCCAACTTCCTATATTCATATTCATTTCTTTTTGTGAGTTTTTCCCATACGACTTGACTTCTATTCCCTTCATCGTGCCCTTGGCTGCATACCATACCGTGATCGCAGAATGTTTATTCTGTTCGTTCTCTGAAGAAAACATTTTGTGATTTTGTGATTTTTGCCGCTGTCATTAATATGGCCCGAGGTCAAATCTCATCCCTTTGACGCAGTTTTAAGGGAACCTTTCGCTGTAGAATAAAAAAAAAAGAAAGGAAATCTCGAAAAAAAAAACTCCGTCAAAAACATGAGCTATGTTGACATTCCGTTGAATGCAGCATGATCCTCCTATTAAGTGAAGTATACGAATTTGGAGTAAAGAGCAGTATAGCTTTTCAGTGAAGCACAACGTGAGTGGTACATACAAACAGATATATACAGTAGCACTCAAAAGTCTTCGGCCAGAACTTTTTTGTCATAACTTTTCTTCTACTTGACCAAATTTGACAAAATTTTAATGTGTGATGCCTGAACCTATTGCCAACATTTCCTTCTACTTTAGTGCCGCTTGACACTTTTCATGGTTTTTTTTACAAGAATTTACTACAAGACCATCGAAAAAAAAGTAAATGGTTCGGCCAAGAAAAACGGCTTTCTTTACAAAAACAAGACGAGCAAGCCTCAGAAAACATTAATATTTTGTAAGAATACCACGACTTTTGATGACAGCGGCACAGAGGGACGGCATAGGGATGGCACCCCAAAAACAAAAAATTGCATTTGATCACGTAACTTACACTGTTGAGCGCCAAAACAGTACATTTAGTATGCAGTGTCTCCAAGTTCAATATACTAAAATTTCTCTTAGCGGTGCAGTTGCAAAAAAGTTACAAGTGAAAAACCCAAGTAAAAAACCATTTGGCCGAAGACTTTTGAGCGTTACTGTAGGTAACTGATATACTTTGAGTAATTGCTGAACTTATGCAAATAAAGCTCCACCAATGTATTCATAGGAGAATTATTCATATTTTCATACGAATTCAATATGACTTTCCAACAACTTTCGACACTTTTTTCAACAACTTTTCAACATCAACTCCTCATTGATCAATTCACACTATCGCCACTATATGTACGCTTTCACTCAACTGGTATTTTGTGTAGGAAGCGCATACACGGCGCACTCTATCGCTGATACCATACTCTACCGATACCTCTTCTCCGGCCAACAATTCCTCCCAATGATTGTGTCTACTGGGTTCTACAGAGTCTACAAGGACTTTCTCATCTTCGCAAAGCATCGTAAGCACAAATCAAATGTTCCCGAACTCCTGCTATTGCACCAAATGCGTGGCGCGACCAGCAGAAGTAGATTTGCGTATTTCTACTATCGTAGATCCAGTCATGGGCCACCTACAATCGTTTTGTGTATCAATTACATACACATATATTACTTGTTTATTCTACCACATATTAAAACATATCCCTCTATATAATACTGATTGAAACTTCCAATCAAGTTTTGAAAAGCCATAAACTTATAAGAGGAGGTATTCAAAAGTGAGGAATGGTACCAATATCTCTCATTCACGCCGGCTTAATCGCTAGATCCTCTTCAAAGCACGCACGATACGGGAGAGGATATCACAATATTTGCGATGGTTCAGATTTAGTCATCGGCAACCGCTGTGGCTGTCTGGTTTTCCACTCAATCCTCGCTTGATTTTTACCCCTTGAAAAATTGTGCTGCTGTATTGACAATACCGCTCAGGTACCAGTCAATGGAATGTTATGCCAACAATGGTGACTGCTCAGTGTTGCCCAATATAGGATGTGTATGTTTGTTGACAAGAAATCGTATGAAGGGCGGTGTCAGAATTGTGAATTCAAGCAAGCATAAAAAGCAGTTACGGCGTTGACAGCTCTTTTAAAAGTGGCTACGCGTATACTTCTAGTGCTAAAGGAGGTCTCTCGGAAGAATGAATTTCAGATGGGACAATTCCTTGAGGGTTTTCTAGAGCCACTCTATTTTAACATCAATAAGGTAAAAGAAGAAGGAAAAGTAAAGAGGTTATAGAAATGTAAATTTTATAAATTAGTAGTATGTGGTTCGTTTCGCCTCTATTCTCATACGACCACTGTGTTTTCTGTCCACCCTCGAGGCTCATCGGTGAGTTAGGGTGGATAGAAAAAAGTCTGATACCTTCATTCAACTTTACTTACTACTACGAGTACAAGTCTGATACATTCATTTAACTTTACTTACTACTATGAGTACCTTGACAGTTGTCAAATAAGCAAGCAAAAGATAAATAAATAAATAAATAAATAAATGAGCAATTAAACAAACAAATAAATATTGGGTAGTCTAAAAAGTTTTTTCGTATTTTCAAATACCACTTTCTCCCCCCAAACTGCTTTCCAGCAATCTCTTCTGTACATAGACATGTAGTCCAAGTCCACACGCATCTATAGGTATTATTGCCTTCCATCTCCCGAATAACCCTTTTCGGCAAAATAAACATATCAACGGTCAACCTCATTTTCAATACAAAAATTATAAAAAAAATTTTCTTTGAATGGCGTTAGACAGGGAAAGGAAAAGGTGATAATCCGATGGAGCAAGATGAGGGCTATAAGGTGGATGGGGCGGCAATTTTATCCAAGCTCGAAAATTTTTTGGCGAGCCATTTTTTCACTAGTGGTAAAAAAATTTTCGAATTTTTTCTTTTAAAAAATTTTTGAGCTTGGATAAAAATTGCTGCCTTATAGCCCTGGTCTTGCTCCATCGGATTATCACCTTTTCCTTTCCCTGTCTAACGCCATTCAAAGAAAAAAAATTGGAATTGAAAATGAAGTGACTTTTGATATTTTTATTTTGCCGAAAAGGGTTATCCGGGAGATGGAAGACAACAATACCTATAGATGCGTGTGTACTTGTACTACATATATATGTACAGAAGAAATTTTCTGGAAAGCAGTTTTGAGGGAAAAAGCGGTATTTAAAAATACGAAAAGACTTTTTAGACTACCTAATAAATAAACAAATAAACGTTGGTGTGTTTATATGCACTACCAGTGACCATACAGCATTCACTAATATAGTATCGTGCACTTGCTATCTTCAAAGTATTGGGTGAGGAAAAAGGTATTGAATGATTTTCACGCGTTGCGCCACGCACGTATACCTCTGTTCAGAAGCGAAGACAGTTGTACACGCAGGGTTACAAGAAGTTGTGATGGCGCTATAGGACACTGCTTTACAGAAATTATAGACCAGTGAAATAGCTAAGTTAGTATGATCTCAACTACAGGACGCTCCACGTATGTACTTCACTCGGAATCACATAGTAATCGATCGGATGCAATACCTATAGCATGAACCGGAAATGGACTAGATCTTTCCGAATAGAAAATACTGTTTGTTTCATCAGAGGAAGCGCGATAACCATCAAATGAAAACACAGTGTGCCATGTATACTGCTCCTATCGAGAATCATTGAAATGATTGAGGACGTACAACGCTGATAATGTGAGCTGCTCAAAGCAATAACAACATTGAAAATCGTAATCATAATTCGTAAACAAAAGAAGATAATAGTGACTTTGATAATTCATATTGCTTGCGAGTAGACCTTGACTGAGGGTTCTTTTATGCATGCGCTGTTAACATGCATTATTGTTAGTTCCGTGAATTCCAAACAATAGCAGACCTTTCTTATCCATTCACTGTTGTTTGATCGAATTTTCGCGACAATTCCTCTATAGCTAACACAGTGCATGGCGCATCTCGATCCTGTTAATTGTTGATCGGTGATAAGATAAAGTTAGTTAAAGTTTTTGGCGTTAATCAATCCCTTCTGTGGGATGCGCCGCACATTCTAGTTCCATTCAGAATCGTGATGGCTGGTGAATGTGATGTGGCCTATACAATGACTTGCGGTGGCCAGCCGATGTACAAGTCAGTGCTTTCATCCTCCCAGACGAGTCTGGTACCAATTTACCGACCCTGGAGGGATGGAAGGCTTAGTTGGCCTGGGCGGGCGTTGATGCAGAATTTGATCCCCGCACCATGAGAGTGGGGTGCGCGCCACCTGTCACTACACCACCTCCGCCCTTGGTGATAAGATATTTAAGCATTATCTTTGTGGTTGGTTCCTCAATATTGCTTACATAAAAGCAGAGCGAAAGTAGCCTATCCATTCTCCAGAATTGATCAGGCTGAGATTATTCGTTTCACTCCCTGAGGAAAAATTATTTTCGAAAGCCTGCCCATGAGTATACTGTTTGCTTCACAGCAGATTATTATATGTTTTCTTTCTGGGCGCATTCATCTAATTTCCAAAGACCGTTCTCTTAATTTCACCCGTTATCTATAATGAATAGCCTTCATATAGGAGGTCAATGAACTGCAACCTCCTTTGCCTCCATTGACCTCTCTGTTGATTATTCCCATTTTTCCATAGGGTGGAACCCGCGTTGGAATTTGAAAATGCTGCGGGCACGATCCATTATTTGCATATTCACAATGTTGGCATAACACTCTATTGCACAACTGTAAGTCATGGCTCATTCTTCTCTCAGCACAAGCACGCCAACTTCCCCTCCACTACATCAAAACGCGTTCGCGTGCATAAGAAGAAGGAGAAGAAAGCTTTATCCATGGACCGATACAATTCCCCTACTTTTCACTTCTTCAATGATTGCTCACAAACAGCAAGAGGTCGTTTGGCATGCCGCACATTTTATTCGGTTCAGCCCAACCTCGTTACGAGTACCAGCCTACAATTCGTCGGAAGATCCTGGTTCACGGCGTATCTTAGCTGCTGAGCACTTCAATGGCCACTTTTTCTGTACTCACTATGGCTTGAATATCATATAACTACTATCAAAATGCACATTATTATTTCTTACTACTGCCTTATTATAATTGGTTCCTATTACTTTAACATATTTTGTATATACTACTTATTCATTATAATACCAATATTTACGGAGCACTGAACATATTATCTATTCACGATTCATTTATTACTATAGCAATATTCATGGAGCCTGATGTGGCATATAAACACATTTTTAACATCAATTAAAAATATTTCCCACTTAAAGAAAACTATTTGCGTTTTAGGAGCTCGGACAGCTATTCCATGGAATGGTCGAGATCTTCCGTCCACTTTCACCTATAACTACGCAAGCGGGCCATCTCCTTCGGCTCATCTGGCGTTTCACTCATACGCTCCCTCACCTTCCGTCTCCTCCTCCTCTTATCAGCAACCGTACAACTTCGACTTTTCGCAACTGTTCACGAATCAAGCCTCCGCCGCGTCTGCTTATGCCACCAATGCAGCGCAGTTCGCACAGCAGTACACCGCCACTGCACCACCGGTGAATGCCCAGGTGGGAAAACTATGGCAGACGTTTTGTTTATATTTTTCTCAGAAAAATTCAGTGCATTTTATTGGTGGATAATTCTTCAAAGATCACAGCTGATACGTGGACGGAGTGCCCTTTGGCGGACCATATTTTACCAGCCATTGAGAGAAAGGCAAGGCAGGTGCTGAAGAAGGCAAGGCGCCTCTTCGCTGGATGAACAGGATCTGCAGAGGAGCACCCCCAGCCCACTCTTCCCTTTGAAGAATTAAATATGTTTACCATCACTGTTTACTGTTTACGGGCGGTAGTGGTATAGTAGTGACAGATGGAGCGCAGTTACACTCGCGCGGTGGGGGAACCTTTCATCCCTCCGGGGTAGCAGGTGAAATGATGCCAGGCTCATTTGGGAGGCTCATTTGGGAAACTTTGATATGTATGTACATCAGTCGGCACTCGCAAGTCATTTCACAAACCAAATCGCACTTACCTGTCCCCACGATTAAGAATGAGCTAGAACGCGTGGCGCATTCCAAAATAGGATTAGTTGATGTCGATATTTATTCTTTATTTACTATTTACAATTCACTTTGTTGCGATATTCTATGGCGAATCATTCGTACACCAGCTCCCACCCCTTCTCCATTTCCAGTGGATGTCCTTAGCTCCGAATCAGTGCACAAATTTTGCGAACCGTGATGTTTTCCAGAGAATAATAAGTCAATATCAATCAATAAATCGATTTTGGAACTACTGATTGGCGACCAATGGCTTAAATACTCATATTTTAGGTCGATCAACAGAATCTCGTCAAGTACAGTCAGTACTTGGACCTTCTCCGTAACGCATATGGAATTCAACTACCAGGTGAACTGGGACAGCAGTCAACGCAATCACATACTGAGTACCAGTTGTCTGCTTATCCATCAGCTACGGCGACCACGTATCAAGCCGGTGCCGGACAGCAAACGGCACAAGCACAAGCCGGATATCAGACCCCCAATTACTTGCCGCCAGCTGCACCAACCTATGAGACAGCACAGCAACCTGCCCAGTCACAGATACAATATCAGATGACCGGATACCCGACAGCCAGTGGCCAGTACCCAGCTGGAGCCGCTCCTTACCATCCTGCAGTGCAAACCGTCGAACAGACCGTTCAACGTCCTGCCGTCACCTATGCGGCTTCCACTGCGGCACCTCAATCGCAGTACCAAATCTATCAGCCCCAGTCTTTCTATGGCCAAGCCGGACAGCCACAGCAGCAAACGGTTTATCAACCGTCCACTCAACAAACGTATCCACAACCAGTCCAAACTCAAGCTCAGTCCTATCAGCAACTCTTGCCTCATCCTCAGCCACCTCAACGTCCAGCTCAAGTGCAGTATCCATCGCCGTACTCTGCCACTCAAGTGCCTTTGAACTCTCAGGAATACACAGCACCATCCCAACAGCCACAAAACCATCCACAACAGACGATACAGTACCCCGGACAACAAGTTTCGTCCGGAGTTCCACAACTTCCTTCACAAGGACAGCCACAGCAGCAAACTACCACCTATGGACAGCAGGTTAAGGATGATCACTTGTCCCGCTTTCTATTGGACTTCAAAAAAGTTGAACTTAGAGGGTTTTCAGGGTGTTCCGACCTACCAGACTGCCGCTTTAACGTACCCGCCTTCTTATCCTCAACCAAGCGTTCAATCACAGCAGCCTAAACCTACGGTACGTGACGTTGATGAACATTCGGACTTTCAAATTTCTGTAGCTCGTTGAGGAAGAGGCAACATCGTGAACGATCAATTCTTATTACTCATTTCCTACAAGTCGGAGATAAATAGGGACTCAGACCAAAAAATCGGATAAGAAATTGTAGAAAATTCAAATTAAAGACTGACTATTCACAAAAGAAACTAGGATTTTCTTAAGGGAACACTACGGTTCCTCCTTTTTAATGATTCGCTTGAAAAAAAATAAAGAAGTAGATGTGTTCAAATCAACTCAAAACAATTCTCAAAACATCTTTTTTGACCCTTACATATGTAACAATTCGAAATAGTACGGTATGCATTCACAATCCTCAGCATTCGAAGGAATCGTCCACGGGAATTAGAGTTTTGCTCCCTCATGATGAACACTTGTGGAAAGTTACTGGGTGGCATTTTAGAATGGTCGATATTTTCGGATTTTCAGTTAGAACAAAAATTTACCATTGTTTTCGTGCTTTCCTTAAAAATTTACCAAAGTTTTTGTGCTTTTCTTCAAGGCACTCTCCATGACATTCCCTCTACGCGTGAGCAAGCAATGATTTGAAATTGGATTACCAAGCTTTCTATTCGAGAAATGAACAACATTACTCTTGCTTCCAGAACTCAGTCCCACTTATTTCATACTGTCATGTTTTCTAAAATGCAACATTTTAGGTTTACACATATCGAGGTCCGGGACAGGCCGTACATCCTACGTACAGGTAAAATTATTCAATTACCTCCAACTCCGGGTAGAACCAAAATCCGCGAGTAAAGCACATATTTTTTTACTTCATTTTCATTTTGGAGCGCTTGATTGGGCGTGGCCTACGGACATGAGTGAGTGGCAAGAGTGAGAGTGCGTGGCAAGAGTGAGAGCGTGCGGCGGGGTGAAAGACTTTGATACATTCTGACCCAAGTCCGTAGGACACGCCCTATCATGCGCTCCGAAATGGACTATAGAACACACCTCGGCGGTCAGGTAGTCCTCGAGGGAGGGGGGTCGTATTTCGAGTGAGAAGTGGGGGTGAGCGACTGTATTCTGGAATTTCTCGAGAAGACGCTTCGTTGGAAGATTTCGGATCGAACTGATATCTGAAAAAGTGTTCATTGATAACTACCCTTTGTAGTAGGTAACAATGCTATGATTATTAGCGATCTCCCTCTTTAGCAAACCTTCGGAGTATTTGGGTATGGGAACAGGTAACCCGAAAGGGCAGTCGGGGATGGGGAGCACTCTTTGACCAAAGCAACTCCTTTAGCTTGCATACTAGGGCGGTTGACAAAATGATTTCATGGCATGTTTCTATTCGGCTAGGAAGATACTGCTACCCGAAGGTGATTCCACCCATATGATACGAATGCGACACTTGTCTGACATGAAAACGCCTGGAATCTGAACCAAAATAGGGTCACCTCTGAATTTCTCTGACAAAGGCGTGTTGTCTTCTTTCTGAAAAAGTCAAACACTATAGACAGATTTCGAGCGATTCTGGTGGATAACCCTATTTTAATGGCGGTATGCATTTGACCCAGACGTCAAGCTCTCTCGTGCTAAATCTTATTTATGTTCAAGTTCTACGGGTCAAATTTGAGGTTCCCAGTCAGATCGTTATTTTCCTCAAATGTCACCCTCTCCACCGCATCAAAACCTCCATTGTGTCTTTGACTCAATTTATTTATTTAATTCCGTTTCGGGCTATTCGAAAGATCTTTGTTTACTCAAAGCCCAGTAAAAAAATAGAGGGAGAGAAGACTATCTCTAGCCATAGATGGTCCACATCATAGAGATGAGTGAGCAAATTTTTAAACCGTGCCACTCATTGTGAGTGGAAGGAGCCTTTCAAACTCTGTGTTCCAGTTGCTTATACAGGGTGCGCTAAAACTACGTGCGCGAGGTTGCGGTGCTTGATCTATTTATTTTTTTGTAGCGATGAGGGGTCAAATGGCCACAGGGCTTCCAATCTGGCTCTCTTCTATCACCATTCGAAAACATAGTCATCAGCGTTCGTTTCTCATAAAGTGGTTGGCTCTCATACTTTCCGATCAGCTCGTTGAACCATTCAGGTCGGCGCGCGACCGCGACATTGTCTTCTCCAATGAAAAATTCTTCACGATGGAGTCGACCTTCAACCGGCAAAATGATCGCGTGTTTTGCACATCCCTTGAAGAGGCTAACGACAATGGGAGAATACAAAGCGTTTTGGTTATCCAAAGAAAATCATGGTTTGGGCCAGCACTGCGTATGGAGCGGAGCCAGCACTCAATTTTATCGAAGAATTTACCAAAATCAACACAGAAGTTTACTTGGAAATCTTACTGAATGACACCTTGGTGCCGTGGACAAAGTGCCATTTCGGACCTCACTCATTCGTGTTTCAGAACGATACGGCACCGGCTCATAGATAAAAGGTGACACAGCAGTGGTGTCAAGACAACCTCCCAAGCAAAGTCAGTGCTCAGAATTGGCCATCGAGTAGTCCCGATCTTAATCCGATGGACCATTCTGTATGGTCCTACTTGGAGAGCAAGGCCTGCTTGAAGCAACATCACACGATTGAAGCCCTAGAGAAAGACCTGAAGAAAGCTTGAGACCAGATCTTCCCGGAGTACCTGCGCGCCACGGTGGACCACTTCCCATTTCGTCTAAGGGCCTGCATTCGTGCCAAAGGAGGACATTTTTAGTTGTAATCATATATTTTGTTGCTTAATGCTATCAATAAATTGTTACCAAAAAATCAGTCCGCAACTCTTTGTTTAGCCGTTTCTACAACGGTGGATATCTGCGCACGTAATTTTGGCGCACCCTGTAGTAAATAACGGTAAATTTAAAAAAAACTTTATAGAAAACTCCGACCTGCTTACACTAACTCGGACTTGCTCATACTTTCATATATTTCTTTACATAGGAGACGCGTATAGCATGGATATAGAAGCGCTAGCCCAAACTCAATGCTGAATCTCCGACTTCTACGGGAAGTGCGTCAGGACACTCCAACTAAGCCACGTTACCGAAGGCGGTAGCCGCGCTACGCGATCTATCCGCAACGGGGTCAGGAAGGCATTCGGTACGCGATGCAATTACTGCGACTCGATGACCTGGTCAGAAAGCCCTAACGCGCAGCTTTTTCCGGCAGTGCCTTTGGTCCGAAAGGGAATATGACTGGTGACCTTCTGCACATTGTCGAGAATATTAGTATACACAGCTATATACCATAGATATCTCGCTAGTTAACCTAACTCAAACTGCTGAAGGGAGATTGCCATACAAGACTCGAACCGACGAGACCGCACCCGCAATGGCGGATTTTGCCAATAAGTGAAGTGCGCTCAGGTTTCCATACGAAAGCTACAAGTTTCAGCTCAAATCTCGCTTCGCAATCCGCCGAGCAACGCGAGTACGAGACAAATTCCGTGAGCGAACCAGAGACTGTGGGTAGTGTCTACGGTGGCGAGGTAAAATAATGTACCCCTGCTGATGACGTCATAGATACAACGTTAATTTTTCAGTATCCGACCGCTGTAGAGGAGATCTACACTCCACCACAAACTCCAGCCACATCCCGTTCGACTACCACACCTCGTCCACGTACGACGACAACTCGTCCACGTCCACAAACAACTCCACCTCCGCAGGCAACGTCGACGAAACCCCAAACAACAACGGCGATCACTTCGCAATCGCTGACACAGCAGGTACAGTAGTCGTAGTGGTACGGGAAGGATGATGATGTAATCGGTTGTGACAAGGACATATGTTCACAGCGGGTGGTGAGGTATTGTTATCGCTAAGGTGTGGATTGCGTCAACGATTAGCGCTAGAGCTTATTATCTACGACAGATTAACTCCCGGTCAGACAGGTGTAACAATGACGGGTTAGAATATCGCGAAGTCGTCGAAAACCGTTCAAGTTCGGACCTTTCGAATTTCGAACGGACCTTCCGAATGCTCTACACCTTCCAAAAAAGTCCCTACTCAATTTCTCAACAAGAAATTCGACAAAACGGGCCGGACGACGCTAGTTTGACCATCTAGGCGCTAATCTCTGTCCCACGGACAGGTGTCCATATTAGCACCGGGCGGAGTCAACTGGCGCATCATTTCGAGACGAATTGCGCAATGTGGATGAGCTAATAAGATCATATGGAAAATTGTATATCACTCAAAACATGTCCAGGATTTCTTTGAGGTCACAGAAACTCGTTATTCATTCGAAAATTTAAAAAAAAATATTTGAGATGAAAAGTTATGTAATTAAGCCTCTCTGATTGCTCTAACACACGCGAATCCTCTATAGAAATAACAAAATTTTGTTTACTTTCCATTACTTCACTTAGTTTTTGAACGTTTGGTTGGATTGTCTAAACATATAGCGGTCCAAATTTAGTGAGATGCATGAAGCTTCCTCTACTCCGGTGGAGCTCATAAGGTGGCTGTTTATTTAGTGCAGCGTTCAAAGGTGAAACTTAAACGCTCAACTTTAGGGAGACAGCATCTCTTCTTCTACCCGTCCCTTTACCTCAAACAATGCGCAGCAGGGAGGGGTTATCCATTCTGGAGGGATGGTTGCGCAGTGCACAGTTAAATAGAAGGCTCAAGACGATCTTTTTATTTTCACAGTTGCAAATAATTGCGAACATGTAACCAAGGACCCAACACTGCTGCGTTTATTTTGAATTCCACATGAATCCCAGAAACATAAAGGCGGTGTATGCGAAAAGGGGAGAGGGAGAGGGAGGGATTCGCAAAAAGTGTATCCCTTTTCGCAGCTTCTTCCCGTTTTGCGCATAGGTAAAATCAATGTCCTCTGGCTCACAATCACTTCTTTGTACCGTTCACTTGAACGGATGAAATTTTTGACGTTAATAAATCCCTTCTTGGGATGCGCCGCGCATTTTAGTTCTATTCGAAATCGGGGCGGCAGGTGGATGCAGTATGGCCATTCAATGAATTGCGGGCATCACTCGATGTATAAGTTAGTGTTCTCACCCATACGAATTAAGTGAAATTTCTTCGACCCCGGAAGAATGGAAGGCTTGTTAGCCTGGGCGGTCCTATTGCGAGGTTTTATTTCCGCACTATGAATGGGAGAGTACGCGCCGCCTGTTACTACACCGCTATGCCCTACCCCATTGATAGGTTCGTTTTAATCACACTGGGATGTGCCCTATAGGCATCGATCTTATATATTCTTCCCCTTTCTCTCTCTCTCACACACCCCCCTCTCCCCCCTCTTCTCCCCACTCCCCCCCCCCCCCTCCCAACCCCCCTCTGCCGCATCCTTTGGAATTAGAGGCACTTGTGAGTAACCCTCTTTGACATGAATGGTTTCTTTCACCTCCTATCCAACTAGCCTTCATGTGAATGGTTAAAGGAAGCTTTGAAACTCACTTCAGTGTCCCCTCATACAGCTGGATTCTTTGTGCCGCATTCTCTGTTGATACTCAGTGGAAGGAGTCCACATCGAGAGAATTATATTCTGATCGGCTACTTGAGGCAAAGCTTCCGTGCAGTTTTCTAACAAAAATTTTACTGAAAAATCCTGGTATTAGACTCATTCCACCCAAGGAGCCAAAGAAAAATTTTAGTTACCTACTGGGGCTGAACAGAACACTAGCAGTTTGAATATGCGAAATGATCGGATGAGAATCGAATTGAAAACAGCCGCGCATCGAATCCCGGGTTGATTCATCGATCGATCTGTTACCGACCGATAGATCACACTATTCAGTGCTCTTTCGAGTGTCGAAGAAAATGGCCAATTCAGTAAGACCCCCCCCCCCCCTGCCCTGTTTCAAATTACGCTAGCACTTCGTAGCCCACTGTAGAATAAAACTTGGTAAAGGTAGGAAACTTCCGATACAACATCTCTTTCAGCGGAGGATCATTCCAGAAGCACAAAGCATTTGTTTAGAATTAATATACATATAGTACAACCATATGATCGATCCTTCAAAAAAATCCCGATGCTGGCTGACCTCTGCAATTACGACCCCCCCCCCCTTCCCTCTATTGCCAGCCAAATACGATCTCACTCAATGAATACTCGACTCCCAGCGCCTGTCAGTACTGCTCACTTCCAAAAACTTTGAGCAATCTCAAGTTGATTGAAATGCCTACGTAAAACCACGACGAGTCTAGGCTTATCCATTTTGAACTGTAGTCGATGTACAAAATGAAACGGTGGTATTAGTTACTACAAGGATGCTGAGTTATGGGCAAAAGGGGTGTCTCGGACTCGAACCCGGGACGGGTTCGAGCCCGTCCGACACCGAAGCTTTTGCCCATAACTCAGCATCCTTGTCGTAACTTTCGCATCGCGAGCTGCGGCGATAAACAACAGTTATCAAAAATTAAAAATATCAGGTGGTATTAGTTTTTGAAAGTATTCAATTGTAAATGGTGAAGGACGATAGGTAATAAACATGAATGAGATAATGATGTTTATTTACGCTTTTGTATGCGTTTAGCTAAAGAATAAGTGATTTTTTGGGGAAAAGAAGTGTTGTGTCCTTGTCGGCAGGTAGAGAGCAGGAAGCCTTATTGGAAGGCATGACACACAATTGAGACGAACCATACCATAGAAGCACTTATATAGAGCAACTGTTGATGTAAACATGTTTGGTAGTACAATCATACATAAACAGTGTTCATTGCTTTATTCACAGTGAGATCACTCGTCTGCCCCAACAAGAAGTCTACAAGTTTATCCTGCTGTGAGGGGGGGGGGGGCAGTCAAAGGCAGTTAGGCAGTGATAGGGGTGATTTGGGCCGATTGTGGAAAGATCATCAAATATGAAGGTACATACATATACGCACTGAGTAGTACGAAAGTAAAGAAAAAACGGAGTAATGTGGTCAAAAACCCATTTTCATGAAATTCAAGTTCTTCGAATGTGTTTTTAGAGAACAACTGAAATCAACTTTTAAAATTCTTAGAAGATAGCACAGTGAGGAGGCTAACATGGTCATCTGGGATTGCCTTTTGCACTTTTGAATGAAACTGTTAATAAATGGCGCATGCAAGAAAGACCGCCAATTACTAATTTTTTTTTACTGAAACCTGTGATTCAGATTCGACGTCTTCCTGCCGTGCTATATTTGGACTCACGCGCTGAAAGAAGCACCGAGTTAGAGACGTTACTACGTGACACCTATGGTCTTCCATTGGTGGCATTTTACGTCGACAAGGTAAGAACCCTCCATCTTTCCACGCTTAACCCGGTAAATGTAATAAATCGAAAATATAAGGAAAAAAAAACAGATTATTTAATAGAGACCGAAGAGAACTCCTTAAGTTGCTAATCACACACAAACAAAAATCGGGCCTAATGTCCACTAGTCCTGGCACTGTCACTTCAGTATATGACGATTTCGCAATCCTCTTGAACAAATATGATCATACAGGATTCCTTAATTTGAATGCGTCTCTTTTCCAGCCGTATCCTTAATTATTGCTGCCTGCTTCTGTTCGTCATGGCTTCTGATGCGTTCTTTAAGTGAGCAAATTGAAACAAGAAATATTTTGTTCGAAAATTCCAGTATCTTGAGTGTTCTACAGGTCGCTAATTATGATCAAAAATTCCATCTTCGGCTTTTTTTTTTCAAAACATTTTATATTTTTGGTGGCTAAGATAGTTGACTATACTGTACATAAATGACTGCAGTGGTTTCTTTTCCTACAGAAGATGGCTTCCAGTGCGAAGCAATGGGCTCGATTGTTAATGTGCACTACTCAAGTCATTTCAAATTGAAATACTCCTGAGTTTCAAGCAGTATCATCCATGAAAAGTTTTGTTTAGTTTTTGTTACCTAACGCTCTTAGAACGAGATCAAATTATATCGAAGGTGCGATTTTACCACTAAAAACAACAGAGCTTTACACCTTTTATTGCTTACTTAATGCACAACTATACGATATGCATTAGCTAACTTCATTAAGTTATAAAGGAAATTTAGAACGTAGAGCGATCTTATTTATCGTGTATGATCCGATATACGGAGCCACAACCTTGACTTCGTCGGATGCACGGCGTTTTCAACTAAGATTCATTAAAGGTTGAAGGTTTCTTGATAATCTCCCTTGTACGGTACAAACTTTAGGGAAATTGAGAGCTCTGATTTCAAACAAAAACAGTAATAGTTACAAGAGTCATGCAGTAACATCAATTGTGCGAATAATAAAGAATATAAGAATAGTGCGATAACAGTTAAAAATTGGAGCGGAAAATAACTCAGTTTTTAATCAGTCAATTTTTAGGTTGGAAAACCACAAGTGGCCCAGAAATATCTCTACCAGTTGACCGCACACAAGAAGTTACCGTATCTCTTTATTTGCGGGACCTTCATTGGAAGTGCGTTTCATTCATTTTCTCTTTGTTTACATTAATACACGTAGGAACATGATGAAATTCTCTGGTTGCGTGTGCCTGAGTTACTTCTCCGTAACAATTTCTACATAATGAATGAAAACATTTTAAAAATTCAACGACCAGATGGTCTCAACTCCGATAACATCTTTTCATATTTGTGCCCACATTAGGACACCGCCTTGGTTATTTAACCAGTGATAGATTGCTAATCGGTTACAGTATTGTTGCAGCGCATGAAGTGAACTTGTCTAAGAGCATAATTCTCTAACACTGGGTCCTGTTGTATGCACCCGGATCCCCCCCCCCCCCCCACCGACCCAAGTGAGCAGCCACTGACTTCTGGGTTCTGACGGGCATCGTCAGCGGCTGTCTAGACAGATTACGCCTCGGAGAGCTTCTCACACACTTCAGCGTACCTTCTGTCTTGAACTTCAATGAAGCCCTAAATGTTCGCAGCACATTCTGGTATGGAGCTCTTTCTAATGAAGTTCTCTTTCCCTTTTCAACGTTCCCAGTCATCAGCGTAACATCTGCTTGATAAAAAATTCCCATGGATTTCCTCATACACCTGCTATTCTTTTTTCCTTTATGACATCGATTTCAACCCATACTGAATTTGTTGTTCTTGACAATCCAATCTTTGAGAAGAAAAGAAGTTTTTCAGGTGAACAGCACATCCAAAACTATCACAAAAATGGTCAAATACCACAATTGGTCGAATATGTGTGTGGTGAAAAGCAGAAGAAGACGAAGAAAACCACGAAGAAGACATCACCATGAATCGATGTTATTGATTTACTTGGGCTTACTTAACATAGTAATTTATTTTCTACTTACTTTTCAAGAACAATATCCTAAATTGTTCCAACATATGTGTACGCTCAAAATGTTTCAACATTTATTCCATTTGAACGCCTTGAATTCTGCTGAAATCCTCACATTCTCGAGCTCCCATTCCATGGGCAGAAGGTCCATCACAAAGTGTACTGCATTTTTATTAGCTCGGTATTTCATTTTATAAATGACCATTGATTTATTAGTTGGATGGTTATTGACTTCGAGAGTGGTCTGAGTGTGTCCTCGTTGTTGTCTTCTTAAGCTCATCCCACTGTTCGCACGCGCTATAATCCGTTCGACCACGAGCAGGTGTCAGCCAACACAACACAACCGCCTTTCTTCACGGTTAAAGCCAATTCACATGGATTTTTGAGCAAGGACGGAGACCGTGTCCACGAACAGCAGTGCCCAATTTGTATAATCTTGTGAAGGTCGATCATAGCCACGAACTACACCCATCCTGAAAAAGGCTCCAGGCCAACGATAGTCAAGTTTACGTGGGTTAAGCTCATAAAATTTTTTTCAGCAAGGACACTAGCAGCGCAAAACTATTCAAAGAGATAATGATAAGCTTATTCAAGCAAGTATCCCCTACCCTACTCTGTGCGGAACCCAGCACGACTCGCTCCAGTCATTTGCGTTGCTTTGATCAGGTCAGTTTGTATGACTGCAATCAACATTATCACTATTTATTCCAAAAAACGCATAAGAGGCGTCTAAAATCCTCAAAAAAACGGTTCGGATGCTCACCAGGTATGGGAGTTCATTTCAAGCATACCTTCAAGCTCTTCTAGAAATTCAAGCATGCATCCTCCTCAAACAATTTGAAGGTATCTTGCGACTCAGAATATCTGACTGCAAAGTTGATGAATGCAAAAATGCCAAGATGACATTTAGCATTTCCAAAAAAATAAGCCTCGCATCCAGTTTTTATTCAGGAATGTCAAGGTATCCGTCTATACACTGGGGAGAGAGTAAGGGTTGAAAGTCCAAGTAATCACCTGCTATGCCTCGTGGACACACGAATAAGTTGTTACGAGGATGCAAAGCATGGACAAAACTTTTGAGCAGATATTTGGGAAGTTATACGTCCTCTCTTACGTCAAAGTTGATGATAGTTCTCAAAAAATGGATACATGTATGCTGCGATATATGGGCGCTTTACAGCACGATATCAAACTACCGTACCAGTTAAGCATTAAGTCAGGCTCATAGCGCTCTGCATGAAGAAAGCATAAAAAGTTGAAAATGGCAAGTAACTACTTCACCGCTGGCCACTATGAGAGGATCCTGTATAAAATATAATTTTTAACCTAGAAACCAAACCTCCCTCACTTCGTTCTTGTCCTTCCCCCTAACGTTTGAACCAGCGCCTTCGCGGTGTCCGCTGTTCATGTCAGTTGTCGCCACTTTCTTCTGTCCAATGCATCCTCCGTTGTGGCGTGCACTTCACTTCTGTGACGTCGGTCTTGATGATGTTTCTCCACCCCTCGCGGTCGCTTGCCGGGTACTTCGAGCTCTGCAGCCTTCTTAATTGGTTGTCTGCCGACCTTCTCAGCACGTGCCCATACCATTTTAGCCGCTGCTCCCTCAACTTGAGCTGGACCGGAAACCGCCTGCATGACCACTCTGACGTCGTTATTCCTGATCCTGTCGAGCCGCGTCCAGCTGCATGCCCATCTCAGCATTCTCATTTTGCCAGAGTGAAACCACCTCTCGTGATATTTGGTATGGCCAGCACTCGCTGCCATAAGGTATTGCCGGCCCTACTACTGATCGGTACACCTTGCCCACCAAAATCCGCGAACACCGTTGATCGCAAAGGATTCCTGATGATCCTCTCCATTTCAACCTTCTTCTTCATTACTGCAGTTCGGTTACTGTATTAGATATTTCCATACAAAAATCTACTATCTCAAATGTCGGCTTTGTTTATGGACCTAGACCGGTAAGAATAGTAAGTGGCACAGCAATTGAATGCATGGCGCAACCCACAACCCTAAAAACATTGATCATTCCCATTGCATCATTCCCATATCCTCATACCATTTACATCCCATAGAATACAGACGACAACCAGCCGTCTTCAGCAGTCGAATGGTTGCGAGGTCATTGATGGCGCCGCTATTGAATTGCAAAAGAAATTGTAACCGGCCAAAAGGGACCATAAAAATTAATGCGACGACCGTCGGGCACGACGGGATATCGGACCATATCTCATCTGATAATGAGGGTGCGAATGAGAATGTGTCGGGTGGCGCAAAGAACTCCGGCACCGAGTTACTCAGCCGGCAATCCTTAGTAATCAGATTTCTCAAAAGCAGTGCATAAAACCAGTTAACAATCTGTATACATTTCGGGCAATATTCAGCACAATCGATAAATCGATAAACTAATCAACAAATAAAATAGCCACTGCAGACAGGCACAAACATTTGGGCAATTTTAGGGGGTCAATGATACGCACACACGCATGCGCATGCGTCTCCACATCAAAGCCTCACCACGATACTCGTAGTCGTTCAATTAGCACGCATGAGGAGTACTGTAAGATTACGGTAGCAAGAAATGAAATGAGATTTGAGAAAAACGGACATCGGCGACCAGAAAAGTGGGGAAATGACGTCATACATATGAGAGATAATTCGCTCGGTTCGCTTACTGTTTCGATCTCATAGTTATACATGCGATACAGAAACAAGCCTGCCCATATGCTTTCATGCATGGAGTGGGTCCTAAAGCGAAATTGATTGGTCCTGGCGAAATAGTGAAGGCGTTGTTCGATGGCTGTGATGATGGTGGTGAGGGTCCGATGGGCACAGAGATACGGTCCTCAGCCCGCAACGCGGCCACCTGCTTCTGCAACTCGTGATTTCGTATTGTCAGCTGGCGAATCCTAAAAGTATCGTAGCTCAATGAGGATTAATGAACCAGTGACAACTTCCAAGTAATTACGGTTTCTTAGTGATCCCTCTAAAAATGTCGAGCTGAACCTTCAACACAATGACTCTCAAAAAACCAAAAAAAAATATCGAACAAAAACATATTATAAACCCATTGAATAAACGTATTGTAAACCTAGAATACAACACTTCTTACCAGTTGCATGCCAGAAGTAAGGTATTAATTTTGCTCATTTTTCGTGCTGACTGATCCTGAGAATACGGTAGACAACTGCGTAGCTCCTCCAAAGCTTCGTTTAAATCGTGCATTCGTTTTCTCTCTCTAGAATTGATTGAAGTCCGTAGGAGGTTCTGCTCCTGAAATCAATGATATCACGAATTATACAGCAAAAAAGAGCAATAAAAATTTTACATTCATAAATTCGAATTTATTACCCTTCTGAGTATGATCTTCATTTTGTTTAGTTTTAAAAAATGACGTATTCCTTCAGTTTCAGAAAAATACTACTCAGTTCACTGCTTCGGAGAAACTACTTTTTCTCAACGCATCCACAGCCCAACGACCAATAATGAAGAGTTCTGCTTCGAAATGAGTTTGAAATAGAAAATGGGTGGTTTTTCGATAGGAGTATTGAAGCAATGATTCAATACATAATAAATTTGCAGTCCTAGAGAAAAAAAATAAATTTCTGCACGGAACCACTAGCATGCCACGGAAGTGCTAACGAGAAACGAGCAAGATTAATATTAAAGCGTTGCGACTTTTTTCGGAAATCAGAACTGCCGCAACCTTCGGAAGCCAAAAAGCCGTTCCTTCTGTATTGAGTAGGAACCAGCCATCTTCGAGATTATATCCGAAGTCATGGACCTCATTGGTGTACAGTCTACACCTTCATTCACCGTACTTTCCTCTCATATCATATTCATCACATCCACTCGTTTCTGTGAGAAACCCGACTCGATCACACTCAAGTGTTTAAATATTGCTTGAAACATTTCCTTCACCACATTTTTATTGATATTTCCTGAACGCCGAGCTGAATCCATGTGCAACCACTTGAAGAAGGGAAAGGCGACGAGAATGATGGAAAACGTTGTTACACGGTGGAGAAATTTGTCCTTCTCACCTCTTCATCCAGAGCAAGCAATCTGCGGCGGTTTGGCTCTGTCGAGTCTGAACGCTGCTTCCGAACGTATGGTTCCAAATCCTCATCACTCAGCAGAGCACGCTAAAACATATGGTATGGATAATCAGTCATTACACACGAAACCAGCACAATTCATTTTTATCGAATTAATCAAAGGCTACCACGATCTACGATAATTTTAATTCTCTTCAGTTGTTCCAATGAAAAGTGAATAAATGAAAGCAACAAAGATAAAAGTAACTAAATAAGAGCAGCAAAGAAATATTAAAGACTCACAACCGATATAGTAAAGCGGACAAATATAGAATGACTTAATGTTTACTATAAAAGAACAACGAGAACTTTTTCTCTCCCTATTTTTTTCGGAACAGATGAAGTACAGTAATCTGCGTAGCCTTAGGTTATCGTTTGGAAATGTAAATAAGATTAAAGGAATTGCATTTTCTCAAGGCGCTAACATCAAGTGACAATGTAACTTTGAAGGAGCAATTTTTTTACAAATATTGCGATCAGCAAAAGATTGTGACCTGGGAGAATCCTTTTCCTTAGTATTCGAGACAAAATATTCAAACTCACTGATTTGAGACCTGGCGAAGGCGTACTCATGCCGAACGAGAACGATCTCTGACCAGATTACAGTGTTGCTGAGAGGCGAGCTGACACGCCTCCCAGCCCGATTGGTCGGCGCCTGGTTACGAGGCTGTCAGCTGCCATCTGTGACATATTCTACCCTAATCCTGTCTGAAATTCCGGAGAAATCTGTGGAAAACACATATCAAAAGATGAATAAGTGTTCTATGTGATTTGCATTATTCAATGAATTTCGCCGGTGATGAAGCTTAATTACACAGAATCAATAGGATCACCTGATCAATACCAGTCAACAGCACATACAAATATCTAATAATAATCAATAAATTATACATAACTTATGGTAAATTCAACATATCAAAAACAAATATTAGGTTGAGCATAACAGATATCTTAAGTATAAATACTGCAGGGAAAACTAACCAGATTCCTACATATTAACCATACATCGACAATGTTTCAATGCTAACACTTTTGTATACGTATTGAAAGTCCTGAATCCCCAACGAAAATTCATATGAAATTCGTGTTTTCCGAAAGTCATACTGCTCAAGCACATTCAGTTCAAGTCGGTATTTGAGAGTGCACATTATTCCACCACCATATCCATCCTACGTAACAATGAATGCATGGCCCACTCCAGAGAATGAATTTTTGGAAGGATTTCTTACATTTTTATTTTCCTTTATTTTTTTTAATTTTGGAGAGCTTATCAATACGTGATAGTGTCTACTTGGGACCAGGATTAAAGGCACACCACGCGATAAATTTTGATAGCTATCGCGCGTGTTACAGGATGTAGAGGTCCTGGTTTACTCACCAGTGGAGTAAAAAGAATCAAAAGTCCCTACAACCATCAAAAATAAAGCGCCCTGTCCTCAGTCCTCGTACGAGTATTGGAGACCAGAAATGAGTTTTTGCTCGATGATATCGCGCAAAATGCTACGATATCACCTGTTCTTCCCTGTTGAAGCTGCCTTCACTATTGGAATCGCTGCCTTATCTTGTCTTATCGCGAGTTTCCTTCTCCACGAAAGATCCACGTTGGAAATTTGTTCGTCTAAGGCCAGGTGTGATTCGGCTCGATGGGCTCAACTCGGCTCGGGTAGAGCGCGCCTATCGCCGCGAGGATGCACGATTAAGCCGCAAAAAGGGTGCAGTCTGAGCACCTATCTAAGAACCTAGTTGCCCCAAGAAAATAACCACTAATGTGATTATCGCGTGGTGTGCCTTTAAATGCCACACACTTTACTTCTCCATGAAATACGAGTATAGGACAACCTAAACACTAATTTGGCTTCTGTTTGCTCACATTGAATAAGATTTTTCGCTGTGACTACTGTAGCTGCTGCTCTACAGTGATCATCCACTGATCATATACTTTTTGTACTGCTGTTTCGGGCATAGCTGGTGTTGAAACAGGTAGCGCTCGCTTCCAATCCTATGGTGTGGGGATCAAACCCCGCATTAATACCCGCCTGGGACATCAAAGCTATGCCTTTCACCATTACAGGATAGCTGAATGGTACTAGACTTGCCTGGAAGGATAAAAACACTGATTTGTTATTCGCCTGACCTCGCAAGTCACCGTATACGCCAAATGGCTTTTCGCCCGCCACAATGATTCTGAATGGAATTAGAATGCGCGGCGTATCCCACAGAGGGGATTGATTGAACCAAAAAGTTTATACTTCATCTGTTTTTACAATTTCATGACCTCGGTCATTGAATTGCCGAAAGGCTATGAAATGTGAAGGGTCTTTGATTTCGGTATATCCATGCCCCCGCTCAATTTTATTACCCATATTGAGTCAAGATAATCGCAACTCTTGAGCTACCAAATCTTCCGTCGTGTTCTTGTTTCCCAGTGAGTTCCTTTTAGAATTTCTACCTGCGAATTTCTACTTTCAGAACTCATAGAGACAACTAATCATTAGCTAAAAATTCAAACAACTCTGTAAATACGTGGATATTAAGCGTCAACGTAAACATAGGTTAACCACACAAAAGATCGAAGACGATGCACACACTGACGCGTTACAAGCCCCATCATTTCACCATGTGCCCCGCCGAGTGTCCGATGATAATGAGACGCCTTAGCATAGTCACAGAAAGGTCATGCAGCCTATCCGTCAAACCTCTATTCTGTGCACATATTCATGAACCTGTTTACGCACTTTTGTGGCTGGTACAGATACGGGACCACGAAGGTCCTACGACCAACAGTACGGTCCCCAAATGTCACTGCACTCAAATTGAAAACATTTAAAAAAGGGAGAACAAAAGCTGTTTGGAAAAGGTCAAGTTCTACGTCTCACATTTTCCTGGCAATTGACAGAAGTACAGTAATGCGGGGTCTTACGCAATAAAACGATTTCCAAGAAAGATTTATAAAAACAAAAAAGTGGAAAGAAACTATGACGAACCCGAAAAGCAGCAGTATTAGTTTAAATATTCACTAGCTGAGCGAGCACTATGGAAAATAATTGACTTAACCAGCATCCTGCGAATTACGCCGTGTGAACACATCTCTCACTTCCAATCGACGTGACATTTGACATGCTAACATAAAGTAGACATGTATTTATTAAAAACACACTGAAACCATGTAAACTTATTACCCCAAAATAAAAATATTGTACAATTTGTTGGCTACATTACTATGCAAATTTGTGACTCGACGGTAGATAGAATGGCACGCTTCTCATTGCCTTAGTTGGGTTGATCCTCATTCACACTTGACTATCTGATCAGCATTCGGATATTTCGCCAATAGCAAACCATGCTCCTTCTCTAGTTGCTTTGGCACAAATCGACCTCCGATCTGAAATCCCTTGAATTGAAAAAAAACGAAATTTTCCAAGAAGAGTCTTTCAAAAAGTCCTCTTTGAGGTATTACAAAAATACGATCGAAAAACGTACAAAATGGGGTCCAGTCCAATCCCTAACGCATAATTTGGGCGCTGTCAAGGAGATGATGCCGTGTGGACGAATATATGGGCCTTCTGATGGTGGTCCATTTTCCACATGCCAACCTAGGTAATACTATAGCACTACAATGCTACACCATGTAAAAAAATGCTAAATGGGCTTCATAGGAACTTAACAAGTTCAATGCGAATAACTCACCGACCCATAAGGCAACTGAGATATCAAATTTTTCATTAACTGTAAATGTAGGAAATTGATTTTTTTTTCTCAGGAATAGCTGAAAATGAGAACACTGGAACTCCGAATCATGTATTTGCCAACATATACTTTCATATTTGACCATCCGCTAGGGAACGAGTTCTTTTAAGGATCGTAAAAAAAATGTAAAAATCTCAACTTTGCCATTTTCTGACTATTGGATATCCTAATTTCCTTATATTATCTGGAAGGCCTTCGACATCACAGATTCTCCTACTTTCTCAACGACTGTTTTTTCAAATCATATAGGTAAGGTACGGATTTGCCCAACAGACTGTGCATTATCTAATTGAGACGCCCACTGACTCACTTGACCGCCACTTAGAGGGCTATCGACACAATTGGATCTGTGCACTACTGCGGCAGACGCGCATACTTGTTGCGATTAGAAATTGCCTAATTCGATCACCTTATGGCCCACCATAATGCGTCATGACTAAGCAGTGGGCTCAGACGAATAGTGATAGGACACTCTCCCCACTCACCATCCGAAAAGTAATAACGAACATTCAAAAAATGAGGCAGCGACAGTAAATATATGGATCTCGAAATAAGAAATACTTATGACTTATGCAAAAAAACTTCCGAACAGTAAGAATTCTCAATTTTGAGCAGCGACGGAATCAGTGAGAACAAAGTTTCACTTAGCCACAAAATGGAACTCGTAAAAAATACAATAAGAAGAATGTGAAAAAGCCTCCAATAGAAGAGAACAATTTTTGTTAGTAATAATCGATACCTGAAGGAATATCAATTGAAAAGACGAATATTCCAGACTTTGTCACCGCCTCGATTATCTCAGAAAAAGGTTCCCGAACGGGCGGTTTGAATGAGAAGCCAAAAAATGCATCAACGACCAATGAAAAATCACTCAGCGCGGGAAGTGATGACAAAACTGGGATACCTGAAGACATTAATTAAGAAATGAGGATCATCCTGAAACTAAAAATTATAAAAAGTGAAACAACCGAGAATAATGCTGACTCTTTACCCATTCCACTGCACTGAGTTACCAAGGCATTCATTAATTCGCTTTTTGACGGTTTTGGATAGAGAACGACTGGATCAAAACCCTAAACTTTCGCAATCAACCGAGGCGCTCTCAGAGAATACCGAGTAACCAAAAAATAAATAGGAAATCCAGATAGGTAAAGGAATTAGTAAAGAAGAATGACTGAAAATGTGTAATCGTGAGAAATGATTTCTGACAGGCTAGCCGTGGTCCATGTCTTGTCCAGCTATACATATACAGAAACAATAACCCTGGCAATCGAAATGACGTCGAGATAAAGTTCGCTATTTCTGGCCATCCAGAGGAAGAGGATGATTTTGAACATCCGATTGGTTGTACCACTGTCATAAACCGCATTTCAATGCACAGTCAAAAGCCTCAATCCTACACAAGTGCAAAGCCTCAATTCAGAGCTCACCCCGGAATGACAATTGCCAAACTCCTCACTTTCTTGCTCATTCCAAAGCATGTATAACGACTTGGAGAATTTTAAGATAAACCTTCCTATGCCCAATTGGTACACAGAACTAGCCGACATTCCCGTACTATGGTTGCGCTAACAAAAAATTCTTATTAGTTTATTGAATACTGCGCTCCTAACGTCTCTCCGCCTCCTCCTCTTCTGTCCTCTCACAGGATCCCACGATAGAGATCACTACTTCCTGGCTAAACAGTACCCCACAACCTCCTGAGCTCTCAAGCACTCTCAAAATAGAACAACGATTCTATCAAGATGCAAATTTGAATGAAAACGTCGTAGAGCTGAGATGCAAGACAAAAAGATGTATGATCGACGTCCATCAGGCAATGCATTCAGCTTCCATTCAGGATTTCGAAGGATATTAAACTCATTTCACTCTCGACTTACATTCCACTTCCAATGGCTCAATGTAGGAGTGAAAGGTATGGCAGACGACCTAACCCGATACCATATGCTGTGATACCCACAAAGCCTTCCTACATCACGACTGATGTTGTTACAAACTGAAAACCCCTCATAGCCTTGCAAGCACCCCTTCACACATTACTCTTTATAGGTAGGAAGGTGGGGAAGAATGTATTAGATGGCCGTCGCTAAGAGGATATTGACGGATGTCAATAATATCCTCCGAAGCCATCAATATCCACGAACTGCTACACCATCATCATGCCCCAACATATGTTCCTATGACTCTTTTTACCTCCCTCGAAACTGAACCTTTCCGTATTTACAACATATGTTAGCGTTTTTTTCACTTTTCGCCCGACGTTGATAAGGCACTATTCGATCACTACTGACGGCACCCGACTTCACATTGACTCAAACGTCTTGAGATCAAGCGGTGTTAGAAGATTTCGATTTTGATGCCTTTACTCAAACAGACAAGCTTCCTAAGACAGAAAACTTGTTATAGCGCATTAGAAGGTAGTGCACACCCCATCTGATGAAGCATACAGCGGATAGGGTACCAAATGGGCACGGTACCTAGTGTCAAGAAGATCATGCGCAGCGATCTCCGCTCAAAGAGCCCTGAAAGTCAGTGTGAGATCCCGAATACTTTAGTGGCGCCCACGCTTTACGTCCCCGCCTCAAAATGGACATGCCAGAAGCGACGTGGTCGAATGCAGCGTTTTTCTTTTTTGAGTGATCGCTCCAAAAACTCGTCCCGTCAACCATTGCAGCAAATTCGTTCACCACCCAAAACACCTCACTGAATTGTGGCCCTCCCATGTGTTTTTGGAAAAATTTTTCACTGCCCAGCCTCCCGACATCAACTCTCGCTTCACTGCAACAGCTATGGCCTGAAAACCATAGTACCTTGCTTCCTTTAGTGGGATATTATCTTTGAAGTTCAGTTACCATGCATCCAGGCCTAAGAATGCGTCGCTTTGGCATAGTTGGCTATGATATTTATCTTCTCATTCTCTTAGCTCATCTCATCTCATCATCATCATCTCATCATCTCCTAAGCTCAGACGGATGTTACGGAGAGTGGTCTCCCAATCGTTTACGAAGACATGTATGACAAAGCGGCCACAAGATAAAGTGACAGCAACGACGAAAAACCACCTCAAAAATCCTAGCATTCAAGCAGGCGAAGCCAAAAAACTCGTGATGAGGGTCCGTTATGAAGGATACATGATTACCATTTTCCCTCCTCACTCATGCTGTAGGGCAATGAGCAAAGCGACGATTCTAAAATACTAACAAAGTTGTGCACCAAGAACTACTGCTCGAAGCCGAAAATTTTGTAACCGTGTCGTTCAAGTACTGAGGTAATTGTTTGATTTGACTTTTCAAAAATTATTAAGCATCAGAACAAGAACGCCAGGTGCCCAAGTTACAACATCTTTACGTGCCATCACAATGAGGTGGAGAGGGGGGAGGGATCTGATAAAAAGCTGTACATCTAAGCATCTTGGAGGGATCTTTGGAGGGTCAGTCTGTACACTCAGGCGTATATTTTTACTTAAAGACACCAGAAGGGGGTAATTTTGGCCTATGGTAGAACAGACGTAGTGTGGACGAGTTTAAGTGGCCGCCATTGCACAAACTCGCCAATTTGACGCCTTGGCATGGTGCCAAAGAAGATGTTTCCATTATAAATTTGCTTTTTCCCTTACTTTTTACTTTGTTCTTTCTTAGATTGTTTCTAGATGTACTTACATGAATGCTAATGTAGTTGGGAATGGCCACTCCACTGCGCCTGGAGTCAGGTGGTACAACTAACGTTGGCCCACGGACCGTCTCCTACAGCGGACAACTCGGAATGGATGCTCTCATGCGAATGGGATGCGAATACACACCGCAGCGTCGCGCTTTTGAGTCCGGGTTTTTTCGCCTATTATCGCTTCTAACCTTGAGTGTTCATTACAAAATGCTCATTTCTTTGCATCTTCCTCTTGTTTCGGACCCCCTTCCGGTTCCTTTAAGCCTTAGTAAAAGAAAGGGGGTTCCTTCCCTCTTTGAAAACGTCCATAATGAGATGATCCCCTCCACCCCTCACTGCGATAGCACCCGTATTTACTCTTCAGATTTCTTATCCTTCGGAAGAACGCTCCAGTTCTTCATTCATATGCCGATATGCATTACGAACAATCTTTTTTTCTAACATAAAGACTGGCGTTGAAGACCTAAAAAAATAACAAAATTCCATTTATTCTATCCCTTTACCACATAACCATAGTTGCTCACGAACCATCCTGTATCCATGAGATTCACCTTGACAAAGTTCTTTCTTGGGTCAGAAGGGTAGCAAATTTATTAGGTTGTCCCGAAAGTTCCGGAACACCTCGACCACTTTTTTTCAAATTTATTTCTTTACAACATAAACACATTTCAGCCAACAAGATATTCACCATTACTATCTATCACCTTCTGTCATCTATCCCGAAGCTTGCCAATCCCATCCGCCCAGAACTGTTGAGACTGCCTCGCGAAGAAACGCTCGACCTCCATCTCGATGTCGCGCTGCTTTTTGAGCTGTTTCCCCTTTAGGAAGTTCTGTAGAGGGGCGAACAGGTGGTAGTCAAACGGTGCGAGGTCGGGGCTATATTAGCACTTCTCAGTCTGGCGTCGCCAAGGTGTCCCGGGTGAAAGTAGCCAGATGTCGGCTGTCGGATAGGGCATGGGGTGTCCAAGTCGAGAGCACTTTCCGGTATCCCTGCCGAGTGAGATGCTGATCGACTGTGGTGTTCCCACAACCGAGTAGCAAGACTACTTCACGTGTGCTTGCCGTGGGGTTCTCCTGCACAGTTCTCCTGAGAAGCTGATCGTCAGCTCAGATGGACGGCCACTGCGTTGCTGATCTTTCAGGGCTATATCTTCAGAACGGAAGCGGGTGAACCAAAGGTGAATAGTTGTGCTTGCTTCGCATGCGACGCTGATTATTTGGACCGCTTCCCTTATGGAACTCCCTCGGTAGAACACGTAAAGGTACAATGCTCGGAGTGACGTCTCGTTCATTTCGAGCTCTATTTCTTTTGTGGATAGGCGCGAATCCTTATATACCTATGGCATGGAACGTTCCTCAAAGTCAATCGACAAATGCCCTGGCTATCCATCGTGGGAAGGCCCGGAAACCCTTGTCTGCCAAGGTGTTCCGGAACTTTCGGGACAGCCTAATAGATACTATCTTAACCTATTATTACCACCACAAAAGTGTTGCATGATTATTACCGAACACGGATTTTTTGCCATGAATTTCTTTTGATTCTTTTTTATTGTTAGATTTTCAATATCATTTCATCTTTCACCTCACTATCTCTTTCCTTTTACTTGTGTGTCTAGCATACGAGTGTAACCTGAAGTTCGATCGAGCTTCAGGAGGTTACACTCTGTTCTTTTCTGCTTGAGAAGCGACACATAAAGAAGAAAAAGCGAAAAATATGAAATGACAATAAATTATGAGATATAATGTAGTGTCTGAGATGATGCCTCCCACGCTTTTTCACCCTGCAAGAAGCCCTCCATTGTGAAAATGTGTTCTTCCTTGTCGAGTGCTTAACACGTTGGCGACATTGCGTCCCGATGCTGGGACACACGTTTTCTGCCGCGTGGGACAATGCGTCCCGATGCTGGGACGCAGCACAGGAAATTACTTTTTTCAACTGATTTGAAGTCCTTGAATAATTAATTTCGATCAACATGCACATGGGTATCTAGGGTTAACATGGTACACTTATATCTTTTCAACAAGTTTTTTTTTCATGCTTTATATCG
Source organism: Trichostrongylus colubriformis (assembly GCA_963978905.1). NCBI lineage: Eukaryota > Metazoa > Nematoda > Chromadorea > Rhabditida > Trichostrongylidae > Trichostrongylus > Trichostrongylus colubriformis. The sequence continues at coordinate 40,993,997 of OZ022260.1, forward strand.
TCATCCAGCACAGGTATGTTATCATCGCTGTCGATCAGCAGATCCTCAAAACTAGCATTCAGCTCTGTGAAGTCGTTGCAGGAATCTATAGTCAGTTAGGAGATTTGTTGCCATTTAATTCTTGGTCAAGGTATTTATACTTGCGAGACGTCGACTTTTTTAACATGCCCATCACCTGGCCAAGTACTTCCCTTCACTACCATGCAGCAATCCCTTATTCGAGTTCTCGAGGAGTATCTAAAGTTTGGCAGCGCTCACTGCTTTGTATCAGCATCAAGATACGTGCAAAATTCAACGGGTTTGGAAGGTAAAATCAAAAACCCGGATGCTGGGACGCAATTCTCGGCATGGCGAGCGCGCGATGTCCCACGTGGCAGACACGTGAAAAAACGCGTGGTCGCCGTGTTAATATTAGCTGAATGATGGAGTACTCTTTCCCGCTCTTGTGAGATTTCTAACCTATCTTTGACCAAGTTCGCATTCTAGATTTTTTATACTTCTCCTTTTTAACCTACTATGCATATCATCAACAGTTTCCCTATCTGAGCTTCGCCTTCACTACCAATAAATAATCAGTGTTCCACACGCTCTGAGGGCGTAATTTCCGCACTGAGATTTTACTGTGATTAAAGACGTCGTTATAGTTACCACGAATCAACGGCTTCACATGAAAATCGCCTGTGATCCCACATGTCCGCTACGCCTATACAGATTTCACACCGATAAATACATGCACTTTCCTTTTTAACTAGTTCACTCCGACTACGCACTTTTCTGCTATTGTCCCTAGATTCTTTCGCGTTGTTCGATTACTACTCACCGCAAGCACGGTAAACATCTTATTCGATATCCTATCAGACATCTTCTGGTTTTTGATTTTCCTCCTGCAACATATCCTATTTTCTGCTAAGTTTACCCTGGGATACAAGTCTCTTGATAAGGGTAAGCTCAGAACAACAGGGTTTGAACAATCTCGAACTTCATAGTGGACACTCATTGAATAATTGGTGTAGAACAAATATAACGGCCAATAGGATGATAACTCAACCTGAAATTGCGGCTTCTTTTGATTATTGATAACGATCAACTCTGATTGCAAGAACTCATAGCCATTTCTTCGCAAATCCTTTTCCCTCCCCTTTCCACACCTCAAAACCATCCCGTACAAGCAACAGACTTCAAGAACAAAACTCAAGCTAGCATAAAGTGCAAGCAAATTGACTCTCAGAAAAGTTATTAATAGAGGACTACCTGTCACCAGCGACAAGCGACAGCCTTCGCTATGAATTGTCATGCAGATGTGTGTGTTATGACTAGCGGTATTTGGAAGCAGCATTCACAAAAACTCCCTAATATTGCAGAAAATGTAGTTTGACCAATTTCACAGCGCAATAAAAATAGGTTTATGATTAAGCTTGTAGATAAAGAGATCATAAAAACCTCACCCCACTATCGAAGGGTAGCATTATGTGACCCGTAAATTTGTCTCATTTTTGATTGCCCACGGTGCACTCATAAGCACTTGAACATTTCGCAGATCGGAACATCGAGAGAAAAGCGAATAAAACAGGAAAGCCAGATTTCGAAAAAAGGCAAACAAGTATTGAGTTCAATTGCCGAAACATATAAACTCCCCCAAAAAACCGCGACCGTACCAAAAGACATTTGATTCTTAAAAGCAATGAAACCCACGAACTGCTGGAGGTGTCGAGCGCAGACAAAGCCATCACCACCGTTGTTGCCTGGTCCACAGAGCACGAGAGTTTTTCCTGAAAACGTGATTTATTCACAAGGAAAAGCGATGGCAGAAAATTCCACCCCACAAAGTTACAACACTGCGACATGTGGACTGATCAGATCGGACTGTGACGAATAATCGTCCAAAATTCATTCCGGTGTTTCTTCATTGCTGAACGATCACTTTGATTGCTTCACGAGCAACCCGTCAACGGCACCTCCACACCCTACCCAGTTCCCTTAGCTGTTGCCTCGCGACCGTACACGACAATACTTGCTAAGGCAGCGTTCATAGTGGTGGACTTCGGTTTTTTTTTTAGCAAATTCGTAGAATCTGGGAGAAAGGATCAGACGGATATCGACTCGGCGAATTGCGGAATTTGCGTTTTTGTGAGAATACGCAATCTGCGTTTTTGTGGAAATGCAGAATATGTTGGAAAAATTATCTACGTACTCACCGGGAGAGGTGAGGAAACTGTGTTTTTATCAAAACGCGGACTCTGGGTCTTTGAGGAGATGCACAGCTATGAAGTCTTTATCTCTCTAATCCTCTAGTCTTTTCGGAGTTCGGAAATTGATATGTATCTAACCCTTTTCCGCATAATCCACAAGCATTTTCACAGAAGCATTTTCACAAAAAGAATTCCGCAAGTTCTCCAGTCCGTGTCATTATCATTTTCCGCAGATTCCGCAATTCTGAGAGAAGCAAATCCTATCACTATGAACGCCTTAACCACATCAAGGCTGATCAAACTGCTGAGCACGGTTTTGCCCACTATTTCTTAGTCAAGCGGGAATCCCAAGGTCCATTTTCATGAATATGGAAATATAACGCAAACTGATGTTTTCTCTTACTCATACTTTCCAATTATCCTTTCACTGCTACATTTCCTAGATAGCTTCCTCGTGGCCTTAGTAATCAAGGATGAATAAGACTAATTTCGATTGTAATTTTATCTATCGGCTAATACTAAGGCAAGCGATCGGAAATAAAATCTGTTATAACGGTAACTATGCATCCGGGTGTACCTACAGTAGTACAGTGATTTATCAGCATTGAAAAATTTCCGCAATAAACCCTTCCCTCGACCAGTTTCAAGGACAGAAAAACCATTTCTAGAGATTTCTGGACTGCCCCGCGGATGACATCAGTTCCACTAAGCCGTAGTTAATATTCAGAGAATCACGCAAAGCGAAGTGTCACACATTACAAAAAACGACCATAAACTATTGGTTGAGCTCGTGAAGCATCTACAGTCCCTAAAATACCTTTATCAATACCTACCTTTTGAATATTGAGCATGAACAGCTTTTGCACACGCTAATCCAGCTAATTCCATCAGCTGTTCTACTTTGAAGCCATATTTTGAAAATAGCTCCTCGTCGATTTTCGCGGCTTCATCTTGCCTGCAACAAACATTTCCAACACAATAAACGCAAAAAAATCGCGTGTGACCAATGATCAAATCTGCAGCGTTCACCGTCCGCCTAATGCATGACGGCAACAACTTCTCGTCAAAGACCACTGCGCCATAATCAACGATCATCACCACTTCTGCCCTGATAGGATTAGAGTCAACAATCCCACTCACTCTGATTTGCTCAGCCGTTTCACGAAAAAATACGTTGTAAATCATATAGCTACTGATTTTTTACGTATTCTTACTGATATTTCAGTCAAAATCAGGCCTAGATTTTTACTGAAAGCACAACATAATAGTAGTAATCCCATCAAAAAGGATGGAGTACACGTTGGATAGAAGGCTGCACGAACACAGCTGGATCGAATCCAGTCCAAGTATCACTTCCAGAATTGAACAGAGACAGTATTAGTGTCAATGATGGAGACCAAGGATGAGAAGGGACTGTGTATGTTTGATGGTTGTGCAAATGAAATGATGAGATTTAAAGGGACTATCCAAACCTCAGACTCAAAATCGCAGCCTCGTTCTGATACGCTTAGACCGCGTTCATACTTTGCGATTTTGTGAGCGATTGAGCGACTGAGCGACTGAGCGACTGAGCGATTGAGCGACTGAGCGACTGAGCGACTGAGCGACTGAGCGATTGAGCGACTGAGCGATTGAGCGATGATTGTTGTTGTTGCTGTTAGTTTTTTAAACTATGAACGTGTTCGTCTTAGATTCATGTTAGGCTTATTTGATCTTACGGTTGCCATTTGATACCTTGGTTTTCTCACTTTATTAATTAAACGATGTTTTTTGAAAACTTGTCATACGGTTTATGCGAGTGAATTCGTTTAATTTTTCTTTCAATTTTCTCCATTTCATTACCAATGGTTACAAGAGGCGTATATTTGCGGATGCATGATACATCGCTCACAGACGATTTATAGTTGTGCAAGGTCATGAACATATTCCGCTCAGTCGCTCAGTCGCAGTCGCTTAGTCGCTCAGTCGCTCAGTCGCTCAGTCGCTTAGTCGCTCAGTCGCTCAGTCGCTCAATCGTTCACAAAATCGCAAACTATGAACGCGGCCTTAGCTCGCACCGCTTCCGATAGCCGAGAAGCTGTGTAAGGCTGAGGTTGTACCTTGCGAATCGTGCGAACCGTGCGGATCATCCGAAGCAGGTATTCGACCTGTGAGCGGTCCAGTTTCTTGAGTCTTAGCCGTTTCATTCAGCTCCTTCTTTACAGCTCCACTCCTTCGCTCCTCATATACTTAATCAGTAAAAATTACCCCTAACTATGTTTTGAGGTTGCAGTGGGTCCCTGCCACCAAATCACGGTGAGTGATTTACGGGACGGGATAGCGGGGCAGACCAGCAAGCAGGACCTACAAGTTAGGCCGCGGTCATACTTTGCGTTGTCTGCGGCAGGGCGTGGCCGCGTATCTTGCGTCTCCACACTGCCTCGTTGCCTGCGTCATCTCTGCACCTCCCCCGTGCCACTCTCTCTCGCTGCCTGTGAGAGAGTGTGGCACGTGGCCGGCGAGGCAGACAGTGATAAACGGCTCCGCTTGCAACAAAATTTGCTTAAATGGCCAACCTTCGGAAAACATTAAGGGTTTTCAATACTTACACGGCCAGCTTCATACATTACCTTATTGCTTTACTGGATTTGTGTAAGGCTGGGATGCACGATTGCCTCGCTCTGCCTGTCTCCTCTCTCAGGTCAATTCTAACAGTCGCATAGCATTGCTACTACATGCAAGTTTACGAGTGGGATCCCGTCTAAGTAAACAATCGTTCGTCAAGCTTCTAGGTTTCACTGTTTGGCATCAGAGTCATCTGGGTCAATGAAGCGAATTTCTGGTCCGCTGTCCTAATGCACATGACAGGCGTAGCACATCCCAAAAGCCACCCCATGTCGCTTGCCTTCTCCCATGATTGTGGCTGCGGCCCGACATCTCCACATCTTCGTCAGTAATTTAAACAGCTGTACCTCATTTCCAGGATAAAAGTACAGTAAATGGATAAAAGGGATAGAGTATATAGGCCACTCAGTCTCTCACAGGGTGCGCCACGCGTCCTAGTTCCATTAAAATCGCGGTGGCAGGTGAATGCGATTTGGCCTATACAATGACTCTCGGTAGTCAGCGATGTACAAGTTTGTGTTTTTATCCTCCTGCGAAGTCTGGTTGGAAGGCTCAATTAGCCTGGATTTGATTCTCGGACAGGGATATCGTGCCACAATACCATCCCCACCTCAAATGCGCAGTGATATTCTGGAAAATGTGCTACGCCATCTCCGCCTCTAAGGCACAGTAATTTTCAAAATGTTCCAGGATAAGGAGGGCCCCCTCCATAAGTTGTGATCTGATCGAATAATCCAACGTGTTCCCCCCTCCCTTTTCATTCTTTCACTATTTTGTTTTTATCGTGAAACTTATGAATCTCCAAGTTTTCAGGCAATGATTTGTCATTTTTATCACAAGCTTTAAATGAGCACACACAGCAGGCGTCGCAAATTGTGAAGGCAACCTAAACACGGACCAGCTGTAGTGACAGGAGTTGTTGGTTCATTGCGGAGCGAACTCGCACAAAACGGGAGCGAAGTCGCAGCCTATGTGGTCGATGTACAACTCGAAATTAGCGCGCATGAAAATAGGCTAAGGACAGTTCTCCTCGTTTCTTACGATGAAAACAATATCACAGGCTTTACGCAACACTGTCACTGAAGGTGAAGGCGGACCTAGAATGTGTGCGATACAGGAGATCTGGTCCCCTTCGCTTAGAGTGAATAACGTTGTGAAGCCTTCCCAGCGATTTTTATCTATCGCATGAAGGCTTATCACACGATGAGAAGATGGGGAACTCGTGTGCCAGAACAAGAATAAATTTATTTTCCGAAGTCTCTAAGGATTGAAGAAGGTCTCTGGTTTGGCCGTCGTAATGTTATCGACAACGTAATAGTGCCAACTTAATGAATTCAAAAACAATACGGTTATCAAGAAACTCAGAGTGATGAACTCAAGTTCTGCCATGAGACGAGCCCTGAGACCAAAATTGCTGCAGCCATTACTTCAGAATGTTGTTCAGTGTTGTACTTACAAGCTCGTAATTTCACTGAATTTACTTCTACTAAGCAACTCTTATTTTGTCAATCGAATAAAATACAAATGAATACAAAAACTAAGATAAAGGCAAACGAAAAAATTAGTACAAAAAACCCCCCTCAAGCAGCCAGAAAGCCAATGGATTCTGTTCCATCCCTTCATTCGGAAGGGGTTTCACTTAGTGTTCGTGCATCTTTTGTTGATCTACCTGGCCTGGTCATTGTTGTTGAACAGTAACAACAGAACCGTATATTTAGATGTTTCCTAGGAGCTCGTCTTTTAACGAACCGTCACATTGCATATTCCACTCGAAAAGGAATCTCTCAACCAGAAGTAAAAAACAAACTTCGGAAAGAAATGAAAAAAGTGGGTCACCAATTGATATGTAGAGATACATTGCATTTTTTTCAGATTACGGAATTTCATACACCTCACAATTTTTGAGAAATTTCTGGGCGTGGGCTTCATCGACGTTGTTTCTGGGATGAACCTTCCTCCTAAAGAGATACCGGTGTTAGACTTCGTCTCCCATGGCCACTGATGAGTTAAAAGTTGTGTTGCGACAATAAATCAGCAAAAGAGAAAGTGCAGGCGACTTGTTTTATGGGTTATAAAAGCCCCACAACTCTTGTCCAGGTAACAATACCACAACAAAGAAACCAGAAATTACCACATCTTATGTAAAGAATCAACAACAAAGAAATCAATCATCTCGAACAAAAATCGACGTGAACTCCTATAAATCAACTCTGACCTGAGGACGTTGACCTCATGAAATGCCACAAAATCGTCACTTTATATAGATAATGTTCAAGACTTCATACGCCAGCGGCTGTGAAGAATTTACATACACTTCAGAATTAGAACAATTTTCAAAGATTATACTGGTTCTTTTCCGACTTCTTGAACTAGTTATTCCAATGAGCTCATCGGGGTTTGAAAGCACAGTCAAGAAAACGACAAGACAGGATCCAAAAGACCCAGCCTCAGTCCATAGGCCGCCGTCAGACTTCACGATTTTGCGATTTTGGGGTGTTGCGGCTCCGCCCGCGAAGATACGGCATTGCACAATATCAAGGTCGTAGTATCGCGTGCGAAAGTGCGACACCAGAAAATCGCATTTGCGAAATCGCGAAGTCTAACAGTGGCCATATTGGTTTGTAGGAATATTCATTTTCATAGAACCATAAGAAATACAGACGTTTCCACCATCGTCAAAAGTCTCGACGGGGCTATAAGGGAAGTTCCAGACAACTGTACAAGCGCATCTACGCGTGCAAATCCGGGGTCAATTCATGCGAGGGGGAGATGGACGCAGAACTTTCACCGACGTCGAAGTTACTTCCCCTCCCGGGGCATAGGCTAAAGCAGATGAGACAGATGCTTTTTCATGGAGGAGGGGATATAAATTTTAGCCCAAGCCTAGAGAGGGGGAGCTTCGACTTCAGTGAAAAGTTGCGTCAGCCTTCCCCTGTTTTAATTGCCTTTTTTATAAAAATTCTAATTATTCTACAATAATAACACAGAATTATATGCCCAGACCATTTACGTGACACACTATGAATAATTCGCTAGCCTTCCTGACTTGACTCCGGGGAACTACCGAGTGCTAAAATTTGTGAAAAAGTTCTCAAATTTTGATCACAACTCTGAGAATGTTACACGAAGTAAGCTCAACCCAAAAGCTATGTTCAGAAGAGCTTTGAAGGGTAGCTACGAACCAAATAGAACCAAATTTAGTTTTGTTTTTTGCAGATTATACTGAGGAATAAACAAAGATGAGGCTCCACCTCATACAGAAACCGATATGAGAAAGATAAAGATTTGGGTGCTATCCTGCTATCCCAATGGGGGGAGGCATCCCACTATGGACATTATTTTCACCTAACTTGAAGAGAGAAAAAACCCTTCTTCCTTCCATTCAGGCTTAGGCAAAAGTATATGCCTGAATGTGCAGATTAGCCCCTCGAGGACTCTCCAGGATGCTTAGATAAGCAACTTCTCATAAGATGCCCCCCTCATTGCGATAGCACTAAGATTTGTTTGGACAAACTCTGTGTGGACATGTGACCCACTTGACACCTCATCCCTTTCATCCCAGCTTCCCACTTGGCTAGATGACAGTAAAAACCGATCACCTCACCTAAGATAGGTCACATCTTTCCTTGAAATTAACGGCACCGAGGTGGTCATAGCCGATCTCAGCGAATTCAGAAGAGGCAGACGTCGCAGCAACGGCACCGTCGTCAATGTGTACATAAACGGAACACACCAAGTGCACTCACTCCAGTGCCGTCCCCGCTTTGCAATGATGTGCTCCACGGCCAATAAATTTGAACTTTCCTCGTTTTGATGTGCAGGTTCTCAGAAAACAGCGCGAATTTCGGCGTTCAAATCCGCACGGTGATGTCTGGCATGGGAGGGCGCGCGGTGGTGGAGCTCTCTCGCGTGCGTTCTCTTTCTCTGGCGCTGAGCGGGGCTCTCCGTCGATGGCGTGCTCTCTCGCTTGTCATGCAAGGCCCCCCCGCGTATCGAGCCCGTCGTCGCCAGCAGCCGCATCGACGCAACAGACGATGTGCTGGGGATGACCATCGTCGTGTCGACTGTCGTGGAATTCTGGAGCGGTCCTGGCGATCCGTAGTTCCTGAACAGCCGCCCACGGCAGGGCGGCCGCGCCATCTCCCGGTCGCGCACCGTCTCTCGTCTCGCGAGCGCTTTTCAACGGACCAGTTTTTTCCAATTCGTTCGTGATTCACATTGATGTATTGAGCATGGTCTCAGGAGACATCCAACTGTATCACCGCGTAGGCAGCTTCCATTAACGTAATCATCTGAACAAAGACCAGCCGTTTATTGATCGCTATCGATTTTCGATTAGTGGCGAGGAATTTGACGAAAGTTTCCCGTTTTTCTGTGTATCTTCTGCTTATCGATTATTTCTTCCGATTGCTGGACATGAATGACTTTCTTTTCTTGTATCATTTTCTGCGACTAAGTCTTTCTCACAAACTGGAACCTAGTAAACAGGTGTAGCTACGTCATCATTTCGTCATTCGCTCACCTCCCGTAGACCTCAAAGCATTGTTTCTTTTCCAGTTACTCTGACACAGGACTATATTTGTGACGAATTTATTGAACAGACTTGTACCATACATCTTAATACAAATCAGTACAATAAATATCAATTTTTTATGGGTGCTTGCCATTTGGAGATTGGAGTCGGCAAAGTTCTCCCACCTTGAATACAACAATAAGAAGAAGAAGCGAGTTTGTCAAACAAGGGTTCATCTTGAGCGATTTTTTGGGAATTAGTATTTTTCATCGCTCAAAAAATAATCTTATTTCCTTGTTTATAACAGATTTTCAGTTTTGTTTCTTCATTTAATGGGATGCTGTCAGCTGTTTTATTTTTGTTGATTAAGCATTCATCATTGTGCTGCATTGCACGGGGCCATCGATATCAGACAAAAAGAGGAACCTGGCAGTGATATGGTCGCTATTTATGCTTTTTTGTTCTATTTTTACGAATCATTACTGTTGCATTATAGTGTAAATATACTGTTGCATTATAGTGTAATAGCCCTGCTGTATTCTTTGAACGTTTCGTGGTTCGAAACTTGGTAGGATTTGAGATTTTCAATTTTGCAAATTAGTTCGAGACGCAGGGTTTTCTATCACAGTATGGGAAAGAAGTCATGCTTTATTTTGTTATTGTTTTTTAGACTGAAAGGTATACTGAAGGTAATGTTTTGGGTCAGCTTTTATTGATTGCTTTTGTTATGGCAGTGGTCTATAGTTGCTTTAGTCAATGTCGTAGATATTCTCAAAATGTCCTTTTAAAGGAAATCAAGGATAGGGCCGTCGTCAGACTTTTTGGCGATTTTGCCATATAGCGGCGTCGCACTTTCGCGCGATGCTGCGACCTTGAGATGGTGCAATGCCGCAGTTCACGTGCGAAAGTGCGACGCCGCAAATTCGCTAGATCGCAAAGGCTGACGGCGGCCTAAAATGAACTGTAACCACATCTCCTCACCGCTCCTACAGTGTTTACTCGGAGTTATTCGAACACTGATAGGCGGATTTTTGTAGAATGTCTCATTTCTATCCAGCATTCACCGTTTTTTCTCTCGCGACATTTCCATTTTTCATCAGTGAGGAGTGGTAAGCTATACTGATCTTTGCCAGCTCGTCGGATCTCGTCTGAGTGGATGACTTTTCTTGGGCGTTGTTAATCGCTCGCAGTTATCTGTCGTCGCTTCCCCTGCTGCTGCAGAACAGCCCTTCTCTTTCGCATCCACTCGTTCTGTGTGGGGTGGAGCTCGTTAGGCTATCTAGAAATGCTCGTAGTTCTGAACGGTCTTCCGCTTATAAGGATAATTAATAAATTATTTTAAAGCATATGTTGTTGATTTTGTGGATTTTTTGCTGTTATTGGGGATATAATTTGTTTCTCCGATCATGGTTGTTAGCAAAACCTGCTCAGAGCACTTCTCGATTTTTTCGTTAAGCCAAAACTTTTTTCTATCTTGAATTGCATTTCGTTCTTTGGACAACGCCATGTAATATAGGAGACGTCATCGTTTTCGTCCTGATGTTCAATTAAACCACTCACTGGTTTCTTATTTTCTTTTATTATGTATGGCTAACTCTCAATTAATTTTCTTCATCGAAAGATTCATTGTTATTGAGGAGGATTTGTAGTTGAGCCCTTTTCTTTGCTGCATTTGTTTTTCGGTTCCACGAAGTATTACTACGGGGCTCTTTTAAGCTCGCGGCAGTGGCTGCTTAGTTGCCAAGATCATAAACGAATATTTACGTGGATGGGGAAGTGGGAAGGTCTGTGAGGAAGTCACTCGGGAACCAGCCGCACTTGAGAAAATAGACCAAATGGTATTTTCCTATTTAAAATCAAAAGTAGAAAGGGTAAGCATCCTCAAGAAAAAAGGCACCGAATTTCCAAATTCCATTCATTCAGGCGGTAACATTTTGGCAGGTGTGGATTATGTTCAGAAACTACTTTTTCGTGATTGGTGATAAGCGCGCGCCGTTCCATTCTGTGTACTCCGATGTGTGTCGCTGCCTACCATCATATTGATTATGATGTAATTGGAATTTTTCTTCGATCAGATCCCGCGCATGTCGATCCGTCATGGTTCTATTTCGCTGTCCTGGTTCTTCATTCAATAATGTATAATATTTTAGAGGTCTCCACTTTCCTAAGTATCGATTGAATCACGCCCCCCCCCCCCAAATCGATTGAAACGCTCATCTTTTGTGTTATTGTATTTATCATTCTGTGATATCAAGATATTGATACTTATCGAACGTTTTGGTTTGGATTGTCATGTCTGATTCATTTCATATATGTTTTAGTGAATACGGCAGCGGTGCGGTGGCTGTAGGTGATCAGCCAATCTGCCCCTTCCTTCCATAATAGCTTTTTCCATCAAGGCTAGCCTTTGCGATTTCGGCTGGGATCGAGTCACGTCATAAGCTGTTAAGGTCAGTGCTACATCTTTGTCACTCTTTATTTTTGAAAGTGCCGGTTTGCAGTGACGTGCCGCTCTTTGATGGTGACACAATGTCACGCTGCATTAAAACTTTTGTATTTGTGTTTCTGAGATTTTTATACGGAAATAAATCTTAAACGTACTTCCGGGATGACAAAGCGTAAGAGGTGCAAAACTGCGAAATAAATGTTTTGACTTTCATTTCCCTTCCGAAGTGTCGGCTATGAATTAGTTCTTGTGGAATGTTTGAGTTTCATGGCTATTCTTATATTTGTAGAGTGCCATGAATAAGCAGTTATTGTCCTGCTCCCTGAAAGGCGGTCGACAGACAACTACTGTAGTGGCGTCCGTTGCCGCAGATGGTGTCGATCAGCAGGTAATTTTGTTCTGGTTCTTTACATAATATCGATTACTGTCGTGCTGGGTATGGTATGATGATCGAGTCTGTCAACCACTCGTGATTTGGGCTCGCCATATGTAATGGTGAAGGAGCATTCTTTGTCGTCGTTCACCCCAGAAGACGTAATAATGAGATTTCTTGGATCGGTCTTTGGTACTCCTTCCCATACTGGTATCGGTCTCAGCGTTTATTTGCAGCACCCGGGGAGTCGGATGAGGAAAGGGTGGGAAGGAACAGCTCGGTTTGGAGATAAAGGGTCCGATCTACAACGCGTTCCTCAAAATGTTCTCTCTCTTTGAATGCAGAGGATAATGAGCTTTATATTGGAATTTATCGCAATGAGGGGGCACCTTAGAAGTTCTTATCGATGCATCTTGGAGGGATCTTTGAGGGGTCAATCTGCACATTCAGGCGTATATTTTTGCCTAAGCCCTGGTGGAGCAAAGGAGTTCCTTTCCCCCTCTAGGCTCAAAATAATGTCCACAGTGGCATGCCCCCCTGTCATTGCGATAGCACCTTGTTCTCTCTCTGTGAATGCAGAGGATAACGCCCTACGTATATTGGAATTGTGTCGTTCACGTTCAAAGTTATCTGTGGTCCATCTTGATATCATTAATGAGGACTTCGTCTAAAGTATTGCATGTGATGGGCTCTGTGTAAGGTAAAAAACAGTGAGATTAACTTCGATCTCGGAAAATTCTCCCATCCTTTTCGATTTCAGCTGAGGTGAGAGATCGTATTATCCTTTTCTAGTGATCTGTATGACTATTATCTCAGCAAGGCGATACTTATCGCCTCAATGTCCTTTCTTCTGATTTCGTATGATTAGCAATCATTGTTCAGGTCGAAGTATCGTATTGTGATCAAAAAGTGGTTGGAAATGGCTCCTTTGGTGTCGTATTCTTGGCAAAGCTGCAAGAGAACAATGAACCGGTTGCAATCAAGAAAGTGCTACAAGATAAACGATTTAAGAACCGAGAACTTCAAATCATGCGAAAGCTTTCTCATCCAAATATAGTCAAACTCAAGTAAGTAACATTGTTCGTAAATTCGAGATGAGATTGATTTTCATTTTGCGTATATTGTGGAGAACAAGATCAATTAAACGTCAGCATAGTAATCTGCTTGGGTTAATAAGTGCATACATGATTATCTGTGATTGATCAACAGATATAACAGTATAGTAGTAATAGTTAGATTGAAAAGATTATTATATTATAGTGAAAATATGAGCTTGGCACAAAGTTTCTTATTTCGCAGATATTTCTTCTATTCTGGTGGTGAGAAGAAAGATGAGCTATATCTCAATTTGATATTGGAGTATGTTCCTGAGACTGTATACAGGTATGCTGTTCGAAGTGGCATTGTTATATTTCACATGGAAACAAAAATTCCGCCTTTAATTGCATTTTATCTAGGGTGGCTCGCCACTACTCGAAGCAACGGCAGTCTATTCCTTTAATATATGTGAAGCTATATATGTATCAGGTCAGTGGCGCATCTGTTCTTGTTTTCTAATAATGATTGCCTTCCATGAATATAACTGAACTGCTTGATTTATTGTTGCTGTATCAACGGGCCTATTATTGTCAAATTAATAGTTGCGTCTTTTCCGTATGTTCGTAGTCTTTTTTTGTTTGTCCTAGTAGGAGGCTCTAATATTATACTTTCGGTGGTAGGAGTGCGTATGTGCACTGAAACCACTAAATGGCTCATGCATTCGAAGGCATTCCTTCGTCATGAGCATTGATGCGTTGTTTAAAATTTACCGAAAAGTTTTGCGAACTTATGTGTGCTACAAAATGGGTCCGATCGAGTATTCGATGATTAGCCATCGCTTCTATGAAACTTTAGTTGGGATATTATTAGATGCAATATGCATGGAGCCGCTATCTTTCATTGTCTTTGATCGAGGGTAATCGAATTTGCTACCATATTTCGCATATGTGACCAATTTGATGAAGCGTATTCTTGTCACTCTGAGGAAAAAACAATTTAACACATCCGACAGGATTGGATAGTTTTTATTGTGATGTGATCGTCATGACCATCTAGTAGTGAAATTTATTTCAGCTATTTCGTGCTCTAGCCTATATTCACGGAATCGGAATATGTCATCGCGATATTAAGCCACAGAATCTACTCATTGATCCTGAATCGGGAATTCTAAAATTGTGTGATTTCGGCTCAGCGAAGTACCTAGTCAAGGTTTGTCTGTAGTGGTTTCGTTCATAAAACTGATTATTCTTCTTGAATTTATTGAGCTTTTCGAGTTCGACCACATGTGTTTCATTTCCTTCTTTGTGGTAGTGTTTTTGAGATGGGTTCGAATTCCTTCAAAACTTGGTTCTTGGCATGACATTTTGTTCCAAAGTCTTAGCAGAAAAATGGGTACTAAAAGATGCAGTGATGAAAAGAGTACAGAGTTGGAGAGTAAAGTGAAGGAAGTTCTAGTTAAGGGAGTTTTCAAGTTGAGTTAAATCACGGGAATTCGCATTCATGTTTCGGTTCATTCCTAGGTTGAATGTTGCTAAATGTAGGATGACATTCAAGAGAAGAAAGTGTCTTCTGCCTTTTTAAACCTAAGGCTATAACGAGAGGAAAGCGTAACAAGGCTGTAGCATTAGAAATTAGGCACGAGGATGTAGTCTTTCATATCCTATGATCTCAAAAATCTTTGTTCCCGAGTTTTATACTGACTCAAAATCGAAATGAGGGCTCTTGCACCTATAAAAAGAGGGTACTTGTTGCAGTTTAGTCAAATGGAAGTAAGTCGTTCGATTACTTATCAGAAAAGGATATGCATGAGGATTGCTTGGTTTTCATTCGATGAATTATGTTTTTCATTTTGCTTTCCTTCTTCCTTGTGATGTAGTCAGCTAAGGTATTTGCTCAGTGAGGATGATTCAGGGGGAGCCAAATGTGTCGTACATCTGCTCTCGGTATTATCGTGCTCCGGAACTTATATTTGGTGCTACCAATTATACAAACTCGATCGATGTTTGGTCAGCAGGCACCGTGATGGCTGAACTTCTGCTCGGCCAACCCATTTTCCCTGGTGATTCAGGTGTCGATCAACTCGTCGAAATTATAAAGGTGAAGTTTTTCTCATTTTGAATATCGGTGTCAAATTTCATTGTGATGGTTTAGGTACTCGGTACGCCAACCAAGGAGCAAATTCAAAGCATGAATCCTAATTACAAGGAGTTCAAGTTCCCACAAATCAAGGCTCATCCATGGGCAAAGGTCAGTGAAACCGTTGGAGCTAAGAGTTTGTTAGCGTCCAAGACGTAGGGAACAATCACAGAATTTTGAAAGTATTTTAATTCGATTAGATTTTCATAGTCATTCGTTAATATGCATGTTTTCCGATGCTGTTTACACTGTGCTCCATTCTTCTTGGAAAAATTCTTTTGGTTTAGAAATTCATGTTTTTCCTAATAATTAAAAATGTCGTAGCGAGAGATTGTGCTGTGATGCTTTGAGTATTAACTGGATGACAAGCCGCATGAGAGCGACAGAAAATCGCGGATTTCCATGTCTGGTTGTATAGTGTAGCTCAGTAATCTTAAATATGCATTCTTTTATAGCTCACTCTTGCTGCATACCATTTTACGGTGATCGTTCAGTTACATCACGCCATCATAATCACCAAAGTACCGCTCTGTCATGTCGAATATGTATGCACTGAGCGATGATCGATTAGCAGTAATAGAGTTTTTTGGTGGTAACGGTCGTAGTGAACGTAACGTTTTACAGTAGTCAGAAGAGCCTTGTGAGCCATATGTTGGCCTTTCTTCGTTTTTTTTAGCTGCTATTTACGTTAGCATGAGCATTTTACCTGGGTGATCAGACATAAGTGTAGTTATAAAAGGCCAAGGACGAGAGGCGGTCACTTTTGTTGCAGTATAGTAGTAGAAGTCATCTTGTCAAAATTTGAGTAAGGCAAGAGGGAAAGGACGAACCGCATCGCGATTATATGAAGTTTCATCTTTGAAAATATCGGTTATCGATTGAGTCATCTTGATCTCATTCGAGTTTTTTAAAGGTGTTCCGTGCCAGTACTCCACAAGAAGCTATCGATCTAATCTCAACTATCATCGAATACACGCCGAGTGCTAGGCCGACTCCACAACAAGTGCGTAGTATTTTTTGCTTTCGTTATTGTGCAGCTTCCCTCATCGCGGTTTTTTTTTGCGATAGTAAGCGCCCTTGTCTTCCTATTCCAGGTAAGTACCTTCTCATTATCCCTTTATAGCATTCATGAGCCACTCTGCGAAGTTGTAGCACACACATGCTGGAAGGATCGTAAAAACTGTTGGGGTGCTTTGCCCTTAATTTCCTTGGAGACTAGAAAGTCAGTCAAGAAGTATGGGTCCTAGCTCGTACAGGAATAAATTGCAGTAACTCAAAATGAAGCTAGTTACGAATAGATAAAGGCTCGCTATGTTTCTTTCAGGCTTGTTTACATGCATTTTTCGATGAGCTGCGGATGCCGGAAACGAAGCTCCCGTCCGGTCGGCCACTACCTCCCTTAGAAATGGATGGCGGCGATGATAGTCGTGCAGGACATGGTGGGCATGACACGTCTGCTGAAAGCTGAAACGCTTCAGATTTGTATTGGTGATTACATTCTCTCCATATGTCCATCTATCTCCTCAAGCAGCGCCACATATGCTCTGTGATGCGCCAAGCTCTGGTCTATCTAAAGGCACAAGTTTTTTCCTCGTCGGCATCTTGAATATTTTTCATTTATGATTGAATTGTATTCTTTTTGCTCCGTTTTAACAGAGAGTAAGTGACACGAGTTCATGCTAGCCTGTCGTCACCTCGTGTTGCTTCAATTTTTGTGTCCCCTCATCATCTTTTTTGTCAATTCCCGATGAATTTCGTTCGTGTGTGGCTCGATCGCCATCCCCATGTCATTGTTGGTGATGTGTTCAGCGATCTGTGCATCCTCTTGTACATTTACGTTTTCATTTTTATTTTTCTCTTTTCTTTTTCTTTTTTCTTTGTTTTTAGCCTCGTTCCATCCCCCTTTCACACACACATCTGGCATCAACTCGTTCGCGATTCCTTATTAGTCGTGAATTACAGTCTAACTGTTGGATTTGTGCTATACAGAGCGAACAGCTGCAGAGCCGCAGTCACTAGAACGCACTTTTGGAACCATGGGGCCCAACTTGAGAGATCGCGTTAGTGTATATAAGTACTGATGGTTTTGGATGATATGGTACGCGCACACACACACCAAGCACACCCATGCACCAAGTCCTCGCCTACTACGCCCACACTCCCTTAATTTATCGCAATTTTTATAGTGGAGTCTCGCCTACATTCTCGCTTCCTTGTTATATTTACGCGGTGAACTACTCCCAAATTTCGTCATCGCCTCCTGATCCCTTTCCCCTTCCCTGAGATTCACAAAAACATCGTATTGTTACTTGTCGTAATTTCATACTAGGGTCGGCAATGATGTGAGCTGCTCCTCCAAAGACTGTTCTTCCTTTAATTACATTTAGAGCCAGTGAGTAGAGAATGTATTTATCTCTCTCTTCTATCCATTTTCATCTCTCTTGTCTCCTTTTCTCTGATTGTTGTCCCGAAACGGTCATTGAGTGAGGCTGTGTCGTGTATGATTGGCTCATAAACATTAAATACGTTAAGAGAAAGGTGTTGATTTGATGAGTGTAACGAAATATGTCGACGTTCATATAATTGCAAGGTGTTTGAAGCCTCTACGGTTAGAATTTGCTAAGTTGATGTTCATGTGCGTAATCGATGAGTAATTACTACAGCTTCTTGTTAGCTACTTTGATTGCCTGTAGTCACTATTGTAAGATTAACAGAGTACGATCATCTTATTGCTATCAGTAGAATCGAACGCAGCTTCGGTCTCTTAAAGCTCCATTGTCTTCTGATGTTGAGCTGCAATTTGGCGACTAACTCCGACGAATACCGTGAAACTAGTTTTGAAATTGCCGAATTTTTTACAGAAGCGTCCACAATGAGGCTCGAACCATTTCCACTAGATTTATAAACTAATGGAGCGTTTTGCCCTCTGCATTTTTCCTCGACTTGGATATCTTCTGAAGTGTAGATTGCGCTGTGATGTATTAATAGTGGACTGATTTTTCGTTACGCCACCCCATCATGGAAGGAACAAATTGGTAGATTTTTGAATTTGAAAATGTAGGTGTGAATCAGTGCCACGTTAGAGAAAAAGAGGAATTAAACGACAAAAAACTCGGTATAATGGAATCCCCATTATTCGGAAAGTAAAGTCGCAGCGCAAACGTCTTTCCGCGTCGCTGTTGGAGCGTTGACGTACGGCAAAAACACATTGCAACAGTTGACCCACCCACCACGGCTACTCGGCCATGCGTTCTACGCGGACCATGACGGGGTCATGATTAGTAGCTTTCGTTTCCTGCAACGCTTAGATTGGTAGCTGTAAGGCTGTTCCGAAGAGCAATATCTATGACGTACCATCACGTTTCACTGGATAATGATGCATTCTGATGTTTCTTCTTTCCCTCTTTATTTTTGTTTTCCAACATTTTTATCTTTCGTCATAATATTTATGAATCTATAGGCTTTTACGGTGTTTGAAATATTCGATGAAGTGAAAGGAAGCGCGACATGTCATAAATAAAGTACTTTGCAAGGGTTGCCTAGTAGGTGTTAGCAGCAGCACCGAGGAGTACGATAGCAACCGTATGAAGCTCAAGACGAGCCTTTTCACGCGAGTTGCGCCACAAATCGTCTCATGGATAGTGCTTTCGTGCCTTTTGCAAGTTGACTTTTGTAGCGTTCTTCAGCCCAAAGTGGAATAGTTCGCATAGTAATTGAGGCAAAGGAGCATTCCCGTAAATCTATATGAACGTCAGAAAATTTCTTATGAAAGCCAAAAATCTAGCAGCTCTAGTTCTCCTGCTACCATTTCGTTGTCTCATATTTTCTCATATATGACCTGCTTGGGATCCCTACAGCTGGATGCCATTTTTCATTTGATGACCAAAATTACGAAGTAGGAGCACATGGCCAACCTCTGGAAGATGAGTCCAATGGAAAACCAGTCCGAGAAAAAAACGCACTTTCAAAGGTTCTTACGATTTCGTATGAGAGAGATATGCATGGCGCGTCCAACAGTACATGGGTTTGTTGTTGCACTAACTGGTTTCAAAATTTATGCTGCATAAAGTTTGTAGACGATCCCCTATAAGACTTCTGTCTGTTGTCATCTGCGAGATATTTGTTGTCCATCGGTCGGCGGCAATGACCGCCCACTTGGGCCAACCATCGATCGCTGTGGGCGGGATTGTGGGTTGGCAGCCGCTTTGCCGCAAAACTGGCGCACTTTTGCTGTCATATAGCTACTTGTCCTTCGAACCGTGTATAAACTGTATTCTCTGGCAACATCGTGGGTTAAATTACTGAAATGATGCAAATTACGTGTTCAATTAAATCAGTCCTTGTTCGCCTCCCCATTTGACATTATCGCAGC
The DNA here is from genome assembly GCA_963978905.1 of Trichostrongylus colubriformis. Classification (NCBI taxonomy): domain Eukaryota; kingdom Metazoa; phylum Nematoda; class Chromadorea; order Rhabditida; family Trichostrongylidae; genus Trichostrongylus; species Trichostrongylus colubriformis. The sequence continues at coordinate 41,013,668 of OZ022260.1, forward strand.
TCGTTTTCATTTTTTTTCTAATTTTTTCTCACGACAGCAACGATTCAACCCATCGACCAACGTTATGGGTTGGTACCTCTTATTTAGCAAATGCCCGATTCGAAATCAGCTGAATAAGGCGTTAATTGGTAACTTCAGTAATCACTGAAAGTGGGAACTCTAGAATCTCTATACAACTTACAAATGATTCTAACGTTTCTTTCCTTTCCGTAAGTTTCAGCTTTCCTTTTGTTCATTTTAATTGCCATTATTTGTTCTTCACGCGCACGCTGGCGGCTCGCACAACTTAGCCTAAAAATTTGCTATCAGTGGAGTTAGGGGGCGGGGCCACTCGACAAAAGCATAAACCGCGTCAATTTCTGTTTATAAGCACTTTGAAGGTTACATTATGGCTAGCTTCAGCTAACCAAGTGAGAAAACGACTAAATTATCTTCCATTACAATATTACGAAAAATCCTTTCAACCAGACTAAACAACCAATTACGCTTATCTGCCTGAGCCTAGGGAAAGGAAATCTCTTTCCCCAAGGCATAAGCTAACACACGATGAAAAAAGCACGAATTTGCTCCATCACTCGTTCCTATGCTGAATTCGAACCCGATTCGGCTAACGCCATGACTTCCCCGCGCTCGAGCCATGGCGTTAGAGACGCATAGCACAGCGCACTGCCCCCCCCCCCCTCCTAATTTCAGTTGCACCGTAAATTTTCCGTAATTTTGCGATTTCGCGTTTCGCATGTTAAAGACACCAGAAGGAGGTAATTTTGGCCTACGGTAGAACAGACGTAGTGTGGACGAGTTCAAGTGGCCGCCATTGCACAAACTCCCTAATTTGACGCCGTGGCATGGTGCCAAGTGAGATGTTTCTTTTATAAATTTGCTTTTTCCTTTATTCTCCTTACACTGTTTCTAGAGGTACTTACATGAACGCTAATGTAGTTGGGAATGGCCACTCCACTGCGCTGGGAGTCAGGTGCTACAACTAATGTTGGACCGCGGCCCGTCTCCTACAGCGGGCAACTCGGAAAGTCGTGCGATGGTGCGAATGAGGCGCGAATACACACCGCAGCGATGCACTTTTGAATTTAGGTTTTTTCACCGATTATCGCTTCAAACCTTCTGCGTTCGTTACAAAATGCTCATTTCTTTGTATTTTTCTCTTGTTTCGGACCCCTTCCGGTTCCTTTAAGTCTATACATCTTTATACCTTTATATCTATAATCTATATATCTATATCTTTATAACTATATATCTTTAAGGTCGCAGAGTCGCATGCATAAGGCCGAGGCTATACCTTGCCACTCGTATGGATCGTCGGGACGTACGATTCGTCCGATCCGGACGATCCGCACGATGGCATAACTGCGAAATCGCAGCCGGCGACGCAAGCGGGTGCGAGCCAATTGGCAGTGGGTCGCAGCAACTTCATTAGGCTGAGGTTATACCGTGCGGACCGTCCGGACGACCCGCACGGTCCACGCGATTGAATTATCGCAAAATTGCAGACCGCAACGTGCGCTACAATTATGAAGCTTCGGAAACGAAAACACGTTATGTGAATCAACAAACAAATAAACATGTTACAAGAACACGCAATCACAAACGAATCGATAAAAATTGATGCACAATACACAGATGCACCGAACATTCAAAACTGAGTAGTGCGCGCATTTGCTGTACGTGCGTCGCGGTCTGCAATTTTGCGATAAATTAATCGCGTGGACCGTGCGGATCGTCCGGGCCGGCCGGTCCGGCCGGATCGGTCCGGACTGTCCGCACGGTATAACCTCAGTCTTACGTTACTACTGTAGCGTGGCGAAGTTTCTGCGACCCACTGCTAATTGGCTCGCGCGCGCATGCGTCGCGGACTGCGATTTAGTTATTTTGCGGTCGTGCGGATCGTTCCAATCGGACTACTTGGAAGACTCTGATGACTCGGACGATCCGCGCGAGTAGCAAGGTATAACTTCAGTCTAATTGCGGCATCAAAGTCTTAGAATTACCAGGTTTTTGCCTAATTTCAGCAGGAGAGAGGAATACTTTGAGGCTTGGGTGAAATAAAAATATACACTTTTGGGTATTGATGGTTTTGAGACATTTCAAGCATGGTATGAAGATTCTCATGGGTTTGATTTTTGTGCTGATATTATGGTCCCTGTAGAACTAAAAAGTAGTCAATTGGGGTCAAATCAAGTCGGGGGGAGACGCAACTTTGCGTCAAATTTTCACCGACGTCAAAGCTTCTTTCCCTCCTTAGGCTTAGGCTAAAGCAGATGAAACCTATGCTTTGACAGATGCTTTTTCATGTGGAAGGAGTGAATATCAATTTTAGCCTAAGCCTAGGGAGGAAAGGAGCTTCGACGTTGACGCAAAGTTGCGTCTCCCCCCCCGACTTGATTTGACCCGTCAATTGATATTTACTCTATATGCTAGGCAGCAATACCATGAGTTTGTAATGGGACAGCTTTAGTATACCAGCATCGGTAGTGGAAGGGAGAGGTGTTGTATTCCTCCAAAGCTTTACACAATGCTATTCCTGCGACCAGATGAGAACCTAGAGCACGAAGCAGTGTCTCTCCCCCACCACTAACTACAACAGCACCTTTTTGGGTGGGGGTCGATAGGTCGAATTTCCGCTTGCGGAGTCGCACTCGCGGCGCCGTCAGTACGAGCGTTGGGAATTCCGCTCAAGACGCAATTGGCTGGTACCGTGAGGGCTTTGAAGATTGCAAGTTGAAAGTTTCGGGAGTTCGCCCACCTTTAAAGATTCTTCACGGTACCAGCTCGCGTCTTGAGCGGAATTCCAAACGACTCGTACATGCCGCGCTGCTCGCCGCAGGCGGTCGCGCAGAAATTCGACCTATCGGCCCTCACCCCACCTTTTTGTGGCAGAAGTTGATCGCATTTTCGGGAATGCAAGTAAATTTACTCTCTAGTGAAACTGTTTTCTTCCAGGCACCTCACGATGTTTATGGACAGGAAAAGGCTGTGCGTTATATGCGGTGAATCAAAGGATGAGCGTGAAATGAGGAGCGCTTCCGCTACAAAAGTACAGAATGCGATTTTGATAGCATGTCTATCAGCATGTGGCGGTCTCAAGAAAGGTGCGGATGCGAAAACTGTTTATGATTGCTGTCATGTGAACAGAAGGTTCCTGTGTCATACTCACTACGTTCTTGCGGTGAGTTGTATATAAATTCTTATGTAGCAGGCTCCGCGCTGAATGCGTGCTTTCTGGCTGCACACATTCACCCAGATGGACCATATGTCTCACCCTCAAACGGTTCAATGGTAGCTGAGGCCGCGGTCATACCCACCGCCGGCAGAGCGTTGCCTTTCACAGGCAGCCTGGGAGAGTAGCTCGGGGGAGGTGCAGAGATGACGCAGGCAACGAGGCAGAGTGGCATATGCGGAGACGCAGAGATACGCAGCCACGCTCTGTCACCGGCACCGCAAAGTGTGACCGGGGCCTGACCTTTTTCGGCAGCATGCTTCCCACCGCGGGGTCAGACACCAGACGGAAGGGTACGTGACGCTTTAAAAGTTTTTTTCCTGAAAAGGCTCTGGCAATTCTGGGAGAATCTGAGAGTCCAGAAGCGTAGAGGACACGCCCCTAACTGTAAGAACGACGGGTGTGCCATCGGGATAGGAAATTCGCGTGGCAGCGTCTAACGCGCGACGAGAAGGTGCGAGATAGCGGTGTCATATTAGTCGCGCGACGAGAAGGTGCGAGATAGCGGTGTTGTATTAGTCGAGTCCTGAGCGATTACATTAGAATAAATAGCGCACCGTCATCACTTTAGGACCCATTCCATACGCTCGCACCATTTCGTCGCATGCTGGACGCCGCAACACGAATTGTTTTCCTGTTGGCACACTTACCAAAAACGGTATGCCGGTAAGGGCAAGCAATCTCACAATCACCCTGGAACAGTTTCTAGAGCGATTATCTTATTTTGAGCACGCTGGCGCAGACGAGCATCCTCAAGCTATTGGCCGCGGAGCCCACGCTGCGGGTGTGGTGCGGTGCACAACTTTCGATCGCGGCGCAGAGTATGAATGCAGCCAAAACTGACAATGCTGGAATCCTTTCACAGCAGTTACAGGGTTTGCGTTGCGACTTGTGAATCGCATAAAGCTCGCATTTCACTTGTAGTATGAATGCAGCAGTTGGATGTCTTTTGAGCACTTTCAACTTTCATAACTTTTTGGTTGTTTTTGCAGGCGAAGTACATAACCGCCGAAATGGAGTTGAATGGGAAGCAGTTTCAGCATTTTGAAGATCCAGAAACTTCTGGAAGTACAGCGTATGTGAGTGTACAAGACATACCAAACCTAATAGTGCAATTCGTGAACGAATTCATGATCGCAAATAACGTGAGTCACCTTTACGGTCACTGAAATGCGCGACTTTCACTTGATGCCATACCGCTCAGTTTTCAGATTAGTGGTACTGCCACAGCAAAGGATGTATATCATTTCATGAACGTTGCTCTTCGACGTTATCACGCCACTCGATTATGGCCGTTGGAAGAGGAGGTTTCCGCAGTCAGCCTGCTGACCAGCTCTAGCCATGATATTACTCCATACATGGACTTTACTTGTATCACTGAACCCACTTCGACCAGCAAACTGTCAAAGCAAGGCGATCCTGTTTCCTGTATACAATTTATGCGTGAGACGAATTCAACTGCTGTCGGCCCATATACATGTTTCAACAATGATATTCCCTCGCACATGGAATTTGATGGTGGCACCGCAACCTGCAATACCAGTAGGTACGAAATTAATTAAGAGCATGTACTGATGATGCGCGCTCTCTTATGGGTGAGTGCCTGAGTGGCGCACTCGCGACTGTGCGCGATCCTTTTTATTACAGTGATTGCGTTTTGCTCTTTTCAGTTCCGTAGAAGCACCCTTGATGTGATGCTCTCTTTACTTCAGGCGTTCTCTGCGAGATAAAATGGATTGTGTTATCTGTGGGGTCATACACGCGCCCCATGGCTTCAGAAATTCCCCTTCATCGAAAGTAGAGAACGCGATTATTATGGCAAGTCTGACGGCCTTCGGTCGTTATAAACCCGAAAATGTAAAAGTTGTTTACGACAGTTGTAATGTATTCAGAAAATTTATGTGCCATCGCCATTATGCTGAAGCGGTGAGTTTTACAATGTTCGTGAGAGTATGCAGGTCCTAAATATCAGGTTGAGCCAAAAGTCTCGTAGAATTCTTCAAAAAAGTCTTGTGGCGGTTCAGGAATATGGATAGAACATTCCCAAAGCTTTTTTAGCAAAGTATATCTTGACCCGCCACATTTCGTGTAGAAAGCTACAATGCCCGTAGTCGATACCCACCAAACAAACGGTGTGATCTTCTGTGGGTGGACTCGCAGCAACAAAACGACGAAAGCTTGCGACTGCATCAACGCTGCATCGGGCAAGGGATGTGCGCTACGAGACCGTGCCCAGCTGGTTCCAGCTCCAGCAACGGCGAGATCACAAGCCTCGCTCCGGACTTCGCTACTGTTGAGACGCGGAAGGAATGCTCTTCCCTGAGGCGCTAGTACAAGGCGAGACAGTCACCGCTGCCGTATACACCCCCCCCCCCCCCAGCTTCAGCAGCTCACCATCGCTGTTTGAGAAAAGCGCCGAAGAAGGTCTGCGGTCACCCTCCTTCATGACGACGCCCGCCCCTACGTGGCGAAGAGAACTCAGGCCAAGCTACAGAAGCTCAGCTGGGCTGTTCTGCCCCACCCGTATTCTCCAGACATTCCTCCTTCTTACCATGACCTTTCCCTTCTTCGAGAGGGGTGAACTGCCATGAATATGTTCTTTTTCGCCACATTTTCCCATATATGTCTTCAAAAATTCATGCCCCTTGCTGAAAGTGATTGCAGGTAAAGAAGAAGCAAAGGCTGATGACGTACACAGTCAAGGTTTTTATGGCATATTTCAGAGTTTAAGAAATAATACGGTTATTTCAGGCCCAATATATAGCTATCGAAATGGAGATCTCAGGGAAACCCCTTTCTCATTTTGAAGGTCCGCGTAATCCCACGTGTACAGCTTATGTTACCGAGCACGGCATACCACCTCGCATAGTATTATTAGTGAACGACTTTTTGATCGCTATGAAGGTAGGTGCTTCAGACTCATTCCTTTTCGTTTGACCAGGCCACTCTTGTTTCATACTGGTACTATGGTTTGTCTATGCATTTACATATGGTTAGGGTTAAGCCCAAATTATACGTGGTTAGGCTTCGGAAACTTATTCAGGTTCACGAAGCGGTCATTTGCTAGATTCTCCACTATAACAAGCAAATCCAGTGAAGCAAACCCAGAAATTGAGGGGTCATTGATCTCTATCAATATCAGCGAAGATTGGATTCAAACTGGGGCTTCGGGAGCCCATAATTCTTCTCAAAAGTGAGTGATAAGTGCGGAAAGACGAATTCTCCGTTGTTCCTTTAAGATGACCGGGGTATGTAGTACAATATCCAGTAGCGTCAAAAATATATGCGATCTTTGGTCGAAGTTCACATCTCTCGTTCGATTTTTCTCATGTTTTGAAGGCAGTTTTTACTCGCCGATACAATATATCTCTTTCAGCTGAGCAATGTGTTGGGTGGAGTGTGGAAACTCATCTAACTGAAAACTCTGAAAATCACCAAACCTTCCTAAAAATTCAGTTAGCCATAAATAGCCTATAACTCAATAATACAAGCATTATGCCAGATAGTAAAACGAAATAATGCTAGGACTTCGTCACACAACATTTGGAATCATGACACCTCTTTCAGAACTGTGGCACTGAGTTGCTCATTTCCAGAATAATTAGTTGAATGATTTTTTTTGATTTGACCTCCACTATACACTACTGATATAAAATAAATCGCTGCTTTTCCATGTTTTGTTTACATGTTTTTTATTAGCACCGTTAAGAACAGGATGTTCTCGTCTTGTAGTACCCGTCAGTGATCCGTTGGTTTTCCATGTTTTGTTATACATATTTTATCTGGAACCATTGAGAACACGAAGTCGCATTGTCTCCGTAAAACTGACGAAGGACACCCCATCAGAAACGTCAACATGAAGCGATCGTGTTGAACACAAATGAACTTATCACCTGATCACATTTACAAACTCGGAATTTCTGGTCAACGTGCAAGTAGGCCTAGAGTGCTGGCTTATGTTCAGGCTAACGCCGTCGCTACGGAAAAGGATATATGCCAATTCATGAATAGTTCTATTAGACGATACTACGGTACTCCACTGTGGCCACGCAAAGGTTCGTTGCGACCATCAGCCAAGGCCCAGGACAATGACATTCGGTATACAAGTCATGTGGTGGGCACATCGTCAGGTATGAGTTGTCCGCAAGATCGCGCTCGTCTTGCTCCAGTGAAAATTACCCTGGTCAGTTGGAAAACGATGTATGGTAATTGAACACCACCTTTCTGATCAATTGATTAAATTAACAATTGTTTCAGGGCGCACCAGTTCATGCAGTTCACGTATCTGCAGTTCCAGTGAGAACGAATACTCAGAACAATGGAGTCGTCTCTTACACGAATTCCACAGGCAGGATCGAACTGAATGCGTCAAGCCTGCTGCAGAATTCCAGCGATACTATGCCACACCCAGAATATAGCGGCGGTGTTGAGCAAAATGAAACTTGCGACATGGCTGACATCTCCCCATATATGGACTCCATCGGTGACACTGAACCCAGTGCCACAAGTAAATACTACCTCGTCCAAGGAGAAATGCTCATGAAGTTGTTTCGATTCTGCCCGGAATGTGGATGTAACTTGAATCAAACCCGGCTGAGTGCAGTGGGAACAGCGGCCATTGTACGTTATGTCTGTCCGAGGTGCTCCCGACGTGCTTCATCAATCAAACACTGGATGTGCCAGCATCATTTTGTAAAACACAATCGCGAAAAGTCCTTCAAGGGAAATGTTGCTGCTTGCGTAGCTGCGATCACTACGGGCTTGAGATACGTTGTAAGTTGAAGTTGTACATGGATACAGATGGACGACTAAAACAAGAATTGTTCAGGAACTCCAGCGGTGGACTAAACTATTGAAGATGAGTCTCCTCCGACAAGCCTTCTTCTGGAAGGTTTTCGAGTGGACAAAAAGGACCATGATCGGTGTTTATCAAGTTCAACAAGACCAATGGTTGAAAACCGTTCGCCTGTTCTACAAGGTACTCATTGAATATTTTTTACTTTTCGCTCTCAGATTCCATTGATATGGTAGCTCAAGTGGGCATGTTCAATCGAAAACTAGTCTCCACAGCATTTTCAACGGGAGAATGTTGGATCTTGTCAGTAATAGCCTGCTGTTTAAGATTCATCCTTTTAGAAGAGCGAAGGGCTTCAACTCGCCATGGATACCACAAGCAGCTGTCGTTGTGCTGGATTAGCCGCCAATACCGTTTTCAGTGACACACGAACAAAACTGATCTTGCATTCTGTTTCAGCCCACTATTCAATGACGGGTGCGTTCAGGGTGCTTATTTCTTTTTTTTTTGTGTGTTTTACGACTGATCTGTTTGGACCTGCCCACGATCAACACAGGAACTAGGCGTTTCCCGCAAAACGCGTGTGATTTCATGCTTTGGGTGTTGAACTACCCTCGGTGACAAGTTTTCAGCCTAATCGAGATTTTGACCAAAGTTCGAAAGATTCGGCGAAGCATTGCTACCGTAGTACAGAACAGATGAAAGAGGTCAGTGGCTACTGTCCGGAAATATGTGCTATTTTTTGCCATTGCAAGGTGTTGCTATGTGCAAACGTGTGGGATGTGTCTAACGTGCACATGTTCCATTGAATTTTATCGAATCTGTTAGTTGTTCGTTTGCACAAGTTAAAGTGACTATGTGCCCATGTCTACTCCACTGTCTCGTAGTTGGTTCAAAATCACATTCGGATAGTAGTCTGTCTCTAGGGCTAACTGGGCCTCCTGAGCCCGAAGATCCTACAAAATAGTTCCGCACTGAAAGGTCAGGTGTGCGTGCTAGAGCCGCCGCAGAGTCCAAACATGTTCATTACTGAAAACTAGCAAATGGGATTGGTTTAGTGCGCTGGCATCGAAAATTGCAGTCACTCCGCACTTGCGCTAGTAGTTAGGCACTGAATAGTAAAAATTCAAAAATAAAATAAAAAATGGACGTCAAGGGAGTCAAACCGAGAAACTCCTTCCCGCTGTTCTAATACCAGTTCATCCCATTACCCATTTGGACATTCAGCCGTTGCGAGTGCCCAGATTCCTGAGTTTTCTATGCCCCTAAGCAGTTACCGTAGACTCCACATTTAAGATCCAGTTGGCATTGGTTTTGGCGCAGAATTGAAGTGCGTCTCCTGATATACATATACTGAACGCCGCATCAAGAAAGCAGTGCAACTGGTCAAAATTGCTTCTTTCCAGGCACCGTTTTTGATCCCCCACCCCAAACCTGGCCGAATTTGAAACCGGTTTTTTCATGTGTGTGACCCTATGCAGAGCAAAAAAAAGGTCTACTCGTATCTTATTAGAAGAAAACTTGTTAACGACTTCCTTTCAATTCAGGTGAACCATGTGATCGAACGGATATTAAGCAATTTCACCAGCGACTATCTAGGGCGGGCCTGTCCATATCGTCTTTGATAACAACAAGTCGCAATATGTTGGACAAGGAAGTTAGAGCAGAAAATGGTTATGTACGCTATTGTCACAATCAAAAGGAGTTGCTCCGATGGCTGGATAGCAATCTCCGGAAGGTGAGGTGTTTGCTAGGGAAAGCGTGGAAAATGCGTTTGTTAGGAATAGCTCTGGACACAAGCCGCTACATGAAATTGGGCTGTTATTTCTCTTGGGGAGATAAAAAAAAAGGTACACAAAATGCAGAAGTTTTAAAGATTTGGTTTCTTCATTTTGATGGTTGGCTGTTTATGCCAATAACTAATGCAGGCAGGGCAACATCAGCCAAACTACTGCGAAATACATTATAACAAAAAAAATATTTTTTGTTGCTTGGTCCAGTGATATTTATTTCAAATAATCAGTATGGTGAAAGTTACTCACATATCTTGTTTCGAGAGCACGCCAGTGGCGCAACTGCCGACAGCGTAAGTGACCGAGTCTCATTGTTTGGGTCTCTGGCATTTTTTTTTTGTTGGTTTAGGAGAGCACTTTAATTTATGCATGTGAGCAGTGAAGCACATAGCCTATGCCACCACTGCCATCAGAGAAAATGTCTCAGATTTGGTGCGAGATAGAACCTGAATCGTCTCTTTCCACCAGTAAAGACAAATGAGATAGGTTTTGCCGCCATTAGAGCTGTACGTGCTTCTGGGCATAACTGCACACACCTGCAAAGGAGAAACCGTTGCATGCCTAACTTCAGCGCGCAGTCGTAGAGTGGGCTGATGTGCATGTCATAGATATCAGCGATCGTAGCAACTAGGAGGCATCTGCTAATTCGGGCGGATATATTCCACAAAATATTTGGAAGTAAGACTTATTTGGTCATTTTGAACTTTATTCCTAAAACATCCAAGCTAATAGGTTCAAATATTGCTGGAGACTGTTACGCCCGCTGTTTTTACATCAGTCTACGGAATAATCCAAAATTTTCACATAACTAATGAGCTAAATTGGTTTTCGATTGGATTTGGATTTTTAATATTTTATTATTTTTCCGCTGTTCGACTTGAAGATAAGAGCTGCTGAGGCTCACCGAATCCTTGTCGGAGCATGAAGAAGGGCCCCATCGTATCTCAGCCATCGGTACTGTTTGGAAATGATGATTCCCATTCAAGGTTGACTGATAAATGTTGCAGCGAGGTAAAATAAAAAACGGATTTCAAGGTAGTGAACTGTAACTTAACTGTACATGGTTGGATGTAAACTTGACGAGTTGATAGTCAATGATCCGTGTGTTAGGAATGGTTACACGCCGCGAAGAGACAGAGATGGACTACGAAAGCCACACGGATGCCACACGAATTGTTCCCATGCCCACTCAGTGCTCATTTACGTGAAAGACAAAAAGTATCCTGTGAGGTAGAGTAACTTTCGACCAAAAGTAGATCTAACAAAAGTAATCCTGTGAGGTAAGGTTACTTTCTACCAAGTGTACATTTGTTGCAAGGACTCTACATATGTCCAGGTCGTGTGTACTAAATCAAGGGCAGGCATCATCACTGCAGTCAAGTTGAATGTTCACGGCCCTCAGCTGCTACTTTAGATATGGTGATCACGAGGGAGATGTTACTCGTGAAGAATGCAGTCACTAATAAATAAATTTAGAGGAGAAGTAATGCAAAAAAGGTAATAGCAGTAAGCAGCTCAGACAAATTATCCTCTCGCATAGTGACGTTCGAACAGAAAGTTGCAGAAATTGTCAAAAAACCCTCTTCGAGAGCTGTAAAAATGGGTTGGTTATTATAGTGGGATGATTTGATGGGATGGGCTTGTACCAGCCTATTGGAATGAGCACATTTGTACCAATCAGTTGGAATAAGCACAATATTACAGGCGGCCAGACAGCTGGGTTGTGGTTCCATTTGTTTATGGGTGAAACATGTGAAGAGACATCTGAAGATTGCGATTGACGTAGGAAACAGATCTGGTTTGGACATTCCTTCGTTCTTCAATACGTGTTTGATGCATGTCAGAGGCGTACATCAATGGCCCATGGTATTAAATAGTTGTTTTTCTTTCATAAAAGGTCTCTTTATTACTGAAATTTAGGAAGAGGTTACTGGGATGCATGAACGCTGTGCCCACCCACCTTTGAAAAGTGGACAGCCGGAACCGCAAGTTCTGAGGGGACATGCGTACGAAAGTTTTCGCGACGTCATTCTCGACAAGTCTTTCCAAAAAAGCCTGAAAACTGCATCTTCAAGTAGAGGTGCTTCACTTCGCGAAATGAGAAACACTTTCAATAGGATCTATCGGCGGAAGAGGATACATTAGTAAGTATTTTTATGTTTCATAAGTGAATTTTACATTCATGGATATAAAATATGAATTTTCAGCCCCAATTCCATTCATCCCCTGTACACGACAATGTCCATCATGTATATGAATGAAAGGAGACTAGCAAAATTGACCGATGAAGTAGCAACCGAAGCGAAACGTCGTAGAAGCAATAGCCGCAAAACTGCATTCGAACGCTTCTCATACACTAAATGGACGGACCAAATTTTGGAAACGGATCTCAAATCTCGTTTGAAAATGCTGGAGATGAAATGGGATGAACCGTCATCCCAAGAGGCACTGGAGATGATGAAAGTCGATGAGGAATATGAAATAGACCTCTGATACTGATCGCTCTTCAAAATGGTGAATATACAAGACTTCGAGGATATCACGGAGTATTTGAAATCATGGACTGATGGCCGTGATCGGTCAAAGCTGACCGCTTCCCTTTGAGCATTCTTTTCTTTGAAGCGTTGTGTTAATTCTTCCTACCGAGCACCTTCACTGACTCGACACTGCTCTTCACTGATAAGTATACTTAGAGTGGATGCTGTTGCCTTACCGTATTTTAACCACACTAGATTCACCAGACTGGATGATTCACCCCACTATAGATGACTGGGTGACATAAGCCATCTCTGCCATGTTTCTTTATTCGTGAATCCCGGTCAGGGTCTGTTCGCAATGGCAAATTTGCGACTTTGGAATGCTGATGAAGTGAAATGTAGTTAATCCACTGCTTGTGCAGTGTATCTCCATCGGCTAAAAACTGTCATGCGGGAAAGGCTATCAACTCATATAACGCAAAACGGTGCGAATAATGTAGTCCATGAAGAGTTAGTACAATATTCGGCTTCTTTGAAATAAATGAAATTCGAAAAGAACGTCTTTCTATCACTGGTCATTTTTTCCAATAAAATTATATAATTGTTCATTGTTAAGTTAAGAGTGGCAAGGTTCGAAAATCACACGCGTGTCTTTACCGTTTTTACTAAAATAAATACACATATTATGCAAGCCTTGGGACATACAGCCTATTTCGGGCTTCGGTCTTTTACTGGCGCTTGATTGGGCGTGGCACGGACTTGGGTGAACGACTGTCAAACTCTTTCAAGCCGCCACACACTCACGTTCGCCACGCACTCTCACTCTTGCCACTCACCCAAGCCAACAGGTCACGCCCCATCAAGCGCAGCGAAAGGACTGAATCCTTCACAGTCATAATATAAAAAGTTCCTTGCAGCTCTGTTCCATACCCGAAATAGTGAAGGCGATAGTCCAAACAAAGACAGATCATACACTCCCATGGTGATATTGTATTTGCAACTAATTGCTAGAAAAGCACGGTTTGGTGACCCCTAAAATGGATCATGGAACGGTCTCGGTGATATGGACGAGTTCTCCGTTGAGAAGATGTATAGTCCATCTCAGAAAAACTGGCGGGGCGTGACTCTGCGAACTTGGGTGAGTGGCGAGAGTGAGAGTACGTGGCGAGAGTGGGAGTGTGTGGCGGGGTGAGAGAGTTTGATACACTTTTATACACGTTCATACAAGCCCGTGGGACACGCCCCGCCAATTTTTCTGAAATGGACTGTATCGAGGGAAAACGCGAAGGTGTCTATTTGGGCCCAAACACGTCAACAGTAATGTCACGGTTTCCCGCATTCCTTTGTTATTGATCTAAGTAGCTGTATACCTGTCCTTTAGTCACAATTGGTAATAACATATGAACCGCCTCAGTGTGATATTTAGAGCATCATTTGAGGCTTCATTCACAAGCAATGAGCTATCTTACCAAAGTACACACAAATCATAGTGGTACATATACAAGTTATCTAATGGGATTCAATCAACTCATTTCAAATTAAGTTGTCATCCACATGACGACGAGAAGGCGGCACCGTAATAACCATGGGTGTTGCGGTGGCGGCGGGAAAGCGTTCGGAGCTGAAATCCAGAACCCACAGATATTCCATAGCAGCACCGTGTACCTGGTAGGCCTGTAAATAACTGCAGGAAACTTGAGGGTCGTTGTATATATCTCAGTTTTGCTTATATCGATGCTTACTGTACGTTCTCCTTCATTTTCTAATTCAAAGATTGCTTAGTTCTTTCGTTTCTGTGTGATTTAGTAATTGCCCGTAACTTGTTCTCCCCTTGATAAAAGTCTGACGTGTATTTTCCAGGCTATGAAACAACGAAACGTTCTACGCAAAATGGGTGTAATTGTGGCTGTGGACTCCAAGTATGGCATTGGGAAAGGTAACTCCTTACCATGGACGCTACGGAAGGACATGAAGTTTTTCGCTGAAAAGACGTCGAAAACGGAAGATCCAGCTAAAGTCACTAGTTTCTTTCTTTTTGCAAGTCCAACTAATCACTTTTTGGCATCCCCATGCTGTAACGGCATGAACGATCATTATCGTGAGGTTTTTAAGGTGAACGCAGTTGTTATGGGCCGGAAATGTTGGGAAAGCATCCCTAAAAAATTTCGACCTTTGAAAGATCGGCTTAATGTGGTGATTACGCGAACACTGCCGGAGTACAGAGATGATAATCTCATTTTCAGGTAACATCAAACCATTACCTCACTCATTATATCACTGTCAGTGTTATGTATTTTATATTGTACTCTTCAGTAATAACTTCGACGAAATCGTGAAAGAGCTTATCACCGGGCCACTGTCGGAGAAGGTAGAGAAGGTGTGGAACATAGGTGGTGGAGAGATTTACAGAATGGGTCTGGAGAAGGACTATGTAGATGAGCTGATTGTTACTAAAATACAAAACGAGTGAGTATTTTACTTCACTAATTGCTATCGTTATTTACAATTTATATGCTTAACCTATTAACAATGTGTAACATCATTCCCTTTATGTGTTAGTAACATTAGCTCAGTGGCATTATTCTTACCCGTATTTAGCCAAAGGCAGTGTCGTCTCTTGAGACAACTTGCAAATATTCTGTGGAAATCAAGTTTTTAAGTTTCGATGCTGACGTATTCCTTACTGGTGTCGATTGGAACTCCTTCATTGAAGACGAATCTGCGCGCTCCGAAATTATGACTGAAAATGGACTTGAATTTTCGTTCCATCGCTATTGCCATGTCGATGATGCAGTAAATGTGAAGCACTGAGAATCACAACTGTGAAGCCTGTAGAACTTGTGCTAAGATTTCTACTTTTTGACTTGGGGCTTGATGTTGAATTTCCTTACTTTATACCACTCGTTATCATCAATGACCCTGGGAGTGACACTGTTCACATAATTAGATATCGTTCCTTCGCTCAACATATCTTAACCATTTGCCATTCACTATTCCAATTCGCTTCGAAAATTGCAGGTTTTTATCATGACCATTTTCACGCTTATCTGTAAATATTTATCACCAGTGGTTGTTTCGAAGGAGTTTTATCTGAGTTTCATTCTCTCACATCTCAAGTTGACGATGGTAGATACGCTTCAAACTTTTGAAATCATTTTTGTCGGAAAGTAACAACGGTCTGCACCATCCATGGAGTCTGTAGTTCATGGAAAATTTGTAACATATTTCCTCTTAACTGCAGTTTTTGAAGGAACCAATTTTTCAGCATGGGCCATATTTCCAAGATGATTATTAATTTATTAATTAAATCGAGAGCCGTAAGGTAAGACAAAACGAATTATTTCGAGAAGTCACACACGTATATCAGTTACCGTTTCTTCACTACAATAAATACACATTTGCAAGCCTTGTGCACTAGCTATCGTACTCCTTCCCAGTCATAATACGTGGAATCCCTCTTATCTCTGTTCCACTCCTGCTCAAGCTGACTACGTAGAGGAGCGGGTAGCCCAGACAAAGAGCACTTCCTCTCATTATACAGACATCGTAGACGATCCGAACAGAGAGTGTACAAACGAGCTGGCATGCGTGGACCGGGGTATACAACTCGAACCTGTGAGCAATTAAATATTAAGATAGAACACGTTTGTATGCTCCCTCACTACTTAATCACTCCGACTACCTCATGTAATATATAAAGCGTAGAGTGGCTTTCTCGAATTTGACAGATGAAGAAAGAATTGGCTAACCTCTTTCGTGCTGCCGAAAACATCAACAACAGCGAAAAATGGGAGATTAGAAGGAATTGATTCAAAGTTTGGACAGATGTCAAAACCATTCAACACTACATGAATCCTAAAAAGAAACAACGAGTGAGTTTCACAACGGATACCAAAAGAAGAAGATTGGAAATAAACTTTGTTGAAAAATATGGACTACCTCGGCATTTCAGTGCTCTTTTCATAATAGACTCCGATCAGTGACCCCTTCTCCGTTGGAAGCGAACGCGTGGTTACCGTGTTTTGGAATGGAACAATGAATGGGGAAACAGAAAATAGCCAGGAGTTCGAGTCAAGGCTCCTAAATGTGAAAGTCCGTGTAGGAAAACTAGTATAGCAGAGGATTCTATGGAACAAATTTGAAAAAAATCTCAGCTTACCCTATAGAGGGTCTCGTCTCCGGATCAAGTGTCGTCAAGCCAATCCTCAGATGTCCGGACCATCCTCCTTCCACATCCTCAATTGATATGAAGAAACACTCTCCTTCCAACAGAGCGCGCTCGGAAAACACTATTCCCTGAATATTTATATGATAGCAGCGACATGGTTGAAGGTAGATCTTAAGCCTTCGTATGTCATGGAAAAATGATTGAGAGAGCACTAAAAATGACAAGTTAGGTCGTTGGAGTCGACGACAGAAGCTCATTGAATGAGTGTTTAATGAAGAACGAACAAACAAGGAGTAGCGTTCGGGAGGCAAGGAGGCAAGGTAGGTGCAGAACCAGAGAATTAAAGAATTTATTCTTAAATCCTCTTAGAGATAGTGAACCAACAAGGAGGCGATGAATGGTAACAGCTTTTCAGGTTGGCACAGTTTTCGACACATGAAGTTACAGTTCATTTCGGAGCGCCTGATAAGGCGTGGCCGACGGACTTGGGTGAGAGTGTATCAACTCTCTCACTCCGCCACACACTCTTGCCAAGCATTCTCACTCTCACCCATGTCCGTAGGCCACTCCCTATCACGCGCTCCGAAATTGAGTATATCTACACAATGACAAAATCCTCCAAAAATATCCCTTGCCTTCTCAAAGCTGACGCGTCGAAGTGCTCGCCTTCTATGTTCCAAAAGCTCGATGTTTTCTCCATGAAATGGATGAAACAAAACTGGTGCTCCGAGAAAGCCATCCTCCCTCGATGTTGACGGCTCCATAGTCTTCTGAAAGGATAACTTATGATTAGATATAGATGAACACTAGAGAAGGTTAACGACGTCATCACGCCCGAGCTTCAAATCCACAAAAATAGTAAGTTACACAGAACCATGAGTAAAGATGGGAGAATTAAAAGTGCACCAAAGCAGATTAGAATCCCTATGTGCACTTTCATGTTTTTGTTTTCTTTATTTTCTGATGTAAATGTGCTGAAAACCTTGCTCTAATACCTAACACAAGTAGGTCTATGGCAATCAGCTCTGCCAATTAAGTGGCCATCCCTCAAGCAGGTGAGTGAAAACCATGGCTAAATTTTTGACTGACGACCCACACCCAAACTTTTTTTGCAAGCTACACGCAATAGTTATACATCTTTTTTCTAGCTACAATTGTTGATAAAAGATAGCCAGTCTTGGGTGATACTTGGACCGTCCTTTGGAGATTCGCTCTCAGTCACGCACTATTGGTAGAAGCTATTATTATTACTGAGCTTAGTCTATTGGTAAAAGCCTATCAACTCGAGCTAGATGACACTTACGAGGTTAGATTTGCCTCATTTCATAATATTCCCCCTTATACTGACTACTCCTCTTCAAACTTGTTGTTCGCCCCATGATTTTTTGAACTACCCGCTACAGTTTGTCGCAGACTTTACTGCCAATACAAATTCAAATCATTACTGTAAGAAAATCGAACAGAAAATATATAATAATTTTTCACAAAAAGAACTGAGCGAAAAATGTGGATGCTTTTACTGCGACACCGAACTAATATAATCAATTACTATCTCTCCAAACTTCCTCAATATCCTGACCATCTAGGAACTTTGATGATTACTAGATTACCAAGTAACAGTAACATAACTGAACTTTGTCATCGCTGGAAGACTAAAAAAGTAGATTGATCATCTTAAACCAGGGAAGTTTTTGAGTATCAGAATCATCGCCCTGATCAACAAAAAAGTGATCAGATATGCATATGAAAGAGAATTAATCTAAAGTGTACTTGTCAAGAAACGCTGCTGTGGTATTGATGTAGGGGAGCCGTCGAAAAATAGCGCGCTCCATTAAACGTCTCCGATCGATTGCCTAATCCAAACACTCGTTTTGAATAGGATAAATTTCCGTATCACCCTAGGTTATAGGTTGATCATACAGCCTTCTTCTAGGGAGTACACTTACAAGATCCTCACTATCACTTCAGATGAAGAAATTCTTCTCAAGTTCTAAACGGCAAGGAATATCCTGAATACTTCCAGCTGATCGCTAGCTTGACGTTTGTGGATTTACCCATTCCTCCAGTTTTTCCCCAGATGCCCGTACTTCTCCGAGAACCCACTTTGGTGAGATCCATCCGGCTCGGGGCCTTGCAAGTTGTATTCGCTGCGGGACCGATCACTTGTGTACACCTTGAGTCCTTCACACCTGCGTAGATCGCAGTATTGCTTATATTGGTTTTTATTGCTCGTTTTCCTTCATTTTCATAGTCTAGGGTTATCTTGTATGCATCGAGATTGTGAGTTTGCCTCCAGTTCAGGCTAGCAGCTTGCAATAATTGGACTTAATCGAGTTTTAGGCCTTCCCAATAATTTGGCACTTTTTTGTTGACCAGTTTCAGCTACGCGACATACCTCGCGGATCGCTCGGCACGGGTCAAATCAAGTCAGGGGGGAGACGCAATTTTGCGTCAAGATCAAAGCTCCTTTCCCTCCCTAGGCTTAGGCTAAAATTCATATCCTCTCCTTCCACATGAAAAAGCATCTGTCAAAGCATAGGTTTCATCTGCTTTAGCCTAAGCCTAGGGAGGGAAAGAAGCTTTGACGTCGGTGAAAATTTGACGCAAAGTTGCGTCTCCCCCCGACTTGATTTGACCCCTCGGCACTTCTGCGAGCGGGCTACGCATAAGATAATTGAACAGGGATCGCTCATCATGTTGTTTAGCGGATACAGTGTACTACGTTGTTGAATTAATTATTATGCGATAGGACCTATCCATAAGTGTTACCCATCACTTATAGAAGTTAAAGATCTGCTACGCTGATGCTCCCTAATAGTGTGGTCCATTGCCAGTTCTGGCTCTCAGCGCACAGTCTGATATCAGCTAAGCTATTGGAAGACTTGCAACGCTTCCAATAGCACGTTTTCCTTTGACGGGCCTACTCTTAACCGTACTGTTCTGCTGGTATCCGTCACATTTGCCGTTTTCCTCTGGGCTAACACCCAGGAGGCGTCGGCACCGGCACACCGCAGATGGGTGCATGTTCATTGGGCAGGGGTTTGAATAAGTGGTTGTTACTATCGCATACTTAGATTGATTCTGCTAACTTATGTTTAGTTGCACATCTCCGTGAGTGCTTTCTTTATCGATTCCCTTGTCGCCATCATCATTTGCGGATAGAGAGACAGACAGAAATAACCGAAATACAGACACGCCAAGTTGCTGGTTATATGACAGAAGGATAGCATATTATTTTCGAGTTAACAATTTAATCGTGTTTTGTTCCCAAAAAAATTTGGACCTGTAATAGATCGGCTCAATGTGATGATCTTGCGAACATTGTCGCAATATAGGGATGGCCATCTCATTATTAGTTTACAGCAGCTCCTTATTTTTGAGAATTTATCGGTGCCAGTGTGTGTATTTTATATTATACTCTTCAGAAACAATTTTGACGAAATTATGAAGGAGTTTATCACTGGGTCACTGTCGGAGAAAGTATGAAATTTACAGAACGGGTCTGGAGAATATGGAAGATTGAGTCCTCTTCAGGACTCCTCGTAATTATTGAGCTGGTTGTTACAGAAGTACAAAAATAGTGAGTATTACAGTACTAATTAATTACTGTCATTATTTGCGACTTACGTTATTTCCGATTTATAATGCTATTTTATACTACTTTCTATTTTATATTGCGTTAGTTTCGATCTATATTTCTAATATCCATATTTGACCAAAGGCAGAGTCAAATTTCTAGGGTTCGGCTCCGACATATTCTATACTGGCGTCAACTGAAACTCCTCCATTGAAGACGAATCTGATGCTTTGAGATAATGGCTGAAAATGAATTTGAATAGTCGCTCCATCGCTATTGCCATGTTGAATGATGCAGTTGATGTGATACGCAATGGGAATCGCAGCTGAGGTGTCTATAGAATGTGTGCATGGAGTTCTACTTTTTTTTACTTTGACTGTGAACTTTGATTTTTATTTTGTATATATTCCTTTCGTTAACTCGTTACCATCAACGATTCGGGTTGGCACTTTGCCATTTTTATTTTACATATTGCTCCTTCAACCATCCTAACCATCCGCCATTCACTGTTAACTCACTTCTAAAAAAGCGGGTTATGTCATGACCTCTTCCACGTTTTATCTCTGAACATTTTTTACCTATGATTTTTTTGATGAAGAATTTAATATAGTGGTATTTGTCCTAAAAACGGTTGAGGTCCATGTTATTGTGATTTTGTTCGAGAGTTTGCATTCGATTTTTGCCTGTTGCTCGTTGTTTTCTGTGATGATTATGTTACCGTTATGTGATCTTAGATGCCGAATAATCGCCGCAAGAAGAGTGGCGGTTTTAGTGCTCGTCGGGACTCTTCCACACAGAAAGAGTCGAGTACTGCCGCTGCCACTCCTGAACCCACTGTTGACGGTCGAGAGGCGTCACTGAATGGGATAACCGGCGGCGATGATGTACAGCCTCCAATGAATGGATGCGTAGCACGCAGTTCTGTTCTGAATGGAAGCTTAGTGAGTGTTGGGCATTATTCACTGTTTGATAGAGCTTTGCGTGATATGTGATGAGGGCAGGTTGTCTCGATGTGAACCCGGTTGTGAATGCGATTGTTATAAGCGTTCCAGAAGAGAAGTTAAGGAAGGGGTGTAAGCGGTCTATGAAAGTGAGTTCCCGAGAAATTCATTCTCTGACCGTTTTTTATTCTTTTATCTCGTAAAACAAAAATAAATTCAATTGCTGATATTTCAAGCCACTTTTAATGATGTCCATGCGTGCGCGAGGTTACTTGTAGAACATAATGAATATCGTATAGAACTGCCTGGAGCAAGAGTAGTAGAGATGGGATTGGATGCAATACAATTTCCAATGTCATTGTGTATTTGATTCTTCTTCATTTTTAGGCCGCCAGTTCGCAAACGGAGAGCAGTGATGTGGAGTCGCTATCGTCAGATTCATCTAGACGCAATACGATGTCATCATCAGGTGGAGATCGAGATGCTGCTCGTAGTTGTTGCAAAAATAATCAGGTAGTGGAAAGGGAACTCGTGCGGGATATGTCACAATCGTATTCTCTCACATCTCAAGTGGACTATGGCAGGTGTGTTTCCTCTGAATTTCTTCAAAAGGCCTTTTTGTATGTGATGATTAATGTTTAAGTGATGAATGTGCTGTACGCACACCAGAGGACGCCTATCCTTGCTGCTCCTCATCTGAAGCGGTGGGAGGTGGTGCATCTGAAGGTTGCACTTCTGTAAGCGGTGCTGCGTCACAAACCGAATCTTCAAGCGGGAACGGCGACGGGTTACTTAATGTACTTTCTGTGGGTTCTACCTTTCCTCTTTGTAAATATCCTGATATTTCTTCATTTTTCACAGTTGTTTACTCTACATCAGTTATGTGGAGATAGTCATGGAATGAATCGATCAAGGTGCTATCGCAGTGGGGGGCATCTTATAGAAAGTTGCTTATTTAAGCATCTTTGAGGGATCCTTGAGGGGTCATTCTGCACGTTCAGGCGTATACTTTTGCCTGAGCCTTGATGGCGGAAAGAAAGGGCTCTTTTTCCCCTCTAGGCTTAGGTAAAAATAATGCACAGTGGGATCCCCTCCCTCCCCCCTCCCCATTGCGATAGCATCTTGATCAAGCTTTATTCAACGAGAGTGTAGAGCACTCGCTTAGACCGCGGTTCGACATCGCGATTCTGCGGCTTCGCAATTTTGTCTTTCTTGCAGTGTTTCCTGTAGCTTTTTTATCTCAAAGGTGCTAATCATAAGATTTGTATGAGTTAGAAGATAATATATCGGCACGTAGGATGGAATGTGGCAAGTACATCGGCGGCAAGTCAAATCACATTGAATAGCAAAGCATCGATTTTGAAAAAGTAATCAAATATGGGTTACAAGAAAGAAATAAACAATAACAGCTATTGACAAGACGTAAAGTGACTGTAAATCAATTACAGTGGGCACATGTACGATTAAATACAACTATAATGATTAGCACGTTCATGATTTAAAAAATACCACAGAAAATCCTGCAAGAAAGGCAAAAGCGTGCTGTCTCACCGCGGCCTTATGTGCTCATTTCTAACGTTCTGTGGCTTCATAGCTTGTAGTTTCGTAGTGCTGGTTGTAATTCTGCATTGATTCAGATGTCATCGTGGGATCGCGTGGATACTATATGTGAACTGGTGTCATTCCTAAACGTGTATGAACTCCGTTTATTGGGCGCGTGCGTTGAGGGCGCAGCTCGACCAGCTTCGTCGACGCCAACAATGCGACAACATGAAACTCGATCGAACTGTCCTCAGTTCATCAGTACGATGGCTACGGAGATGTTAGTGATTGCTATTTGTTTCAAATTTCTAGTGGCTTATAAATCGGTCTTTTTAGGAGCCAGGTGCCCTATGCTTTGAAAGTGGAAGCCGCTTATAATGTTGTTTGCTTGCTAAATTCGGCAAATCGTCAGGGAGCTCACGCTCTGATTCGTTTGGTGGATCACTTGATGACGATGCGAGAAATGGAGTTAGAACTGTTATCAAGCGACGAGGCTCGCAAAGATGTGCTAATTAATCTTGGAAAACTGGGTAACTGACTTAAGATCTTTTCTTCTCGACTCTTTCACAGTTTTAGGTTTCTGAGGCAAAACCCTCCGGTTAACTGGGATAAGGGAACGCGCCAAGTTCGGGGAATGTATGCCAATAGGACGGAATATTTGCGCTGTGGCGTCCGGCATGCGACGCGATGAGGCGTGCTATACATCTCGGATCAGATGGGTCCTGAAGCGACGACAGTGCTCTGCGCTTTAATCTAGGCGAAATCGCTCCTACTCAGTCGGAACTCAGTCAGTACGGCGCCTCTATCTCTCACCGTGTGGTCGCGCGTCAAACGTGGCCACGCAAATTTTTTGTCCTAATGACACGTACCCAAGGTATAGGTAGTAATGGGGAAAGTTCTCATGCACGGGCGAGATTTAGACAACGCCGTTGGGATTTTGCTGATGATCGAGTTTGTAGTTACTACAAGGATGCTGAGATATGGGCGAGCTGCGGCGGTAACAGCAGTTATCAGAAATTAAATATATCAAAATCATGAGTTTGTAGTATTGTTGCGTTTCTTGCTTCAAAATCTGTTCGGTTGGTCCTAGATCTCGCTATATTTTTGCTGAAGTTATCTTGCAAACTTTACTTATCACCATATTTTCCAACTGTGGAGTCGACAACTTTTATGTATCAGGTTAACAGCTTTACTATGCACCATAATACCCTGCTAATGTCGAGCTGACCATTATCAATACATTTCTTCCATTCTCCCACCTTTTTTTTTGAATAGAGTTCATGAAGGTTTCATCGTAGGTTCTCACTTCTTTGCATTCACTCTACCTTGGAAAAGGTGCGCTTGGATTTCCTCTTTCGTGCTGGTAGTCAATATAATCATATAGGGAAGTTTTAGAGTCTCTCTGCTGAATTATTCAGTTATGACTGTGTTGACCATCAGAGAAGCCGACGTACGAGATTGATGCGCGCTTCAAAAAATGACGGCAAGGCTGTGGGCAGCCAACCGTGCGAATGCATTTCAAGACTGATGGGCTTGGAGCGCAATCACGGCTTGGTTTGAACGGTAATCCGGAGGACCGTGCAATAGATATATTAGGTTGTGCAATAGGCTCGTTCGGTAACAAAGTGTATTTATGTATTTGAATCGTTTTATTATCCACAAAATTCTGATATTTGTTTTTATTTTGTCATTTAGTTGTTTGTTATTCCAAGGCTTAAGAGGTGAAAACTTGCTCTGTTATTCTTCGCTCATAATGAGGTTTTCTCGGACAGTTTTATTTGATCAAAAAACCTTAATTTTAACAATACATTGATCAATGACGTATTTTCTCCTTGCAAGATTGCACACGGAACTTTTGGGAACTTGATGATTAGAGGAGAAGAGCAGGGGCCGGAAGTGCAGATTTTTGCCTCTTGTGTATTTTACTTCTCGGCTTCAAAAATAAAATAATAATACGCGAGGTTTTAAAACAGATTATTGTGAAGAAAACATGATAAAGAACCAAATGATCTGTTTCTTAACCTGATAATTTGCTGGGAATAGTTCCGATGCTTCAGAATTCGAACTTTTTTGTGATACGTTTTCATTAGCTCTTCATTACATTATCAAGAAACACTTTTTTCAGTCTCCGCATCAATACATCATCCAGCATTTTCTGTTGATCAGCGTATTCGTATGGTTCATGCCCGTGATGAAATAAGAAGGAAATTGGAACAAATCGCAGCTCGGTTGAATCCGCCTGTAATTCCCTCATCAACATCTAACGAACAAAAGTCCACGTCAACAGTCTCCAGAGTATCGCCAGTAGCTGGTGGATTTGCTTTCGTTCGTCGATTTCATGCTACTCAGCCAGATGTCAATGATCCAGATAACTTTCTCGTTGAAGTGGGTTACCATTATTTAGGCCTAGTGAACAGATTATCCAGTCTCTGTGATGATGATTGAGCTTTTGACCCCATTCTGAAGATGATTGAGTTTTTAACCCTTTTTTGAAGATGATTTGGAGCGATGGTGAGCGCACATTTGTTGGACGTACTCGTGACGATATTAATACCCTGCATCACCGCCTTCTGGACATGTTCGGTGAAGAACGACGAGAAATGAAGCAGAATCAAGATGCAGAGACCGAACGGCTGGAATCTGCATCATCCTCACGTACTCCATCTCCAACAGCGACTGATTCCAACGCTACCCCTACTCCCGCTTTTGGTTTGTACGTTTCCTTTTTCTTTATGCGCATTGAAGTCATGGTTTATGCTTCAGGAACATCAGCATTGCGGATATTACCGTATTTCTCAATGGATTGCTCTCCTGCTGCTGTTATACAATACATAAATGCTCTCTCAGACTTGCCTGCACGAATGATGCTGAGTTCAGTGATTTATGAGCAGTTCTTCGCTTCAAGACTGAGCTCCGAGGAACTTGAGGTGCGCTTTATTCACCACGATGGTGTCTGTGGAAGCTCAAACTTTTCTTGTTGTAAGTGACTGATCAGAGATAACGAAGATTTTACGATCTTCATGTCGAGAAATGTTCCTTCTCCCCACTGTCCCGTATAAGGGCCGATAAATGAATCCACTTTTGCATAGTACGCATTGCAGCAAGTGTTTTCAAGTTTTTATGATGCAGCGCTGCTTGTGGTTGTTCGTGGAGTTTTCGATTTACCTTGCAACAATAGCTTATAGCTACAATAGCGATGTTGGGTAGCCTTTATGTGGTTATAATTTGAATTATTCTGTCGGTGTTCTCTGAGAAACTTCATGTGTTTCCTGTTTTCGTAGCATTTTTTTCTTTTTTGAGAAATCCGCACATATCATCGGTTGGAGTTCGATTATTGCTATCGTTTGAAAATCAGGGCAAGGCACTGAGAATTTTTGCAAAGGTCGAAAGCATGGTACCAGCGCACTGGACTTCTTCAATATTGTAGCCTTTAAAGGCATCGGAAGGAGTAAATTTGGCAGATTGAGGTATATGAAAGTAGAGATGCTCAGCAGTGTGACAGTAAGTAGAGAAAGGAACGAAATTAAACGGCGAGAAAACCGTGAAGTAGGAACCCGAGATCCCCTCCTCTTCGCATCCCTCCCGTCACTAGCTGGGGTGGAGAGACAGGCAAAGAGGCTAAATCAGCCGGCCGTGAACGTTGTCCCGCCCTCGCCGGCAATTTGCCCCGCTGATAAATTGTAGAACGACACGCAGTAGTGCGGAATCGTGATAAAACCCCAAGCCGCACTTTTTCGATGCGAGTTTTGCTACACATCACCTCTTCTGAAGTAGTAGGCGTGTTTTCAGCGAAAACATATTTCCTGTTTTCACTTTCTCCTTACCGCTTCCGGTGCTCAAGAAGAAAGGTATCCGCCTCAAAACAAGTTGAAATTTCTTACTTCCTGATCTGGTGTATTCTCATATTCAGGTTGCCGAGCGTCCCATACGGACGGCTTCACCCACTCTGCAGCGCTACACGCATCCAGCGTCCGCTCCGCCAACGTTTCCCGTTGCTTCGGCGGCGTTATCGTACAGTTCTCGTGGAATGGGAATTCAGGTAACTGTTGGTTTGGGCCACATCCTCTCAGATATCGAATCCCTTCTTTCTGCCCTCTTCGAAGTATTGAAGTTGCAGAATTTGTTTGTGGAAAATGATTGTATGACGCGCGTTTGTAGTGTTTTGCGCCTTTGATCATGGGTGTTTGTAACAGCAATCTCACCATTTGAACCGTTTCTTCCACAAGTCAGCAGTGATGACACCTCCTTCTGTACCATCCCAAACTTCTAGGTCACCCACTGTATGCCTGCATCTTGCTCACACTGTTGTCCCATTACAGGAAGCAAATTCGGAATCAACCGACGAGGTCCGAGCTATGGAAAAAATACCTCAGGCTCAGGTATACATGAGTCCCACATGTAGATTTTCTTGAGGCTGTATTGTGGCGCGTTTTGCCCATGATCTGCTAGATGTGGCTCGATAAACCTTTGTTCAGTACACAACATGGAAACAGAGGCTTGGTGTGATTAGAGGTTAAGGTAATGTTAGGTAAATCCACGCTTGTTCACTGGCAGATCATGAGCACGCCGAAATGCGGCTCATGATTGAAATGTCGTCCACACGTTCTTTTACCGTGATCTTGCGCGTGCTTGCATATTCCGTTTGTCTTGAAGGGAAATGTTCTGAAATGTTGTCTGTGGAGTTATGATTTTTTCAAACTTGGCTGAGATTTTACACAGGTTTATCTATTCTTATATGATTTATGTATTTTCCAATCCATTGTGTGTTCATGACGAAAGTATGATCTTTGAATATTGTTCTGTCCCGAAGCCTCATGCCTGTCTATAAGTGTAAAAACCATGTGAAGCTCAAAAATTTATTTCAGTTTCTCTGCGAAAAGTATTTGAATCTATTGGCGAGATATCGGTGCCTAGTGTCTTTCCCAAACCTGAAATAGAGCAATTTATTTCATTTCGCGTTGACAGTTTTTGAAAGTAGCCAGCAGATTTGTCCCACTGACTATGCAAAATGGTGCCATAAACATAAATGTAAATGGTGTTAGTGAATGTGATGTATCAGCATAGTCGTAGTGCTGCTCAAGAGTTACATCAGAGTGCGTTATCCAACTCTGTTCCACTCCCATCAAGACAGGAAAGATAGGTTACGTGGCAGCAATAAGTGTGGGATGCAAATCTGCTGGTTACTTTCAAAATGTCTCAATATATGCAATAAAATAAATGGCTCTATTTTGGGCCTGAGAAAGGCGCTGGGCGCCGAAATCTCGCCAGCGGGTTCAAGCTCCTTTGGCAGTATTTTGTGGAACCTTTTGAGAATCTGAAGTATCAGGGGCCTCATATTGTTTTCACGGGGGTGTATATCGTTAGGTCAGGATTTCGCGTTGAGGTGTCGCTCTCGCGGCGTCATCAGCGCGAGTTGCGCAGCCGGTTTCAAAAGACTCACGCAGCTCAGGATGCAGCTAACTGGTAGTGTAGGTTTCCTCAGGGAATAGTACCAAAATAATTTAAACAGAGTAGGTCAAAGTGCTATCGCAGTTAGCGGAAGGTGCAACCCGTAGAAAGTTGCACGCCAAGCATAGAAGGAAGCGTTTCCTTCCTTCCCCTCCCTAGGCGCTTAGGTGAAAGTGAGGTTACTCCTTGCGATGCGTATACATCGCCCGGTCCGGACGATCTGGACAACCCATACGATCCGCACAATCGAATTATTGCAGAATCGCAGACAAATCGCAAATAAACACGTTACAGGAACACGTATGACGAGTCGAAAAAAAAATTGGTGCACTATAACAGACGCACCAAAGCATTCAGAAGCTGGGTAGTGCGCGCGGTTGTAAAACGGGTGTACCATTCTGTCAGGATTTCGCACCGTTGCATGCCGCAAGCGAAGTGATGCGGACGATGTAAAGGTGCCGTGTTGTTGGGTTTCAAAACGATTACAATCAACAGTGTATGGCCCTCCTAGCATTACCGTGTATTCGCTCTAAGACCCAACTACAGCGGCGCGCATAACTCGCACGGCGTTAATCGTGGTGTGAAATCTGGACGTAAGGGTGCACACCCAGGTAAAACTAGCTCTGGGGGTCCCCCCCCCCTCCTCTCACTGCGATAGCACCTAGATATAGAAATACTTCAAACAAATGCCAGTTCAAAATAGCAATACTTCGGATAAATTGAGTACTGACTCTCGCACATAAAAAGGCCATGGTGGTATAACAAATAAAAGTAACGGTAACAATAACATAATATTATCTCTATTTATTGGGTTGAGGAATAAGTCCCCGCGGTTTTTTTAAACCCCGTTTTTCACAATGTTCCCTCCATCTTTCGACGAAGCTTATATACGTTTTCGATAGAGCTTTCTCTGCTCTACAAAATGCTCGTAGCTGTTTTTCGATTCCTTCGACTACCTAATATTTATGAGGTTTGGAAGTGAAATTAACTGAAGGCAAAAAACTGGCACTTGCGCACCTTATCTTTCTCGTCTGCCATCGAGTTAAAAAAACGGATGTGTATATGATTCGATAGAGCTTTCTCAGCTCTACAAAATGATACTACTTATTATTCATATCGCTCAACTTTTTGTTGTTTTTAAGACTCACAAATGCAGTACTCGCAAAAGTGTGCACTTTCGTTATCTTCTCTTCCCCGCCTACCAGCGAGATCGAAGTGAACATCCAGGTATGCATTCGATAGAGCTCTCTTTGCTCTATGAGATGACACCACTCTTCTTTGTATCCTCTCACATTTTAGCATGTAGGAATAAACTTCCACCTGTTTTTCAATCTAAAATTGCATAATGAATATGAATTTCTTTACAGCTTGTTCCAAGTCATTCGATAGAGCTCTTTTCGCTCTACAAGATAGTGTTCATGGTTTTCGTTCGAATTTAATTTTGCCATCTTTTAGATCATTTAAAAGTCGGCGAAATCAAGCATTTTCGACCAGATGTGTCGAAAATGCTCGATTTCGTCGACTTTAAAATGATCTAAAAAATAGCAAAAATTGATTCGAACAAAAACCATGAACACTATCTTGTAGAGTGAAAAGAGCTCTATCGAATGACACAAAACAATCTGTCAAAGAAATTCATATTCGTTATGCTATTTTGGATTGAAAAACAGGTGGAAGTTTATTCCTACATGCTAAAATGTGAGAGGATACAAAAGAAGAGTGGTATCATCTTATAGAGCAAAGAGAGCTCTATCGAATGCGTACCTGGATGTTCACTTCGATCTCGCTGGTAGGCGGGGAAGAGAAGATAACGAAAGTGCACACTTTTGCGAGTACTGCATTTGTGAGTCTTAAAAACAGCAAAAAGTTAAGCGATATGAATAATAAGTAGTATCATTTTGTGGAGCTGAGAAAGCTCTATCGAGTCATATACACATCCATTTTTTGAACTCGATGGCAGACGAGAAAGATAAGGTGCGCAAGTGCCAGTTTTTTGCCTTCAGTTAATTTCACTTCCAAACCTCATAAATATTAGGTAGTCGAAGTAATCGAAAAACAGCTACGAGCATTTTGTAGAGCAGAAAAAGCTCTATCGAAAACGTATATAAGCTTCGTCGAAAGATGGAGGAAACAATGTGAAAAACGGGGTTTAAAAAAACCGCGGGGACTTATTCCTCAACCCAATAATAAGGAGTTACGGATGTAGAACTTCGATGTACGTAATCACTCGCGAAGAAAACAACTCGCCGCGTCGTTCGTCGCGTGTGGCAGCGCGAAATCCTGACCCAATTATATACGCCCTTTCCCCACTAGGAAAATATGAAAAGATTATCATTTCTGTGCGTTAGCATCTATAACTGAATAGAAGCTTAAGGTTGATATTATTTGTAATACAACTGAACCTGTTTTATCTTGAACTTGCCATGATATATACTTACTCCTGTCTATTTAGGTGCAGTTTCCGTCATGTAGTAACTGCGCTGGTCCTCATGCTTTTGTTCAGTGTACTAAAGACACTCCTCTGCAGAAAGACGGTGAGTCTTTGTAGTTTTCTCAGGTGAGCTGCTAACCATGGAGGTCCATCAGTACATGGTGCTTTTCTAAAACTTTTTTCCGTTTCACTGAGGCACAGACATGAATCAAAAAACCTGTTTCAAGTTGGGCTGGATGGTTTTGGAAGCGTCGGATTTTTGCAATTTTTCGGTTTTCATGCTTTCATGTTCCTGTATGACCGCACATGCAAACTACATGTGAAATTCTTTTTTAGTTTGCCGGGGCTCCGCTATTCCCAGCTTTTCTGTGTATTTGACGACTGTTCTGTTTCTGTCGGTTTAGACCCGCCGATTTTTGTTTGCTAACCGATTTCAGGAAATATGAGCTATATTTCACCATTGCATGTTATTGCTAAGTGCAGCTCGCGAGCAAGGTGTTCAACCTGTACATGTTCCATTGAATTTTGTCGAAGCTGTTAGTTGTTCGTCTGCACAAGGAGAAAAGTGACTAGGTGACCATGTTCGCCTCACTGTTTCAAAGTTGGGTCCCAATCTCAATTTAATAGTGTGCTCCTTGGGCTAATAGTGCTCCTGAGCAGGAATGTCTCGCTGATTTTGCGCGGAAACTCATGGCTGGCGTACTAGAGACGCCGATGAGTCCCAAGTTGATCACTGAATACATGTAAATGGGGTTGGTTTGTACGCTAGCAACGAGAATTGCAGTCACTTCGCATGTACACAAAAAAAAATTAAGCACTGGACAGTAAAAATCCAAAAAGTGCAGAAGTCCTGTAATTAGGGCGAGCCGAACCATGAAAGCCCTCCCTGCGGCTTGAATGTGAGTCAACCTCGCTATCCGTTCAGTCATCGGAGCGCTGCCATGGCTGTGACCCCTGAATCTCCTATGGGTTATCCATGCCTTTTTTTCCAGTTACATAGGTTCCTTTTCATTTTGGTTTCACTATGCTTTGGTTTTGGTGCAGATTTGAAGAGAGTCTTCTAATATGCATATGCTGAATGCCGTAACTCAGAAGCACGGCTGGAAAGTGGTCGAAATTGCTTTCTAGCCACTTTTGTCACTCATTTTTGATCACTCCAGAACCATTTAGCCGAATTTGACACCGGTTTTTCGTTTCCTATATGTGACCCTACAAAATGCAAAAAAACCGTTTCAAAAGAGCTCACGATGGATTTCATTGCCAGGGTTTTGTAAACGTAAGTGCGGTAGTTTTGAACTAGTCCTCCACCACACATCAAACTGGGTCAGTTCCTTCTCAGTCGAGGTAAATAGTGGAACCATGGCCTTTTGTTCGATTTTTAGCGAATAGTAAACTGCCTCTTATTTTCAAAGGAGCCATTGCTCACGACCTGTCCATTTGATCGGGGCGGGCACACACTCCTCTAAGGACGTCGGTATTAGCGTCTCCTGCATATGAATACGACTAAAATGCTAAAAGCGTGGCATTCGCAATATCGATCGCTAAAAATTCTGTCGCCTCTAGTTAATATGATGAGTGCTATGCATCTTCTGTGTTGATCCGACAAATATTACAGGTGTGTTCCGATTGGACTTTGGCGGTGGAGTTCACGACAGCACTTGCCCGAATTGTTCGGCTGTGGCAATGACAGCAGCAGCAATCGGTCCGCGCCCAACGGGTGTCGAGCATTTTCCAAATCTGCCACCTGGGTTGATGCCACCACCGGCAATGATGCCCTTAGTGCCAGGTATGCCGATATTGGCACGGCATTTTTCACCGTACGTCTTTCATCAGACACCTCCACCAACATCTCAGCCTCATCCACACTTATGACATCGTCCCCATAATTAGCCATTTTATGGAGATTATCTAGAGTTTCTAATCGATACTAGTCGATGTAATTGCAATGGGTAGTCTGTCAACCAAACTAAAAGGCCCAAGATCAAAACGAGGGCAAGTTTTCCACAAGTAGTCAAATTGGTGCCTGGTCTTTCCGCGAGCTGCTTTGTGTGCATACTACAAATGGATTTAAATTCCCAGCGTGACATCGGCAGCATGCCGTAGCGGAGATAGGATCAGGCGTAGTTAATAAATTTGCCCATATTTGGCAATAACAGGTTGTCAACGCTGTGCATGATGGCGTCTGTAATCTAGCACTCTAGCTATGCATTATTCAAGCAAAATGTGAATTTTATTCAAAATATGTTTTCAACTTTTTTTTCTTGGAAAGTTGCTATCTCTTCCAAACACATGAATAGGAATTGGTGAGCTTTATTTGTTCACATCAATGACGTATAGGTGCTATTGAAAGTAGAGAAAGTGTTAATCACATGAGCAGTTTCTAACACGTCTCTATACTGTACCATTTCCATATTTATTTGGTAAAATTTGTGAAGTCGGATCCTGTTAATGGGGGGAATGGAAAGATACGAAATCAGAATGCAGTGATCATCATCACAGGCATTAACGTCGGTGATGTGGTATCAGTGGTTGGGCGGTGAGGTATAAGTGCTATGTAGCTTAATTCAGTAGAGCGTTTGTGGGTTCATGGTCAACCCCTCTCAATTGTGGTTCGAAAATTTTAGATGGACCCTTGTCAACTGATTAGTTTATTGATTAGTTGTTCGCGTACGAATCCTTGTAGTATTCGAGACTCTGCTATTCACCAGATATTCAAGGGCTATAACCAAATGGTACGGCTATTTCTTTAGCTGCGTCTCTTATGGG
This sequence comes from Trichostrongylus colubriformis, assembly GCA_963978905.1. NCBI lineage: Eukaryota > Metazoa > Nematoda > Chromadorea > Rhabditida > Trichostrongylidae > Trichostrongylus > Trichostrongylus colubriformis. The sequence goes on from OZ022260.1 coordinate 41,046,838, forward strand.
AAAAATTACAGACAGAGTGTTGGAAATTGCCAAAAATTAGCCTGCCCCTTTGGAATCGTCATTTAAATAGCAGCTAACTTCGACGGATACTCAACTAAGCAAATCACCCGAACAACTTAGCAGGAAGGACGGTCGGCCACGTAGCTTCGTAGTGATCGGTCTACTTTCAATTTGATCAGTTGTTTTCGCAGTCATTCTGTACCGCGTAACACCACGCATTATTTTTCAACGGTAGTAAATTAAAAAGGGCTCATCGCTGCGACAAAAGCTGTCCTTTGAATCATTTCGTTCGCTCAAGTGTGCTACAGTTACCTTACTCGCTTGATATGAAGGGCAGATTAATCCGTATCAATTACAAGTGGGCAAGTAACTTGATCCGACTGTACGCTTGTCAAATCCCGGTATTGTCTTTCCAGTCAGTTGTCTTCGTTTCTTCTCGCCCAGCATTATTGCTCGATTAATTCTCACGTGATTGTCTTATCAGCCGGCAAAATTCAGTCCCATCCTATGTTTTTTTTAAATTTTCGCCGTTGTTTTCATGTTTCGATATCGTATAATGCCTTTGCCAAAGAAGATGACGACTGTCCGGCTTTTCTTTTATTGTGATGTAAATGGCGTTGCAAAATATCCACTTAGAAGTTGATCGTTATCCGTGGGTTGTAGATCGCGATCGCGGAGAGGATGTTATGCCTAGCCGAACCCTCATTGTTAACTGGTCATTCATTCATCTAGTTCTATTTTCATTTTGTTCAACACATAATTATTTGTGATCACTGATTTAGGATGCTATTTTTCAACACATTGTTATCAAATGTTAGCCATATTACTGAATGCAGCATGCGCATAAATCATGTGGTGCCGTTGTAATTGAAACAGGAATATAAGAAACTCTCTGCTACTTGATGTGTGTTCCATTACGTCAGGTTTTCGCACAGCGGTATACGAGCTATGGGTGTCGCATTAATTGGCTATTACGCAATCAGGCCGCATTCATACTTCGCGGTGCCGGCGACCGGGCGTGGTTACGTACCTCTGCGTCTCTGCCTGTGCCACCCTGTTTCATTGTCTGCGTCGACTTTGCATCTCCAAGGTGCCACTGTGTGTTTTCGAATGCGGCCACGCGTTGCCTGCGCAAAGAATGATAGGAATGAACACAGCCTCAAACGGAAATGCTAGGGACGCTGTATGTAGTTCCCTTAAAATCGCTTAGAACCCGATGACATATGGCATCCCTGGCTCGCACGCTGTTGTGTGAAATTGTGATATAAGGGAGCCCACCTACCTGATCAGGGATCGCTTTATCGATTACTTGATGTAAAATCAGTTTCTGATTCTCGGGTTCACCCAGCTCTAACGGCTTTTCTGTGGGTTTCATTACACAGTAAGACGATGGACACGACAGCCCCTTCAAGATCCAACTAGTACAGGGCCCTAGCTAGCATTCGTTCTACCGCACTCCGTAGTGCAGCTGAAATCCTGCCTTAATGACGCCTATCTTCAGACAATGTTTGGAATTTCGAGAAGTTCAAGATTTATTCGTGTCATGAATTCATTCTGTAAAGTCAAGTACAAATTACCGAAATCTTCCTATGAAGTCCTCTTATTCGTTTATTTATGAACTAATATAAATCCAATATGAAATCTTTTACTCTCTGCAGCTACCAATACCACGTTGCGATTGAAGGATGGGAGAAGACTTCATCGAGAAGTCAGCATCTGCTATAAAAAAATGATGTACACATTGCACCTACAGATAGCTGAATTAGGCAGAGTCCAAACTAGTCAATGTAAAGAAGGAATGTGCAACAAGAAATATTAAATGACAAGTATACATTTCAGCTGATGTTATGAAGCACAAAGAAACCACTGTCTCGTCGTACAGTGTGGTCGTGTCGGGCTCATAGGACCTGTTTAGTAGGACCCGTCTACGAAAATCTGAGTTATTTTCACTAGGCGCTCCACAAAGTTCCATACCAAAAATACAAAATCTGGCAGGTAGGTGGGGCCGTGGCGGCTGTGAAGCAGACCGGCGGCGATCACGTCAGTGAGGTAAACAAGTCAATATTGCACATAAGACTTGAGACTGCGTCCCTTCCCACCGACAACTGTTGGAGGGATACTCGGTGGGAATTGGGACTAATTTCTGTTCTTTCAAGTTTTTGCGTTGTGACGGAAGAAATTTTTTGTGCTCTCTCTGTTTCTGTACAAGTAATGTATCTAGTAGTGGTTTTGGGAGAAATTAATAGAATCATGCAACTTTCCGTGCGATTCCTTTAATGTGTTTAGCAGCCTGGACCCAACATGCCAACCACAAAAAGACACTAGCGAAACGATGCAACTGAACACTGGTACTGACTTCTCATCATTGCTCCACCTCGAGAATAAAATCTGACTTTCGACATAGACAGAGTTTTCTATTGTTGTTCACATAAGTTATACTAAAGACTATTATTAAGAGCGAAGAAACCAGTACCGGACAAAAAACCAATATTTGGCTCGTTGAGCACAAGGAACGGCATTTGATACCCGCCATGCGGTGTAGGCAAAGGGGTACGACCGGTCAAAGTTACTCGGTTATTACGACGAGCAGCATAGTTGCCTCTATGCGAAGGTGCTGCACCAAACGAAGGAGAAGCGAATCGATTCCAGTGCCGATCGCGAGTAGTCTCACCATTACTTCTTTCTGGTGTTCGTCCGCGATTCCAAGGAAGAAATCGACGGCTGCTTCCAAGGTCTGACACAGCATCAGTAGTTCTAGCCGACGGTGATGCGGTCTCCGTGACATGTGGATCGGTGCTGTGAGGATGCGCAATAGAATTCTCTCGTGTAGTGTTTCGTCCATTTCTATGAAAACGCCTTCTGCCGTAGGAAGGACGATTGCTGTGATTAGCCGAACGGCTCCTGTCGTAGTAGGCATCAGAATCGCCTCCTGAAAACAATATCCAGCAGTACCTTGTAAATGCACTGAAATAACCGCCCCATACGTTTAAAATTGCTCACTCGATTCAGAGGCTGGTTGCTGTGAATTCATGATATCTTCAAAGCGTCTCGCAAAAGAGAACGGAGCAGTTTGAGGGCGCCTCGTTTGACGAGCTCTGTTTGTATGTAAACCGAGAAAGCGCATAGCATCCGTCACACTTGTATCGTTTCTACTGCAAAGAGATCGATAGGACAAAGTAGGAGGGATATGGATATTTTCAGAGAAGGAAAAAAACCGTGCGTACTGGCCAAGCGCATATTGGTGACGCCTTCCCAGCACATGAGTCTGATGACTGTCATGATTTGTGGGCAACCGACAGTGGCAAAGACTGCAGTATGAATAAGAGCCAAACGTCCCATCGAATGTCTAAATAACTTAGTTTGAACGCAAAAATTATATTCATACAGGAAAACTTCTAAACACCCAACCTCCATCATAACCTGAGTGCTTCGGAAAAATAATGATTGTCTAAACCATTAAACGTATCGAAGAATACCTACCGAAATGTGTGAGAAAGCGGATTCCTCTCTCGGATTGGGTTCAATGGAAGGTGAGAAATTTTCGTTTTCTTGCGATGACGCCTCACTGGCACTGACGGCTGTTTCATGACTGGTTTCGCTCCCGAATAAAGAAAAGTCGGAATAGGCGTTTGGGGGGCTGAAACTTTCGTTAAAAAACGGTATGGGACGCGATGAATAGAATGGCGAAAATAAAATAGTTTTTATAAATGTATGAGAAACAAAGTCTGCCTCGAGTCAAGGAAATCTAAGTTCGATATAACGTACGTGTCCGAGTCAAGGCCAAGGAAGTCATGGATGCGATCGAAAGGGTCATCATTAGCGGTACCCGTTCGTACGTCATCGTAAACCCTTCCAATACCAAGAAAGTCTGTCAACCTGAAAATTAAAAAAAAAAAATTAAGAGAGCAGTTGGTGAGACGCCAACATTTAGTGAAGGAAACACATAACATTCAGCAAGTAAAGCTTTTCGTACCCTGAATAGCCATTGAAAAACGGAGGCAACGATGAGCTGGTTCGAGATTTCTGAAAACCAAGTCGATGAGCATTACTCTATGCAGTAAAGGAGGTTCCTTCAAAAACGCAAAAAAGCATCTTCCACGATAAAGGGGTGAAACTGACCGTGGGACTCTAGAGTTTGAGGCTACAGCGCAAGCAGCACCATTCTGCATTTAAATGATCGCTATTCTGAGTTGCTTACAATTCGAGGTAACGGCTTGGACGCGAAACTCCCCCATTACTACTTTTACTAATATGAGAACTAGCGAATGTTTATGTATGGAACGAACCATTTTTTTGGTATGCAACAAGTGGCGTTTCGTCATATCCCAACGTGATAGAAGGTCTGCCGAAGCATTTTCAACTGTACGGAGTAGACGATCAAATTCTGGAAGCATGAAGGTATGATCGAAAGTATAAACTATATCAATATAAAAAAGTACACTACAAGTATGTATAATTGCCGTTGATGGTTATTGTAGCTGCTTACCAGTAGCACAGGGGTGTTCCTCATTTTGACTCATGCTGCTAAGACGGTCCAATTGACTCTCAAGTAATGATGCGACTTCGTTCATGTGTTCTATAATTACCGATTCTTTTTTCATTAGATGAGCTCAGCTAAAATTCACGAAAATCACCATCAATTTGTTCGCACACTGCTGTGATTCCTGGTGCGATCTCTTCAATTTGAGCCGTAGACTGTTGCTGCTCTTCAGTCCTATTTGGGTCCGAGTCAGTGGATATTAACTTCATCCTTCGCAAAACTTCTACAATGCAACATCCATAGGTAAATTGAAAAAATGAAACAGAAAAGGAGAAGATGGAAACTAACGCAAAAGTTGAAAGTTATTAGGTAACGAGTTGATTGGTCTACGAGTGACTTTGCGGCAAACTGCACAAATCGGAAACGGTGACGAGCCATACTTCTGCCAACTATTTAGACAAGTAAGGCAATTCGTGTGACCACATGACAGAACCTTCGGAAGTCGTTCGGAATCGTTATATAGCTGAAAATTCACACTTCATCCTCTTTCTCGCTAAATTGTAATTTCTTTTTGCGACTACTCGAATAGTTGCAAATACTTATCATACTGCATTTACTACAGGAACGAATTATATATCTGAAATCATTGATAGTATATGGAGTCAGCTGGATGGTCAAGGAGCCATCCAGTGCGTCAGAAGAGTGATTTTTCAGTTGAACCCACTATCCACCGTAATAAAGGGATTATTCTTCCCCCTTACGTTCAAATATCATGAAAATAATACTAACCCGTTTGATATGATCCATTCAATATTTTAAATGCTTCCAAGTTACCTGATAACATATTCCACATGCGTGCAAATCAACTAGTGTAGTAGACTTGACACTATTATTGTCAGAAGCATTTTCGTCCACAGTGGCAACGATGTCAGTATCAGTCTGATGTGTGGGTTTGTTTTCACCTTCGGGATACTTCACGATTTCCTCACTCATGACGACAAACACGCACACAATTAAACTAAAATATGGAAATAGTGTATCAAGAGCGGTATTAACTCGCAATTCCACGAACGACGCAAATATTAAAGAACCTTTACCCTTGTACATTACAAGAGGCAAGCATTAGTTTTGTTTATAAATTTGCACGCTTCGGTCCATAATCGAAAAGGACTGACGGACAGTAGAAAAAGGCAAAACTCCAGTTTCAGTTGTAACGAGCAGACCCCAATACGATCACCTAACCAGCTTCTGATCGTGGCTATTTCTCTCCAAGTACTGCCATTTCTTTTCCTGCGCGCGCGTGGCTGCGTCGCGGTTTTCTCACTTTAGCGCATAATATTGTCACGTGAGGAATTTTACGATGCATGTATCGTGTTTGGGAGACCATTTCAGTGAACAGATTGGAGTCCTCTCCAAGTTCTGCCACTTCACTTTCCCACTTGCACACACATTTCCATGCAATCCGGTGTACGCACACTCGTACACTACGTCCTTTTGAAAGAAGGACTTAAAAGACGAATAACATTCTCTTCTGTGCGGTTGCTACTTGTATGAAATGCCCACGATGCATGAGTTGGTGTTCAGAGTTGAGCTGATTTATGTGTTTTCGAAATTCCTTTCTTGAATTCATCCTTTGTGACTAGATGCTTATCATGGAAACTTCTGTAAAATTTTATAATTCTGACACTCGTGACAGTGATTTCTGTGAGTGACAGTGGCCTCTAAGACCCTATCAGGTAACGCGATATGTGATTTTTTCATGTAGGTGGTGTGGATTTAATTTGAATGTTAGCCTGTGCCTAGGGAGAAGAACGGAGCTCTCGGGTGGGTGACCCGTTGCCACGTACATGAATTGGTTTCTCACGTGAGAAGTGGTTCATTCACGCGGAGCTCCTTCCCTCTCCCTAGGCTGAGGCTTAAAACTGATTTGTTGGATACCTTTTTATGTGAATGGAGTGAATATAAAGGAAATGGATATGAAATGAAAATGAGCACACTAAAAATCCTGAAAATGAATTGTAATTCCATGCAATTTTAGTGAAAAACAGTGATTACACAAAAAAGTGTGCTTAAATTTGTTAAGTACAGTACGGAAACTGCTGTTGCGATGCTTTTTGTATTCTATAAGCACAACACACTAAAAAAATGGCACAAGGGATTATGAAAAGAGCCTTTGGTTCACTGATAGTTCTGATTCAAAGGTTGGTGCTAATGTATTTACCTAGTTGAGCGCGCACACTCCACTTTGCCCAGCGTCCATCGTTGCTTTTGCCCCTGTTATAGTCTAAGCCTTAGTTGAGGGATAAGTCCTCGTCTCTTCATGAGGCTCACTGAAGGTACACATAAGTCAAGAAGTCAATGATTATAGGATGTATCAGGAGAAACAACGGTGTAAATGAGACCGCTCTAACTACATTAGCATCCAAAATTTGTTATTGCTCAAATAAAGCCCCACAACCGATAAGGTGCAGTAATCTTCTGTCAGGTGTACTTGAAATACATATTTCTGCGATACTCCATCGTACTTCCATAGAGCACTTATGCACGTCCAACAAAACAAGCTGGGAAGTATAATATGATTGTGCACCTAGTTCTCGGAAGAATTTACAGTTTAATGATACACAACGAACTTCTACACATCTAAATTGCAGTCAAGACCGAACTCCAAACGTTCACTGAAATGGTCTCCTAAACACGATACATGCATTGTGAAGTTCCTCACGTGAGAATATTATGCGCTCAAGTGAGAAAACCGCGACGCAGCCACGCGCGCGCGGGAAAAGAAGTGGCAGTACTTGGAGAGAAATAGCCACGATCCCAGCTTCTAAAAAGAGGCGGGGCCACGTTGTGGTAAAGCACCGCGCTATGGTCGTTCCCCGTGGAGCATGTTTACTACGGAAAGATTTTTTATACAATATGGATGGGTTTTGGAGAGGTTCCTTTTTCTGATTTATCAAACCTGTCAAGATATAGTTTCAGCAAAAGGATCATCACCTCACTTATCATGCATGAAGGAATTCGACTGTATCACTTCCAGATGATGGTTACAATAAAGGCGTCGAATTACACCTCTGTTCTGATCTTCCCCTAGCTTTTGCTGAACTACTGAACCACCTTAAATAATTCTGAATGCAACACAGTGCTGATAATAATATAATACTGAACCACCGCCTCACGAATAGGTAAATCTCAGAGGTAGAAAAGAGGTAAGCTAACCTCTTCAGTGTCCCGCGCCCACAAGGTGTTGATTCATGCGCCGAGAAACCGTGTCGTGGCAGGCGAGCATTCTACCACTGATCCACCGCCAGCGCGTGAATAGTGTAAAACATCTCTCAAAGTCTCTCGCTCTCACAACTGCCTGAGCCTAAAAAGTCTTTCATTTCTAGCCCTTATTTCTCAGCAGCTGCTAGGTAGTATCAGAGTGACAGCAATGCCAGCGCTCGAGCCATGTCCATAATTCTCAATGTAGCCCTGTTAGCATTCATAGACAACTACGTTCTAAATGCGGTTGAACTTTTGCGGTTATGTATCTCGCAGCATCGCAAAGTCGCAAGGCGGCCGCCTTTATACTCTGCGGTAGCGGCTATGAATACCAATGGTGGTACTCGCTGCCAGAGCCGGCAATGACGCAGAGTGCGATATGAAACACTGAGATCGGACCGTGCGTCCTTCAACCCACACTGCCAGCACCGTCAGGAGGTACCGCGAAGGAGGATCGCTGTTCACCGTAAAATCGCACAAGCGATTCGTGTGCCAATGCCACTTCTCGCGCTCCACTTTCAGACAGGGTCAAGCCTCCATTGAGTAATCCTCAACGGAGGGGGGTCGTATTTGGTCCGCTAGGAGGGGGGGTCGTGATTGTTTAGGTAGGCATTGATCAACAGAGTTTCTAATGCTGAGGGTCCAAAGTGTAAGAAGAGAAATGATATCACCATAGACACCTCATGCATGGCGCGATCCACAACGAAGCCAACCAATGCCAATAACCCTTTCATTGGTAAGCCGGCACCGAAATCACGTACAGAGACACCTCCGAAATTCATCAATTAACCGTGGAAAGCGATATCTATCAACGGGTACCACCGTGGATGGACACTCCAGAAACAATGGGATGAAAATGAAAAATTAGCTGATATGGAATTCTTTCATATCTTACTACGATTGCAAGTACGTAATCTGGTGTTAGCGGTCACTATGCGGACCGCAAAAACGTTTGTATTCATTGAGAATGTGGATAAAATCCTCATGCATGGCGCATCCCACAGAGAAGCTGACCGACGCTTCTCGCCCTCCCAATAGGCGCTCGAGAGCGAAGGATGCGTACTAGAGAAATTTCAGTAACAATGAATCAATTTTTCGGAAGAATCTTGGGAAGAACTCGCAAATTCGACGAGAAAAAAATTTTCCTCAACTGGCTTTCCTGAATTTTTCTTCCTTCGTTTTGAAGATATGGCATAGTTCAGGTAGTCATTTGAAAGCGACAACCTAGCAGACACCGCCTCACCAAAAGCACTCACATGGTTAAGTTTGAAGGAAGTTATGGCCATTTGAATGAAACACTTCAAAATTTTCCTCATCTAATCCTCATCTGGAAACCCGTATCGAGAACTAAGCAACCATTAGGGAAAGCAAGCGGCCAATAGATAGGTCTAAGGGAGTTATTAGGAAAACAGTTCACAGCTGTTTGAAAGATGGGCTCTAGGTAAAGTTTGAAGTATTTTGAAAATGTCGGAATTTAGTATGGGGAGATAACGCGCTCCATTCAGATCGCGACGCAGCCGCACCTATTCCTTTCGCGCATATTTGTCGGCGATTTGTTCCTCTTTTTGTTTTCTTGTTGTTATATAATGTTCTTCCGGTGGAGTTAGGGTGGAAAAAGTAGTATGCTGCGCTCTATCCACAGCATTAGAGACGGTCTCTAAGGCCGCTTCCATACTTTGCGCACCGACGCCGTCACGCGCGTGCCTGCGTCACGCGCGTGAGCGCACGCGCGCGTGACGGCGTCGGTGCGCAAAGTATGGAAGCGGCCTAACGCTATGGTTAGAGCGCAGAGAGGCCGTAGCACTAGCCGAATTGGGTTCGAATTTTGCAATGAAATGATTTTGGTGAAGCAAATTCGAGTTTTTTATTATCCTGGTATTAGCCTAAGTCTGGGGAAAGGAGATTCCCTTTGCGTAGGCTCAGGCGAACACGCGACGCGAAGTGATTGTTTAGTCCAGTTGAAGCAAATTTCATGTAATATACCAATAAAGGGGCGTCAGTGAGTGCTCTCTCCTAACTACATTAGCACTGTAATTTGGAGCTACTCGCGGCTTCCGTCCTCGACTACATTAGCACTCAAATTTCTCCAGCCGGAAAGTAGTATTGCCAGTGTTCATCGAAGCATTAACTTGTTGGCATAATCTCTAATTTAGCGGTGGTGCAGCTTATTGTTGCCCGTGTAATTCCACAGACCAGCTGTTCGAATTCTTCTCGCTGACGAGCTTTTCTCGTCATTGTTCTACTCTGAAAGTGAGTTCAGCTCCTTTGTGAATACACTGCTATGCACTTGATCCGTGGATCTTCTCTATACACTTACTTCCGAACCGATAGTTACATTGATTTCGCTACTATTCATTTTCCAGCACTTCCATTTCGTCTGAGCATTAGCTACTATACTGAAATTTCCATGCTACCAGTGCCGGTCTTCTTTTCAAGATCCAGTCTTGTCATTGAGGTGTTCTAGTAATCCTTAGGGTTTGCTCATAGGTCGCGATTAGATCGCGATTCAGGCGATCGCGCTATACCCGATCACTTGATCGATATGTATCTTTTCCCTTAACATATCTTCCTAAGCTATTATATTATGTTATTGTTATTGGGAAATTTGTGTCTTACCTTGATTTGTGGGGTGCCGCTTTTGTTCCTTCGAGTTTCCAAGTGAAGATCAAATTAAAGCCACACCACGCGATAATCAAATTAATGGCTTACTTTCTTGAGGCAAGTAGGCCCTTGGATAACTCTTCACGCTGCATCTTTGTTGCGGCTGCATGGTGCACTGTCACAGTGCAGTGCCTGCTTGAGTCAGCCGAGCCACGCCCACCCAACCGAATCATACCTAGCCTCATTCCTTTTCCAAGCGAGCACCACGAATTTCCAACGCGGTGCTCGCTTGGAAAAGGAAACCTGCATTAATAGAGGTTTTTTTTATGAAACAGCTATTACGGTGATGAAAGCAGCTTCTACGTTGCAAACTGTTCGTCTAAGGATAGGCTTGTTTTGATTGGGGGGGGGGGGGCGTGGCTCGGCCGTGTTCAAGCAGGCACTGCACTGTGACGGTGCACCGGGCAGTAGCAACAAAGATGCAGTTTGAGCACTTATCCGAGGACCTACTTGCCCCAAGAAAGTAAACTATTAATCTGATTATCGCGTGGGATGCCTTTAAGTATTAGTTTCGGATTTGAATCCAATTAAGCAGTTCTACCATATCTCCTCTTTATCTTCCTTCCTAGCCTCCAAAGTTTTGGAGCCTTCCGGCTCCAAACCCCAGCCTGAGAAATTTTGTTGATCACTGCCTACCTCAGCGATTACGACCACCCTCCCAGCTGACCAAATACGACCCCCCTGTCGAGGATTTCTCGACAAAGGCCTGGCCCTGCCCCGTGCTCCTCTGCCTCGCTGCTTATGAACGCAGCCACGCTGCCGGCGCAAAGTATGAACGCGACCTTATTTTCCCGTCTGATCGCCTGAATCGCGAATTCTAAAGGATGCCTCAGAGGAGGGGGTGTGTACCCTTACGTCAGGATTTCGCACGACGACGAGCGGCATGCGACGCAGCTGGTGCGAGCTATGCGCGCCGCGGTAGTTGGGTCTCAGAACGATTACACGGTTACGCTAGGGGTGTGATACGCTCTGGCATAAGGGTACACACCCAAGAGAAGATGGTAGGGGTGAATCGGTTACATCACTCGTTGACAGCGTTGATACTGACCGGCGCCTTCGCTTCAAACGTAGATACGTCAAGTACTCAGTGATTTGGATTGCTGTACTATCTCTCCCATTCCACTCCCAGACCACTTTTGGCGAAGTCCATCTTAGGAGGTGGGCGGGCCTCAATGAAATAAGCTGCAGCTGCTCAAAGGGACGGGTCCCTCGCAGCTCAAAGGCGCGCTCTTCGATTCTGTCATCCCATTCTGTCCTGCTAGTGTTCTTAGGTCCCCAGTTTCCATTGAGTGGGTTACTTCAGGTGATCCTTCTCGATCACATCACTCCTACTAATGTTTTTGAAGTCACAGTTCAGAATGAAAATGATTCTGCCACACATCCTTCGCAGAAGTTTGTTGGAAGTACAAAAACCAGTTCACTGTTCCATTCAGGTTCAGAAATTCCTTTTTGCGCTGTTACTTGGTTTTGAAGACATATCAACTTTGGTCCAAGTTCATTGTTCAATCAGTCTGCTCGAGAAGCGGGATGCATTGCTATATCACACTATTTTTATTGACATCTCTACTTAGCTGCTGCAGTGTACGGCTTAGTCTTCATTACTTATCTCTTATTTCTTTTTATGTGCTTTTCTTTTTCTTTTTAAGATCAGCCAAGAGCTCCCATGAAAGAAGCTTGGGCACAGTGGGCGGAGCGCACCCTGAAACCGTACACAAAAATTCATAATTCAGTTCCAACGCAGCTTCGAAACTAGGGAAAAACCGGCAGAAATGATCAATGTTCATATTATCTTGCGCACTCGAAAATAGAGGGAACCCGCTCACAGTGGTCGCGGCATGTTGTTGTGGGAATGTTTACTAAGCAAATTTGTGGAAAAAAGCAATTGACTTATTCGCGTATAATTAGTTATTAACCTTTGCATATCACAACCCAAAGAAGGCCACCACTTTTCGGGAATTTAAATGAACCAGCGGTGATTACCTCTTCTCGTTGCAGTGATATCGGCGATTAACGTAAATGGTTCAGGAGTGAAATGTGTTTATTTGGCGGTTGCATTCAGTATTGGGACTTTAGATAAATTAGGGAAAGATAGTTAGGTTTCGATTGCAAGGATTGGCATCAATTTGTCTACTTGCCGAGCATCTGAATCTTACATGATGGTGGTAGATTCATGTGTAAAATTAATTGCTAATTAATTATTCAAAAATATGAATAATTCGAATGGTCCGCTTAATCTCATACCCTCAGCGAACAATAGCCTTCTCCAACCAAACCCTGAAGATACAATCTCATGCCAGTTACCGACGCCTCTCGTTTTTGTGAGCATGCACCCCTATTCGCATTTTTACATAGACTAGCGGTCGACATCCACTATTGCTAGTACCGCGTCAGAAAACGTATCATTTGCTTCGCTATCACAAATCTATATCGTATCTAGATCACAGTATCAAAGAATTGCACCGTTATTCGGAGAGCTAGGCTATTTAGCTGCCGATACATCGGAAAATGATATAAGAAAAAAGCAAAATATGTTTACGCAATGGCACGGAGGATCAGGTGTTCTTACTACAGCGGTTGCATAGTAGAATAAGTGGTGTACAGGATTTCATCCCATCCACATTCTTATCAGACCCTGGCAACCGTTATCAACTTTGATAAGTCACCATTAAGGTATCTATACTCTGCAATACATGTGAATACGAACATTCCGCGGTTAGCCGGAAAGGCGAAACGGACATGGTGACATCCGTCTAGACGCTCCTTATCAAGTCTTATCAACCGTTATCAATTTATATCCCCCCAGCATCAATGTCATTGCCCCGCCCCTCCAAACACATAAGTGTTAGCGCTCTAGGATCAACGTGACAGGCGAAACGGAGTCATTTGCTTTCTTACGTTCCTTATCGAAATTAGGCTGTCACCGTTAATGGCAGCGAAGACCCCAGTAGAGATGCGTTGGTGCGCTTCTTTCAGCGCAAGTTTCACTAGAGATGATGTCTTCTGAGCTCGGATGTTTGTACAGAGAGAACACGTCTTCTCTGCTTTCGATGACACTTTATGCTTTATAGTGGCTTCGAAATAAATGGCAGGGAGAAGCCCATCTCGCGCTGGGGTAGAAGCTTGGAGCGTGGGCTCTTTGCATACCAGTAATTTAGCAGACAACAAGTTTCAAGTGACAACCCTAGTCCTTTTTCCAACATCTTTTTGCGCTTTGTAACATAGAGATTGCATTTTATGCAAATCCATCAAAATAGCATATTCGACGGCAAACACAATCCTGTCATAATACGTGTTTAGAGAAAGCGCACTTGCTGTGACTTATGATTCTATGTGACTACAAGCCACAGGAATTTTTATGTAGCCATAAGAGAAATGGGTCAAGCGGTAGGTAGTAAAGCCCTTGTGCGTGAAGGGGTTCATTATGTGGGAAGTGGCTCACCCATCACGGATATCACTGCATTTTGGCGGAAATTTGTATCTCTGGATCACAACAACTCGAAGTCAACCATCGTACTGATAGTTGTATAGAAATATATTCGTCCTTTCCTTGGCGCTTTTATATTGAATGTTTTGTTCGTGTTGCATATCGTTTCAGCAATTGGACAAGACTGTAGCACGCTACTTGAAGTCTGCCGTATTACTTGTGAAAGAAATGACTCGTGATCTGAACAATGGCGATGGCATGAAGCGCATCAGCATAATCACACCTAATTTAGGCTCAATACATGTCTAGCTTTGTGTTTTTGACGGCAAGGAACAGAGATACCGATGACGAGGTCCAAGTATGTGCAACTTACCAGCAATACCGAATCGCACGGATAGCTCCAGACGTGGAGAGTGCGGTGAGTGTTTTATTTTGTTTTTTTAAACTTGACGATCTCATATGTCTTCATATGGCGAAGCACATGAGGCTTTCTCACTTTTCTGTTTTGAATATTGTTCGCGTGGGCATATCAGTGAAGTGGACGTTATGGTAGAGGTGCACTGAGGATCAACTCTGAGTCTATTCTCCTTCCTACTCGCTCTATCATGGCGAAAAATTTGATGGGTGGACCGAAGATAATCCTCTACACTGGCAACGTTGCCACGACAGCAGAGAAGAACTCCAGACTAAAGTCTAAAAAATGCAGAAATTGCTGGCGAAGAATAGTCATCGGCTGAACGTGAAAGAGCCCAAGTTTCTGAGCTCGGAAGAAGGTGCAGGAGTAACCATGGATCGTCTGGGCGGAAACGTAGTAAAGGTCGAGAAATTCCGGTACTTTGAAAGCAACATAGATCTTGAAGGCACTGTGGTTTGGGCAGTTAAGTATCGAAAACGGGGCATGGATGAAATTGCAAAGCGATTTTGGAACCCCCTGCGGTCGAAGGGGCTCTGGTACTCAAAAGTAAGGTGCACCTATCGGTGGCAAGGCCGCAATGCTGTACGGGAGTGATGTCGGCACATAACAAAGAAACACAAGTGAGTTAACAAAGAAACACAAGTCAGTTACACTACGCAGAATGCTCACGAGGGAGGTCCTTCAGGTTATGACGCGCTTTTCGAAAATGGTTTTTTCTTATTATGTTGTAGAACGCTTGGATGGCATTCGTTTGGACACGGCTCGAGAGGGTAAGAAATGAGGACGTAAGAGCGGTCGTGCAAACGGCTCCTGTAGACTGAAGGTGAGAAGCAGCGATAACAGTTGTAAGGGTACGTGCATAAAGACTAGATTATCGATTAAAGGCACGTTCCAGAATTATCAGGATATCACATCTCCTGCCGTGGATGGATAGTTCGACCCAAGCCACTTGGGCTGTACCTTTACCGGGGCGTGGATGTCAGTTCCTGGAGCGTGCAGAGCCAAAGAATCTAGCGCAACAGCTCGGCCCCGCCCACCCCAGCCGGGGTGTGCTGCACGTGTTCCGGTGCCTAGTGTGGGGTCAGGTCACTCAGTAGTGGGTTTACTTCACGAGGCAATTGGTTTACTGCCAATTTCAAGATCTTGGCTAGTAGCTGGTCTACCTTTGTCAAAGATAAGAGTCGAAGAGTAAAGGCAGACCCTCGGCTGGGGGTGGCAGGGCCGAGCTGTTGCGCTAAATTCTTTGGCTCTGCACGCTCCAGGAACTGACTCCCACGCCTCGGTAAAGGTACAGCCTACGTGTTTGGGTCGAACTATCCATCCACGGCAGGAGATGTGATATCCTGATAATCCTGGAACGTGCCTTTAAAAACGATTTAATGGTTCGAAGCCTCGGGCCGGCGACCACGGGAAGTTTTAAGAAGAAAGAAGGACCCCATCGATATCGGAGCAACAGCATTACTCTACCGTGTGATTAGCACGATTAGCATTAGCACGCCAACTGGTGTTTCGATCATGTGTTGACGACCATACAACCACTGGGTATTTGACTGATGGTCCATTGCGGTTTGGAATTTCTACATTTTGCCTTACTTACCCATCCATCTGACCCACCTTCTGATCTTCACACAAAATCTGATAATATGATGCTGATAGGTAGTTGTGTCTCCACAAAAGTTTCTCTCTGCTGTTTTGTTCACCCATTGCTGTGGCCGAATAGTCGCATCCCTTTTACATATGGTAGGATTTTTGGTGCGCTCACAGTGCCTCACACCGCATTGCGAATTTTTTATTTTGGCTCCGCCCACTCAGCGCTTGTGGAATTTCGTCCTCTTTTCCCGTTCTCTAGATCGTTTGAACCGAATACAATGTCCTGTGCTGAGCACACCTGACTGCGAGCACGCTTTGTCTATTATAGGCAGGCCTTCCTACTGTAAACACCGCTCATCTCTACCGTCTTCCCCTTGTCTGTGGGCTGTACTGAAGTCGATTCTCGAATTTTTATGGAAAGCATCACCCATTTGGGGCGCTCCACCTACTGCAGGATCTCTTTCAACGCTTTCAGAAATGCATCTCTGTCTTTCACTTTGAAGGTACGTTACGCTATCATATTCGCCAGTCTTCTTTGGAGAGCCGACCTTCGATAGCATCCATGTTGCACCCTTAGGTGGTCTTGATCACAAGTTTTCAGGAGATTCGGTGATTTGATTTTTTGGACATGTATAGTCCGTAGCTCACGAAGTCGTAGTTCGTGCGGAAAGAGTGTTCCATCCGTGTTCAGGGGGTCAAATGGTCAAAACACCCTTTGGGACATATTCCTAGCCAAATCGATAATCAGTCCAAATTTCTAAAATGTAAATTTGGCCATGGTAACGTGGTTCCTTTCCCATTTGTAGGGATGAATAACTAACTAATTCGATAAAATGCAAGGGATATGCACAGCATGAATGCCAATTGCTATTATTTCACCTACCAAGTATGAAACAAGAAAAATAATCAGATTTTCTTGAGATGTGATACCGTTGTCTCCTTCGTCGGAAATGCAGTCGAAGGTATATCAATGCCCAGCTCAAAATTTCGTATCCAAGACAAAATTTCGGTTGAGCTGGAAATCTCCTCGGAGGTGCACAAATATCGTATTCGTTTTCGGCAAAAATGCCGCGCGATCGGTTTGCAGTCCGCTTGCAGTTCAACCGGAGAATAGATGCGTATCACTCTGCGATTTTGTGATCCTGCGGATAGCATTGTCGCAGAATCGCATGTGTTAACACGCGCACTTTCTTTATCACTTTGGTGCCGTGAGAGGTGACAGAGCAGTTTCGCCGGCGGAAAAAATGCAGTCGAAGGGATACCAATGCCCACCATAAATTTTTGAATTCGGCGCAAAATCTTCTGGAATTTTAAAGCTGGTTATTGCACTCGATTCTTATTTTCAAATATTAGCGGATCCAGAAGCTGAAAATCCAAGTTTTGCAAAAATAGCACGCTCATGTGGAAGTGCGCCAAACGGCACTTACGATTCTGCGATCTCCGCAGGATCGCTGAATCGCGATGTATCACCTCAGCCTTATGGTGGACAAGCTAGAATTCTAGAAGTGAGTTTTGCACTAGATTTTCATGTTCAAATATTTGCGAATCCAGAAATGTAAATCCAAGTTTCGCAAAAATTTGTCCTCAGTGGGGATCGAACCGTCGACCTTTTTTGGGCATACGGAGTGCTTCTAAGGAATATGTACTAGGGTTAGTTACATGTTTCATGAAGTATCAACTTATGATGGAAAAACGTTTTCGAAAAGCGCTCCATGTTCTGAAGACCTTCCTCGCGAGCCCGCTCGAGCCTATGCCGACCACTCGACCCTTGCCACTGCATCTAAGAGGCTAAAGAATCTTGTGACCGATCGCAATAAAACAAGACAGCAATTCTAATAGTGAATTTTTAACATGGAGGATCGGGCAATAATGTTGAATCGAACGCGATACCAGCAAGAGTTACTCGTTTCTGGGCTACAGTACTCCTAAAAGAACTCTGGTCAGGGAACCCTATTCTTGGCGTTTCCGTTAGTTTTCGTTCGTTTTTTCTTCCGTTTCGAGCAAATCGAGAACTTCTCTCTGCGCTCCTGGAGCAGGCGCGTAAAATACATCTCGAGGTGTGCCTGCGTGCCACTTTCCCCCTGATTTTGGCACTTCTAAAGGAAAATAAAAAATTTCGAGCAGAGTAACGACTATTTCAACGGCTGCCGCCCTACTAGCAGTCAGCGAGGGCTTCAAGTGCTCCTTATTTTTTCGCTGATCTCCATGTTCCTTTTCAGGTGGGTATTATACTTTCGAAACAGACAACAATAGTTGTCAATTCAAGCACGCGTATATAACAGGGCGCCCAAGGGAATAATGCGGAAATGAACTCCAGGGTAATCGTAAGAATTGTTGAAAGAGACAACGTCTGATCGAGCAAGTGTTGCAGCTGCGATATGCAAATCTAAACTACGGGAGCCTGAATACATTAGAGTGAAAGATAACACACTTTACCATTCGATTCTCTTGCAGTATCGTGATTTTTTAGGAACCCGTCGGTCTTTCATTCTGGCGGAATCGATACAACGAAACCAGAATTTGTCCTTTGCCGTCTGGTGATGAAGAGACGATACGGTATAATGGGACCGCAGTTCCTATTCTGTATCGCATAGATGACGATGGTACTGAATGCACACACAATTACAGTAAAGGAAAACCCAATTACCAAGATGCCGGTCAATTTGAAGTAAGCTCAAGGACTGCATTCCTATTGATTGATTCCCACAACCTAGTATTTCTTAGGCAGTGAATAATTTCCTGTGCTTGATGAATCGTCGTGGTGACGTGTTGTGGGTACCCACAGGCTTATGAAATGTATCGTATACGATAGATACATGATAATGCAACTGGATTTCATGCAAATTAATTGCAAGGGTATTGGATGCAGTGTGGCCGCAATTATACTTCTCCACCAATTAGTAATCCACTTGAACTCGCTCAAAGGTTGGAAATGTGTCGAGCAAGCGGCCTTACGGTTTTGCTATCGCAGGGAGGGTCCAAAACAACGCAATGCATCCGGCACTGGTGATTTTTCACAATGATTTGCGGTAAGTGTTGTAGAGCCATCGGTAATTCGAAAATACCATCCCAAACTAAGAGGAGCAGGCGCAGATAAACCGTGTAGCTAGTGTCGCACGTCAGCAGCCCTGTGATCTCAGAAAAGCAAAACTTGATCACTTGCTCGCGTGGTATTTGGAAGTGCGATCCGAATCGTTTTAGTGGGATTGGTATGTCTTTCCCTACAAATCCCCTGGAATCGCATCCCATTACTACCCACATGCTCATCGTTCAGGTGAGTGAACTGAAAAAATATGGAGCGAAAATTGCCATACTCTTGGTTGAGGAAGGACGTTCATTCATGCCGAAAGGGCGTGACTATTTGGTTTGTGGTCTACTCCTTCCGTTCCCTTCAGATGAAATAATACCGAGCCATATCGAGAATGTTTCAGTTTTCTGATTTTTACGATCCTTACATAAATCTCACTGAGGCCATTCCAACCTTCTTCCTTTATGAGCATGTCTTTCAAAAAGAAATACTGGTTAGCTCGTCTTTCGAGAGTAATTGCACGCTTTGGTCCGCCGGTTGTGTTTGACAAACTAATCTATTGCAGGGGCTCGCTAAGAATCAAAATACTTCTCAACTGGAGCTGAGATTCCATAGGCGGCCATCGCTAACAATATTTTATTCAATGGTCATAATATGGCTTCTTGCTGTCGGATGTGTTGTAGGAGGAGCCCTTTGGGCGTTCTTCCGACACAAGTAAGACGGATCGTCTACGATACAAGTAAAACTAATCAATCATGAAACAATGCAACGATAATTTAAGAGCCGGAAAGGACACGTTGAACGTTAATGCAGCCAACACCACCGCGAATTCTGCATGCACCACTGTAGTAGTTATGGCTGTGTTTATTATCGTTGTGGCAACAATTATGATCGGATTCTTTTTCCGCCCTATTATGAGTACAGTAATTTTTCATACATTCTCGATTTCCATTTCAAGCTAAACATTTTTGGATCATATAGGATATAATCCGTTCGAATTAGACGTTGTTCAAACCACATAGGACATCATTCGAATCCTGATGTACTTTTTTTTTCAAATCAGCTAGCACACAGTTTAGATGAACAGCATGGACGTTTTTCAAAACAGATCGGGTATGAAGTGTTGATCAGTGGACAGTGGTTATCGCAATGAAGGGAGAGATTTGTGAGAACACTGAATATCTAAGCATCATTAACCTATCAAGATTCACAATATTTTAGCCTAAACTTTAATGGACTTAATGAGCGAGAGAAGAAGCTCTCCCTGTTCAGAGCTCAGACAAAATCGGCGCCGGTTGCGGTTACCGAGCACGGGGGAGGGCTTCCTCTCACTGGGGTGACCGAAAAGTGCCAAAAACCTTTGTAAGTGGCGAAATATTCTTGATTGCGCTTCTCTTGAGTTTAGGTACACGGAAAATTTTGCAGCGGATGGCTCAGGGGTTTCATTCTATGCGTCACGCATGAAGCATAATCCTAATATATATAACTCGCTTAGTATGTCTGTCCGTGTATGTGTGTGTGTTTGTCCATTTGTCTGTCACGAAATTCATATCTCACGTCGCACTAAAGCTGGGTCCATGAATTTTACAAGTGATGTAGGGGGTGGCAGGGACCATTAATGCTAGTGGACCGAAAGTGATAGCAACTGATAAGGAGCCTCGGAAGACAAATGTCGCCAAATCCGTTTCGCCTTTCGCGTTGACCCAAGAGCGTTGATACTCACGGGTGTTTGGCAGGGTGGGTCGAGACATCAATGGTGGGTGACTCGCATTGTTAATGGTTGATGAGATTCGATAAGGAGCTCAAAAAGGCTAGAGTCGTCAAATCCATTTCGCTTTTCGCATTGATCCCAGAGCGTTCATACTCACAGATGTTTTGCGGAGTGGGACGGGAACATTGATGGTGGGTTATCCAGCTTCATAACGGTTGATAAGATTTGGTAAGGAGCATGAGAAGGCAAATGTCGACAAATTCCTTTCGACCTTCGCGTTGATCCAAAGCGCTGAAACTCATGGGTGTTAAGCGGTGGGCCAGGGACATAAGTGATGGGTAATTCAGCTTGATAACGGTTGGTAAGATTTGATGATGAGCGTAAAAAGGCTAGAGTCGTCTGATCCATTTCACCTTTCGGGTTGATCCCATAACATTGACACTCACAGCTGTTCAGCATGGTGGGACGAGCACATCAATAGTGGGTGATCCAAACCTATAACGGTTAATAAGATTCGATAAGGAGCGTGAGAAAGGAAGTGTCACCAAGGCCGGTTCGCTTTTGCGGCTAACAGTGGAATGTTCACATTCGCAGGTATTGTAGGGTACGGGGACCTCAATGGAGTTGTTGGGTAATGAGACCTCAGTGAAACTGCTAACGGCTTACAGTGTTAGGAACTGGATGGGATGTGTCCTTTACATCGCTTGCTACTGCTATACACCGCTCTAGCAAAAGCGTCTGATGCTCATTGCCATTGGGTGAACACATTTTGTTTATGTTCTGATATCACTGGCCGATGCATCGACCGCTGAATTGCCTAGCGTTCCAAAAAATGGTGCATTTCTCTTGATACTGCTATCTACAATGATAATCATGACACAACTATATTTGTGATAACAAAGCAAACGATTCCTCGGAATCATTTTCTAATGCGGTACTGGCAGCGACACTGGGTATCGACCGCTAGACTATGCAAAATTCCATATAGTGAAGCATTATTACGAAAACGATAAACATCGTTAAATAGTCGAAGGGGGGATCAATGAACTACAGTGTGTCCCAAAAGTATAGGTCCACCTTATTTTTCATCCATATCTCCAGAATGGATAAGCGATTCCTTTCCAAATTTTTATATGTAGTACCTGATCACTGTAGCAATCAAGCGCCTCAGTAAAATTGAAGACATAAAAATGCAAAATTTTATTTGATTTTTTTTTCAAAAATAAGGGTGTCCCAAAAGTATAGGTCCACTCAGCTTTTCCGCCTTGCTTCCATCGAAAGGTAAGTTGTGAGGTAGGTGTGTTGACGCATCCTTCTGAGATTTACTCTACAGTGCCATGCCAAGCGGTACGCACTTTTCCGAGTACGAAAATGGGCAAATTCTGGCCCACAAGGACGTGAGACTCAGCAATCGCAAAATTTCTGAAAAGATGGGCCTATTCCAAAGCTCGATCAACAGCTTCTGTCGTACCATGGACCTGTACAGAACAAAAAAGGGAGTGTCGGTAAACGGACAAATGTGCGGCGGTACTCACTGCCGCGACGCATAAGCTCACGCGTCGCGGCCTCCATCATGGCGCGCGCTGGCATGCTTATGAGCTCTAGGTCTTCTTATCTCATCGGCAAGGCTCTTCGTGAGCAGCACATGAGATCTTCGTTTACTAAGGTGTGTGTAAAAGAGTGACTCCTAACTCGCCGCTAAAGCGACGAGCCAAGAGTCGCGCGCGCTTCGCGCGCAGGGAAGGAAGCCTCGACGTGGGGGCTAATATGGGCCGTCGCCAAATATCGTTGTTGAGTTTATGGCATCGGTGAGAAGAAAGCGACACTTGTCATCACCGAATGTATACTCAAGTGTATATTTCTACCTAAGCCTGCAAGGGAACGAAGCCCCTACGTGGGGGCTAATATGGGCCGTCGCCAAATATCGTTGTTGAGTTTATGGCATCGGTGAGAAGAAAGCGACACTTGTCATCACCGAATGTATACTCAAGTGTATATTTCTACCTAAGCCTGCAAGGGAACGAAGCCCCTACGTGGGGGCTAATATGGGCCGTCGCCAAATATCGTTGTTGAGTTTATGGCATCGGTGAGAAGAAAGCGACACTTGTCATCACCGAATGTATACTCAAGTGTATATTTCTACCTAAGCCTGCAAGGGAACGAAGCCCCTACGTGGGGGCTAATATGGGCCGTCGCCAAATATCGTTGTTGAGTTTATGACATCGGTAAGAAGAAAACGGCACCTGTCATCACAGAATGTATACTCAAGTGCATATTTTAACCTAAGCCTGCAAAGGAAGGAAGCCCCGACGTGGGGGCTAATATGGGCCGTCGCCAAATATCGTTGTTGAGTTTATGACATCGGTGAGAAGAAAGCTACACTTGTCATCGCAGAATGTATACTCAAGTGTCCATTTTAACCTAAGCCTGCAAGGGAAGGAAGCCCCGACGTGGGTGCTCGTATGGGGTGTCGCCAAACATCGTTGTTGAGAACAGTGGGACAGAAGCAACTCTGCATTCGCCGCTATAGTGCGCCGACCCTACAACAACGGGAACCGAAGGCTTCCGCAATTACTAAATTGGCGATTTGGAACCCCAATCGCAATGACAACTGATCATCCTCCTCTACTTCGCCGCTGCTCCACAGTATCCTCCGTCTCGTCGGACTATCCGATGAGATCAACGCTGGCTTCCGTACCAATCATGCGTAGTACACGCTGCGAGTATCTCGCGACGTGCACTCTCTTACGCGGAGTGCGCAGACGGAGCGACGAGACGGGAGAAAACCTGTGCCCACTGACGACGAACCGCGACGCAAGCTCACGCGTTGCGGTAGTGAGTACCACCGCACATTTGTCCGTTTACCATTCCCCCAAAAAAGGGAAGTAGAAGGCCGTAGGAGCTTTCTGAGAAGCGGGAGTGTCGGATCCTCAAAGCTGCATCCAATTCCAGAAAGGGTGCTTGTCGACGGTGCAGGGAACTGGCACCTGCTGTATCGAAAAACACTGTGCACCGTCTGCTCAAGTCGTCTCCTCACATCGAGCGAAGATGGTTTTCGTCCTTGCCATACCTCACGAGGGCGCACGAAGAGGCTCGAATCCATTTTGCCAAGTAGAATGTCAGCTGGACCCATCAATAGGATGAGGTAGTCTGCAGGGTTACATTATTGACGTAGTAGTTCACACAGCATTAGTAATGGTGTTGCAGGTGATCTTTTCTGATGAGAAGAAGTTCAATTTGGACGGCTCGGACGGCTTAGCTAGTTACTGGAGGGATTTGGGGAAGGAGCCATGCTACTTCTTGAGGCGCGGATTTGCTGGTGGTAGTGGTATGGTAGGGACCGCCTTCTCTCACTTTGGTTAGAGCAGGATACTATTCATCACGCATCATATAGATTCCAGGGCTTTGCAGGACGTTCTAGAAAGTAATTTACTACCATATAAACAGCGGTACATAAAAACATTAGGTGCACAGCCGACCAACACCCTTTCTGGAATCGGACGCAGCGTTGAGGATCCGTCGCTTCTGCTTCTCAGAAAGCTCCTACGGCCTTCCACTTCCCTTTTTCGTTCCGTACAGGTCCATGGTACGACAGAAGCTGTTGATCAAGCTTTGGGATAGGCCCATCTTTTCAGAAATTTTGCGATTGCTGAGTCCCACGTCCTTGTGGGCCAGAATTTGCCCATTTTCGTACTCGGAAAAGTGCGTACCGCTTGGCATTTCACTGTAGAGTAAATCTCAGAAGGATGCGTCAACACATCTTCTTCACAGCTTACTTTTCGATGGAAGCAAGGCGGAAAAGCTGAGTGGACCTATACTTTTGGGACACCCTTATTTTTGAAAAAAAAAATCAAATAAAATTTTGCAATTTTATGTCTTCAATTTTACTGAGGCGCTTGATTGCTACAGTGATCAGGTACCACATATAAAAATTTGGAAAGGAATCGTGGCTGGCGCACACTGCTGCGTACGATTTATGTCGATGACAAAATGGGTTCAATGCGAAGCGACTGAAGTATATTGATACCGAAATGCTTTTTTATCACCATCTTCTCTGCTTTTTTCCAATTCAGTAGCTTAGCTGAAGGCAGAGGGAAGGAAATTACCACTTAATTCCATACACAACTGTGGTTGTGCCGATCAAACCCATTTTGCACAACATAGCCATGAATCGCGCGCAGTAGTGTGCGCCCGCCAACTGGTGAAAATGGAATATGTCTTTGGGGGTGACCTTATAATTATGAAACGCACTGTAGTAGAGATAGTCGTCGAAATAAGAACATGACCATTCAAGACAAGTCACTGTTGCCTGTAAGAAAGGTATGACTTTAGAAAATTGGGAAGGCGTCCAAATTTATTCAACTTTAGGAACAAAAGATCCAAAGGTGTAGAGTCAAATGCTCCAGAGAAATTTATATGTATAGCAAACATGTTTTTGCTTTTGTTTACATAAGAAATTTCCTCTTCTGATCACACACAATCCTCTCCATTACGTTGCTAACCGACGAAGTGAGGCACACAGGTCTATAATTCACATAATCACTATTATTCCCTTTTTGTACATTGGCTCAATTAAAGGCACACTACGCGATAATCACATTAGTGTCTTACTTACTTGGGGGAGTTAGGTCCTTAGATAGGTGGCCAGGTTGCACCCTTGTTGCGGCTCTGTAGTGCATCCTCGCGGCAATAATCGCGCTCAACCCGAGCCGAGTTGAGCCCATCGAGCCGAATCACTCCTGGCCCTAGACGAACAAATTTCCAACGTGACTCTTACGTGGAGAAGGAAACTTGCGATAAGACAAGATAAGGCGGCGATATCAATAGCGAAGGCAGCTTCAACAGGGGAGAACAGGTGATACCGTAGCGATATCATCGAGCAAAAGCTCTTCTACAATCTCCAGTACTCGTACGGGGACTGAATACAGGGGGTTCTATATTTAGTGGATGTGAAGGGATTTGGTTCATTTTTCTTCACTGGTGGATGAAGCAGGGCCTTTACGTCCAGTAATACGCGCGATAACTCTCACAATTTATCGCGTGGTGCGCCTTCAAATCCGACCGCCAGATCACAGGTACTGTCCCCTTCAAAAGGATTCTGTCAAAGATATACGTTAGCGCAGTAGTAATACCTTCTGGAGCTTTCTTGAGAAATATGTGTGGCAGACCATCGAGGGGTGGTGCATCGCACAGGCAGCTTGCTAAAGGTACGACAGACATTCGCACTTAATACCCACCCAATACGATGTGTTCCGGGGCAACAGTACACCACCTGTAATCAAAGAGCTTTCTTTCGTGTAGAAGGTTTCAAAATAATTTGCGAAATCTCCACTTTCTCCCTCTTACATGTACATGCCACACCGCAAGAGGATAAAATGGTAATTACCGATAAAAGTTCTCTTAGTCTAGCACTGTGGTGTGCCCAAAATCCCTTGCTATTCTTTCAGGAAGCGATACGCTCCTCGTACCTGATTTTGAGTTTAGCAAGCTTTATTTTCAGTAGCCGGGTAAGGTGTGGATAACGTGAGCTACGTGGGCCATTCCCACTTTCGAAAAGGCATTTGACTTCAGTTTACAATGTTTGTAAGCACACAGAAAATCGGGAAAATCGTTTAGGAAACGGAATCGAACGCGAAATAAAGGAAAGACAAATTTCAGCAAAAGCGCGTACCATTTATCAGTCCTCTCTATAGAATCGAAAATACGATGGCCATAAACTGTAATTGCGGTTCAAAATGGGTCATCAATCTTCTATGAGACATGGATACACTTTTCATGATTTTTAATCTGCGTTTAGCTGCAATATCCAACGTAACGTTGATTTTGGTGGGATGGTCAAGTGTCTACGCCTGCACAATGGCAGTACTTTCATATGTGCCACTTAGCGGTAATCTTTTTGCACCATTTCGTTCAAAGCTGTCATTCAGGAGTAACTTAGAACACCGATCACGAACATGACATCCATTTTTAGTAAGCACGCCGTTTGGGTTAAGATGGCGACAGTGCTGTCGGTTCGAGTCGAGGTGGTGCTGATGCAGACAGAAGCTTTTGTCAGGATTGACCTTCCACACCTGCCTTTCACACCAGTGCTAATGTAGCTGAGAAGTGTCATTTCCTTGCAGTCGTCCCCCACCTGATACTATTCTGCAATTATAATTGTTCACATTCAAGCGTATATTTTTGCCTAAGCCTAAATGGAGTTTCTGGGGTTTAGGCAAGAAAAGCGGGCGCATTGTGGTCCATCTTACTTCAATAACATCGCCGTAGGGGCGCCAAATGAAGCCAACCCTTCGCATGAATGTCATGTTCGTTATCAGGCCCTCAAATAATCGCTAAGGGCCAAGTTTTAGCGATTTGGTGAAGACATTTTGCTCCACCATTTGGTGCAGGTGCACCAAATTGACGTCTGCGTCAAAAACCGATGTTGTATTTATGATAACACCCATAGCATCGTCAGGTGGTATGCGATGATTCTTCACAACCTGCGTCTGGAGGTGGGGCTGGGAATGTATGATAGATAGGGAGGTCAGGGCTTCACTCCTGTTCTAGTAACGCTAACAATAAAGCCGTCTACGTTTTGTGCTGTGTTTAGTCTGCTAACTCCTCTCCCGTTTCACGGTAAAAAGGGGCAAATAATCACTTTAGTCTCTCGTGCCCACTACAGTTTGGTGCATCGGCCGCGAAAGGAACCCGGGCATCCCGCATGTCAGTATTTCCCCCTGAACCACCGTATCATGGTAAATGGGTGAACTACTTCACTTTCTCGCACCCACAGCAACCCCATTCAATCCCTATAGATAGATTCGGGGAAAATTAGCTCTTGACTGACTATCTGCGGTATCTAATGGTGATAGTTGAATAGTGCCCAATTTTCGTAAGGATAGGAAAAACTTTCACTCTAGTTAGTGATTCTGTTAGCTGCTGATTTTAGCGGCAGTGCGCAAAGCGAAAGTGTTACAGGAGTGCTGAGTTATGGGCGAAAGCTTTGGTCTCGGACGGGACTCGATCCCACATTACAGGCTTTCAGAGATATGTGCTAATCCATTACTCTACCGACACCCCTCTCACCTTAAAGGAACCGGAAGGGGGTCCGAAACAAGAGAAACATACAAAGAAATGAGCATTTCGTAACGAACGCAGAAGGTTAGAAGCGATAATCGGTGAAAAAACCCGAACTCAAAAGTGCATCGCTGCGGTGTGTATTCGCGCCTCATTCGCATCATCGCACTGACTTTCCGAGTTGTCCGCTGTAGGAGACGGGCTGCGGGCCAACGTTAGTTGTAGCACCTGACTTCCAGCGCAGTGAAGTGGCCATTCCCAACTACATTAACATTCATGTAAGAACATCTAGAAACAATATAAGAAAGAACAAAGGAGAAGGTAAAAGGAATGAACAACTTTATAATGGAAACATCTTCCCTTGGCACCATGCCAAGGCGTCAAATTGGCGAGTTTGTGCAATGGCGGTCACTTGAACTCGTCCACACTACGTCTGTTCTACCGTAAGCCAAAATTACTCCCTTACGGTGTCTTTAACTCAGCTTCTGAATGGTATATTTACCATAGTATCAGCATACGCACGTACTATAACGTCTTGAACCGGTTGGCAAATATCGGCATCAAACCGTGAAGCTGAATGCTAAAGGAATCGTCCACGGAAAATGAGTTTCTGTGTTACCCATACGTTTATGTTGTATTTGCCTAATGTGGGCCTCATGCAAAATTTCACGCGAAAAAATGTGAATCTGGCTGAGATACAGCACCACAAAGTGCGGTCCTAATGGGCAGGGCCTAAGAGAAAAGCCTCGTTCCGTCGTCCGCCGTGGTCGGAGACGCATTGTAGGAGCAGAAAGTTTCGTAAACAGTCCCACTCTCCGTTCCCAATGGCGGAAGACCACAGGACGAGGCTTTACTCTTAGGCCCCGCCCCACTGGGACCGCGCTTTGTGGTACTGTATCTCAGCCAGATTCGCATTTTTTCGCGTGAAATTTTGCATGAGGCCCACATTAGGCAAATACAACATAAACGTATGGGTAGCACAAAAACGCATTTTCCGTGGACGACTCCTTTAAGTAGAAAATGATTTTCGAAGTTATTGGTTGTGTTGGCTGCTGATTTTCCACAGCTTTGCCCATAACCAGCACTCTTGCAACAACCTTCACGCTAATGTTTGTAAAGTGTTGAAATTCTTTGATCGATGTCGCTTTCGAACCTCCTCTGACTCATCGCCATCATTTTGCCCTAATACCTTATTCGTATCAGAAGGGTTCCCCTAGCGATGCACACATACCACAATATGCGTTATATCCATGGTTTAGTAAAAATAAAGGAAACGAAAGCGAAATTTGAGTTATCAACAACTGCCATTTGTTGCAGACTGGCTCTTGTGTGCTATTCAGTTCACGGTATGTATGTTATCGCTTGGCGTTTGCATTATATGGTTTATTTATCGTCGTTCACCCTATGCTTTCATCCTCTTGGACTTCATCAATGTTGCATTTTGCCTTACTGTGTTTAAGTTGCTTCGACTACCTAATGTACAAGTGAATGTGTTTTGTAATACTGCTCAATCGCGGCAACTGGTGTCCACTTGATAGTCAAACTGGTAATGTTTCCTCATTTCAGTGCATCACTGTTGTTATGATATTTATGTTTGTTTACGATGTAGTAATGGTATTTGTAACGCCATTCTTTACAAAAGAAGGTTGTTCTGTGATGGAAGAATTGGCAACAGGTATTGCTTGCTCAAGCAAGAATACTGAACGATATCCGATAGCTCCTATAGATGAGCCAAGACCTCAACCAGTGAGTACTAACCTTTATGGCAGAATTCTGTAGCGACTGCTTATTTTCCACTCAGTTTCCTTATTTGATGCAAGTGCCAATCGTCGATCCGATGGGGTCATGCGTCGACTTGGACATTGAGAAAGAATTTAAAATGGTAATCCTTGGTCTGGGCGACATTCTCATACCAGGTTAGCTTTGTAGTAGCAGCAACGTTTTCGAGATATTATGTAAGATAATTCAAATCAAGAAAGCAGGGACGGAATCCGCTGTTGAAGTGAAACAAGTGATGCTAAACAATGTAGCGTTGGAGAAAAATTAAAATGAAAAAGCATAAAACCCCGACAATTTTGATCCCCATCCTTCCTCTCATTCTTGTCACAAACTTCGAAGTCACGTGGATCTACGATACGTGGCAGCCGTGCTCGTTAGGCCGCGGTCATACTTTACGTGTCTGCGGCAGGGCGTGGCCGCGTATCTTGCGTCTCCACACTGCCTCGTTGCCTGCGTCGTCTCTGCACCTCCCCCGTGCCACTCTCTATCGCTGCCTGTGAGAGAGTGGCACGGGGGAGGTGCAGAGATGACCCAGGCAACGAGGCAGTGTGGAGACGCAAGATACGCGGCCACGCCCTGCCGCAGACACGTAAAGTATGACCGCGGCCTTAGGGACAAAAGAGCTGGTTTGGCCGATAGTAGAATATAAAACTGAGGAGCTAGCAATAAGTAGCGTAATAGCTGGATGAAGTAGTCGAAAAAACCAGAAATGAAGCCCTATCCTCGCTCCTCCTCCTCCGCCCGCGCTCATGCTTTGCCCACCAACGCCTGCACTGGCGGCGACGGCGGTAATTTGACGCCGGCATCTCCAGTGACGGCGTCAAAGGCATGTACCCGCCGTCGGCCATGGCAGCACTCTGGTGGCGCGCTCCGTTTGTGAAACTCTTGACCCAACCACACTACAGTTGATGGTCGTGGCGAAAGCCCACAAATTCGAATCGTGACATAGCGCCGACCTAGCCTCAACGACATATACCGACGGTGGACTGCATTGCTATGATTGAGCTCGACAGTAAACTTACTGGCACATTGCCAATACGCTCAAGACAAGCGCATCATGCTCCGGGAGGCATTGTTGTGGTAGCTGCGGGAGCTGGTCTTCATGTACTGGATGTCCTGCCCAGTCGTGTGGATTCGCTTGGGCCTAAAAATCTTGGAGCTTCAATAATTCGCATGCTAATCCGTCTTTTGAGCAGCAATGCTGAAAGAATCAGAGTAAAAAGGACCCGCCGTCATAAGAGGTTGGTAGGGTGACAGCAACGATATGCTCTTTGAAGCGCAGTGGTAGCAGGCCATTGCCCACCGTCACGTACATTTTCGGTGGCTACGCCGCACACGCGCGCCGAAGAGTTTCTCCTTCTCTTCCCACCTTCCCTACTCATGCCAACCAGCCGGGAACATTGCCTCGCCCACGCGGCAGCTCGGCCAGGGTCAAGCCTCCGTCGAAACATGGTCGACAGGGGGTCGTATTTGGTACGCTGGGAGGGGGTCGTTATAGTTAAGACCAGTTGGCTGGCGCACACTACTGCGCGCGATTCATGGCGATGTTGTGCAAAACAGGTTTGATCGGCACGAACACGGTTGTGTATGGAATTGAGCGGAAATTTCCTTTCCTCTGTTTTCAGCTGAGCTATTGTATTGGGAAAAAGCAGAGAAGATGGCGTGATAAAAAAAAGCATTCCGGTGCTATGATACTTCACTCGCTTTGCATCGGACCCATTTTGCACGTTGTCAACATGAATTGCGCGCAGTAGTGTGCGCCAGCCAACTGGTTCAGGTCATATTTGGGAATTCGGATAGTTCGGAGATTGATAAATTGTATTCGATCGCATCGATTGGTAACATTTTATTCATCTGTTGAGCATCTAATTCTTACACACCAGTTGGGCTACCGCACACTACTGCGCGAATAACACGTTGATAATAATCAGCCGATAACGAAGTCCATATCGCATGACTTAACTTTGTAATTATCGCAGTACTGATCGCTTCTCAGTACTGCGATTATAACAAAGTTGCGTGAAATGATTACTGCCAGCTATCGATGCCTGTCGTTTTTCAAAACATGCACTACTATTTGGAATTTCACATAGTCGAGCGGTCAATACCCCCTATTGTTGCTAGTTCCGCATTAGAAAATGATTCGCTTGCTTTGCTACCATAAATCTCGATCCTATCTCAATAATCCATGTAGATCGCAGTATCAAAAGATATGCACCATTATACGAAACATTAGACAGTTTAGCGGTCGATACATCGGTATCTGATATCACAAGCAAACAAAATATGTTATCCAGTTGCACTGACGCCTTTACTTTAGCGGTAGCATAGTAGAGTAATCAGTGTACCAGATATTATCCCATCCACTTCCTCTTAGGCCGCTCTCATACTTTGCGCACCGACGCCGTCACGCGCGTGACGGCATCGGTGCGCAAAGTATGAGAGCGGCCTCACCAACCTCTGTAAGCCGCTATCAGTAAGTCACCATTACTTCCCGTACCCCACAATACCTGTGAATGTGGACATTCCACTGCCGGTCGGAAAAGCGAATCGGGCTTGGTGACATTTGCTTTCCGACACTCCTTATCGAATCTTATCAATCTGTATCAAATTCGGATCACCCACCATCAATGTTCCCGTTACACCCTGCTAAACACCTATAAATGTCAGCCCCTTAGGGTCAACGCGAAAGACGGAACCGACTTGACGACATTTGCCTTCCGACGCTCCTTATCGAATCTTATCAATTGTTATCAACTTGGGTCATCCACCAATAGTGTTCCCGTTCCACCCTGCTAAACACCTATGAATGTCGGCGCTCTAGGGTCAACGCGAAAGACGAAACGGACTCGACGACATTTGCCTTCCGACGCCCCTTATCGAATCTTATCAACAGTTATAAAGTTGGATCACCCACTATTAATTTTCCCGTCCAATCCCGCAAAACACCTATGAGTGTCAGCGCTCTAGGACCAACCCGAAAGGCGGAACGACTTTGGTGACATTTGCCTTTTGAGGCCTCTTATCAGCGCGTATCAGCTGTTATCACTTTCGGTCCACCACCGCCTGGGTCCCCTTATCACCCCCCATATCATTTGCAAAATTCAGCATCCCAGCTTTGCTATGCCGCGAGATATGAATTTCGTGACAGACAGACGGACACACACACACACACAGACATACTTAGCGAATTATATAGAGTAGGATTGATGGCAGATCCATATCCCGATTATCGATGTTTTTCGTTTTCGTAAACACGCCTCACTATTTGGAATTTTGCATAGTCTAGCGGTCGATACTCAGGGTTGCTGCCAGTACCGCATTATAGAATGATTCCGAGTGAATCGCTTGCTTTGCTATCACAAATGTAGGTTGTATCATTATTATCGCAGTATCAAGAGAAATGCACCATTTTCTGGAACGCTAAGGAGTTCAGCGGTCGATACATCGGCCAGTGATATCAGAACATAAACAGAATATGTTAACCCAGTGACAGTAAGCATCAGACGTGTTTGTAAAGCGGTCGTATATGTAGCAGTAGCAGCAAGCGATGTAAAGGATTTCATCCCATTCAATTCCTAACGGTTCTTATCAGCTGATGTAAGCCGTTATCAGTTTCACTGAGGCCCGTGTAATCAACAACACCATTGAGCTCCCCGTACCCTACAATACCTGCGAATGTTAACACTTCACTGTTAGCTGCAAAAGCGAACCGGCCTTGGTGACATTTCCCGTCTCACGCTCCTTATCGAATCTTATCAACTATTATCAGTTTGGATCACCCACCATTGATGTGCCCGTCCCACCCTGCTGAACAGTTATGAGTGTCAGCGCTCTTGGACCAACGCGAAAGACGGAACCCATTTGACGACATATGCCTTCTCATGCTCCTTATCGAATCTTATCAACCGTTATCGATGCGAGCCACCCACCATTTTAATGTCTCTGTCCCAACACTCAAAACATTCATGAATATCGGCGCTCTGGGATCAACCCGAAAGGCAAAACGGATTAGACGACTCTAGCCTTTTTACGCTCATTATCAAATCTTATCAACCGTTATCAATGCGGGATACCCACCATTAATGTCCCTGGCCCACCTTCCTGAACACCCATTGAGTGCCAGCGCTCTTGGATCAACACGAAAGGCGAAACGAATTTGACGACATTTGCCTTCTCATGCTCCTTACCAAATCTTATCAACCGTTGTTAAGCAGGATCACACACCATTAATGTCCCTGTTCCACTCTGCAAAAAGCTCGTAAGTATGAACGCTCTAGGATCAATGCGAAAAGCGAAACGGATTCAACGACTCTAGCCTTTTTACGCTCCTTATCGAACCTTATCAACCGTTATCGATGCGAGTCACCCACCAATAATGTCCCTGGCGCACCCTGCTGAAAACCTATGAGTGCCAGCGCTCTTGGGTCAACGCGAAAGACGAAACAGATTTGGCGACATTTGTCTTCCGAGGCTCCTTATCAGCCCTTATCAATTGCTATCACTTTCGGTCCACCACCATTGGTGTCCCCTTGCCACCCCCTACATCACTTGTAAAATTCATGGTCCCAGCTTTGCTGCGACGCGAGATATGAATTTCGTGACAGACAGACACACACACACACGGACAGACAGACATACTTAGCGGATTATATATAGTAGGATAGGCAGTGATGAACGGAATTCGTCAGGCTGAGGGTCCAAAGCAGTGTCAAGCGTGGCATCGAGAAAATTTTAAAAAAATACGCCTCCCCCCCCCCCCCCGGGGGTTTCATTTTCCGCTATTTTTGTCGTATTACCCATCATTTGCGATTCATCAAGGAAGTCAAGAGCCTACTGTAGGAAAAAAAAAACACTGAGGTCAAACTCCTGGCAAGATAAGAAAATCATTAAATAACCTGACAAAATTCAGTACTTATATTCCGAAACAAAAGCGTCGCCAACTAGTGGTAATGTGCTCGTCTTCTGAAGACAGAGCAGAGGGCTCAAATATGCAAGTTATGCGGCAAGGATAAAGGACGGAGAAAATAAGGTTAGGAAAGTTAGAAACTTAATAGGAGCCACGCAATGCGCTCCACTGCGATCGCCACGTACCCATTGCGGTAGCTTGGTTACCCAAATAGTTGCCTAGTTCTATACATGGAAATCCAGCCAAGGAAATTTTTGAAAATTCTCTGTGCGTTCCAATTTAAATGGTCGTAACTTCCTTCAATCTTAACCCAATGAGTTCAAATTTGTTGCGTGAGGTCTGCGAGGCTGCCACTTTCAAATTACGATAATCTGTGCCATATCTTCAAAATGAAAGAAGTTATTTCGAGAGAAGCCATTCGAGGAAAATTTTTTCCGTCGAAGTTGTGAGATCTTTTAATGAATCTTTGGTAAAAATTATCTATCGTGTCAGATACACCTCCAGCGCGCTTTGCCTGCTTTCAGAGACCAACGAGAGGGTTCTTTGCCTCGGCTGGCTTCGTTGCGGGTTGCGCCATGCATGGGTATTTCACTCATGTTTCAGAGAAAACAAACGCTATTCCGTTCCGCATAGAGGCTCGCTAGCACTAGATCACGTAATCGCAATCGTAGTAAAATATAAAAGAAGTCAATATCAGTTGTTGTGTTTTCGTTTTCATCCCCAAGTTGCTCGAGTATTCATCCACGCAGGTACCCGTGGACAGATACCGCTTCCC
Source organism: Trichostrongylus colubriformis (assembly GCA_963978905.1). Taxonomy (NCBI): domain Eukaryota; kingdom Metazoa; phylum Nematoda; class Chromadorea; order Rhabditida; family Trichostrongylidae; genus Trichostrongylus; species Trichostrongylus colubriformis. The sequence continues at coordinate 41,081,930 of OZ022260.1, forward strand.
ACGGCTAATCGTGGAACTTCGGTGATCTCTCTGTACGTGGTTTGGTGCCAGCGGACCAACGGAAAGGCTATTGGCGCTAGCTGGCACGGTGTGGATCGCGCCATGCTCGAGCTTTTCGTCAACGATCCATCAGCTCAAAGGGTGCACTATTCCCGTGGTCGTCTTGGAACTGTGAACTGTGGACAAGGCACCATGCTCGAGGTTTTCGTCGACGATCCATCAGCTCAAAGGGTGCACTATTCCCGTGGTCGTCTTGGAACTGTGAACTGTGGATAAGGCATCAGGAATCAACCGCGAACCACAGCATAAGATATGAGCGTTTGGTTGCAGAAGCTCGACACCTCGTTCACAGTCCACAATTTCAAGACGACCGTCAAGCTGGCCCTTAACTCAGTCTTTTGCGTTGTCCATACGCTCTCCTTTCTCCAATATCACCTTGAGCACTTATCTTTAAAAAGTTGTTTCTTACCTTGTTTCCTATCTGTGGAGTGCCGCTTTCTCTCCTTCGAATTTTTTAGTGACGATTAGATTAACTATTAGTTTTTGATTTGAACCCATTTAGTCAGTTCTATCACATCAACCATTTTCACATTGGACCCTCAACCTGGAATACCTTTGATTACTGCGATTACGACCTCCCTCCCAGCGGACCGAATACGAACCCCCTGTAGAGCATTCCTCGACGGAGGTTTGAACTTGGTCCAAAGTGTCGAGGGTAGAGGTGATAGAACTTTCTAAATGACTTCGAATTCGAAAGTAATATTCAATTTAATCTACACATGATTACTCGAAGCTCAGAAAGCGGCACCCCACAAATAAGGAACAAGGTAAGGCGCGAATTTTCGAGATAAATTTTGAAATGATATTTTAAGGTGATATGTAGTGAACAGAGCGCCTGGACAAGGCAAAAGATAGACATAGTCGAGTCTAGGCTGCTCCCTTGGTTCTCTAGGAATTGTGGACTGTGAACGAGGTGTCTGGTTTCTGACAGTTCCAAGACGGTCTTGAGTATAGTGTACTTTTTGCCTAATGGATAGTCGATGGAAACCTCATGCAGTGCACGATCCGCAACGAAGCCTAGCAATGACAATTGCCCTTTGGTTGGTCCCTGGCACGGAACCACGTATAAAAACGCCTCCGAAATTCACCGATTAACCGTGGGAAGCGGTACTACCCACGGGTACCAGCGTGGATGATACTCAAGAAATTATGGGTCTATCCAGGGGTACCGGCGTGGATGAATACTCAATGGGATATGGGATGAACGAAAAATCAGCTAACATGAACTTTTTTCACATTTTACTACGATTGCGAGTGCGTGGTCCGGTGCAGGGAAGCCACTGTGCGGATCCAAAAAGCGTTTGTATTCACTGAGAATGTGGATGAAATTTTCATGCAGAGCGCATCCCACAGCGAAGTCAGCCGAGGTCAGCCACCGTCTTTTTGATCTTCTGGAAGCAAAAAGGCATAACAGCTACAATGGATCATTTCATCGAAGATCCGTGGGAAGATCTCGCCACTTCGACGAAAAAAATTTCTCTGACTTGCAGAAACTACCTAACACTTCGCAGACGCCGCAAAGCAAGATTGCACTTATAAGGTTAGGTTTGAAGAAAGTTACGACCATTTCAAGAACACTCTGAAACACTTCGAAATTTTTCCTGACTGGATTTCCATATGGAGAATAACGCAAAAATTGGGCAGACCAAGGGGTCAATAGATTGGTCTAGGGAAGACATTAAGACAACAGCTCACAGTACTTCCAAAGATTGCGTTTCAGCAAAGCTACAGGTATTTCAAATATGTCCAAATTTACTATTTGGAAGATACCGCGCCCCATCTGATCGCCGCATCGCTACCGCAATAGCGAGACTGCGACTAGATAGGGCGCAGTAGAGCGCGTGACATGAACCTATATATGTAGTTTCTAGGTTTTCTGCTTTGTTTTTTCGTCCTTAATCCCTGCCAAATTACTTACATAATTTTAAGGCCTACTCCTTTGCCATCAGAAGACGAGCACATCACAAAAAGTCGGCGGCGCTTTCGTTCCGGAATATAAGTATTGAATTAGTTAGGTTCTTATCTCAGGCGCTTTTCTTTCGGAATACAGGTGCTGAGTTTTATTAGGTCGTTATTACTTATTTTGTCAGAAGTTTGACCTTACGGTTATTTTATGATCATAGGCTCTTAATTTCCTTGATGCATCGTTAGGTAGAATTGGATGGGTAGAAACCACAGAATAGTGGAAACGAAAGAAGGGGGAGGTCATATTTTTGCCAATTTTTCTCGACGACAATCTTGACAATGGCTACAGCTCTAATTGAAGCACGGTCAGATGGCGATAAAAACCTCAAGAGTGTGCTCTAAAAATCGAGTTTTGCTCAGGGTAACAGATTATCGGCTTCCTTATCATTTACGGAAAGCATTGTTCCCAGTTTGTCCTCTTTATTTATGCGTTTATTGCTTCCCCCTTCCGTTACCTTCGAAAGAACGCCCTTGTTTCGGGGGACGAGTTGCTCTATTCTGTTGATCTATCGGCAGTAAGCTGATCTTTATGGAAACCCGCAAAACAGGCACATTATGAAGGAATATTCAAATATCAGATTACCAGTAATTGTAGGAACACGTGCCACCGAAAGGTGCTGATATGACACGGTGTGGAAGTAATGCGTTGCTTTCTTCCTCCCGAGGAGCGACGCTGAGGGGAGAGGGGGCACCGGGTTAAAATAGATTGCCCGGTTACTATCGTTCAGTGAAAAGTTTCATGATTTTCCGAATTCAAGGCATCCTGGTCACGCACTGCTTTGTCATGAATGGTTTTTCGGAAAACAGTCGAATCTTTTACGGAGTCCTGTGTTCGATCGGTTTGTGATAACAGCAACCATTTGCCACTTACGGTCATTCCTCTTAGGCCACATTTTGCTTGCAGGATATGGATTCGGCTTAGTTCTGTCATACGTCGCCTTTGCTCTTATGGGTATGGGTCAGCCAGCTCTTCTTTACTTGATACCATGCACACTGATCCCTGTGTGTCTGACGGCATATGTGAGAGGACACCTTCGCTTACTATGGTATGGCCTTGAAGACCTCACTGTTACAACAGCTCGTTCAAGTTAGACACGGTAGAGGAGCAATTATTAGCCTTGAGCAATACCACAAATTATTTACGGCCACTTCTGTTACAGTACTTTTCCGTACCAATTTTCAAGGAAGAGTCTAATTTTCATTAACGATTGGGCAAGAATAATAGCTGAAAAGCATTTGGAGTTTTTTCTATATTTTAATTCCGATATTTCGTTTTATCCCATTATATTGTACATAGCGTTGGTGTTTTTCTGCCAGTATGAAGCTTTCATGTAATTCACGGTAATTTGATGTTTTGAACACTTTCAATGTAGAACACTTTAATAAACATTGCTTTGATTTTTACTCCTTAGGTCAAAACGTTTTTTTTGAAATAGAACATAGTTTCTATTGCACTGAGCCAGCACTGATCGAGTGTGATGGCTGTGCATAGCATCCAAAGTGTATTGAACATGCTACACAACATGTTGCACCGTAGTGTTCTTACAAGGATAGGACAATAGCCAGCCTGGCCATTCTCAATGGATGCACTTGCTCCTTAAAGGAATCGTCCACGGAAAATGAGTTTTTGTGTTACCCATATATTTATGTTGTATTCGCCCAATGTTGGCCTCATGCAAAATTTCACGCGAAAAAATGTGAATCTGGCTGAGATACAGCACCACAAAGTGCGGTCCCAGTGGGCGGGGCCTCCGTGTAAAAGCCTCGTACCGCGTCCGCCGTGGTCTGAGACGCATTGCAGGAACAGAAGGTTACGTAAACAGTCCCACTCTCCGTTCCCAGCGGTGGCGGAAGACGGGACGAGGCTTTTACATGGAGGCCCCGCCCACTGGGACCGCACTTTGTGGTGCTGTATCTCAGCCAAATTCACATCTTTTCGCGTGAAATTTTGCATGAGGCCAACATTAGGCAAATACAACATAAATATATGGGTAACACAAAAACTCAATTTCCGTGGACGATTCCTTTATGACGCTGTACTTAACTTACTCTCCAACTTCGCGGAGCGAATTGCGAACAAGTTATGAAGGCTACTGAATGAGCAGTACTACTACATTGTAAGCGAAGGCACCCGTCCCGCGCGAGCCTGGCGGGAACCAATGTTTTATCATGTGAAAGCCGAATCACCCTTGGGAGCCAGTCAGCCTAGCAGAGATTTTGATCATTTTCTATAGGATTCCTGGATAACTGAATGGCAACACGTTCAACGAGGGCGAACCACTGTTTGTGCTCCGGTTGCTTTTGTCACATTTGATAGCATTTGCATACAGAAAATATGAACACTGGTAATTTCCACCGATTTTTCGCTAGGCACTGCCGCGTTGGAAGCGAGTGAAACATTTTTGTTGTACGGACCGCCCACTTGGGGTGCGCTCCGCCCACTGTGCCCAGGCCTCTTTCATGACTTTCAGAAACTCACGGCTGACCTCAACCCATCTTTTCCTTATGGTTGGACCATATTCGAGCTGAAGAAACAGTTTTAGATCCGAGCACAAAACGTTTCAGTGAACGCTACGCCTACCATGAGCGGAGCTCAGTTTCAAAAGGTCCCAACCGTTGCAAATGCTCTTCAGTTCTCAGTAGCACCTATCTCCAACCACCCTTTTTCTCTCTATCTCCAAATCACTCTCGAAATTAATTGCAATTTTTTTAGTGAGCGCCTCACGACTAATTACAGCTCCACCAACGGAGGGTTTTCGCTTATTTTAAGTTCGTTCAAGATAGCTTGGACACTGTTCATCTCCTTCGACGTTTTCCTAGTTTGTGCCAAGCTGTGCTAGAGCCGAGTTATGAATTTTTGCTGCACGGACCGCCCATTCGGTGTGCGTCGCGCCCACTGTGCCCAGACCTCTTCCATGTCTTTCAGATACTCATCGCTGACCTTCATCTATCTTTTCTCCATGTTTGGGTCATTTTGGAATCTAATTAACAATTTTCAGTTTGATAGGGAACGTCTCAGTGCACTCTCCTCCACCTGTGGGCGGAGTTTACCATGCTTCATGTGTGCTCCCTACTTCTTGTTCCATACCCTACCCATGTCAAGCTTGTCCCCATCGCCACAGGTCGTTTTTCATATAATATCTAATTTCGTAATGACGGACTGAGGGACGGGGGACGGATCTACAGGCAGACGAAGCGCTTTATATACTGTAGGGATCCTTTTTCATTAAGACAATATCAATTTTTCACGCTAGTGCAAGACTAGGCGATCAGCGCAACAAATAAGATGCATATTGATAGGGCGATCAGGCTTATTATCTGACCAATCGATAAGTTTCCTGTCTTTTCCGCCTGATGGCTTTGATCGCCCCTATCGATATCAAGCTATCAGTGTGAGGCCTGAACGCTCAGTACACTGCTAGCTTGATCGCGTGTTCGCCTGAGACGCGAGCCCTGAAGAATACGTAAAGTATAAGTGGAGGGTCGGGAGTTTCTGCGACAGACCAACGCAGGAGACCAAAGAAAACCAAGTGGAAAAAAGGTACACAAACAGTCCTTCACGTAGACAAGGCTTCTGGCACTAGATATCATACCGTAGGCTAAAAGGGCCAAAAGTTCCTTCTGGTATGTTTAGTTGGATTGATCCTCTGCAAAAAGTGAATTTCGATCACAAATAGTTTGATTTCGCTCTTGTGCCGTTATTCTTTGACTATTTTTGGCTGTCCACGGATTACGCGGACTGTCATGGATTTGTATTCTTTAAAGAAGAACGATTCCAGTATACCAGGCTTTCCGGCACACAATAAAGCTCCATAGAATACGAAATGGGCACATTTCAAATTGCTGCCACCACATATCAAGAATCCTTAATTATCACATTGCAATGCGCACAGTATAGTGCGTCAGCAAAACCACTCCATTATACTTTGATGACTTGAAAAGCAAATTTTTATACTAAAACGGTTAATTCCCCTTCTTTCTTCTGGTATCGCCGAACAAAAAGTGTTTTTGAGGGGGATAAAACGCTGTAGCCAACACAGCCAGCACGCACACACGCTAATTCAATTCATTTAATTTCTTGAAGATGTTTCTAAAAAGCTTAAGCTTCGATCATACATCGTTGCAAATACAGAGTCCAAACGGCAGTGTTTTTCCTACAACTTAACTTACCTGCATGCCATCCCAATGTGCCGACACCTACTGCGACGTCAGCGCACCGCAGAATGACGGCGAGGGTGCAAAACAGGTGTTTATGTAAGTAGAAGGTGCTAACACAATGAAACGTAGCCCTACAAAAATACTGCAACACCCGTCGGTTTCTCCCCACCTAAAGCGGTTGCTTTACTCTATCATTCTCTTATCACAATCAGTCATTCGCGGACGGACAGACATACATACAAGCATACTTACATACCGACATACCGACATACCGACAAACAGACCTCAAAGCTGCCGGTTTCTATAATAGAAGGATCCGCTGCGTTTGCCCCTTCCGTTGTGTCTCTCTCCCTAACGATCATGTACAGTAACTCTAAAAGACGTGAGTATTAATGTTTGTTGGAACATAATCATACTCAGCGTTTCGGAGTTGACCCGAAATCAGTGCCAATATAGTTAGGAGAGAGCACTCACTGTCGCCCTTTCACCATGTCTGATGAAGGAGGTAGAGGCTTCCCTCTAAAGTAAAGCTTAGCCTAAACCCGGGCAGAAATGGCACCGCACGCCAAACACAGTGGAGTGCTCCCCCGCCTGCCCCACATTAGCACTCAAAATTCTTCAGTCGGAAAGTAGTATTGATAGTGTTCATCAAAACATTAACTTGCTGGCATAATCTCTAATTTAGAAGTGGTGCAGCTCACTATTGCCCGTGTAATTCCACAGACCAGCTGCTCGAATTCTTCGTGCAAGCTTTCCTCGTCATTATTTTTCTCTGAAAGTGAGTTCGACTTCCTTCTGAGCACATTGACATGCACTTGATGATCTTCTATGTATGCACTTATTCCCGAACCGATAGTTACATTTCTCTAGCCACTTTTCATTTCCCAGCACTTCCATTTCCTCTGAGCATTACCTACTCTTCCGAATATTGCATGCTACCGGTGTCAAACCCATTTCCAAGATGTAGTCTTATCATTGAGGTGTTGGGGGTCCTTAGGCATTGTTCATAATCGGTTCGCGATTCAGGCGCCCTATTGATCAATATGTGTCTTTTCTTTTACATCTGATTTTCGCGACTCGGCGTGAATCACACAATCGATACGTATCTTTTTCTTCCGCCTGCATCGCGAACTCTGAACAATCTTGGGCCGCGTTCATACTTTGCGGTGTCGACAGCAGGGCATGGCTGCATGTCCGTCTGTGCCACCCTGTCTCGTTGCCTGCGTTGCCTTTGCATCTCAACTCGTGTAGAGTCAAACGTGCGTCTAAGAAAAATCTTCAAGAAATACGACCCCCCCCCCCTGCTCCAGGTTCTGTAATTTCTGTGGTTGAGTCGGTCTATCTTTTATCTTGTCCATGCGCCTTCCTCTCAACATATAATCTTAAGCACTTTATTAAAAAAATTTGTGTCTTACCTTGTTTCCTCCCCTTTACCTTTGGACCCTCAGCCTTGGAAATTCCGTTGATGCCTCCCTCAACGATTACGAGCCCCCTCCCAGCTGACCAAAACGACACCCCTATCGAGGATTTTTCGATGGAGGCTCGACCCTCCCCGTGTCCCTATGACTCGCTCCCTAAGAAGCAGCCACGCCTTGCCGCCGCAAAGTATAAATGCGGCCTTATTTTTCCGCCTGATTGCCTGAATCACGAATTGCAAACGATGTCTTAGAGGCGGTTGCAGGGGTAAATCAGTTACATTATTCGTCGAAACCTCTGATACTGCACCCGTTCACTTCAAAGCAGACACGTCAAGAACTGGTTGATTTCCACCGATGTACTACAATACCGCTCCTAATTTCTGCTAAATCGACGGATAGCGGCGGAAAAGTATGAAGCGCACCGGCTTTTAGCCTTAGCTTTAGCTGAGGTGGTCCATTTTCTTTGAAAAATAGACCAATGGCTAGAATTTTCGAATAGGAACCTGTGTATGTACGAAAAGTCGATATTTCTTCGCCGGATCATCTTCATTTTTAGTGAAATATGAATTTGGTTCTCCAAGGCGCAAGAAAGTACCTGTGGGCATGACGGCATCGTAAACTCTCCACTTCAGCTGGAAGTTTCAGTTTGGGCACTTTAAAACAAAAAAATGTCAATACATTCGACAAGTTCATGATTTTGTGATCACTTTGAACCTATTCGTGAATAGTTAAACTTGATTCCATCCTGAAAGTGGCATTCCAAAAAAACATTTTTTTTCCAAATTTCACACCTCTTTGGAGACGCATTTTTCATAAAAATCGAGCTATTTTGAATCGTTCACTAGTGCTGTTGATGACCTGCGAAGAAACTCCTTAGGATTTCCTCAGAGGTAGGTAGACCAAATGTTATTTGTTTCAAATCTTATAAACGCTGTTTGTTCAATCGCCCTTTTCTGCATAAATGTCGGTTCTGCACAAAAATGAACTGATTTTGGTGATTGTAACTATACTTTATGAATGCGAAAATTCTAACTGTACTTCATAAAAAGCATTCTTAGAGCCGTTGGTTCGAGGGAACTGTATGCGCTTCCAAACAACTGAATCTTGAAAATTTGAAATTAGGTGAAATGCGTAATCGAAGTAGACATGTATCACAACTGGTTATTACTACCAACTTATTCAGAAACTTACTCTGTTTCGATTAACAAGATATTTATTAACGCTCTCATTTTTTCAGAAGTTTCAGAATAAGTTGGTAGTAATAACCAGTTGTGATACATGTCTACTTCAATTACGCATTTCACCTAATTTCAAATTTCAAGATTCAGTTGTTTGGAAGCGCATACAGTTTCCTCGAACCAACTGCTCTAAGAATGCTTTTTATGAAGTACAGTTAGAATTTTCACATCCATAAATTATAGTTACAATCACCAAAATCAGTTCAGTTTTGCGCAGGACCGACATTTTTGCAGAAAAGGGCGATTGAACAAACAGCGCTTGTAAGATTTGAGACAAATAACATTTGATCTACCTACCTCTGAGGAAATCCTAAGGAGTTTCTTCGCAGGTCATCAACAGCACTAGTGAACGATTCAAAATAGCTCGATTTTTATGAAAAATGCGTCTCCAAAGAAGTGTGAAATTTGGAAAAAAATGTTTTTTTGGAATGCCACTTTCAGGATGAAATCAAGTTTAACTATTCACGAATAGGTTCAAAGTGATCACAAAATCATGAACTTGTCGAATGTATTGACATTTTTTTTGTTTTAAAGTGCCCAAACTGAAACTTCCAGCTGAAGTGGAGAGTTTACGATGCCGTCATGCCCACAGGTACTTTCTTGCGCCTTGGAGAGCCAATTTCATATTTCACTAAAAATGAAGATGATCCGGCGAAGAAATATCGACTTTTCGTACATACACAGGTTCCTGTTCGAAAACTCTAGCCATTGGTCTATTTTTCAAAGAAAATGGACCACCTCAGCTAAAGCTAAGGCTAAAAGCCGGTGCGCTTCATACTTTTCCGCCGCTATCCGTCGATTTAGCAGAAATTAGGAGCGGTATTGTATATCTTCCATTCCACTCCCAAACCATTTTTTCGGCTAGACGAATTCCAGGCGGTGGGCGGGCCGGAATGAGAGAGATCGCAGTTGCTGCAAGCAACGAGCCCAGAGCTCAAAGCGCGCTCTTCAGTACTGCCGTCCAATCTGCCCTGCCAGTGTTCCTAGGTCTGATTTCTATTTGAGTGGTTACTTCAGGTTTCTCCTCGATCACACCACTCCTATTACTGTTTTCGAAGTGACAGTTCAGAATGAAAATGGTTCTGCCACACATCTCTCGCAGAACTTTGTTAGAAATACAGAAACAAAATCACCGTTTCAATTCAGGTCTAAAACTTCCTCATTTGCGCTGTTATTTGGTTTGGAAGACTTATCAACGATCCAAGTTCATTATTCAATCAGCCTTCTTGAGAAGCGGAATGCATTTCTATGCTACACTACTTTTATTAACACCTCTACTTAGCAGCTGCAGTGTATGGCTTAATTTTCATTACTTATCCCTTATTTCTTTTTGTGTGCTTTTCTTCTTCTTTTCCTTTCCTCAACTTTCTTGTGCCCATTGATGAAAACGGTGTCCTATCCTACTGCATATAATCCGCCAAGTATGTTTGTCTGTGTGTTTGTTTGTAACGAAATTCATATCTCGCGTCGCAGGAAAGATCGTGACCTGATTTCTGCAGGTGATGCAGGGGGGAGGGGAGGTACGGGAATAATAACGGTTGTAGACCGAAAGTGGTAGCAACGGATAAGGGGTGATAAGAAGCGAGGAAGCCGAATGTCATCGAAGTCGCTTCCCGTTTTGCTTACCCTGGAGCACTGATAATCATTGACGTTGGGCGGGTTTAGACAGGGATATTAATGATGTACGACCCAAATTGATAGAGTTTGATAAGACGCATTCAAAGGTGTCACCAACTCTGTTTCGTTTTCCCAGCACAGATGGAGTGTTTATATCCATAGGTGTGGAAAGGTGTGGTAAGGAGATTAGAGAGATGATTGATTCGATCTTATAACGATCGATAGGGTCTGATAAGAGTAATTAGCGCGTGAATGGAGGAATTCCTGTCCAACGCTGCTTGAAGTTCTGCGACGCTGATGGTGCCTCGATGGTGTGGCCCGTTTCTGGTCCTGCACACAATCTCATACCGACTGAGGTATGGTTTTAAATCCAAAGTCATAACAGGCGCACATAATAGTATAAACTCTTTAGCTAAGGAACTGCACGTGATTTTCACTCATATGAGAAGCCTTTTAAAAATCACTCAGGATACTAATAGGACAATCAAAACAAATTGGTCTATCGATAACATTAATATTAGTTGTGAACTTACAATATTAACTACGAAGAAATTAAGGTATATACAGCAATTTTTACCGTTGTGTTCGCCAATTTGAGACACAGCCACATTGATTTTAGTATAGAGAAACTGTTATATACTTGTTTCACCAATGCAAGTAAGAAGTTTGAAGCAGCCAACGGGTAAAAGTATTTAGCAAGGAAAGCAAAGAAAGCAAAAATAACTACAGATATCATCAAAAAGAAGATCTGTTATACTTAGTTGACTATTTAGTGACCAACAGTTATCGCATGGAAACAAAATCTTTTAATAAAATACAACACAGGTCTAGCTACTAAAACAAAAGGAGCTATTATCTATACAGAAACTTTCCGAATAGCCAATACGTGCGCTTTGTTTGAGGTCTTCAGACTAATTTAAAAGATATAATCTAGTTAGTCTAGTTCTCGCTACGCCTCACACGGCGTTGACGAAGAACGACATACATATAAAGTAATCTTGATAGGAGTTGTTCAGCGATGTGGTTTATTAAGATGGCGTATAACTTTACATCCACTTTTATCCACACATCCATCGAAGCCACCCTTTAGTCATGGAAATCGGAGATTTGCGACCGTTCCCTGATGGTAAGATCCATTCTCCATTTCTGGCCCTCTGCACCCATTATGATAGCTGCTTGAATCGTATTGTCAAAAAGATTGCAAGAAGTAAAGAGCAACAGGAGCTAAGATAAGCTCCGCCCAGGGTGGGCGGATCGTGCACTGAAACGTTCGATCCTTGGGCTAAAAATTGTTTGTTCGGCTCGAAAATGGTCCAAACGTAAGGAAAGGATGGGCTGAGATCAGCGAAGAGTACCCATGAAAGAAGCTTGGGCACAGTGATCAGAGCGCACCCTGAAACCGTACAACCCGAAGTTCATTATTCAGTTCCAAAACCGTAGTCTTCTCCAACCCCTGAAGATACGATCTTATGTCAGTATGTACCGCTGCTTATCGTTCTTGGGAACCATTAGCCGGACTTCTACATAGACTAGCGTCTATACCCAATAATGCTAGCACCGCGTGAGAAAACGAAACTTTCGATTCGCTATCACAAATCTATACCGTATCTGGATCTACACGTAGGTCATAGTATCAAAGAACTGCCCCATTATTTTTAGCGCTAGGCAATTCAGCGGCCGATACATCGGAAAATGATGTAAGAAAAAAGCAAAATTTGTAGTTTACCCAATGGCATTGATTGTGAGGATCAGGTTTTTTTACCATAGCGGTTGTATAGTAGGATAAGTTGTACACAGGTTTTCATCCCATCAATTAAACATCTGGTATCTGCACTTTGCAATACCTGTGAATGTTAGCCAGAAAGGCGAAACGTACTTGGTGACGTCCGTCTACTGACGCTCCTTATCAAGTCTCATCAACCGTTATCAATTTGGACCACCCACCACCAATGTCCTTCCCCACCCCTGGAAGCACTTATGAGTGTCAGCGCTGCGGGATCAACGTGAAAAGCGCAGAAAGCGAAATGGATTTAGAGGCATTTGCCTTTTTATGCTCCTCATCGAATCTTATCAGCCGTTACCAATTTATATCACCCACCATTAATGTCCCTTTCCCCTCTCTCAGAAACTTGTGAGTGTTGGCGCTCCAGGATCAACCGGAAGGGGGAGCGGAATAGGCGATATTCGCCTTCCGAGGCTCCTTATTAGCCCTTACCAGCTGCTATACTTTCGTTCCAACATCGCTGGGGCTTCCTTACTAGCCTACATCAAATATAAAATTCAGCATCTCACCTTCGCTGCGACGCGAGATATGAATATCCGGTCAAACACACACCAACAGACACACTTAACCTATTATATAAAGTAGCTCAGCAGGATGCAAAAAAAGTGGGCTGTCATCGTCAATGCCATCGGAGATCACAAGAAAGATCCCATGGTGCGCTTCTTTTAGTGCAAGTTTCACTGGGATGCGGAAGTTTGTGTAAAGAGAACATGTCTTCTCTGCTCTCAATGACACCATAGTCCCTATAGTGCCTTCGAAAAAACTGGTAGGAAGAAGCTCATCTTGCGCTGGGTGGAAGCTTAGAGCGTGGGCTGCTCGCATACAAGTAATTAAGCGGACAACAAGTTGGAGTGACAGTCCAGTCCATTTTCTAACCTCTTTTTGCGCTGTGTAGCATTGAGATTGCATTTTATGCAAATCCATCAAAACAGCATATTCGACGGCAAACACAATCCTGTTATATATACGTGTTTAGGGAAAGCGCACTTGCTGTGGCTTATGTTTCTAAGTGGCTATCAGCCACAGGAATTTTTACGTAGTCATAAGAGAAATGGGTCAAGCGGTAGGTAGAAAAGTCTTTGTGTGTGAAGGGGTTCATTATGTGGTAGTGGCTCACCCATCGCGAATTTCTTTGCATTTTGGCAAAGATTCGCAATTCGGATCACCTTTACTCAAAATCAACGGTCGCTGTGATAGTTATGATAGAAATGTATTCGTTTCTTCCTTAGTGGTTTTGCACTGGATGTTTCGATCAGGTTACATATCGTTTCAACAATTGGACTAGATTGTAGTACGCTACTTGCAGTCTGCCGGATTACTTGTAAGAAAGAAATGAATCGTGCTCTGGACAATGGCAATGGCGTGAAACGCTGATTTTCTATACGTTCAAGCACATCAGCATATTTACACCTGATTTAGGCCCAACATAAGTCTAGCTTCGTGTTTTTGTCTGCAAGGAACAAAGATACCGGTGACGAGGTTCGAGTATGCGCAACACATCAACAATTCCGCATCGCACAGATAGCTGCAGACGTGGAGAACGCGGTGAGTGTTTATTCTGTTTTTAGACTTTACGATCTCATATGTCTTCATATGGCAAAGCACATGAAGCTGTCTCACTTTCCTGCTTTCATTTGTTTTCGCGTGGGCATATCAGTGAAGTGGACATGAAGTTAGAAGTGCACTGAGGATCAACCCTGAGTCTATACTTCTTCTTACTCGCTCTATACGTCATGAAGAAATTTGATTGTCGGACCGAAGATAATCCTCTGCACTGACAACATTGTTATGATGGCAGAGAAGAACTCCAGACCACCAGAAAAGGCAGGAATTGCTGGCGAAGGATAGTCATCGGCTGAACGTGAAGGAGACCAAGTTTCTAAGCTCGGAAGTATGTGCAGGAGTAATCCTGGATCGTCACGGCGAAAACATTAGGAAGGTCGAGAAATTCCGGTTCTTCAAAAGCAGCATAGATCCTGAAGGTACTGTGGATCAGGCAGTTGAGTGTCGAAAATGGGGCATAGATGAAATTACAAGGCAAGTATGGAACCCCTACGATCGACGGTGCTCTGGTACTCAAAAGTAAGGTGCACCTATCGGTGGCATAGCCTCAATGCTGTACGGGAGTGGGTTTTGGCATATAACAATGAAACACGAGTCAGTTCACTACGCAGAAACTAGAATGCTCACAACGGAGGTCCTTCAGGTTATGGCGCGCTTTTCAAAAGGTTTTTTCTTATTATATTGAGGTACATACATGGAACATATAGCTGTCTGTCTTCCATTTCTCTTGAGCTGCCCTACGAATGCCTAAAAAGGAGTGATGAATACTTTTTTCCCAGAAGGGCGATTTTAACCCACTTAATGTAATGCATACTCCTTGTGGCTTTGATCATAAGCAGATCCAAATGTGTTCCTCTATTTCATATCCAAATCGAGGTTAAATATGGAAAGAAATAAAATCTCATCTGCCCCACGTAATAAAAGCGCGTAGCAGTTTTTGACCTTTCCTTGATGTGGTGCTGCTGTAGCGCCCGGATGGCTTACGAGTGTCGGTAAACGGACAAATGTGCGGCGGTACTCACTGCCGCGACGCATAAGCTCACGCGTCGCGGCCTCCATCATGGCGCGCGCTGGCATGCTTATGAGCTCTAGGTCTTCTTATCTCATCGGGCAAGGCTCTTCGTGAGCAGCACATGAGATCTTCGTTTACTAAGGTGTGTGTAAAAGAGTGACTCCTAACTCGCCGCTAAAGCGACGAGCCAAGAGTCGCGCGCGCTTCGCGCGCAGGGAAGGAAGCCCCGACGTGGGGGCTAATATGGGGTGTCGCCAAACATCGTTGCTGAGAACAGTGGGACAGAAGCAACTCTGCATTCGCCGCTATGGTGCGCCGACCCTACAACAACGGGAACCGAAGGCTTCCGCAATTACTAACTTGGCGATTTGGAACCCCAATCGCAATGACAACGGATCATCCTCCTCTACTTCACCGCTGCTCCACAGTATCCTCCGTCTCGTCGGACTATCCGATGAGATCAACGTTTGCTTCCGTACCAATCATGCGTAGTACACGCTGCGAGTATCTCGCCACGTGCACTCTCTTACGCGGAGTGCGCAGACGGAGCGACGAGACGGGAGAAAACCTGTGCCCACTGACGACGAACCGCGACGCAAGCTCACGCGTTGCGGTAGTGAGTACCACCGCACATTTGTCCGTTTACCATTCCCCATGGCTTACTGGATGCGACGATTTACTTGCAAACGGACAGTGTGAATGTTTGTTGTTGGTTCGGATGCCAGCGTTGCCAGCTTTTGCGTTTTCTTTTGCCCTCACATTTTCATCTTCACATATGTCTGTTCATGCCAAATAACTGTGATTTTCGTTGACAGGTGCCAGGCTGACACTATTAATGTGAACCTGGTGATCTGACCTTTTTAGACCCGTGCGGGTTCGCAGCGCTCGAACTTCGCGGTTTCGCACAAAATGAGTGCCATATTCGTGTTCAGGGGGTCATATTTCTCTTGGGAAACACTTATAGCCAAAGCCAAATTTTGACCCTAACTTCGAGAATGATGTTGTTTGGTTATGGGTACATGATGCGCCTTCTACTTCAACTAACAAAATCGAAGAAAGTCAATAGAATATGCGCAGTATGGATGCCTGCTTTAACTTCACTTAACGAGCATCAAGAAATAGAAACAGTCAGGGTCGTCTCCATGGTTGAACGTGCAGTCGAAGGTGGTACCAATGCCCAGCTCAATTATTCGAAATTGAGTCAAAACTTCGATTGGGCTGGAAACTTATACCTGGAGGTAGTTCGACCTCCTTAACACGAATATCATCCGTTTCATCCAGTCAGGAGTCCAAAAACTGAAAATCTGAGTTTTGCAAGAATTTGTCCAGCAATAAGTAAGGATCGAACCATCAACCCCGTTGTTGGCAGGGCCGCTCAGCAAAAATGGACAGATCGTAAAAAATTGGTGAAAGAGACGCAGTCTGATCGAGCAATTGTTGCAACTGCGAAAAACAAATAGAAACTACAGGTGCCTGAGTATATTGTATTAAAAAATAACACAGATTCAAAACAGGGTGGGGACGGATTTATCCATTCGATTCTCTTGCACTATTATGATTTTTCAGGAACCCATCGGTCTTTCATTCTGGCGGAATCGATACAACGAAACCAGAATTTGCCCTTTGCCCTCTGGTGATGAAGAAACGATACGGTATAATGGGACCGCAGTTCCTATTCTGTATCGCATAGATGACGATGGTACTGAATGCACACACAATTACAGTAAAGGAAAACCCAATCACCAGAACGCCGGTCAATTTGAAGTAAGCTCAAGGACTGCATTTCCAATGATTGATTCCCACAACCTATTTCTTAGGCAGCGAATAATTTCCTGTGTTTGATGAGTCGTCGTGGAGACGAATTTTGGGTTCCCATAGGATTGTGAAGTGTATCAAATACAGATACATAATAAACAGATTGCATTCTATTCAAATTAATCGCAAGGGTATTGGCTGCAGTGTGGCGGCAGTTATACTTCTCCACCAATTAGTAATCAACTTAAATCTCGCTCAAAGGATGGAAATGTGTCCAACAAGCTGTCGTACGGTTTTATTATCTGAAATAGGATCCAAAACAACGCAATGCATCCAGCATTAGTGATTTTTCACAATGGTTCACAATGTGTTGTAGAGCTATCGGTAAATCGAAAATACCACCTCAAACTGAGAGGTGCAGGCGCAGATAGACCGTGTAGCTAGTGTCGCACGTCAGCAGCCCTGTGATCTTAGAAAAGCAAAATCCCGATACCTTGCTCGCGTGGTATTTGGAAGTGCTACCCAAATCGTTTTGATAGGGTTAGCATGTATTTCCTTCGAGATATGAATTCCGTGGAATGACTTCCCATCACTACCCACATGCTCATCATTTAGGTGAGTGAACTGAAAAAATATGGAGCGAAAATTGCCATACTCTTGGTTGAGAAAGGACGTTCATTCATGCCAAAAGGGCATGACTATCTGGTTTGTGGTCTACTCCTTCCGTTCTTTTCAAACGAAATAATATCGAGCCATATCGAGAATGTTTCAGTTTTCTGATTTTTACGATCCTTACATAGATCTCACTGAGGCCATTCCAACATTCTTCCTTTATGCGCATGTTTTTCAAAAAGAAATACTGGTTAGTCCGTCTTTCAAGAGGATCTGCACGTTCTAGTCCTCCGGTTATGTTTGACATACTAATCTATCGCAGGGGCTTGTTAAGAATCAAAATACTTCTCAGCTGGAGCTGAGATTCCACAGGCCGCCGGGTGCAGTAGCTCTTCAATCAATGGTCATAATATGGCTCCTTGCTGTGGGATGTGTTGGAGGAGGAGCTCTCTGGGCGTTCTTCAGACACAAGTAAGACACCGCGTCCACGATACAAGTGAAACTAATCAAACATGAAACAATGCAACGATAATTCAAGAGCTGGAAAGGACACATTGGAGGTTAATGCAGCCAACACCACCGCGAATTCTGAATGTATCATTGCAGTAGTTATGGTTGCGTTTGCTCTCATTCTGGCAATGATTTTGTTCGGATACTATTTCCGTCCCATTTTCGGTACAGTGGTTTTTCATACTTTTTTCGATTTATTCTGTTCAGATTAAACATTGTTTAAAGCATCTGAGACATCTTTCAAATCCTGATGTATTTTTTTCGAATCAGCTAGCTTACAGTCTAGATAAAACGACATGGACGTATTTCAAAACAAATCGGCCAAGAAATGTTAATCAGTGGACAGTGGTTGCTATCGCAATGAAGGGAGGGATTGTGAGAACACTGAACATTTAAGCATCATTAGTCTATCAGTATTTTTTTAGCCTGAGCTTCAATGAGCTTAGTGGGCGAGAGAAGAACCTCTCCCCCTTTTACAGCTCAGGCAAAATTAGCGTTGGTCGCGGTTAGGCCGCTTCCATACTTTGCGCACCGACGCCGTCACGCGCGTGCCGGCGTCACGCGCGTGACGGCGTCGGTGCGCAAAGTATGGAAGCGGCCTTACCGAGCACGGGGGAAGGGCGCTGTTCCTCACTAAGGTGACCGAAAAGTGCCAAAAACCTTCGTGAGTGGTGAAATATCCTTCCTTGATCGCGGTTCACTTGATTTTAGGTACACAAAGTAAATTTTGCAGCAAATGGCTCAGACAACCTCATTCTATGCGGAATGCACCCATGAAACATACTGAACATTGAACGTGCTTAAATGCAGCAGTTCCTACGTAATACGAAGAAGTATGTGCAGAGTTCAAAGGCGAAGTTAAAAGAGGCCCAGTCCCATACGAAAGGGGATGACGGGTTGAATTGTTGGGATGGAGGCGGTTTTATATTGGGGGTGAAAAAAGTTCTCTTTTCTTCTACCATTGGTACTGAAATTATCAAAGTTTACCAGGTTCTGATCGGATGTTTTCATCTTAAATTCAAAGAGACACTTCCATAATCAGTAGTCACCGTACTACCCCTTTTCATCGAAAGAAACATGACCCTTTGCCAAGTCGACCTTCTGCGTTGTTGCAACACGGCAAGACCATAGGTTTGTCACCCTTATACACAACACTGCTGGGGTCTGTCCACGAGGAGATTCATATTGGGTAGTACGCGTGAATTTTTCGTTTTTCCCGGGTTTCCAAGGCCCTCCGTTTCCAAGTTAGCTCAATGTGTCATTGCTGATGAAGTTTTGCTGACATAAAAAGAAACATGTAAAAAGAACAATGGATTATTCAAGACATGAGCAATGCTATGAACTGAGCAGCAAAGTAACAGCGTCTTTCCAGAACCGACCAGAGACTTTAGGAAGCTACCTACCTTAGACCCGCTACTGAAGCTCTTTCAGACAAACCGTGGTGCAGTAGGAGTTCTTAAGCCTGACAGCGTTGGCTGACGGCTTGATCTTCTTACAATAAGATGGTAGTGAATCGAAATTGGTTTCCGCTTATGGAGAAACATTTTAGGATGAGGGAAAAGAAAAACTCACCGGTGCGCGCATGCGGCGCTTGTTGGGTGAAACAGCCATCGCGTGACGTCACGATGAAGTTAGCCTGCGCTAGCATAACCATGCGCTCCAATGATGATACCCTTGCTGTCACTTCAAGAGTGTCTTGAGATGGCTGGTACATTTCTCTTCCGTGCCTGCCCGCATGGCTATTCATCGGAAGGAGAGTACGCAGTCTTCTGAAACTTCTACATTCACATCAAGCGAATCTATACGGCTGAACAGACCAACCACACCTAAAAGATCAGCTCTTCCAGCTATGTATTCCTGCGACAAAGCCTGGCGCGGCATTATTTGCTCGACCTCAGTACATTAGCAAAGTACCAACACATGGTTAGCCAGATTAAAGTGCAATGGCAGGGGTATGTACACCTATGTCGAAAAACTGCTGCGCGGCGTTGCAGCCGCGCCGCTTTCAACACGACTTGCCTTTATCAGATGGAATTCCGTCAAAACCTAAAATTATGGCACCGTGGGAGCTCTTCAAAGACAGCAATAGGGATAATGTGGTTAATGAAAAATCCCTAGAAGACGTCACTCACGCAAAAACTATGGGCTTGAAAAACTTATTTATGGCGAAATCCCCCATCGCAATGCACGCCCCAGAGCTGTAGTGACGGCGAGACGGATAAGACCTGACGCCTTGGATAGAACCATCCCGCCCCTATAGTCTAGTTTGCCGAAGAATGACTGAGGTGTAGAGTAATGAGCATGATAGCAGGATGATACTTATTGTATCGTATTAGAGCAGTATCGATCAAAATGACGTGGTCCTTGACGTGTAAGGCCGCGGTCATACTTTGCGCAGCTGCGTGAGTTGACGCCGGCACCGGCGTCAACTAACGCAGCCGCGCAAAGTATGACCGCGGCCTAAGCTTTCGTGGTGAACACGTCCACCGGTCAATATCAAAGATCGGAAGGAGTGAAACAATCGAATTACCCTTAACACTGCCTTTAAGCCACCGCTTTTCGGAGGTCAGATGATTTAGCGGTCGACACCTTGGTAACAATGATATACTATTAGGCTGTCGCGAAATAAATGACGCGATGTGGGTATTCCCGGTTTCATGAGCTCCGCATGAATATCGTTGTAAATGGATATGGAATGATATGTGTTTTCCACTAGACATTTGACACTTTGGTTGAATTGGTTACTATTGGGAGTTGAGATAGTTCAGGGATCGATGGTTTTGTGTTCGATTGTCCCGATTGGAAGTTAATCTTTTGCATCTAATTCGTGCATGTAAGTGGTAGATCCGTATACCAGTTATCAATGCTTATCGTTTTTGTAAACGTGCACCACTATTTCGAATTTCGCACAACTTAGCGTCAAAACCCATACTGTTGGTGGTCCCGCATGGAGAAATGATTCACTTGCTTTACTATCACATGTATATGTGATAGTATATATGTGATGTATATGTATATATGTATATATGTATATGTATATGTATATATGTTGCATATATATGTATATGTATATGTATATATGTTTTGTAACGAAGTGATAAAATGAATTGCTTTAAAACATGAAAAAACTTTCCGACGACCTAATAAATCCAACCGCCAGATCACAGGTAATGTCCCCTTCTAAAAATTCCATCGAAAATATAGGTTAGCGCAGGAGTAATATTCTCTGCAGCTTTCTTGAGAAATATGTATGGCAGACCATCGGGAGAGGTGGGGCATCGCAGAGGTAGCTTGCTAAGGGTACTGAAGATATTCCTAGCTAATATCGACCCAACACAGTGTCCGGGCAGTACATTTTTAGGTGTAATCAGATAGCTTTCTTTCTTGTAGAAGGCTTCAGAGTAATTAGCGAATAGTTCCACTTTCTCCCCGTCACATGTACATGCCACATCGCAGGAGGACAAAATGGTACACAATGATAAAGGCTCTTTGAGTCTAGCACTGTGGAATCTCCAAAATCCTTGCTATGCTTTCAGGAAGCAATACACTCCTAGTGCCTGATCTTGAGTTGAGCAAGCTTTTTTTTCAGTACCGGGAGAACAGTGGATGTCGTGAACTACGTAGACAATTCCCACTTTTGAAAAGCGTTGAACTTCAGTTTGCAGTGCTTGTAAGCACAAAGGAAATTGGAGAAATCGTTTAGGGAACGGAAACAAATGCGAAATAAGAGAAAGACAAAAATTGGCAAAAATGCTGTACCATCCACCAGTCGTTTCTATAGAATTGAAAATACGATGGCGATCAACATGATTGCGGTTTAAAAA
Organism: Trichostrongylus colubriformis; assembly: GCA_963978905.1. Taxonomy (NCBI): domain Eukaryota; kingdom Metazoa; phylum Nematoda; class Chromadorea; order Rhabditida; family Trichostrongylidae; genus Trichostrongylus; species Trichostrongylus colubriformis. Next base: position 41,103,445 of record OZ022260.1, read on the forward strand.
GATATTGATTCATTTGTCTTGATTCTGGATTTGAGTTTAGTTGCAATACTTAACGTAATGGTGGTTTTGCTGGACTGGCGAGGTGTCTACGCTTGCACAATGGCAGTACTTTCATATGTGCCACTTTGCCAGTGCTGTTCTCGTGAGGTGTGCACGTGTGCTCCACAAAGTTTCCGTAAGTTGTATTACAATTTTCGGCTTTATTTAACTACTATAACTGCCCCAGACACCGCGAGTTGCTTAAAAAATTTTCTAGAGGCCATTTGGGGTGCTGATCACGAAGATGGCATACGTTTTTGACGCCGACACCAATTTGGTGCAATTTTTCTCACCAATTTCTTTCGAGGGCGGAGGTGGTGTAGTGATAGGTGGCGCACATCCCACTCTCATGGTGCGGGATCAAATCCCGCATCAATGCACGCCCAGGCCAACCAAGCCTTTCATCCTTCCGGAGTCGGCGAATTGGTACGAGACTCGTCTGGGAGGACAAAAGCACTGACTTGTACATCGGCTGACCACCGCAAGCCATCGTATATCACATCACAAGCCATCACGATTCTGGATGGAACTAGAATGTGCGGCGCATCCCACAGAAGGGATTGACTAACGCCAAAAACTTTATCTTTAACTTTGATTTCGTTCGAAGCTGTCATTCAGGTGTTATTTACAACACCGACCACGAATATCATATCCATTTTTAGCACGCCTCCGTTTCAGTCAATGTAGGCCAGTCCTATTGGTTTGAGTCGAGGTGATGCTAATGCGTAGAGGGGCTTGTCAGGATTGACCTATCACACCTCCCTCGAACCATAATTACTTCCCACCTCCTCGAATTTGCCTATGGCTTTACCTCCCTAAATGCTCCCGCTCAAAGAAATCGTCCACGGAATCCCGTTATTCTAATGTTTTCAGAAATAGTGTATTAAATAAAATTGGACGATCGCACAGTACTGTGCAAATAATCGATTATTTATTTAATTCACAGAAGGGAATTGGTCGATGGTGACGATTTCTACTTTCTACATATAGGTGATAGATATTAACCGATATCGAAGATATCACCGCTGACTGTCACCATTTTTCACAGGCCACATGATTTAGCGGCCGATACCTTTTGTTACAATGATATCGATGATCAATGTTCAGGAATGACATGGGTGAATCCACTAATCACTTAACCCTTCGACTGAAGTGGTCAGTATTTGGAGCTAGCAAGTTATCAATTTGTTGAGCATCTGTCTCCTACATACTGGTGGTATATCCGTATGCCAGTTATCGATGTTTGTCGTTTTTGTAAACATACACCACTATATGGGGTTTTACATAGTCTAGCGGTCGATACACAATATTGTTGCTGGCACCGCATGAGAGAATGAATCGCTCGCTTCGCTATCACAAATCTAGATCGTGTCTTGAATATCCATGTAGATCGCGGTATCAAAGACATGCACCATTATTTGGAAGGCTAGGAAATTTAGCGATCGACACATCGGCAGCAGATATCAGAACATAAAATATGTTCACCCAATGGTACTGAGCATCGGACGTATTTACTCCAGCAGTCGTATAGTAGTAGTAAGCGGTGTACCGGATTGTATCCCTTCCCCATTTTTTAATGGCGCTAATGAGCCCCTGTAAACCGTTATCAGTTTCGAAAAGTCACCATCAAAGTTCCCCACCCTGTAATACCCCCGAGTGTGAACATTCCACTGTTAGCCAGAACAGCGAGACGGAATTAGCGACATTCGCCCTTCGAGGCTCCTTATCGAATCTTATCAACCGTTATCAGTTTTGATCACCCGCCATTTATGTGCCCGTCCCACCCCTCAAAACACTAATGAGTTTCGGCAGTTTAGGATCGACGCGAAAGGTGAAACGGAATTAGTGACATTAGCCTTTCGAGGCTCCTTATCAGCCCTTATCAGATGCTATCACCTTCGGTCCACCACCGCTGGGATTCCCTTACCACCCCCTATATCATATCTAAATTCCAAGATCCTATCTTTGCTACGACGCGAGATATGAATTTCCGGTCAAACAGACACACAGACGAACACACCCACACACACACTTAGCCGATTATATAGAGTAGGATACTTCAAGCAAAACACAAGAAGAGTGAAAAAATTCCTTTTCTGATTAAAATTTTGAAAATATGAACAAGATGCAATCCGTTTGATTTCCCGCCAAAAGATCTTAAAGCAGTCACCGATGAGCAAATAGCTACATGAAGGTCGGAGACGCAGACAGCAATTGGGCGCGTTTCTTCGCGCCCAGTTGCTGTCTGCGTTTCCGACTGCCGTCCTCGATCGCGCATTTGCTCCTCAGCTTTCCATGGCGGACACCCACGTGGACGCCACACCCCGTCGGCCGCAGACTTCAAGAAGCTACATCTCAGCCGGATTGTAATTTTTTCGCGGGAAACTTTGCATGCTGCCCTCAGTGAGCAGAGAGAACAAAAGTATATGGGTGACAAGAGACTCTTCTTTCCGTGGACGATTCCTTTAAGATATTCGGAAACTTAAGCTCGAAAGATATGAAACCTTGAAATGATTTGCAAATGCGAAGAGAAATTCACAAAATTCATGAAAAATGATAAATTCTCGTGGAAGAAAAATAAACTATCAATCCCATGTTTTTTCTTGACATTGCTTCGTTTCACTGACCCCATATGAATTTCATGGTCAGATGAAAGATATCAAAGTCCACAAACAATAGCAAATTAGAACACTTCTGTTCCTGCTCTTTTTTGCACAAGCGTTCCAATTGTTCTCCAAAGCAATCCTTAATAAACTATTTTCGGCAAAACCCTCGGTAAGTTCTGTGTCAAGAAACCTTTTTTTCGTCTTCACTGTCCAACAGTACCCGGTGAACTTCGGATAGAGTTTCACCATTGCGCATGCCTCATGCTACTCCTCGATCACGCTCACGCACAGCTTCATCATGGAGCCCTCTACGGCCAGACCTCTCACTTTATCGTCAATATCTACGCTTTTCCCGATATCCATCTACCATTTCTCTTCGTCGTCCTTATTTCATCCACCTTTTTTCATCGCCCTGTACAACTAAGTACATTTGTCTCTCCACGCCTAATCAGATCGTTCCTTCGTTCATATTTCTTACAACAAGAAACCTCCCCTAAACTTCTTGATTTTTCCCGGATCCGGAGTTCACGTGAATATGTAGGAAGTCTACTTTCTGCACTTTGTTTTAGTTTCCTTTCCTTTTCTAATGTGCTAATGTAATGAAGACTTTGCTTGATATATTTCATGAATAGAGACAGTCACAATCAGCCCAGTAAATTAATTAAGGTCATCCCAAATGTGCGAAATGACCTCTTATAATTCATTCCTGAATAAAGACCTACTCCCGCACTTATGTGGCTGAGACGTGTCACTTTCTCGCAGTCCTCCCCCACCTGATACTATTCTGCCATCATGAATGTGTGCACTCGAGTATACTTTCGCATGAGCAATGGAGTTTCTGGGGTTTGGGCAAGAAAAGCGGGCACAGTGTGGTTCCTCCTACTTCAATAACATCGCCGCCGGGGCATCGAAAGAGACCAACGCTTCGCATGAATGACATATTCGTTATCATGTCCTCAAATAATCGCTACGGACCGAGCTTTAGCGATTTGGTGGAGACATGTTGCTCCACCATTTGGTTCAACTGCACCAAATTGGCGTCTAGGTCAAAAACCGATGTCATATTCATCATCAACATCTCTAGCATTGCCAGGTATGTGATTATTCTTCACAATGCGTCTGGCAGAGACGGGACTGGAACTTATGGTAGATAGGGAAGTCGGGCTTCATTCCTGTTCTATTAGGGTGTCCATCAAGTTCGTTGGCTACTTGTGAACGCGTCGTGTTACACAAAGCGTCGTGATTTTGCGTGATGATTTCGCAATTCTGAAAGTACTCGCGATGGGCTATCTTCTTAGCCAGTTAGCTCTCAATTTTCTTTCCTGCTCTTCCCACAATAAAGCAGTGAAGATGAGTGGTAGTCACCACCACCGCCGATGTTTGCTGGACTACTACAACCTGGGCAACTGCCCACGTCAGGCCACGACTAGGATGCGTCAGCAGTTTGGCAAGAATTGAATGTAAAATGGTATACTCGCTTCACCAATGGAAACTATGGTATCGAAGATATGCCGAGGTCCGGTCGCCCAGCCACCATCGATCGGCAAGGCATTCTGGATGCCGTGGAAGATTAACCGACTTCGTCCTTGCGCGACTTAAGCAAGGTCATGAAGGTACCCCATGCCACCATCCACAAAACCCCAGAAACTTGCAAATCCGTGGTTGCTCTGGGACAACGCGCACCCCACAAAGCGAGAGATACTCAGACCGTCCTGAACAGGCTAGGACGGTCACGCATCCACCGTTTAGCACGGACGTCAGTCCATGCGATTACCACATTTCCGGTCCATGCAAAATTCCTTGGACGCAAAACAGCTGAAGAGCGAGCGCGACCTCGAGGACGTGATCGAGGACTGGGTCGAGTCGCGGCCGGCCGGCTTTTGGGAAGATCGAGTCGCCTCTCTACCCGTTCGCTGGCGAAGGGTGCCGGGTATGTATGGAGATTATATCATGGACCAGTAAGTTCAACTTGGTGAGTTATCCTTACGAGCTCTGTAAAAACGAATGGCCAACGAACTTTATGGACACCCTAATAGTAACGCTAACAATAAAGCCGTCTACGTTTTGTGCTGTGTTTATTCTGCTAACTCCTCTCCTGTTTCGCGGTAAAAAGGGGTGAGTAACCTCTTCAGTCCCATCACAGTTTGGTCCATCGAACGCGAAACGAACCCGGGCCTTTAGCATGGCAGGCGGGTATTCTCCCACTGAACAATCGTTTCACGGTAAAGGAGCAAATTTCTTCAGTTTATCGCGCCCACACCAACCCTATTCAACCCCTATGGAAAGATTCGGCGAAAATGAGCTTTCGACTACCTGCGGTATCTAGCAGTGGTAGCTGAATAAAGCCCTTTCCTCTTCAATTCTTGGCTGTAAGGATGGCGAAAACCTTCAGTCTGGTTACCGATTTTGTTAGCTGCTGATTTTAGCCGCAGCGCCCGAGGCGAAATTTGTTACAAGAGTGCTGAGCTATGGGGGAAAGCCTAGGTCTCGGACGGGACAACCCCACCGTTCGATGACGATATTGGCCAACCGGCACAAGACCTTATAGTGCGTGTGAGTGCTGATGAGCTATGACAAATGTACCATTTAGAAGCAGAAAAGTTAAGTAGAAACTGATTTTTGAAATTATGGATTTTATTGGCTTCATTTTCTGCAGCTTGGTCCATAACCAGCACTCTTGCAACAACTTTCAGGCTAGTATTTGTGAAGTGTTGAAATGCTTTGATCAGTGTCGCTTTCGAACGTCCTCTGACACATCGCCATCATTTTGCCCTAACTTGACATACCTTATTGATTTCGGGAGGGTTGCCGTGGCAATGCACAGATACCAGAATGTGCGTTATATCCATCGTTTAGTGAAAATAAAGGAAACGGAAGCGGAAGTTGAGTTAGAAATAACTGCAGTTTGTTGCAGGCTGGCTAGCAAATCCTATTCAGTTCACAGTATGCATGATATCGCTTGGCGTTTGTATTATATGGTTTATCTATCGTCGCTCACCCTACGCTTTCATCCTCTTGGACTTCATCAATGTCACATTTTGGCTTGATGCGGCTAAGTCGTTACGACAACCTAACTTGAAAGTAAATGCGTTCTGTAATACTGCGTAATTGCAGAAACTGGTGTCCACTTGATGCTTAAAGGAATCGTCCAAAATGAGTTTTTGTGTTACCCATATATTTATGTTGTATTTGCCTAATGTTGGCCTCATGCAAAATTTCACACGAAAAAATGTGAATCTGGATGAGATACAGCCCCACAAAGTGCGGTCCCAGTGGGCGGCGCCTCCGTAAAAAGCCTCGTGCCGCGTCCGTCGTGGTCTGAGACGCATTGTAGGAACAGAAGGTTACGTAAACAGTCCCACTCTCCGTTCCCAACGGCGGCGGAAGACGGGACGAGGCTTTTACACGGAGGCCCCGCCCACTGGGACTGCACTTTGTGGTGCTGTATCTCAGCCAGATTCACATTTTTTCGCGTGGAATTTTGCATTAGGCCAACATTAGGCAAATACAACATAAATATATGGGTAACACAAAAACTCATTTTCCGTGGACAATTCCTTCGAACTGGTAATGTTTCCTCGTTTCAGGGCATCACTGTTTTTATGATATTTGCGTTTGTTTACGACGTGGTGATGGTATTTGTCACGCGATTCTTCACAGAAGAAGGTTGTTCTGTGATGGAAGAAGTGGCAACAGGTATTGCTTGCTCAAGCAGGAATACAGAACGATATCCGATAGCTCCCATAGATGAGCCAAGACCTGAACTAGTGAGTATTAATCTTTATGACAGAATTTCGTGGCGACTGCTCACTTTCTACTCAGGTTCCGTTTATGATGCAAGTGCCAAACGTCGATCCGATGGAGTCATGCGTCGACATGGACATTGAGAGAGGTTTTAAGATGGTATTCCTCGGTCTGGGGGACATTATCATACCAGGTTAGCTTTTTGGTTGCAGCAAAGTTTTTATGGCACACGTAAAATAATTTAAATCAAGATAGCAGGGACGAGAATCTGCTGACAGTGAATCAAGTGATGCTAAACAAAGTAGCATTGGAGAAAGAACAAAATGAAAAAGCTCAAAAGTCCGACAATGGTGACCTCCATACTTCTTCACACCCCCATCACAAACAATGAAGTCACGTAGATCTATGATACATGGCAGTGGACAAAGAAAGGAAATGTTTGTGGAAATGATAGTGGAATATGAAACTGGGGAGCTAACATTTGGTGGCGCAACAGCAGGATGAAGTAGTCGAAAACACCAGAAACAAAACACCACTCTTACTGGGCGAAGAAGAAGAGTAAGAGTGGTGTTTTGTTTCTGGTGTTTTCGACTACACTCTGGTGACGTGCTCCGTTTGTAAAACGCTTGACCCATCACACTACAGTATGCCCATCACACTACAGGAGCCACGGACTCGAATTCGAATCTCGGCATAGTGCGAAAGTGTGCATGATGATCGTGGCAAAAGCCTACGAATTCGAATCTTGACATAGAGCCAACCTAGCCGCAACGCCGCGCTCGACGATGGGCTGATGGCTAATTGAGCCCGAGAGTAATCTTACTGGCACTTTGCCAATACACTCAGGCAAGATCATCATGCTCCGAGAGGCATTGTTGTGGTGGCTGCGAGAGCTGGTCTTTTTGTAGAGGAAGGCCTGTCCAGCCGTCTGGATTCACCTAAGCCTGAAAATCTTGGAGCTTCAGTAGTTTGCATGCTCATCCGTCTTGTGTACAGCAGTGCTGGAAGAATCAGAGTAAAAAGGACCCGTCGTCATAAGACGTTGGTAGGGTGACAGCAACGTTATCCTCATTGGTGCGCAGTGGTAGCAGATCATCCTTCACCGTCACGTATGTTGCGGTGACTACGCCGCATGCGCGCGCCGGCGAGCTTCCTGCTTCCCTTCCCCCCTTTCCAACTCGTGAAAGCCAGCCAGAAACCTTGCCCCACCCTTGCAACAGCTCGACCATTAAGGGGCTATAGCCATGGTCAAGACTCCGTCGAAGAATCCCCGACAGGAGGTCGTACTTGGTAAGCTGGAAGGAGGTTGCAATCGTTGAGGTAGGCAGTGATCAACGGAATTTCTCAGGCAAAGTGTTCAAAGCAGGGTCAAGCATGGCGTCGAGGAAATTTTTAAAAAAACTTAACCCCACCCCCACCAGAGGGGCCTCCTTACGACTCCACTCTCCAGGTTCCACTATTTTTGTGGTTTTCACCCAGCTATTGCGACTCATCAAGGAAATTATGAGCCTACTGTGGAAAAAACACTAAGACCAAACTCCTGGCAAAATAAGAGAAACAAGAATCTAATAGAATTTAGTATTTATATTCCGAAACGAAAGCATAGCCGGGCATTGGTAGTGTGCTCGTGCTCTGGCGACAAAGAAGAGGGCTTAAGATTCATGCAAGTTATGCGGCGGGGATAAAGGATGAAAAAAACAAGGATAGAAAAGTTAGAAACAAAATAGGAGCCATGTATTGCGCTCCACTGATCGCCACGCACCTATTGCGGTAGCTTGGTTTCTCTAATGATTGTTTAGCTCTATACATGGAAATCCAGCCGAGGAAAATTTTGAAAATTTCTGGAGCGTTTTACTTTAAACGGTCGTAACTTTTTTCAAACCTAACCTTGTGCGTGCAAATTTGTTGTGCAGGGTCTGAGAGGTGTCTGCTTCCAAATGGCTTCCTGAACTATGCCGTATCTCCGAAATGAGAGCAGTAATTTTTATTTTTGTTTCATCGAAGACGAAAACCGCGGTTGGTGGAGCGTACACGGCGTAGAGTACTGGGAGCTGCTCGATGAAGGTACAACAGTATCCGCCGACGCCTACGTTTGCCAATTACGAGAACTGAAGGCAAATGTCCAAAGTTGGCTACGGCGGCGGTCACATGTCTACTTCCAGCACGACAACGCGAGACCGCACATTGCAAGATCGACCAAGGCCGAGCTGCTGTCGTACAGTTGGACCGTGCTTCCACACCCTACTCCCCAGACCTGGCTCCTTCAGATTTCCACCTTTTCTCCCACAGCCAACGCCACCTGGACGGCCATGTCTTCAAAACTCGCGACGACGTCAAGACGGCACTCGGCAACTTCTTCGAGCTCCAGCCCCCGGCCTTCTGGGGCAAGGGCATCCATGATCTGCCTAACCCGTGGCAGAAGGCAGATCGATAAAGATGGAGCATATTCCAAGTGAATCCCACTTGCCGTTGAAAAGTTGTACGACAATGATTTAAATTTGTCAATTTGTCCGATTTATTATGAATCAGCCTAATATATGATTGCATCGACTGGTAACAATTTGTTCACTTGCTGAGCGTCTAATTCCTACACATTGATGGCAGATCCATATCCGATTATCGAGTTTTATAGTTTTTGTAGAAATGCTTCATTACTTGGAATTTTACATAGTCTAGCGGTCGATACCCAGTGTTGCTGCCAGTACTGAATTAGAAAATGATTCTGAGTGAAACGCTTGCTTTGCTATCACAAATGTAGGTTGTATCATGATTATCAAAGTAGATCGCAGTATCAAGAGAAATGCACCATTTTTTTTGGAACGCTAGGCAATTCAGCGGTCGATATATCGGCCAGTGATATCAGAACACAAACAATATATGTTCACTTAATGACAGTGAGCATCAGACGCTTTTGCTGAAGCGGGCGTTTAGTAGTATCGAGCGATGTAAAGGATTTCATCCCATGCGATTTCTAACGGTTCTTATCAGCCACCGTAAGCGGTTATCACTGAGGCCCCTGTACCCAACAGTACCATTGAGGTCCCTGCACCCTACAATACTGAATGTGAACATCCCACAGTTAGCTGACAAAGCGTACCGGCCTTGGTGACATTTTCCTTCTCACCTCAATTCTCAATCGAATCTCATCAACCATTATCACTTTGGATCACCCACTATTAATGTTCCCGTTCCACTCTGCTAAACACCCATGAGTGTCAGCGCTCTTGGATCAGCGCAAAAGGCGAAACGAATCTGACCACATCCGCCTTCTCATGCTCCTCATCGAATCTTAACAAGAGTTATCAATGCGGGTCACCCACCATCAATGTCCCCGTCCTACTCCGCAAAACACCTGTGAGTATGAAAGCTCCGGGACCAATGCGAAAAGCGAAACGGATTCGACGACTCTAGCCTTTTCACGCTCCTTATCAGATCTTATCAACAGTTATCAAGCTGGATCACTCACCATTAATGTCCCACCAGTCTCAAGCCTCAAAAAACTTATGAGTAGGGGCGCTCTGGGATCATCCCGAAAGGCAAAACGGATTTGGCAACATTTTCTTTTGGGCTCCTTATCAGCCCTTATCAGTTGTTATCAGAACCGGTCCCTCACCATTAGTGTCCCCTTGCCATCCCCCACATCACATGCAAAAATCAAGGTCCCACCTTTGCTGCGACGCGGGATATGATTTTCGTGGCAGACAGACACGCACACACACGGACAGACAGACATACTTAGCGGATTATATATAGTTGGATTAGGAGGATACCGCGCCCAATCTGATCGCCGCGTCGCTACCGCAATAGCGCCTATAGCATGGGCTATCAGATGGGATTCTAGTTTTTCTGTCCTTGTTTTTTTTCTTCCTTTATTCCTGCCACATAACTTGCATGACTTTTATGCCTTCTCCTTTGTCATCAGAAGACGAGCACATTACCAATGATCGGCAGCGCTGTCGTTTCGGACCAAAAGTATTGAATTAGTTAGATTCTTATCTTAGACGCTTTTGTTTTGGAATATGAGTACTGAGTTTTGTTAGGTTCTTATCTCTCTTACCGGTTGGCTGGCGCACACTACTGTGCGCAATTCATGGCGATGTTTTGAAAAATGGGCTTGATCGGCATGACCACTGTTGTGTATGAGATTGAGTGGAATTTTCTTCTCTTTGCTTCCAGCTGAGCTTTCAAATTGAAAAAAATCGGGAGACGTGACCTGATAAGAAAGCCTTCGGTAGTAATTTAAATGAGTCGCTTTTCATCGAACCCATTTTGCACGTCATCGGCATGAATCGCTCACAGTAGTGTGCTCCAGCCAACTGGTACCTCTACAATCGAAATGAAAATACTAGCAACCCGCCAGGTCCGGCTATGTTTCAACTTCAACAGCACCGGTACTTACTAGTTTCGGATGAAAGATAATCTTAGGATAATCGATCGGCGATCTTTTTGCAATGCTTATCATAACTCTGCAGGCAGCCACCTCTAATCCTATCCTACTATATATAATTCGCTTAGTATGTCTGTGCGTGTGTGTCCATCTGTTTGTCACGAAATTCATATTTCGCGTCGCAGTAAAGCTTGGACCATAAATCTTGGAAGTAATGTAGGGGGTGCCAAGGAAACCCCAGCGGTGATGGACGGAAAGTGATAGCAGCTGATAAGGGCTGATAAGGAGCCTCGGAAGGCAAATGTCGTCAAACCCGTTTCGCCCTTCGCCTTGATCCAAGAGCGCAAATACACAAAGCTTACACAAAGGTGGGACATTAAGGGTGGGTGATCCAGCTCGATAACGGTCGATAAGATTTGATAAGGAGCGTTAAAAGCTCGAGTCGTCGGATCCGTTTCGTTTTTCGCATTGGTCCCGGAGCGTTCATACTCACAGTTGTTTTGCGGAGTGGGACGGGGACATTGATGGTGGCTGATCCAAACTGAAAATAGTTCTTAAGGTTTGATAAGGATCATGAGAAGGCGAATGTCGTCATATTCCGGTAAGGATCGAAAATGATAGCAGCTGATACGCGCTGACAAGGAGCCTTGAAAGGCAAATGTCGTCTAATCCGTCTCGCCTTCCGCGTTGATCCGTTGACACTCATAGGTGTTTAGCAGGGTGGACCAGGAACATTAATGGTGAGTGATCCAAATTGATAATGGTTGATAAGTTTCGATGAGGAGCGTGAGAAGGAAAATGTCACCAAGGCCGGTGCGCTTTTGCAGCTAACAGTGGAAATTCACATTCGTAGGTATTGTAGGTATTGTTGGCTACAGGGGCCTCAGTGATAACGACTCACGGTGGCTGATAAGAGCCGTTAGGATTCGGATGGGATGAAATCCTTTACACCGCTTGATACTTCTATACGAGCCATTGGGTGAACATATTTTGTTTATGTTCTGATATCACAGATCGATATATCGACCGATGAATAGCCTAGCGTTCCAAAAAATGAAGCATTTCTCTAGATACCGCACCCTACAGTTCATATAAAAGTGACACTGTCAGCTGAAAAAGCGAAAAGGGCCTTGTGGCAAAAAGCGAAACGGATCTGGTGGCTTTCGACGCTCCTTAGCACTTGTCGTGAATTTGCCATTTCACGCTCATTATCGTATCTTACCAACCGTTATCAATTTGGATCACCCACCATTAATGCACCTGGCGCACCCTGCTAAAAACCTATGAGTTTACGCGTTCTGGGATCAACGCGAAGGACGAAACGGATTCGACGACATTTGCCTTTCAAAGCTCCTTGTCAGCGCGTATCAGCTGCTATCATTTTCGGTCCACTACCGCCTGGGTCCCCTTACCACCCCTATATCATTTGTGAAGTTCAGCGTCCGAGCTTTGCTGCGACGCGAGATATGAGTTTCGTGACAGACAGGCGAACACACAAACAGCAAACACATACTAAGCGTATCATATAAAGTAGTATGTCAAGAGTTTGGGCTCAGTGTTATTTTTTGACCATGGGCTCTTAACTTCTTTGATGAATCGTTGGGTAGAAACAACAGAAATAATGGGAACTGAAGAAGGTTGGGGGGGGGGTCGTATTTTTTGCAAATTCTTTTCTACCCCACGCTTGACAATGGCCATATCTCGAAGTGTAGCACGATCAGATCGCGATAAAAACCTCAAGAGTGCGCTTCGAAAATCGAAGGTTAACAGATTATGTGCTGGCCTTCTTATTTACGGAGATCGTTGTTCCCAGTTCATCCTCTGTTATTGCCCCCTCCCTTCCGCTGCCTTCAAAAGACCGCCCCCGTTACGGGGGACCAGCTGCACTATTCTATCTCTGTCGGTAGGCTGATCTTTATAGAAACCCGCAAAACGTGTACATTACAAAGGAATATTCAAATATCAGATTACTAGTAAATGTAAGAGAACGTATCACTGAAAGGAATTAATTCGTTACTTTCCCCTTCCCGAGGAGTGACGCTAAGGGGGAGGGGGCATTGGGTTAAAATAGGTAGCCCGGTTACTATCATATGGTGGAAGTTTTCATAATTTTCCGAGTTCAAGGCGAGCTGGTCACGCACTGCTTTGTCATGAACAGTTTTTCGGAACACAATCGAATCTTTTATGGAGTCCTATGTTCGATCGGTCTGTAATATCAGCAACCATTTGCTACTTACAGTCACTCCTCTCAGACCACACTTTGTTTACAGGATATGGATTCGGCTTATTTCTGGCAATCGTCGCCTATATTCTTTCGGGTATGGGTCAGCCAGCTCTTCTTTACTTGGTACCATGCACACTGATCCCTTTGTGTCTGACGGCATATGTGAGAGGACACCTCCGCTTATTGTGGTATGGCCTTGAAGACCTCGCTGTTACAACAGCTCGTCCGTCCGAGACACGGTAGGTGACCATATACGAGCCTTGAGCGATATCAGATCTTGCGTTACCAGAGCTATCAGAATCACAACACAGGGCCAGTGAATGACGTCACAAATATTTAATTGTTGCATACATTTTGACATGAATGAATGATGGCTCTGAATGATTACACCATTAATTAATTACGGTCACTTCTGTGTATAGTTCTTTTCTGTTTCAATTTCCAAGGAGAAGCTTAATTTTTATTCACAACTGGGCAAGTATAACAGTTGGAAAAGATTCGGAGTCTTTTAATTCCGATGTTTTTTCGTTTTCATCCCAATATCTTGTACATAGTGGTGGTGTTCTTCTATCAGTATGCAACTTCCACGTAATTTAGGATAATTTGATGTTTTGAACACTTTCAATGTAGAATACCTAAATAAACATTGCACTGATTTTCTACTCATCATGTCAATATGTTTTTTGCAGCATAACATAGTATCTATTGCTCTGAGTCAGCACTGACCCGAGCTGCGATGGCCAAGCTCAGCATCCAAAGTCTATTGAACATGTTTTTTATATTGCTCAATCCATCGTAGTGTTCTTACAAGGATAGGCCAGTAGGTCAGACTAGCCATTCTCAGTGAGGTGCACATGCGCCTCAAGACGCTGTACTCAATCCTATCCTCTGAATCCACGAAGCGACTTTGCGAACAAAGTTAGGAAGTCTAATGAATGAGCAATACTACCTTATAGTAAGTCCAGACACCCGTGGTGCGCAGCGGGTGTATGTCGTTAGGACAGAAAGGTCGCGTGGCCGTGTTCGGCACGCGACGTTTCTGTCCTAACGATATACACCCGGTGCGCAGCATGGCGTTTTCGCGGAGAACCAATGTTGCTTTCATGTTCAGGAGATCGAAACATCCTTGGGAACCAGCTTTTAGCCTAGTTGAGATTTTGATCAAATTTCTATAGGATACCTCGATAAGTGAATGGCAACACGTTTAACGAAGGGGAAGCTATTGTGCTCTGGTTGTCTTTGTCACACTTGATAGCACTTGCATGCAGAAAATGGTAAAAATATCGCTTACTCTATGGCCCACTTTACTTTACGCAAGGTTCCTTCATAGTTTTGGTCTCGATCTCTATTAGCAAAACTTATTTCCACTGGTATAATAATTCGACCACCTCGACGCGAAAACGACAATGGTTCTGCGAGGACACGCGTGGCTCGCAGGGCACAGGCGCCTGCACTTACTATGCAATAGTATTGTTCATCTAGGGATCCTTCAACAACTTCGTTCAGAATTGTTCCGCAAACTTGGAGAGCAGATTTAAGTTCGGCTAAGAAAACGTATACAGCAGTGCGCACCTCACTGACCTTTCCTCGCCAGTAATTTTTGCAGACCAAAAATTCCCCGCCCAGGTTAACCAAGCCTTACATTTCTTTCCACCCCATCGTTCAAACGTCCCGTTCAAACTGGAATCACTAGGGTGACCTTTCCTCGCCAGTAATTTTTGTAGATCAGATATTTTCCGCCCAGGTTAACCAAGCCTTACATTTCTTTCCAGCCCACCGTTCAAACGTTTCGTCCTTTCATAGCTCCAACTACTACTGACCACTTCCCTTTTTCTCCCGGTCTCCAGATCACTCTAGAAATGAATTACATTTTTTGCAGAGAGTGCCATTCGACTAATAATACGCTCCGCCCGTCGTGGGCGGTTCTCCGCTCATTTCAAGCGTGTTCAAGACAGCATGAACACTAGTAATTTCCACCCTTTTTTCCTAGGCTCCGCTGCGCTGGAACCGAGTTACGAATTTTTGTTGTACGGACCGCTCATTAGGGATGCACCCCGTCACTGTGCCCAGGCCTCTTCCATGACTTCAGGAACTCATGGCTGATCTCAACCCACTTTTCCCTACTCTTAGACCATTTTCGAGCTTAACAAACAATTTTTAATCCGAGCGCAAAGCTTTCGCTGCACGCTGCGCCTACCCTGAGTGGAGCGGGTGTATATCGCTAGGACAGAACCGTCGCGTGGCCGTGTTCGGCACGCGACGGGATAGTGCGAGCTATGCGCGCCGTATTGGATGGGTCTTGAAGCGATGACAGTGCTCTACGCCTCATTCTATGCGTAATCGCTTCAGGACTCAACTAATACGGCGCGCATAGCTCGCACCATCCCGTCGCGTGCCGAACACGGCCATGCGACGTTTCTGTCCTAGCGATATACACCCTGAGTGGAGCTAAGCTTGGTTCACGACTGCTCCTCTCTTCTTGTCCCATGTACCCACCCCAAACAGTTCCCATCTTCGCATGCTGTCTTTCACATAACGCACAAGCCCACCCACCACCGCAAAAGGTGCACCCACCGTTGAAAATACTCTTCAGTTTGTAGTAGTACCTATTTTCAACCACCCACTTTTCTCTCTCTGTCTCTAAATCACTCACGAAATTAATTGCAATTTTTCAGTGAGCACCTCACAGCTAATTACAGTTCCGCCTCCTGTAAGAGGCTTCTCGCTCATTTTGAGTTCGTTCAGATAGCTCGGACACTGGTCACTTTCTCCGATTTTTCCCTAATCTCTAGGTGCGTTAGAAGGGTTATGAATTTTTGCTGTACGGACCGCCATCGGCGTGCGCCCTGCCCACTTTGCCGAGGCTTCTTCCATGTCTTTCAGAAACTCATCGCTGACTTAATCCGTATATTCCCCACGTTTGTGGAACCCAATTAACAATCTTCAGTTTGAAGAAGAAATGTTTCAGTGCACGCTCTGCCTACTTTGGGCGAGGCTTAACTTGATCCATGTGTGCTCCTTACTTCTTGCCCCATACCCTACCCATCCCAAGCTTGTCCCCATCTCCCTAGGTCGTTTTTCATATGATACCTAATTTCGTGACAGACGGACTGAGCGAAGGAGGGACGAGCCAACAGACAGACGGAGCTCTTTATATACCGGGGTGGCGGTTGGGACAACGGTCGGTAGGACCACTAGGTCACGCGATGACCATGCACACCCCTCAAGTCGGGCAAAGGCGACAGGGTCACAGGACTAGGTCGAAATGCCCAATGTGTGTCCCAACCTATACCTTTATATACTGATCTTTCTTTATTTAGACAAGATCAATTTTCTTGCTAGTGTAAGGTAGTGTTCAGAGCTGGTGATCGCACATGCATTCTAGGCGGTTGAGTGATTAGGCGATCAGGCGCAACGAAAAAGAAGCATGATTGGGCCATCAGGCGTATTATCTGAATAATCGATAAGTATCCTGTCCTTCCCGCCCGATGGCTTTGATCGCCCGAACGCCATGGTTCGCCCGAACGCCGTAGTACACTGATAGCGGTCGCGTGTTCGCCTGAAACGCGGATTCTAAAGAGTACTCAAAGTATAAGTGGAGTGTAGGTTTTTTTGCAGTAGGCCAATGCAGGGAACCAAAGAAAACCAAGTGGGGGGAAGGATTTGCAAACAGTTCTTCCACGTAGACAAGGCTTCTGGCAATAGATATTGTACCGTAGGCTAAAAGGGCAAAAGATGACTTCCTTCTAAAGGGTGCGCCAAAATTATGGCGAATGGACATGCACGCACATTTTGAACAACTATTCAAAGATGCTGTGTTTTTCTCTGCTTCTGTCATTTTTATAGTGTTCATACCTAACATATATGTATTCATACCTAACATATATGACCGGGAAAATATATCATTGTGACCACGGGTGAGCTACCTTGCTATCGTCCTCAATCATTGGACTTCATCGACAAGGATTTTCGGCAAGCGAAATTCATGAGCGTGTTGTACATCTGAGCGTCATCTACCGAACCATCAAACGTTACAAGGAACTAGGAACCGAGAGCGACCGATCTGGATGTAGGAAGCGTGTAGCTGTGGTCACGACCAGTAATCTGACGAAGGTACGCGAAAGGATCCGCACAGAGCCGTCGCGCTCGGTCCGCCCAATGGCTCGAGAAATGGACATCAAGGAAGACGAATTGTTGCCCTGGACTAATTCCCACTTCGGAAGACGTAATTGGACGTTCCAGCAAGACGTAGCTCCGGCTCACAGAGCAGTGCAGTCCGGAACTGGTGCAAGACCAATTTCCCCAACTTTATCCGCTTCGAGAAGTGGCTAGCCCATTCACCAGATTTAAATCCCATGGAATACAGCGTCTGGTCGGTCTAGAAGCAAAGCCCTGCGCAAAACCGCACTGCTCTGTGGAATCACTTAGAAAGCTCTACAGAAAACGTGGGACCAGCTTAGCGCGCCATACTTGCGTGCCACGGTAGATGCTTTCACGACGCCTGTGTCGATGCCAACGGAGGGATTTTCATAAGTGAACAGTAAAGGTACATGTCTTTGGTTTCTCAAGATTGTGATGCTTTCGTTCTAGGCGACTCATATACCTTATCGCTATAATTTTGGTGCACCCTGTAGTATGTATAGTTAGATTAATCCTCAGCAAGAAGCGAACAACCACAAATAATTTGATTTCGATTTGTGCCATTTACTTGGCGATTTTTGACTGTCCACGCGGACTTGTCACGAATTTGTCTTCATGAAAGAAGAACGACTCTAGCATACCTCCTTTTCCGGCATGCGATAGTGCGCGCGATAGTATACAAAACGGGCGCATTTCATATTGTTGTCACCACATATCGTGAGTCCTTGATTATCATATTGCAATGCGCGCAGGCAAAACTGCTCCATTATACTTTGATGATTTGAAAAGCGAATTGATATACTAATATGGTTAATTCCCCTTCCTTCCTCTGGGATCACCGAACAAAAGGTGTTTTTGAAGGGGATAAAACGCTTTAGCCTACACAGCCAACATGTACACCGCTCGACGCTAATTCATCTTGAAGATTCTGAAAAGCTTGACCTTCGAGTTTCCTAGCTCCATGAAGCGGTCCATACACCGTTGCAAGCACTGCTTGTTGAGTGCAGAAACTATCTAATAATGTGTCTCGAAAATGTATTTTTGTACCATCTTCCCCTAGATGTCTATTCGAACATATCTGTTTCCAAATTCTTAAAGACACCAGGAGGGGTCAATTTTGGCCTACGGTAACACCTATTGTAATGCTTGCAGTCTATTAGGTTGTACACATTGCACACACGAACAAAAATCTTAACCAGAAACTAAAAACTAGAAGAAAACTCTATTGGAACCCATTTTTAAGTTTACTCGGGTATTCCACCTCTCCCAAAGACAACCCTAACGATCTTAGCCACGTAGTAACAACAAAGAGTTGTGGCACTTACGCTTCTTCTAGCAACTTTGATCACGGGTGTGTTACATGTGTTCCGGTGATTAGTGTGGGGTCAGGTCACCCATGATTGGGTTTCCTTCACGATTGATTTACTACCGATTGCAAGATTTTAGTTACGTACCTGCTATACTTATGTCAAAGATAAAGGGCGAGGAATAAAGGCAGATATTTGTGAAGTTAATATGTAACAAAGTAAGATATTTGTTAGTTAAATGATTAAGTCAGGCCATTTTCCATTAAATCTAGCTGGAAGCAGATACGATCTATGATGAAGGTGGCAACTAAAATAACAGTCCATAATACAATGTTTTGGTCTCACAAGAGTGTTAATTTCGTCGTCTCTATGGTGAATTGGCTCCACACAACACTGGTGGCTTGACCTCTTACAAGGAAAGGCTCCCGGGTCACCGTGGCCATTCAAGATGATTGTACATGTTTCCATGTACTTTCAAACAGGGATCTCAAATCTGGATCTGTTCTCAAATCTGCAAAACGATTCTGGGAGCGGATTTTCTCAACTCCTGAACTCTGAAACGATCTAGGAGGTTTTTCTGAACCAGTAATACTATTACGCGGTAAGTTCGGGAGCCCATAGGGCGCGAGCCACTCGTTCTCGTGCAAAACCAGTGTGTTTTTCATGTTCAGGGAATAAAATTACCTCAGGAGACAAGTTTTTAGCTAATTTGAGAATTCGACGAAATTACGAAAAAATTCATCGGCTACTGGCTGGCAACCCAATCTACGAAGGAGAAGTGGTTGACCCTTCCCGAGAAAATGCCCTTATTTGACGCCTGTTACGTCATTTTTGTCATAAGCATCTGTAATAGATATGTCTAGGTCATCTTTGCTCAGGTTTGCAGGTTTTTTTTTGTACTACTCACCACCTCAGCACTCCTAATTTTCCGGGGTTGGGCCGAAAACTCGATTTGGCTGAAAATTGGCACAGACGGGTAATTCGAGCTCCTGAGCGCGAATATATAGTCGTTTTACGCAGCAAGCCTATTTCTCCACAATCGCAAAATATACAATTACCCATTAGAGAACGAATTTTCCCATGTTACTCAACAGTGGAGTTTTAGAGATGCTTCAATGAAGCGTAAAAGCATTTCGCAAACGTTCAGCAGACACTCGGAGCAAAAGCAACACTGAAAAAAAAAACTCAAAGCATAGCGTGTCTTTCAAGGATTCGAACTCTCATGTCCCAAATTGCAGCACGACACCTCACCAGCTGCTCTATCCGAGCTCCGATGACGTATTTTCTCAAGTGACATATGACCGGCGTCTGCGCTTTCGCCGTATCCTTCAGACGTCCGTAACATCCTCCCCAGTATCGATTAGCAGATTTGGAGGGCAGATATGAGATACCCGTTTGAAACTACATAGGAATATGTACGACTCATCTTGAATGGCCATGGTGATCCGGTAGCTTTCCTTGTTGAAGCACTGGTCGGAACACTTGCACACCACCCTCTTCAGCCTGGTATCGACAAGTCATAGGTTGTTTTCAGCGATACTCGCTAACGGGTTTCGTGGATGGCTTCTTTCAACTATTCGGCATCGCGGAATAATCTGCGGTCGTCGCAACACAAAGTTCATGCTCATATACTCTCAAATGAACTCGTATGATTTCGACTACCAGCCAAAAAATAGTATTTCACTCTGCATCTAGGTGTTCACACAAACGACAGTGTGATCTGTTTCATATTTTAAGCGCACCTAAGAGAGTGCCGCCCGTATTGCGCTGCTTCCAGACTTTGCCAACGGTAATGATGGCGATAGTGACGTCAGCAAGGATTTCGGCAATGCCGCAGAGTGTAAACAAGGAGCGTCAGAAAAGTCGCTCTGCTCACCGCTCTAATCCGCGAAGTGTATTACGTGTGTGCATAATAAATGGCCAAAACATAAGTGGCCATAACTTCGCTCAGACACAACTTTATTTGTCGAAATAAAAAGCATTCAACTCTACACAACCTTGTCAACGATCTGGTTTAGAAAATATGCCATCACGATCAAATTGTGGATTGCGAGTTAATAATGTCAAGAGTGACATTTTTACCGTGCATAGTATCGGCGAATTTTTTCTGACGCAGGTTCGCATCGAGAACCCGGAAAAAACGGTAATCTGTCAGGGATGGGTCTGGGGAATAATGGGGTGAGGGAGAGTCTCTATGCCTAACTGCATCAGTTTTTGCCGGGTGCGCAAAACAACGCACAACCCCACACTTCGCAAATCACCCAGTAGAAACTGATGTAGTTATGCATCGAGACTCTCCCTCACCCCTCCCCCTATTCCCCAGACCTATCCCCAACGGATTACTACTTTTTCCAGGTTCTCGATGCAAACCTGCGTCAGCAAAAATTCGCCGATACTCTGCATGTTGAAAATGCCATCGTTGAGTTTATTAATCTTCGCAATCCAGAATTTTATCATGATTGCATATTTTCTTTACCAGATCGTTGACAAGGTTGTGTAGATTCAAATGGTTTTCATTTCAACAAGTAAGGTTGTGTCTGTGCGAAGTTATGGCGTTTTGAAAAAAAGTGGTCTGTTTTGGCCATTTATTCTGCGTACACCTAATACAAAACAGAGAGCAGATAGAGGGTAAAGAGATAAAAGTAATTGGGCAGAACGTCTTGGAATGTGTGTCAAGCAAACAGACACCCACGAACGGACACTTGACTGCTCCCATATAGTAGGATGCCTTAACTATTGGGTGAACCATTTCCTATCCAGTCCAGAATTATAGCTGAAAACCGCAGTGAAGTGGAGCCTGGACACCTTTCAGTTGAAAAACGAGGTCCCATTTAGTGGTCTACAAAACACGTTTGCCGGTAATCATTCCTTGTTTTAGATAGTATTAGGTGTTATGTGGTTATTGAGAACGTAGAAGTCACTTACAGTAGCGCTCAAAAGTCTTCGGCCAAAACTTTTTTGTCATAACTTTTTTTCTACTTGACCAAATTTGACAAAATTTTAATATGTGGTGCCTGAACCTATTGTCAACATTTCCTACTACTTGAGCGCCGCTTGCCACTTTTCATGATTTTTTACAAGAATTTACTACAAGACCACCCAAAAAAAAGTAAGAGGCTTGTTGAAGAAAAACGGCTTTCTATACAAAAACAAAAAGAGCAAGCCTCAGAGAACATTAATATTCTGTAGAAAGACCACGACTTTTGATGACAGCGGCACAGCGGGACGGCATAGCGATGGCATGCCAAAATTAAAAAATTTCATATAACCACGTAACCTACACCGTTGCGCGCCAAAATAGTATATTAAGTATGCAGTGTCTCCGAGTACAACATACTTAAATTTCTCTTAAATCGGTGCAGTTGTAAAAAAGTTACAAGTGAAAAAACCCAAGTGAAAGACCATTTCGCCGAAGACTTTTGAGCGCTACTGTACATGCTATAGGTCTAAGAAGGCAATCTGTGGCGAAATCCCGGTGGAAAAGCGCGCTTCCGAGCTAAGGGAACGTTGAAACGATTAACAGCTGCCGCCTTTGATGATCGACTCCGCCTCCAAGCGACGTGATTCCTGGTTGGCTGATAGCGGTCAAGAATATGCGGCGAGATCAAAGGTAATACAGCGCGCTTCCGCAGTTTAAGCTTGAAGCTCACTCTAGAGAAAGATGCTGTCGTATTTCCAAACATTCCCTTGTCTTTACTGGGAACATGACAATGAAAATCTCGTTCGAACTACCCGCCTCTTGACTGAAAAATCGTCCGCGTCGAGAATCAGCGGTGGGAGGTAGGTTCTATTTCATGCGTTTTTGTCCATTTCCATGCGTTTTTTCTCCACTATCCTGTTACTAAGCATCTCAACCTTTATATACACTACTTCTTTTACTTTTCGTCCGAATTTTCCATAATGCTGTCTCTAACTGTGAGTGATAATGCTACTATGATACTCCATCGACAGCATTCTCTATTTAGATCTTTGGGATTCAGGGACAATTTTTTCTAGTCTCCCACTAACATCAGTCATCTGTAGGTGCGTGTTCTATCATTGCTCTAAGTTTCGGATATGGGTGTTGAAATTCTCAAAAAATTTCTCAACGTGATACTTGACCCTACCTCATATATACTAAATCTAGATGCATGTAACAGTTCAGTTGAAAATATTTTGCAAAACGGCCTATTTTCGCCAACTTAAAGCGTGTTCAAGATGGCATGAACAATGGTAATTTCCACCGAAGTTTTTCTGGACTCTATGCCGCTTTGGAACAGTGTTATGAGTTTTCGTCGTACGGGCCGCCTATACGGGGTGCGCTCCGCTCACTGTATCCAGCCCTCTTTCATGGCTTTCAGAAATTCATAGCTGATCTTAGCCCATCGTTCCCTCACGTTTAGGTCATATTAGAACCCAGTTAACAATTTTCGGTCTGCAAACGGAAAATTCAGTTCACGCTCCACCTACAGTGGGCGTAGCTTAACTTGGTACATGTGTGCTCTACTTGTCCCGAACCCTACCCATCCTCCCGAACTTGTACCACTCTCCACAGGTCGTTTTTCATATCCTACTATTCTATCCTATACCTATATATAAAGCAGAAGTTTGGTGTGTTTGTCTGTCAATAATGGGTCTGTTGAGGTCGTGCAAGCAAGAACTGGGCAGGGACTACCAAAGAGTAAGGAGCACACAACAAGCAAGTTAGAAACGGGCCTGAAGAAGTCGGGCAAGTTAGGGCTGGGTGGGGCCGACACATGTGTACGGAGCACATAAGTTCTTAGCCTAGCTCTACCCACAATAGGCGGGGCTTGCGTCGAAATTGATGGAGGCTCGAATTTAAGTGTTTTCTTAGGTCCCAAAAATCGGGAAGGTCAATAATGGGTCTGTTGAAGTGGCTCGGTAAGGACTGAGCAGGAATTGAGCAGTGTACGGAGCATACAAGAAGCAAATAAGGAACGGGTCTGTAGAGGTAGGGCAAATTAGGATATCGTAGGGGCCGACCCATATGTACAGAGCACATAAGTTCTTCCGCCCACCATGGGCGGTACTTGCGCCGAAATCGATGGGTGTGCAAATTTAAGTCCTCGCTTGGGTTCCAAAAATCGGGAAGTTCAGGAATGGGTCTGTTGACATCGGGTAGGTTACCTATCATACTCTATATATAAATCTGGAGTTTGGTGTAATTGTTTGTCTGTGCGCGCGTGTGTATCTGTCTGTCCGCTCATCGCATAATGCATTCTTAACTGAACTGCAGCCTGGAAAGTTCGGGCAAGTTGGAATTGGATTAAAGCGTGCAGAGCACATAAGAACTAGGCCTAGCTCGGCCCACTGCGGGCGGGATTTGCGCGGAAACTACCGGTGCTCAAATTCAAGTCCACGCTCAGGTTCCAAAAATCAGGCGAGCTAAGAATGGTCTGTAGAGGTCGGGCAAGTAAGGGACAGGTTGGGGTAAGCCAAAATGTACGGAGCACATGAGAGGCAAGTTAGAAATGGAATCAAGTCCATACTTATATATAAGCCAGAATGGTGTGTTTTTGTGTGTGTGGGTGTGTGTCCGTTTGTTTGTCACATAATCCACTCTCATCTCAACTGCAACGTGGAGAGGTCGGGCAAGTTGGGAATGGGTAGGGGTTGACCGAAGTGTACGAAGCTCATTAGGAACTAGGCTCTGCTCCGCTCATCGTGAGCGGGGCTTGCGCAGAAATTGTCGAAAAAGCATTCGATAGGGTATCATCTCAACTGTAGCCTGGAGGCGTCGGGCGAGTGTGGAGTGGGTGGGGGCTGACCCAACAAATTTCAGATCCTCGGTCAGGTGCTGAAAATCGGGCAAGTTATGAAAGGGTCTCTCGGAGTCGCGCATGTAAGGACTGGGTAGGGACTGACCAAAGTGAAGGGAGCACACAACAAGCAAATCAGGCACAGTCCTGTGAAGGTGGGGAGGGTTAGGATTGGGTGGGGACTAACTCGTGTGTACAGAGTACATAAGTTCTAAGCCTAAACCGGCCATAATTCCAATATTAGTACTACACTCACAAAGTAGGTGTTTGTCCTCGGTTACTATTAGGAAGTGATGTGTTATAATCGGGTGTACCTTTCAGCATTCAGTTAAGCCAATATTTCTTCTAGAACTGATACCTGCACGTTCTCTCAAAGCTTTTAATCTTCAAAAGTCAGCTACTACGGAGCGCCTACGAGCTCACCAAGAGACACCTCCGACTGCTGCCGCTCCTTTTAACGTGGCTTGCCCCTCTTCGATTGAGTCCTACAGACTTAGATCAACGGTGGGGGAGGATTTTTCTCCCTATTTCTCAGATTTTTTTACCGTTCCGCCCCATCTTCCCTACTTTTGTACTACTGAATGCTTCCATTCTCTTTTTGTGTTCGGAACTCGAATCCTGCCATCCTTTGAAGGGAAACTGCCTTCAGTGGGCACGTGTTATAGGTGGGTATGGTGTCTCTTAGTTTCGACCAAAGCCGATGATAGTTGGAGGTTTGCTTAAAATATATACCAGCCTATTATCCACTCCCTGCCGCGATGTGTGCTCTCTATACACAGGGCTCATTCCTGCGAGCCGAAAGTCGCCCCCGCTACGAAGCAGAAAGCCCCGAGGCCACCCTGCGGGGGCGGCGAAGCCGGCCAATCCGAGTCCAGAAGGGTTGGCCGGCGTCAGCCGGCCAACTCGCCTGGTCCTACCAAATATAATTCGTTTGTCTGTGTGTGTCTGTCCGTCTGTTTATCTCGAAATCACATCTTGCGTTGCAGAAAGCTGGGACTCTGTATATTTCAAGTGATGTAGCGGGTGGCAAAGGGACCCTAGCGGTGGTGGACCGAAAATGATAAAAGCTGATAAGGGCTGATAAGGAGCGTCTGAAGGCGAATGTCACCGAAGTCGTTCGCTTTTCGCACTGACCCTAAAGCGTTAACCCTTATAGATGTTGTGCGGGGTGGCACGGGTACATTAATGGTGGGTAACCCGCATCGATAGCGGCTGATAATATTCGATAAGGAGTGTGAAAAGGCTAGAGTCGTCGAATCTGAATCGCTTTCTGCACTGATCCTGGAGCGCTCATACTCACAGGTCTGCGGAGTGGGACGGGACATTGACTGATAACGGTTATTAATCCGATTCGCTTTTTGCATTGATCCTGGAGCCCATCTGAACTCCAAATAGTGACGGCTTTTACCAAAATGTCTAATGATCAGTGAATAAACAATTTCATTACTTAAGCATTGTCTTGTCCCGAAGCCTCATGTTGATCTGAATGTGTATAAGGCAATGTGAGACTTCCAAAATTTATTCCAAAAGACTCAAAACAGCTTTTACAAAACCGATTGCAAAAATTGGTTGCAAAAGATATTTTAACCTTATAGGCAAGCTTTCGGCGCCTAGCGCCTTTATCAAGCCTGAAAATGTACAAATTAGATTTTATTTATAGACTCTGTTGGAGAGTCTACAGTCGTATTTGTACTTAATTTCATTACTAATACAATCGCGTTGATAGTTATTATCATTATAACAAAGGAGAGTCAATATCACTGTGGCATTGTCGCACAAAGCCATTTTTCCTTCAAAATTTCCTAGACACCAAACGTGACTAATTGTACTCCATGCTTCCTGCTTACGATTAAATTCGATCAACATTAGTCCTTTGGTAATCTTCGGAGTCCAAGCTGCTGAACCACATTCAGCTTTTGGAATTGCGTGATTTCGTTGAGATTGCAAAAAGGACCATTATTGATTGCGTTCTTTCATCACTGAAAGAAGTGATGGTCCATTTTGAAGAAGCTTTTTCTGCTTTCACTGACAGGGGCTTCCTTACCGCGACTCCTAAGTGGACCAGCTTCTGTGAGGGAAGGATGAAGAGTTGACCAGTGTCATCGCAATGAGGGGTGAGGGTCATTCCACTATGGACATTAACTAATTTAGCCTAGAAGGGGTAGAATCACTTTTCTACACTAAGGCTCAGGGAAAAATAATAAGAGCAAAAATATCCACCTGGGAGTGCAGATTGACCCCTTAAAAACCCACTCAAGATGCTTAGATGGGCAAATTGTTATTGGATGCCCCCTCACTGCGGTAGCACTCTGCAATCATACAGTTTGCATTACTTCACGTTCTCAGCCATCCAAACACAATAAGCTTTCTGCAGCTTTTTTTGAAGGGCTCTCACGGTGCCATA
The DNA here is from genome assembly GCA_963978905.1 of Trichostrongylus colubriformis. Taxonomy (NCBI): domain Eukaryota; kingdom Metazoa; phylum Nematoda; class Chromadorea; order Rhabditida; family Trichostrongylidae; genus Trichostrongylus; species Trichostrongylus colubriformis. The sequence continues at coordinate 41,130,055 of OZ022260.1, forward strand.
ATTTTAGGTCCTGAACTGAATCCCAAGCCATGCTGATGATGGTGCGGGTGCAACGCCGCACAGCGATTTTTCGACATAGGTGTACACACCCTACGTAGGTGTGTCTGTGTGCTTGTGTGTTTTACCGAAAATTCATATCTCAATTTTCAGCAAGGCTGGAACCCTGAATTTTTGAAGTGATATAGGGATGGCAAGGAGACATCAGAATGGTGAGAGAGCGGAAGTTATAGCAACTGATAAGGGCTGATAAAGAGCTTTAAAAGTCAAAAGGCGGGAAATTCATATCTCCCGTCGCAGTAAAGATGGAATCGTGAGTTTTAGATACCAGTTGGGCTGGCGCACACTACTGGCGCGTCACACACGGAAGCATGCAAAATGAGCTCGATCGATATCGATTGATGCGGAAGTGCGAGATTGACGGGAGGGTTTTTGTTTCCTTTTTCCCGTTTTTGCGAATTTCCTATTTCTGCAAGCCGTTCGATGATGATACTGATCGATCGATATCGATTTATTTGAATCAGCTTGCTTCTATGTGTGACGCGCGCACTTGTGTGCACCACCCCAAGTGGTACTACCTAATTTCGTGACAGACGGACGTGCCAGACAGACGAAGCGTTTTATACAATGCATTTCATAGGCATAGACGTACCTAACATGTCCTGGAAAAGCTCCAAACAGATTCCTGCATTAAGATTCCGATACTGTTAGATGCGACCACCCGAAATATTATATGTAGTTTACAACGCCTTTCATATCCACAGGAAGAAAATTCGAACATACACAAGCATATAACCTGTTTATAAGCGAGCCATTTCAAAGTATTGACGCACTTCACATCTTCAACAACTTCATTACGAAAAAAAGCAAGTAACATTTCCCAGTGATCGATAGGTCCTCCTTAATTCGATATGAGTTCGAAGATGAGGTTTGTCATTGATTCTACCAGCTCAACCAGCAGTTGTGTGTTCAATCGATTCCATGCTTCAATAATCGCTGTCTTCAGATCGGTCGCATTGGCAAAGTTCCTTCTCTGGCTGTAAATTTATCAGACCAGAATACTCCAGATGTTTTCGATGGGGCTCAGACTAGGCGAGCAAGCAGGCCACTCCATAACATACACATTCCGCTCCTATATCCACGACACTGTGGACCTGCTCGCATAGACAGCAGCGTTGTCCTACTGAATAGTGAAGGTTGCTCCACTGTCATACGTCAGGAAAGGTAGCAAGTGGTGTTTGAGCATGTTCTGGTATTTCGCGAACTCATACGACAGAACACAAGTTCAAGTCCCAGCGTCCCTTGTTGGCAGACTCCTCCCCAAATCATGCCGCTGGGGTCACCGAAATTACGCTTGCTGAAGTTTTTCGGCTCTTTGCGTAAATCTCTCCTGTAATAAGCGAATCCATCGAGACTGTCCAAACAAGACTTCGTTGGAAATTATTACCTAAACAAGAAATTTCGTCGCAGTTAGATTCGCAAGGAGGACGCTTACCTTCGCCCAATCTTGCCATGATTCTCCTAGCAAAATGAGGCCGAGTCTCTTGTGAGATTCGATGAGTTGTGGAGCTGGGCGTAGTCGACATCATACAATGTTGTTGCTACATTTGACTGCCTTCCAGACTGCTGATGTGGAAATGGAAATTTGTAGGCTAGCATAGACATCATTGATGCTGTCTATTCTATTCACTCAGTCTATTCCATTAACAGTCTATTCCCGGCTAACGACGCAGAGGAGCGCAAGACAAAGGCGCGGGAGGGGGTTCGGCGTTCCAATTTCTTGGTTTTTTCGCAGACTTACTTCGTTCTCTTTCTACTCTTACATTGCTGAACCCCTTGCTTTCACAATCCTCAATCTGTCGCATTTGCCCCTTCCGTTGTGTCTGCTTCAGCAATAACGAGCATGTACCGTAACTCTAAAATGAGAGAGGCAGAGGCTCCCCCTTTAGTAAATCTTAGCCTAAACCCGGGCGGAAATAGCACCGCACGCCACACGCCAAACATAGTAGTGAAGCCTCCCCCCCCCTCCCCCCTCCCCAACTACAATAGCCTATTTCTTCACTCGTAAAGTAGCATTGCTAATGATCATTGGACGTTAACTTGTTGCCATCATCTCTAACTCAGCAGCGGTGGTGCAGCTCATTATTGCCCATGTAATTCTATAGACCAGCTGCTGGAATTCTTCTCATGTAAGCTTTTCTCGTAATTGTTCTACTATAGAAGTGAGTTCGGCTCCCTTGTGAACACACTGCCATGCACTTGATCCGTTGGTCTGCTGTAGGCACTTACTCCCAAACCGATAGTTGCATTGATTTCGCTACTTTTCATTTTCCAGCACTTCCATTTCGCCTAGGCATTAGCTGCTGTTCTGAAATTTCCATGCTATCAGTGCCGGACTTCTTTTCAAGATCTATGGTGTGGCCCGTTCCCAGTCTTCTGATACCGACTGAGCTCAGTTTATTCTAAGATTTGTCACAATCACAGATCAATACAGAACAATCGCTTTCATTTATTTGACTTAACTAGTATAAGCCACACTGTTAATCTGACATTTCCTTGCGCGCTTTCTTCTTTGCTGACACTTCCTGCGGCGTCAGCACACCTCGGAGCGGCTGCGAATGTACTAAGCAGACGTTAGAACAAGTATTTGGTACTGTCACATCCGTAGACTGATACTGCTAATTATTTAGCTGCTAATCTCCGTGAGCGGTTGCTTTTTTTCTGTGACTCCCTTATCACAATCATTCGTTCGCGGACGGACAGACATGCTCACATAGTACTTACTTACATGCCTACATATTTACATACCGAAAACATACCCAAAGTTACTGGTTTATATAATTTGAGGATAGTGGGATAGAGGGGTTGATTGAGCATGTTCTAACGCACTACGGTAGTTGATGGAGGATAAAGTTTGAGGGCGGTGGAACCACAAGAAGTTTTGGAAGTCGCAAAACATATGCACCAAGTTGAAATAAACACCCACTAAGTACACTCACAGCCATTCTGCTGGCAAATGATATCTTCCTACTTTATATAATCGGCTAAGTGTGTCTGTTGGTGTGTGTGTATGTGTGTGTGTGTCTGTTTGACCGGAAATTCATATCTCGCGTGGCAGCGAAGACAGGATCCTGGATTTTAGATATGATATAGGGGGTGGTAAGGGGACCCCAGCGGTGGTGGACCGAAAGTGATAGCAGCTGATAAGGGCTGATAAGAAGCCTCGGAATGCTAATGTCGCCAAATCCGTTTCGCCTTCGGGTCAAGTCTGGAACGCCCACACTTACAGGTGTTTTAGGGGATGGGACGGGCACATCAATGGTGGGTGATCCAAACTGATAACGCTTGATAAGATTCGATAAGGGGCGTCAAAAGGCAAACGTGGCCAAACCCGTTTCCCCATTCGGCTTGATCCTAGAGCACCGACACTTAAAGGTGTTTTGAGGGGCGGGATGGGCACATTAATGGTGAGTGATCCAAACTGATAGCACTTGATAAGATTCCATGAGGAGCGGCAAAAGGCGCATGTCGCCAAATTCGTTTCACCTTACAGGTCGATCCTAGACTGCCGACACTCTTAGGTTTTTTGAAGGGTGGGACGGGTACATTAATGGTGGGTGATCCAAATTGATAACGCTTGAGCCAAACCCGTTTCCCCATCCGGGTTGATCCTAGAGCACCGACACTCATAGGCGTTTTGAGGGGCGGGATGGGCACATCAATGGCGAGTGATTCTAACTGATAACGCTTGATAAGATTCGATAAGGAGGGTCAAAAGACCAATGTCGTAAAATCTGTTCCGCTCTTCTGGCTAACTGTGGAATGTTCACACTCACAGGTGTTACAGGGTATGGAGACCTTAATGGTGACTTTTCGAATCTAACCACGGCTTACAGGGGCTGATAAGAGCCATTAGGAAACGGGAAAGGGATAAAACTCGATACATTGCTCACTACTACTATACGACTGCTATAGTAAATGCGTCTGATGCACAGACCATCGGGTGAACATATTCTGTTTATGTTCTGATATCTGCTGCCGATGTATCGACCGCTCAATTGCCTAGCGTTCCAAATAATGGTGCTATCTTTTGATACTGCGATCTACATGGATGATCAAGAAGCGACCTATGATAGCGAAGCAAGCGATTCATACGCTCATGCGGTGCCAGCAACAATACTGTGTATCGACCGCTAGACATGTGAAATTTGAAATAGTGGTGCATGTTTACAAAAACGATAAACATCGATAACTGGCATATGGATCTATCACCAATATGTAGGAAATAGATGCTCAGAAAATTCAAATTGCTACCAATTGATGCAGTAGAATCCAAAACTGTGGATCCCTAAACTATCCAAACTCCCAGTGATGACCCCTTCAGCCGAAGGACTAAAGATTATTGGATAAACATATGTCCTTCCTGATCCATTTACTTTAACCAGTTGGGCTAGCGCACACTACTTCGCGCATCAAACAGGCGAGCACGCAAAATGACTTTGATCGATATAATGTGTTGGGTGTTGGGTACAATCGTTCAAACATCACGATCAACATATCAAATTTGCTGAGAGGGACCTCCCCAGAAGAAGGGAAAGGGAGACAAAATCACGTGAATTTCATCTTTCCCCATATCAGTAGATATCGATGATGCTCATTTTGCGTGGTCCCCTGTTTGATGCGCGCAGAGTGTGCGCCAGCCCAACTGGTCTATTATATAAACCACTAACTTTGTGTGTCGGTTTGTCGGTAGGTTTGTCGGTAGGTTTGTTGGTATGTCTGTCCGTCCGCAAGTGCATGATTGTGATTAGGGAAAGATAGAGCAAAGTAACCGCTCTGAGTAGGGAGAAACTGATGGATGCTGGGTATCATTGTAAGGTCGTGTTATCGTAGTGATAGCATCCCCTACTTATATAAGCACCTATTTTGTACTCTCGCTGTCATTCTGCTGTGCGCTGACGTCGCAGTATGTGTCAGCACACTGGAATTACGGCACACTGGAATGACATGCTTAGTTGCAGGAGCATTGATCCTGGAGCGTTCATAGTCACAGGTGTTGTGAGGGGTTGGACGGGGACATTAATGGTGGGTGACGCGCATTGATAACGGTTGATAAGATTCAATAAGGAGAGTAAAAAGGCTTTAGTATTCGAATCCGTTTTCGCTTTTCACATTGATCCTGTAGCGTTCATACTCATAAGTGTTTTGTGAGTGGGACCGGACATTAGTCAGGAGTGATCCAGCTTAATAACGGTTGATAAGATTCGATGAGGAGAGCGAAAAGGCTGGAGCCTTCGAATCCGCTTCGCGTTGATCCTGGAGCGTTCACACTCATAGGTGTTTTGCGAGTGGGACGGGGACATTTGTCAGGAGTGATCCAGCTTGATAAAGGTTGATAAGATTCGATAAGGAGCGTCAAAAGGCCAATGTCGCCTAATCCGTTTCCTCTCTCAACAAAAAGTGGAGTGTCCAAATTCATAGTTGTTGGAATCAATCCGGAGTGGGACCCTAATGGTGACGGAATGAATATAACGGCTGCTCAGCGCTGTAAGAGCCGTTAGGAAGTGGATTGGGTAAAATTCAGTGCACTGCTGACTACTACTCCTCGACCGCTACAATAAAAGCGTCTAATGAACAGTGCAATTGTGTGAACATATTTGACTGTGTCCTAAAATCAATTGCCGATGTATCACCGCTAAATAGTTTAGTGTCCAAATAATGTTGCGCGCTGTTGATACTGCGTTCTATGCTTCATGATCGGGATACCATCTACATATCACTTTATTATAAAAAGCAAAACAACCGCTCTAGGTCGGGAGAGACCGATGGGTGCTGTAGTATCATTATAAGGCCATGTCATCGTAGAGATAGCATCTCCTACTTATAAAAACACCTATTTTGTACGCTCACCTCATTCCTGAACGGAACCGATCACGAAATGGGGAACTGTGTAAAACAAAACGATTGCAACTTATCCTCAAGCCATGAGTGGCTCAGAAAGCTATCGTACTTGGAGGGCCGGAACGGATGATGCACCTCACAGGGGAGGGGGTCATCCTCTGATTTTTGTGACTAATGGGTGCACCAATGGATATGCGGATAAGTGTAAATCCAACAACGCTATACAATAATCCTTGCCATCACATTGCTGAGCGTTATCGCATGCTGAACGTTAACATTATCGTATGCATACCAACTGGATCGTCAAGCCGCCGTCCCCGCTTCTTCTTCTTAAGGGGGCGGCTTCGCCAGCCCTTTCAGATTTTATTTTCTATCATTGCTACTCACACCTTACATACATTGCGTCAGTAGTTATTACTCTGCTCCGGTGCCCGCTCTGTGAGGTTGTAGTACCGGCTCTGCCAAATCTATATGGGTTTGTTTCCATGTCGCTCGACACATGAGGCTTAGTGTTCAGATTTCATCGAATCTTTTTACGGAGTCATGGTGGACCATGTGGGCTTCGGAAAAGCAGGCATGACTGCTACTTTATGCACATCCCAATTCTTTCGCCTCGAACAGTCTTCCGTTTCCTTATCCGGTCTTATGCAGGAAGCTAGTTACTATCACTGCTGCCTTTAAAGAGCAGCGAAAAGTTGTTTCTTGAGGATCCTAGGAGAATGAGACAATGTATGTTAAATCCATTTTTGATAAAATAATGCCCACAATAATGCCAAGATGTTACTAGGTGTATCTTTGATCAGACTTATGGCAATACTGCGTTCTCATTCGTTACCTATCGATTGCATAGAGAAAAGTATTTGCGGGAGGTATGCGCTCTTCCCATCCTGCTTAGTATGCGCCAAACAGTTGCCACATACCACCTTAAAATCTTTGTCACCAAGTGCTCATTGTAACTATCCATATCAGTAACCACCGCTGACCTATGCAAAGAGTGTGTAAAACGCATTCAGCATTCATCGAAAAATGAAATTTTAAGAGAGCCCGGCGAAGCCGGGCCCTCCTAAGAAGGAGGAGCTCCCCGCGGCAGCTGGGCGATCCGACTGGTAAGAAAAAAGCAAAATATGCTCGCCCAATGGCACTGAGGATCAGGTTTTTTACTTTAGCGGTTGTCTAGTAGTATAAGTGGTGTATCCGCTTCCTACGAGCTCCTAGCAGCCCTTATCAGTTTTGATAGCTCATCGTTAAGGTATCTGTGCTCTGCAATACCTGTGAATATGAATATTCCACTGTCAGCCGGAAAAGCAACACGGACTTGGTGACATTCGTCTATGGCGCTCCTTATGCTACCGCAATAGCGACGCGGCTATCAGATGAGCGCAGTTTTTCTATCCTTGTTTTTTTCGTCCTTCATCCCTGCTACATAACTTGCATGACTTCTAAGCCTTCTCTTTTGCCATTACAGGAGAGACCTTGACAAGGCTCGGCGGCGCTTTCGTTTCGGAATATAAAAATTGAATTTGTTAGTTTCTACCCCGCCAATTCTACCCAACGATTCATGATAGAAATTAAGCGCCTATGGTCAAAAAATAACACTGAGGCCAAACTCCTGACAAAATAAGAGAGATAAGAACCTAACAAGGCTCAGTACTCCTATTCCAAACAAGGGTCTAAGATAAGAATCTAACAAGTTCGATACTTATATTTCGAAACGAAAGCGCCGCCAACCATTGATAACGTGTTCGTCCTCTGATGGCAAAGGAGAACGCTTAAAAGTCGTGCAAGATATGTGGCATGGATGAAGGACGAAAAAACAAAGATAGAAATCTAGCAACTGAATAAGAGCCATGTAGTGCGCTCCACTGTGCCCCATCTGGTCGTTGCCTCGCTATTGTGGTAGCATGGAGCGTCGGTAGGCGGATGTCACCGATTCCGTTTTGCTTTTCGGGCTGACAGTGGAATACCCATTTAGTGGAAACTGAAGAAAGTAGAGGGGCTTTTTTCTGCAAATTTTCCTCGACGCCATGCTTGACAATGGCTATAGCTCGGAGTGAAGCACGGTCAGAATGCGATAAAAACCTCAAGAATGCGCTTCAAAAATCGAGTGTTGCTACAGGTTAACAGATTCGGCTGGCCTTCTCATTTACGGAGAGCACTGATTTCAGTTCATCCTCATTCTTTATCCTTTTATTGCCTCCCTCTCTTCGCTGCCTTCAAAAGAACGCCCTTGTTTCGGGGACAGAGCTGCCCTATTCTGTCAGTCTGTCGACAGTGAGCTGACCTTTACAAAAGCCCGAAAAACAGGCACATTACAAAGCAATATTAAAATATCATTTAACAGTAGTTGTAGGAATACGTATCACCGAAAGGTGGTTACCTTCTCCCCGAGGAACGACGCTATGGGGGGGGGGGGGGGGGGGAGGGGACATACCATCATTCGGTGAAAGTTTTCATAATTTTTCGAGTTCAGGGCATCCTGGTCACACACTGCTTTGCCATGAATAGTTTTTCGGAGCACAATCGAATCTTTTATGGAATTCTGTGTTTGTTCGGTTTGTAATAAGAGCAACCATTTGCTACTTACGGTCATTCCTTTTAGCCACATTTTGCTTGCAGGATATGGATTCGGCTTCGTTCTGACGTTCGTCGCCGTTGCTCTTACGGGTATGGCTCAACCAGCTCTTCTTTACTTGGTACCATGCACACTGATCCCTTTGTGTCTGACGGCATATGTGAGAGGACACCTCCGCTTATTGTGGTATGGCCTTGGAGACCTCGCTGTTACAACAGCTCGTCCGAATTAGACACGGTAGGTGACCATATACGAGCCTTGGGCGATATCAGAACTTGCGTTACCAGAGCTATCAGAATCACAACACAGGGCCAGTGAATGACGTCACAAATATTTAATTGTTGAATACACTTTGACATGATTGAATGATGGCTTTGAATGATTCACCATTAATTAATTACGGTCACTTCTGTGTATAGTTCTTTTCTGCTTTAATTTTTAAGAAAAAGCTTAAATTAAATCCACAAATGGGCAAGTATAATAGTTGAAAAACAATTGGAGTCTTTTCTATATCTTAATTTCGATATTTCCTCGTTTTCATCCCATTATCTTGTACATAGCGGTGGTGTTGTTTCTACCAGTATGTAACTTTCATGTAATTCAGGGTAATTTGACGTTTTGAACACTTTCAATGTAGAATACTCGAATAAACATTTTGTACTCCTTATGTGAAAACGTTTTTTGAAGCACACCATAGTTTCTTTCGCACTGAGCCAGCTTGATCGAGTGTGATGGCCGAGCTCAGCATCCAAAATGCATTGAATATGTTCCGTATTTTCCATCGTAGTGTTCTTACAAGAGTAAGCCAATAGGTCAGCCTGGCAACTCTTAATGAGGTACACATGCGCTTCAAGACGCTGTACTTCCTAAGGACTATTCTACGATCTCAGTCACAGCAGTGACAAGAAAGAGTTGTGGCACTTACGCTCCTTCCAGCAACTTTGATCACGGGTGTGTCGCAAGTGTTCCGGTGATCAGTGGCGTCAGGTCACCCGTGAGTGGGTTTGCTTCACGGAACGATTAGTTTACTTCTAACAGCAAAATCTTGGCTACGTACCTGGTCTACTTATGTCGAACATAAAGGTCGAAAAAGGTGGAGATGCTTGTGAAGTTAAATATGTAATAAAGTTGAATGTTTATTGGTTAAATGAATGAATGAATGAATGAATAGGCATTTTCCATTAACTACAATTTCTGAATAAAAGCAGATACCATCCATGATGAGGGTATTACAATATGTGGCGCTCAGACCAGATCCTTCCAGTCTCTCTTCGACATTAATCTCGCTTTTCGTTGCCAATGACGGGATCCTAGTGGGTTTTGAAGCATGTCTCGCCATTTGCTTTCGATCTTCCTGCTTTCCTCTGTGAATCACCACTCCATTATATTTGTGGCAAGAGGGGGGTCGAACCCGGCCGGACAGATCACAGGGTGATCGACCGCCAAAAAGACGCAGTTTTGGGCGGGAGATATCGGCATAAAAGGGAGCAAGGAAAACCTTCGAGGTCTTCTTTTGCTCACGGACCTAGTACGGAGCGCCCACGCTGTTTTTTCCCCACCCCACGAGTTCCCGCCGTCGTGCGTCCTAGTCGCCAGCTTATCTTCCCCACGTCACTATTCCTATATTGTGTTGTAAATTGTGCTTTTTTTTTGCACGTTCGTTGTTTGTTTGTGTCGCAACGGATAAATCTTATCGTATAAGTGTGTAGTGCCTGAAAGTAACCGTCAGAAGCGATCTCATTCTTGTGAAAGAACTTCGGCTTTAAAGTACATATTAGCGTTTTCAACCAAGTCTTCAAGTTTCATGACACCTCGAGACCACTCGTTCGTTTTCTTACTTTTCAGACACACTCCAACCATTTTCCGTTCCATTCTTCGCTGTGCCACTGCGAGTCCCTGCATGTACATCTTCGTTTGAATCCATAATTCCGACCCGTATATCATGGAAGGTAAAATGCTACGGTTGAAGAGCTTCCTTTTGAACCGCATTTCCACTCTGGACGTAAGGAAGTTTTTATATCGGTGGAAGATGATCCATTCACTACGGATTCTGCGAGCTATCTCCTTGAAGAACGTGTGGTCAATGGGGACTTCTTGTCCCAGGTATACGAATGATTCTACGTTATTCACAAGTTCGCTACCCAGTGTGAACAGACTCTAGCAAGCATGTGAACAAAGGTCATGGGATCGCGAATTTAGCCGATTGAGGTGGCGCATCACGTTGGCTTGGCAAAAGCTCATCCTGCTCGTGCAGCAAGCTGCTACAGAGTTTAGATATGCTGTGAGTTGTGTCCTTGAATTACTGAATAAAAATATCCCATCTGAATTTGCTGAAGTTTGTGTCAAATGTGTTCTTGAATGTGGAAGAAAATAGTGGCTGTTTGGGTAGCTGCTGTGAAATCAGTCTTATCGCGAGGGACAAGCGTACAGAGGAAACTTCAGGGCGAGGATCGTGTTTTGGGTTGGGAAAGAGGGAGTCGTTTCTTTTAAAGTGATTTTCGGGCGGCGAACTAATGGGTGGTTTTTGAAAGACCTCGGCAGCAGTACTATGATTACCAATTTGCTGCCTTTTTTGCCTTTTTTTCAATAAGGCCATTTTATCGCAGTGGTTATATGGCTGACACTGGTTTGGGGATCGTACTACTCAAAAGTTATACAGAACGCAAAGTCCGATCCTGGTTATCAGTTCGTGGTTTCGCGAAGGAAGACCTGATACTCTGTAATTCATGGTTTTCGGTTCGATTTCACTTATGGATCTGATCACAGTGAACATAAGATCGAAAGTGGACATTGGACTGAAATCGATTACCTAAACAAATAGCGGAGAATCACGGAGTGGACCTATACTTTTGGACACCATATTTCGGCTTCGCATGCTCCAAAGGAGGCGATATGCTCAAAACCTATGGGGAGCTGTTCGGAAAAATTCCACATCTTCATGTCACTTGATGTGGTCACCGAGAAAAATGGCCTTTAGTACGACCCCCTCAATGGGGACCCAAATACGACCTCATTTCTAGGTCTACGTAACCCCGACAGTATCGTAAATAATGCCGATTGCATAGTACTACAAAGTATTTTTCACTGTAAATTTTGTCTTGGTCACTCAAATTCATTTATATTTTGTTACATCATCAGGCCATGTGACGGCACGCCGCTCCGCGCTTATCATCTAGCTGGGACAAGTGTGTACCCTTATGCCACGATTTCGCCGCGACATGTCGCAAGCGAAGCAAGGCGGACGAGCCGAAGGCGCCATCTTGTTGGGTCCTGAAGCGACTACAAGTCAAGCGCGTGTCGCGCCCCTAGCATTACCGTGCAATCGTTCTAACCCCACTATCGCGACGCGCATAGCTCGCACACACTGCGTCGTACGCCGCACGTCGTCGTGCGAAATCCTGACATAAGGGTACACACCCACCTGGACCATTGGTGATCTCTGCAATAACGACCCCTCCCCTATGCCGCCCGTCCTGGGTGTGTACCCTTACATCATGCCGCACGACGACGAGCGGCGTGCGACACAGTGTGTGCGAGCTATGCGCTTCGCGGTAGTTGGGTCACAGAACGATTACAACGCAATGCTAGGGGTGCGATACGCAGTTGACTTCTATTCGCTTCGTGACCCAACAACATTGCGCCTTTAGCTCGTCTGCATTGCTTCGCTTGCGACATGCCGCGGTGCGATCCTGACGCGAGGGTACACACCCGCCCGTCCTCTGTCGAGGAATCCTCGACTTTTGTCAGGGTACACCGGAAGTAGAGGATTCCTCGACGGCGAGGGGTCGTATTTGACCGGACAGGGGTGAGGAGTTGCACTGCAGATGTCTGTGATAAGCACTACATTCTAAACTTTCAATAAGCAGAAAAGAATTCGTCGCAAATTTTGTGAAGAAATGTCAAACAAATAGTTTTTTGCTTCAGGTAATAATACACAGCAATAAAACACGTTGCAACTAACAATAAGTATACAGTCCAGCAACGGTTAGAGGTGTTGTAAAAGTCGAAAAGGGAGGGGGGTCCTACTTGGTCCCCGTAGAGGGGGGTCGTACTGAAGGAAGCAGCTATTTCCCTCGACACCCGCTCCCAGTGTACCTTGTGCGGCACCTCCTCCCCCCCCTACATCCTTCTAACGGTGACTTTCTGGTTGGCGTTTTCACGACAAATACCGCTGCTAGATAATTGCGATACTGATCGATAGCATGTTTTCGATTCATTCTTACTCGGTCATGAACCGCTGCAGTTTTAGGGCTGACCCAGCGGCGGACTAGCGGCTGACTGACGACTCCCGCCATTTCGCCGCGGAGGCGGCGCCGCGACGATCGATGTGCGGCGGACTTCAGCTGAGGTGTGCTGCTCCGTCCTGAAGTCCTATGCCTTTCATTGGAATTGCTTTCAATGTGTATACTTGTGTTTGTTCCCTGCTAAATCATTCAGATAGCCTGTGCTAAAGTGAAAGTGTTTTTGCTAATCACGTATATTTTTTATTTGAAATTGAAACATAATCAATTTAGTTGTTTCTACACTTAGACGCTAAATTCAAAGAAGCTTTTCATTTTACACCTTTTGGTTCTAATGTTATTGGGGGAGAGCGTTCATTTTGTGCTCCCGTCCCTTATCATTACCATCCTGCGATCATCACTTTGTACACTGAGGTGTATATTTGTCCCTAAACCTTATTTAACGGAAGGTTGGGGTCTTCTTCAACCAAGACTCAGGCAAAACATTGGCACTTGGCAGGAACATTGCCGAATGTGAAGTGTGGTGAATTGCCCCCACCCATCCCTCCTCCCTCCACTACATTTGCCCCCATTTCCTTTCAAATAAAAATCCATGTTAACCGTGAGTATGGCAACACTGAACCGAGGTGCTCGCGGAATAATTTCGGCTCTCCCGCCCCCACCTTCAACTACATTGCACTGAATCATAGATGTATATGTATAATAGTTATGGTACGTTATAAACACGTCATTCGTATGAAATCATGTTGCCGTTCATCATTGAACAAGCCCCCTCCCTCAACTCCCCCACTCGACTGAAATTTCTGTTATTCTGAATAATGAGTCATTCAAATTTCATTTCCCTATCAAACGTAGACCCTGTCTGGACATGGTACATGGGTGCAGAAATGGTTCACCCACCCCAGAACTTCTTCTCAACCTCAGCTTATCGTTAGTAAAGGTCGGACTTCATATTCTTCCCCATCTTCATCGGTTTTTTACTGTTTTGAAACGTAAATTAGAACTAATAAGCGCCCAGACGGTCTCGTCCCCCTCTGTTAGACCAAGATCTTATGGTATGCTCGCTATGTAAACGCGAACTTTTTTCAATGTTCAACAAACATTTTTGATGTTAGGCAGTGGAGCCCAAAAAAAATAGCTGTATATGGATCATGTTCGGAAAAATTATCGGCTAAAACAAGTTCTGCTTGTTTAGTTATACATATTTCACTGGTCAATAACAATGAAAGATTGACATTGTCATTCTTCAGTGATGCATTTGGGCTCCGTTTGTACAATTTCTTAATTACCGTGGGAATGTAACCGCTCTTATTTTTTGGCACAAACAGAGACTTTGACAGTTCTTTTTTTGAGGATTTTCTTTTCCGGTGAGGTCCCTAAAACTTCGAGAAGTATATTTATGAGATCAATTTTGGAAGAAGTTGGTTGGGAATTGATTGGGAATTTGGGAAGGCACTAGAATTCAGTTGGTTCAGTTGGGCCTGGGTTGTGCTTCCTCCTGACGTCACTTCAAGGTTTATTGGTTGTTCCTTTAACTTTACTCGCATAAGTACATGGGGTTAGATGTAATCCTTTTGTACTATGAGAGTATAGAAAGGGCATGTGATCCACTATGTCAGGCAGACTTTCGACCTTATTTTGGCCAATGCTTCTACGATGTCCAGGTCCAGCAATATTACCGGTACTTCAAGGAGCGCTACTTTTCGAAACCGCTGAAACAAACGTCATGACGCTATAGCCTGTTTGGAGAAGTGACAGTGCGGTGAATATCAAATCACTCTTCCGCAGCTTGTACTTTGGTTATGCTGCATTGAAAATCATTCATTCGTGGTGAACGTCATACGAATATGTTTGCCTGTCTAGAATACGAGATAGTTCCTTTCCAAATGTCTGCTTTCCTCTAAACTCAGTAGTCAATGTGGCAGCGAATATGTGACATCCTTGATTCATTTTGTGGTAATTGGGGCAGTAATGTTCTAAATAGCCTACTTCAGACAACTGCCGCACCCTTTGACATGACCTCATTTGCTTTCAGTGGTAGTTAATTTTTTTTGGAAGAACTATTTTAAGTGGAGTTTTGGTTATGGTTTAGGCTTGGGCAGATATGGAATGGCACTTAGTGGAAGCGAGAGAGCTAGCATGTCGAACTCACTTCTCGAATCTTTTCCAGTTTCCTCTTCAAACGCGTTTTTTGTAAGGGATTGCCAGAATGTAGATGATGTAATGTTACGGATGGTAATCGTTTGATAGAGTTATTCAAGCATCATTGCTCAACTACCTAGCCCTTTTATTGTAGACCATATATGCGCTGTATTCTGTGCCCCCTAAGTTGAAGAAAATACTCTGATGAGGAACGCCGGATCACCTGTTCTCGCTTCCGCGTTGTGTTTAGTTCTCCTTTAACCAGAGCAAAAGTTCATTGATGGAAACTTCAACTTGTTAGCGGTATCTCCATTATAGTAACCTCACTGCAGTTCATTATTGCCTATGTAGTTCCGTAGACCAGCTGTTCGGATTTTGTTGGCGGGCTTTGTGCCATCATTGTTCTTCATTAAAAGTGAGTTCTGTTTTTATTCCCGCACTGTTATAAATTCTAACTGACTTGTTCGCATTATCTCCATCGAACTAACGCCACTGCAATTCATTATTGCCTATGTAGCTCCATTGACCAACTGTTCGGGCTTTATAGGCGAGCTTTCTACCACTATTGTTCTTCATTAGAAGTGCGTTCTGTTCTTTCATAGTCGCACTATCATAAATTTCAACCGCTGATGTTATCTTGGGTAGTATGTTTTTGTTTCCGGACCGATATCTCCATCATTTGTGCCACTCTCCATCATCCACCACTCGTCATTCTCTTGAACACTCAGTATGTTACTAGACATTCCGTACTGGTGAATGCGAAACTTCACGACCTCTCTTCTATTAAGGCCTCGTCTTATCAGTGATGTTCTTAGTGGTCTTTATATGTTTTTACAAGCATCGTCTTATCGGAGGGGTAGATTCTGGGGTTCGCTCAATATTCTCTGGAGCCATTTATACCAAATGTCGAAAATATTGGAGAATTCAAAATGACTGATAAATATTCATGACTAGTACCAAAGTGTCAGAAAGTCCGCAAGGGTGCAAGTCGTTGCCTTTTCTCTTAGCCGAAGATCTTACAGAAGTCCCGTGAAGATATACTCGTTGTACTGAACTCTCTCACTCGGAGGTGGCTCATACCTTATCATATTAAATCCTTAAAAAGTGACAATGAAAGAGAATAGAGTCTATAGGCTTCTTGTCCTTCTGTAAAGCGCTGCTTCGGTATTTTTCGAAACACCGACCTGGAAAAATTTCACCATCATTCCGTCGTCTTACACCCACGTCTCCATCTATTTACAATAGATCTGTCACTGAATGCAAATAGTACTGTGTAGAAACATGAAGAATACACAGTTGTGAAATAGGCTGATTGCTTCACAGAGCTCTATACATCTGCTTTCAACGAAATTTTCGTCCTTTATTTACTGATGGGATCTAGCGATACCTCACTTTTGAATGCGTGCTCTCAAACTGGACATATTTAGATCGTGTTCAAACCATTGTTGGAAGTAAAAATAAAAACGAGTTTATTTCTCCGTTTCAGATCCAGAGATTCATTCTATGCATAGTTTTTTTGGTCTAGAAGGTTGACCCATCAACTCAATCCAGGTGTTTTTGAACACTGTGCGATCACTTCTCCCTATGAGCGGGATGCTTTTCTGTGTGACACTGTTCGTACTAACACTGCTACTAGGCTCATGTGAGGTAGGGCTTGCAGTTTCCAAGAATATTAGAGTTATGTTTTCAAGAATATCGGCCAAGCTCACCTCTAATCAGTCTTCATTCAGGCTCGAAGAGCGACTAATGGATACGCTACAAGCTTCGTGTATTTGACAGCAAGAAATAAAGAAACTGGTGGTGAGGTTCGAGTGTGTGCGAATTACCTGCAATACAAGATCAAACGCATTGCTGCTGACGTGGAGAGTGCGGTGAGTTTTCTTTCTTCCTATTTTTTTCAAACTTTACAGTCTCATGCGTGTGCCATCCCTACGTATTCCGTCATATTCCGCGTGATAGAACGTGATAGAACAAAGCATTTTCTTTCTTCGTTGTTCTGGATATAAAAGGTCACAAGCCTGTATTCATACCGAACGGACAAACACTGGAATAGATGAGATGGATAGGTCATTTTGGAGACAGTGTTTCCGTTCTTCTAACTAGATTTTGCTCTAAATGTATATCTGTCTCTTGAGTCGCTGTTTTCTTAGCGTATAGCAATGAATTTTCCGTTTCTCTTTGTGTTCGGTCGACTTTTGCGGCGATGAATCGGCACATCATGGCAAACATGCAAGCAAAGAGATATCAAAAAAGTGGCAGCTGTGCAAATTCTGCCCATCGATCAAAAGCTGGGTGAAGAGTCATTGCAAAATTACTAGGTCATAAGGAAAGTTTTGGCCGGTTTTCGCAGCTTCATCTTCGGGAGGTCATAACTCAGCCTAAACTGCATCTTTTCTCAAAACACCATTCGGTACGCTACGGTTTTGGCAACGTTAGGCATATCTGCATACCTCATTTTGATGAGGAGCTGACGATTTATATTGCGCAAAATCAAAAAAGTCGACTCCAAATCACCTCTCCCTGAACACATTGCTATTGAAGGAGTTGTCCAGATGTAGGAGCTGTCCAGATGTTTGGGAAAGTGGGGTTTAGTTAGCGCTAGATCTAATGAACATGGTGGACGGGTAATGGCTCCACTCCATCCTGCGACTGCTTCAATTGCTGAAATACGATCTGTGGGAAATGCGCTCGGCATGGCTGTTCCAAGAAGCAATTATTTTGGGTTTTTTTTTTTTCAAATCGAGGCTACTTGAGATGGTCAATCGTATTTGTGTGGGAAAGGCAAGTACTTCTAGGTATCCCTTGCAGGTATAGGCGCTCATCGCTTTCTGCCGTTTTAGTTGGGGCGATCTGATCAATTGAAAATTCGAGCAACTCATTTTTGCACATCTGAAGCCATAGACAAAATGTTCTGTCCAATCCTTTTCCCCTTCCCTTGCATACCCACATTTATGGCTGCCTTTCCTGTCACTCAACCAAACAAGAACTTGTGAAGTGAGTCGTCCAAAAAGTGTCATTTTTGCGTGCTTTAAAATTTTCCTAATAAAACGCAAACCGTGTGGCATTTTAAGGGAAACGTATACTCATGAAAATATATTAGTAGAGTGCCAGAAAGTGCTTCACTACCATCTGCTGCTTTCTGCGAGGGGTGGGGCGCTTGAAATATATATTTTAGCAGAGCATTCAAGCTGTCGTGGCTGCCTAGGACAAAATCTTGAGCAACTGTCGAGAACAAATTAGAGCATGCCAAGCAAGATGTTCGGTCTAGTTTCAAACTCTAGACGACCCGCTGATTTCTACTCTCGGCTATGTTTTTGTTTTTTATTAGGTGCCGCCTACATACTTTTGTATGAGAAAGGCTCTTCAAAAATATTTACAAAACATCGAAAATCGTCCACAAAACGCTGTAGCAAAAAAAGGTGTTTTCGTGGAACAAAAATTTGATGTGTTCACATATTTTTGATATGACTCTACCTTATGCCAGTCCGCTCTTATCAGTCCCGTATGGTAATTCACTTGCGTGAGATACATTATGAGCTAAGACTGGTGAGTAATAGTGTAAAATATAACAATGTTTATTTATCCAGTTTTGAGTTCCATATAGCGGCATAGTCTGGGTGTGTTCTCTGAATCTGTTAATAGCTTCTGCCCATCTGTTGAGCAATCAATCGCATATCTGTCTTTCAGACAGATTTGAGATAAGATTGTGCTCCTTCTCATTAAGTTCGGTGTTGTCTTCATATTACCTGCCACTTCTGTGTCGGTCATTAGTCGACGGCCGTTGCTACTTGGGTGCGTACCCTTATGTCAGGATCTCCCATGACGACGAGCGGCGTGCAACACAGTGACTGCGAGCTATGCGCGTCACGGTAGTTGGGATAGAGCACGCGGTAATGCTAGGGGCGTGATACGCAGTTGTCTTGTAATCGCTTCGGGACCCAACAAGATGGCGCTTTTAGCTCGTCCCCATTGCTTCGCTTGCGACATGCCGCGGTGCGAAATCCTGACACAAGGGTACACATCCTTGCTACCCAAGCCCGCGCTTATGAACAAAAAGGGAAGGAAATTATGAGACACCAGTTGGCTGGCGCATACAACTGCGCGCGATTCATGGCGATGTTGTGCAAAATGGGTTTGTTCGGCGCGACCACAGTTGTGTATGGAATTGAGTGGAAATTTCTTTCCTCTGTTTTCAGCTGAGCTACAGAATTGAAAAAAAAACAGAGGAGATGGCGTGATAAAAAAGCATTTCGATGTTGTTATACTTCAGTCGCTTTTCGTCGGAACCCATTTCGCACGTCATCGACATGAATCGCGCGCAGTAGTGTGCGCCAGTCAACTGGTTTAGGTCATCATTGGGATTTTGGACAGTAGACATCGATAGTTTTGTATTCGATTGCATCGACTGGTGGCAATTTGTTCACTTGTTGAGCATCTAATTTCTACGCACTGATGGTAGATCCATATCCCGATTACCGATGTTTACTGTTTTCGTGAACATGCTTCACTGTTTGGAATTTCACATAGTCTAGCGGTCGATACACAGTGTTGCTGCCAGTACCGCACTGGACAATGATTCCGAATGAAACGCTTGCTTTGCTATCACAAATATCGGTGTATCATGATTATCAATGTAGATCGTAGTATCAAAAGAAATGCATCATTTTTTCGTACGCTAGGCAATTCAGCGGTCGATATCAGAGCATAAACAAAATATGTTCACCCAATGACACAGAGCATCAAACGCTTTTGCTAAAGTGGTCGTATAGTAGTATCAAGCGATGTAATAGATTTCACCCCATCCTATTCTAACGGTTCTTATCAGCCACCGTGAGCCGTTATCACTGAGGCCCCTGTACCCAACAGTACCATTGAGGTCCCTGAACCCTACAATACCTGCGAATTTGAACATTCCACTGTTAGCCGCAAAAGCGTAGGTGACATTTCCCTTCTCACGCTCCTGATCGAAGCCTGGATCAACCATTATCAGTTTGGATCACCCACTATTAATGTCCCCGTCCCACTCTGCTAAACACCCATTTGTGTCAGCGCTCTTGGATCGAATCTGACGACATTCGCCTTCTCATGCTCCTTATCGAATCTTATCAACCATTATCAAGCTGGATCACCCACCATCAATGTCCCCGTCCTACCCTGCAGAACACCTGTGACTATGAACGCTACGGGACCAATGCAAAAAGCGTGACGGATTCGACGACTCCAGCCTTTCTACGCTCCTTATCGAATCTTATCAACCATTATCAAGCTGGATCACCCACCATCAATGTCCCCGTCCTACCCTGCAGAACACCTGTGACTATGAACGCTACGGGACCAATGCAAAAAGCGTGACGGATTCGACGACTCCAGCCTTTCTACGCTCCTTATCGAATCTTATCAACCGTTATCAATGCGGGTCACCCACCATTAATGTCCCCGTCCCAACCCTCAAAACACCTATGAATATGGGCGCTCTGGGATCGTCCCGAAAGGCGAAACGGATTTGGCAACATTTTCTTTCGGGGCTCCTTATCAACCCTTATCAGCTGCTATCACTTTCGGTCCACCACCGCTGGGGTTCCCTTGGCACCCCCCACATCACTTGGAAAATTCATCGTCCCAGCTTTGCTGCGACGCGAGATATGAATTTCGTGACAGACAGACACACACACACACACACACACGGACAGACAGACATACTTAGCGGATTATATATAGTAGGATAATTAGGCTAGCCGTTGAAGAAAAGTGGCTGCGTAGAAATGCTAGCAAGGATCCCACAATGTTTAGTGATAACAGACATATCACTTAGAAGAGAGACCGTCAGATACGATTGTTTCATCGATTGTAGCATTAGTATTACTTCTTTCAGAAACCCGTCGGGCTTTCCTTCTGGCGGAATCGCTACAACGAAACTCGGATATGTCCTTTGCCGGCTGGCCGAGAGCAGTCGATTCGGTACAATGGCACCGCAGTACCTATTTTATATCGTATAGATTATGATGGTACTGCATGCACACGGAGATTTGTTGATGGGGAGTACGCTTTCCGGAATGCTAGTCAGTTTGAAGTGAGTTAGAACTGCATTTCTTTTGGATGAATTCCGAGTACCTCTTCTATTGTTGAACAGTCGAAAAGACCTTAGTGATTGATAGTCCGCCGGGATGATGTGAGTAGCGATTAGACAAGCATTCGGGATAAATAACAGTAAGATTTAATTTCGTGAGGCGAGTGACCGCGTGCGCGATATATAACATGCTGAGACGCAGTTATACTCGCAACCAATCGGAGGTTCGTTTACAGTTTGGTATCGATGGGCAGATCTTGCGATCCTGTGATTCATCCATTCCTCGGCGCGAAGGTAGCGTGTCGGGTATTTAGTAGGAGTGATATTCGACATCAGATCGCTGTGAGTATTACATTACAGCGAGTATAAAAGAGCAGGGTCATGTGATCGTGTCAGACGGGGATGAATTCGCATGTCCCACTCAACGCGAGTGTATCCTCAAATAGCAAGTTTAAAAGGTACTATAAATCATTATGGGTTCATCAGCCTTCTGATCTCAAACCGTCCCATATGTAGTAATGGACAATCACTTTCTAATACGCTAGTATTGCCATACCATGTGGTTGGCATCTAGTAAAGTTTACTTGTATCGTCTAGATTCCATTTATATTTTTTCAAGGTGAGTCAACTCAAAAAGTATGGAGCGGAAAATGCTATCTTGCTGATCCAGAAAGGACGTTCATTCATACCACGGTGGCATGACTATCTGGTTTGTGGTTTATTCTTGTAGTTTTCTTCGATTGAAACCATATCGAATATATTTCAGTTTTCTGAATTTCACGATCCTTACATCAATGCGACCGAGGCCATTCCAACATTCTTCCTTTATGCGCATGTTTTTCAAAACAAAATAATGGTTAGTCTGTTCTCAAACGGAAACTACATATTGATTCTACAGTTGTCCTTCATTTTTCATAGATCTATGTTGTAGGGTCTTGTTAGAGATCAACGAACTTCCGAGCTGGAGTTGAGATTTCATAGACCACCAGGGGGACCAATAGACCTTTCACTTGTCATTATATGGTTTCTCGCTATGGGATGTGTTTTCGGAGGAGGCGTTTGGGCATTCTTCCGCCACAGGTAAAACAACATGTCCGCGAAACTAGTATCCTCACTGAAAACATTACAGTATGACGATAGTTTCAGGGCGGGAAAGGACAAGGTGCATGTGGCATCAAATAGTTCCAATTCTCAGTCGGATTCTAGCGATTCCTTTGAAGGTCGCTGCAGGTGTCTCGCAAAACACTCACATTACCTTGCCATTATTGTCTTGATGATTTTTCTTGTTGGAGTTCTTATGGTTGGATTCTTCTTTCGCCCTGTTCTAGGTACAGTAATTTTCTTATTTGTTCCTTAACTGTGGTGCTATTTTACAGACGAGGTTATCACTTACCGGTTTCATAAGCGGTGCGGGTACTGAACTGGAGAGGGCTGAGCTATGTGGAGCTTTGACGAGATACTTTATGGATGCCAAGGCGGCAAAATTCAGATAACTAAGTGTCATTGAGGCCCACTGCAGGTTAATTTTTGGTTTCGGGGATTCGCGGCTACCTCCTCTCTTGCGCTTGTTGCAGTAAAATTGATGAATCCGCAGTTTTATCATTCAATAAGTGTATGGAGGAATGTATAAAATGGGATATTGAGTAATAATGCTTGACACGTGACAGTGGCTATAGATAGTTACTACCACTCACCGGCCTGCTTTGAACCTGGCTGGTCCCTCTACGACCTGTTTATACCACGATCCTTTTTACGTACTTTTCTTGTGTAACACCTTGTAATGTGGCGATGAGCGACTAGGTATGAGTTTGTTTGATAGTGGTAGAATGGTTATAACCATATATTCGCCCCAGATCGTTATCACGAGACTCTCAGTTAGGTGAGCGAGCGATTTCTACTCTTATGGCAATCACCAACTTTTGTACGGGTAGACATTTTAGACCATATCGATCAACAGACTGATTCAGAGGCCGAAAAATTGACTGACTGACTGACATGCCTACAGACAAGCAAACAGACAAATGAGTAGTTCATTCAGAGTATATCAACTGACTTTGGATATTGTTTCAGTTACAATATTCAACATACTCGTGGTTGTGATGGGACCAGTAAGTGTCTACATTTGCACAATGGCAGTATTTTCAAACATACCACTTTGCCAATGCTGTACTTCGAAGTGGTGCACTTGGGTTCCTCAGCACCGTAAGTATTATCACATTTTTCTTTGCATTTCGGTGCTGTAAGCAAAAGTAATCCTTATCCTTGTTCATATTGAAGTGTGCTGGTCATTTTTGCTTCCAAACGCCGTATGGCACATCATCATTATTTTGTTCAGACGTGACTTACATCATTTATTTTCTCTGAGGCTTGCCGTAGTGATTCTCAGATTCTACAATATACATTTTCTAATGCCTTTCTTCCGGGGAACGAAAGCAGAAATTGTTGTAAATAATTACAATTTGTTACAGGCTGGCTTCCTAAAGGGAGACCGAGTATGATTCAGTTCCTAGTGTTTGCGTTGTCGTTTTGCGTTTGTATTATATGGTTCATTTACCGTCGTACACCCTATGCATTTATCCTCCTGGACTTCATCAATGTCACCATTTGCCTCAACATATTGAAGTCGCTACGATTGCCAAGCGTGAAGGTAATTTTCCTGTAATATTGCGTTGGAGTAAATGCAAGGGCACTGTTTGATACTTCAGTCCTTAAACGGCTGTAGGTAAGGTACAAGATTAGTGTGACTTTGCATGCAGCTTCTGGGGTGGTGCAGGCCTGGTTCAGCTGTTAGCGCTTTGGTGCTAAACCATGCCTGTGCCTATAGATAATTTTCGTCAGCGCTCCGAATACTCTTCATGCAAAGTTTCACGCAGTATTATTTTGGTACGTCATCATATTTTGGTGCTATTGAAATGAGGGGAGGGGGGGGGGTACATTCACTATGAACGCTATCTGTATTGAAGCGTAAATGAGGAAAACTAGCCCTTTCTCTCTCATTTCTTTCTCCTCTCCTTCTTCAGTAAGGCTCAAGTTAGGCAAAAGTATACGCCTGAGTGAGCAGATTGAACTCTCAAGCGATCCCTCATGAATTTTTAGATGTGCCATTTTTTGTAAGATGCCCCCCCCCCATATTGTGATTGCACCGTTTTTGCCTTACAGACGACTCGTAGGGTTCTCAAAGTGGAATGGTGCTGATCTTGTTGTCCTTTTCAGGCTCAACTTTGATCTTCTCATGTTTCAGTGGATCGCAGTGCTCATGATATGTATGTTCATTTACGACGTGGTAATGGTATTCGTAACCCCATTCTTCACAAGCAGTGGTTGTTCCGTGATGTTAGAAGTGGCCACGGGTATTGATTGTTCAAGCAGCGGTACCGATGGATATCCAATGCCACCTATAGATGCGGCATTACCTGAAAAAGTGAGCAGCGCCTGTGGTGACGGACTTTTACTGCAGTGTTTGGTTTCTTTTTAGTTCCCCATGTTGATGCAAGTGCCCCATTTTGATCCGATGTCATCATGTCTTGATTTGGAGATCGAAAAAGGCTTCCAGATGACAATTCTCGGTCTAGGCGACATTATCATACCAGGTTAGCTTTTAGAGGCAGTACACAGTTGAAAGGGAATGTTTAGACTATGTGCACAAATATTCAGCAGTGTTATTTTATTTAAAAAAGCATACATAGTGGGCGAACTTGAACGGGTACACGCACTCGTTCTGTCTCGTAATAGATTTCATTTTGTTAGGGTGATAGTGTTCTGATTTTTATGCCTCAAGCAAGGTTCTTTTACAAATGTTATTCAAGGTTACCTGGTCACTCACTGCTTTACCATGAATGGTTTCTCGGAACGTGTTCGAATCTCCTACGGAATTCTATGTTCAATCGGTTTGTAATAATATGTTTGTAATAATACGATTTCTGTACGGCCATTTCTCTTAAGCTGCATTTTGTCTGCAGGATATGGATTGGGCCTAATTCTGACGTTCATCGCCCTTGCTCTTATGAATATGGCTCAACCAGCTCTTATTTACTTGGTACCATGCACACTGCTCCCACCATGTCTGATGGCTTGCATAAGAGGGCATTTCCGCCTGCTATGGGATGGCGGCGAAGACCTCACTGATTCGACTGCTTCTCTGAAACCAAACACGGTAGGTCACAAATTATAAGACTACTAACCTTGCTGGCGCACAGTATTGCGCCAGCAAGGATTCACGTAACTCAGTGATCTAGTGATGCTAACCAGGCTCGATCTATGTTGATAGCAATTTGAAATGAGCCCATTTTGCACTCTACTGTGTGAAGCTCGAATTCCAAGTATTCATAGTTCACTTTTCGTAACCTTAAAAGAAACATTTTGAGAGGAGGTCCAAACCACAAAGAAATATGGAAACTTCAAAAGTTTCAAAAATAGCTTGACTAAAGACTATGGAATAGTTAGAATATACTTTGAAAAGCTCGTATCCCCTGATTTTGAAAGCAATGCACCAAACACAATAACACGGCACACATATTTCATAGAAAACAAATTCTTCTCTAAATCTCTCCTGATCAATCCTGATCACTGACCATTGTTGCTTTCTCCACCCCATGATAAAAACTCAATTATTTATGGTTGAAATTTACTTTTCGCCAACCTCGGAAAGGATTGATCCAGCTAAGTACAAGAAAGAACTCAGATTGAGTAGTAGTAACAGGAAATTGAAACAGGCTTCAGAAACTGAAAAAAAAAGTTGGAATTCGGTTCAAACAGTGCCTTGTTCCCGAGTTTGAAAGGGGTGCACCAAACCTTGATATCACGGCACGTTTTCTTCTGACACAAACAAAATTCGAAGCAAGTTTCTCTTAATCTTCATTATCAGTTCCTTTTTTGTCAACAGTACACATACCGTTTATGCTTCACATATGTTTCGTTGATATCCCTTACCATTAGGGTACACCGGGAGTCGAGGATTCCTCGACAAGGGGTCGTATCTACTGAGATCAGCGATAAGCACCAGAATCCGAAATTTCAATAAGCAGATAAGAAGTTAAAGGTATTTCACAGCGAACCCGTGTGAAGAAATGTGAAAGAAACATATTTTTGCTCCAAGTAATAGTACATAGCAATCAAACACATTGCAACTATATGATCTGCCCACAATTGTTGGCATTGTAGTGGTCTAATAAGGGGAGGGGTCGTATTTGGTCCCAGTGGTGGGGGAGAGTCGTTCTGAGGCGGCAATTGCTCTCGACACCTGGGGGTGCCCGCCCTGCCATCGTTTCTAGCACATCAAAAACAATTAGGATGCTCTGTTTGCTGATACGTGAAATGGGAATTCCCTGTCAAATTTCTTCAAATGACACACATTCAAACACACCAACAGACACTTAGCCGCTTATGTATAGTAAGATCATTCGAAATCAATGTTACATATCTTGCTTTACCAGAATTCTCAGGACGACAACGCGGGTCCTCAAGGTGATGTCACCAATAACGAAGAGTCGAATTCGCTTCGACAGATGTGGTAGTGAATGGTAGCTTTAAAGAGTTATTGTATCTTAATTCAGTTACGGTTACTTCTGCATAGAGGTATTGCTTTGTTAGACGAGTTCTAGGTTGAACCATAATTTTTATCCATAATTGGGCTAGTATAATATTTGACAAGCATTTAAAATTTCTTCTGTATTTGAACTCGTGCTTTTGTTCTTTTCATTCCAGTTCTTCTTGTACATAGATGTGGCGCTGCTTCTGCCAGAACACGACTTTCATTCAGTATCTAGGGTTATTTGATGTCTTAAAAACTTTCATGTAAAATACTCACAATTTGTCGAATGGATAAACTAAGCTTTGTTTTCATATTCCTCCACAGAATGTTGTCTTTAAAGGTACAATTTAAATTCATGTTTTGCAATGTCTATTCATGTTGTTCAACACTGGCCAACTGTGACAGCCAAGCCAAGTATTTCACGGTCACTGCTCTTTATTGAGCCATCGCATTGCTCAGTAATTTTTGGAGACGTGTGGAGTAGCCATTTAGTGATAGGAAAGTACTGGTTATTTCCAGAACTTGCAGAATAGCACTGGTAGCTAGGGAGACCAATCGAGGGAAACAGAAGAGGAAAAAGGGCATTAAAGGCCTTTTCTACGTAAACATGGTTTTCTGTTTAATTTCATCGTAGGAAATGGTAAAGACTCGGTGAAGCAGAAGTGAAGGTGATAAGCAGTTTCGGGGTTGACAAATTGGACAATTAGGCTAACAGGTAAATGAGTAAATATGCGTAGCCTGATCGCCTAATAGACACAATGTTTTTCGCCTATTTTTCAAATAGCTAAAAGCTTGATGCGTTAATACTGAACAATGCCAATGGGAGCAGACGCAGTAAGAAAAAGAAGGTGCAGTTAGGAGAGTCCCCAATAATTTGTCAGAATGACTTGAAAGGAGAATTTATATACAAAATTGGTCGATCCCTTCTTCCTTTGCGATAACGGAACAAGAGTAGTATTAGGGAAGAGGGAATGAAATCCTTCAATCTACTCAATGCTGAATGTTATATTTTACTGCCTATGAGATGAAATATTTCATTAGAAATTGATCAAATACAAATCGAAGATGAAAAAAACCTATGTTGTGCAACAAGGGCAGCAAAAATAAGCAAAAATACAAGTATATCTCAAGAAAATGAAGCGCTACCGTGGAAAGCACCGCTTGATGTTAATTCCTCTTGAAGACGTTTCTGTAGAGTTTGAGACACGAGATTCCATGAATCCATGAAGCGGTCCATACACCGTTGTAAACACTGCTTGTCGGAATTTGAAAGCGAACTACCTGGCGCCGAGATACACTTCTGCGTGCATTTCTCTGATAAGTCCTGAAAGGCAATAGTGAGTGAACGAACCACGGGATATGGACAAAGTCACCTTCCGTTTTCTTTGATAAAACACTAAACCTAGGGACCTGACCAGCTTTTATTGACAACGTCCGACACTCAGGAAGGATTTCGTATTTACATTGCATGTGGCAAAATTGTCAGTGGAACATGTATATGCTTACCCTCTGTCACCCCGCGCCCACAGTACACAGAAATTTAGCAGTGAAGGGAAAGAATGAAAAAAAACATTCCAAAAGTTAATGAAAAAGTAGACTACCGTTATCAGGTTTTGTGCGTTCGCGATCGCTGCTTGTTGTTTAACTGCTTGGATAACTTGCTGCTGCTTTTCAGGAGTCAGCTGCTTCAAAGCTTCCAGGTCTAGCAACTGATCCATTTACTCCTGAAGCTCAAGAGTCAATGATACAATAGCCGTCATGTAATCAAAACAAAAAAGACGTAGCTGTATTGGGATATGTTTGAAAGCCATCGTGATGAGGTTGACATCTTATAAAAAGCATCACACTTAAGCATCTCTGAGGGGTCAATTTGCAAACTCCAACGTATAATATTGCATGAGCTTCCGTTGAGTCCTTTACCCTTCTAGGTTTTGGCGAGCTAGTGTCCACAAAACTAGTGTCCACTAGCATTTACACTTATTAGTGAAGCACTGTCAAAGTTGGCTACTTAGGCGCGCAGGCAAAAAAAAACGAATATGTATTGCGAGGTATGTGCGAATACGTGAATAGGCGGAGGAAAAAGTTCACAACTCCTTTCCTCTACATGGAAAAAACCTGATTTAGTTAGGGGTACGAATCATTTGGGCATAGTCGTGCCTCATCTAATACAGTTACAATTTTCACCCTTAAGTGAAAAAATTAAACTAAGGATTAACTGAAGAAGTAGGGTTCTCCCTCAATACGACTTAGGTCGAAAGCCTGTCCAGAATTAGCGCCGGGTACCGGGCACAATGGAGCGCAACCCCACCCCCTCCTCTTCCCGCCCCTCTCCTCAATTACATCGGCATCAAACTTCATAGGTCATCAAACTTCACAGGTGTTGTAGGGATGAAGTCGTCGTCTAGTCTGGCCGGTTTTACGCGCTCACAAGGTAAATTCAAGTCTGAAAGTGCGTCAGTGAATCGGCTTACATATTGTGCTCCTTAAATCAATGAAAAGCGCTCTTCCTGAATAAATGTTTCACTTGGAATGCCACAAGTTTTGCGATTTAGGGAAATTTTAAAGCACTGCGATTGGACTTCACTTCACGAGTTCTTGTTTAGTCGAGTCCCAGCGAAGGCAACGCAAATATGAATGACACAAGGATAGGGGGTTAAGCATTCGATGCAACATTTTGTGCTTGGTTTCAAAAGTGCAGAAATGAGAATGGGCTGCTCGAATTTCGAACTGATCGAATAGCTTTGATTCAAATGGTAGAAAGCGATGAGCGTCTCTACGTACTTAAAGGGAATCTAAAAGCACCGGCCTCCCCCGAAAAGATGTAATTAACACCTCAAGCAGCTTCGATTCGAAGAAAAAAACCAGAAAGGTGCACGTGACTCCTCAGAGCAGCCTTGCGCGAACGCATTTTTCACAAATCGTCTTCTAGCAACTGAAGTAATTGCAGGATAAGGTAATCACTCGTCCACCATATTCATCAAATCTAGCGCTAACTTTCCCAACCACCTGGACAGCTCCTTCGAAAGCCGTGTGTTGAGAAAGAACGGTGATTTGAAGTCAACTTTTTTTTTTGATTCGCGCGCCGAGTTATGTTCTTCCAAGGTTGAAATTGCGAAAATCGGCCGAAGCTCTCCTTACAACCTAATAGTACCAGATGAGATTTCTGAATATTACCAAGAAGGAGAACTAAATGCCAATCATTTAGAGATATTATTCCTTTTAAACTCAACGCTTTTGGCAGCACTTCTAAGTTCCTGCATCACGAAGAACCCTAGCTTCACAAGCACAAATTTTCAATGTAATCAGCTCATCAAACAATTCGGGTTAAACTGGCTCGACGGGGGGGGGGGGGGGGGGTGGGGAAGGGAGACGCCACTTTTCACCGACGTCTAAGCTCGGTTCCTTCCCTAGGCTTAGGCTAAATTCATATTCCCTCCTCCTACGAAGAAGCATCTGCCATCATTTGCTTTAGGAAACCGTGGTCCTTTACACGTTTTTACGTGTATGCCAGCTTGCGGCATGAAGCGTGAAACTGCGTCTCCCCCTCACCCCCCCCCGGAGCCACTTTGAACCAATAATTCTTTTTTCAGAGATGAAACTGCAGTACTATTTGAGTACATATATAATCTCAACAATCGTTCCTCAAAAATGAAATTTTCTAGAAAATTCAATTAATTCTAGATATCCCTAGGTTGAATGTACAGTGGATGGATAGCATTCCCTAGTGGACACAACGAAAGGCCAGCAAGAATAGTGGAAAACAAGCATGAAAATACAGCATCATGATGTAATTTGAAGCTGTGCCCTTGCAGTTGAAGGAGACGTCAAATTCAGCGTAGTAGTGTGAATGCACTGATTAGCCATGACCGCGCGTGAAAAGCGTCTTTTGAATGTTGCTTCAGCTGTGCACGCTTTTCAGTTTTTGGCTAAAATAACTGTTGATCTCATGGCGTTTAATTTCATCTGATCCGTTTCATGCACGATCAGTAGCTTTGAATTCTGCTGGCACCACTTCGTATACCCTTTTAAGGTTGTTATTATTCACCTGCAAGGTATTCATAACGTTCACTCTCCATTTGACCGTTTACCTGTGGTATGGAACCAGTGGAGACAGGTGAACCGATGTGCGATCCACCTGCGGCTGGTGACGAAATGAACAATGCTCCAAAAGTCAGTTTCTTGGACATTTTTATGTGGATCGCCGATGTAAAGACTTTTGCCGTATTTCTACGGCTCTAGTGACGGTAATTTTGGAACCAGAGCGTTTATGTGAATTGGTCTTTCTGTAGGGTGAAAAAACTCGTCGTCGATCCGTTAGAGGTCGGAGGTCCCTAATAAGAGTAGACGTGGAAGGCTCGTCGCCGGTTATTGTAGCTGCACCGCTATCAGATTCCATCGTGCAGAATAAAGCGGTTGATACAGTTTGTTTTACGATTATTGGACTATGGTTTTCTCACAAGGTCTTAATGATGCTCATGATTCATTCTTATTTAAGGTAACGCAGCTTCTTCAAAGAAAGCATCAGGTTGTCACGTATATTGAGCGTCTACAAGCTGAGAAAGAGGAGTGGGAACAGTTACTTGAAAGGCAGCGTATGAAGAATGAGCATGCAGCGAAGTAAGAGGACATTATTCACACTTATTCCTTTTTTGCATAGATGACTCTCCAGAGATGAGCAGTGACTTTTTTGCATTTGTTTATTTTGTAGTAAGATTGATCGCCCCTACGAACGCAAGCATTCTGCACGTGTACCCGTTGAGGATTTGGGTCAGATCGATGTCATGGAAAAGCCTCGACATGTGCTGAACCGGGTCCTTCGTGCTCTCAACAAAAAGAATGAGCAACATGTGAGGATTACACTTTGTCGTATAGGAGACTCTCTTCAACCTTCGCAGTACTTACCATCCCAAAGAATTTCAGCAAAAATCCGTGGATGACCTTGAGGCTAAATGCAAGTCAATTTCTTCCTCTACTAATGAGCTGGTGAGTGTTCTCCTATTTAATTCCATCATTGTAAACTTCCAGCATCTTATTGCTTCTTTTTTCAAGCAGTATATTTAGGCGGTACTATTCATTCAAAGCAACCCCACCACCTCGAATTTTGGTGGGATGGAAAAAGTTATTTTTGGGAAGCATTGGCATAGCGCAAGCGCCGGGCAGTTTTGCGCAGAAGTGCCATATTCGTGTTATACGGGGCGAATTACCTCGGGTACTGGTATTTAGCCAATTCAGGAAGTTTTCATAAATCACCTCTTCCAACCCATCAAGATTCGAGGTGGTGGGGTTGCTATGGGTAAATACTGCACCGTCTCAGTACTGCTGAACTCACCTGTAGAGAGAAACATGCCAGAAAAAGCAGAGTCCTAGTCCAAGAGAGAGGTTACCTCAACTGTGAATTTTGTTCTGGTGTGCATTGCTGCCCTTGCCTACGCAATGTGATAAGAACTGCAGCCCTGCGTGGATATACTATAACCTTGTTTTGGAAGAATTCTATTCTTCTAGAAGGGTTTCGCGGAAATTGTGTCCATTCCTGTTCCTCAGTGAGAGCCGTTATATCTCCAGATGGATGACTAGGACTTTTTCAGAAGACGAGGATAGAAGCTCTTGTCGCCCTTTTGAACGCAGAACCAAAAGAGGAGTTGCTTGCTAGGAAAAAGTGGTTAGAAGATATCAGGAATAAGGAGGATAGACGAATTCAGCTTTTAGAAGAAAAGTTAGTTCGCCTAGAAGCCCAGGAAACGTTTTAGAATAACGCTTGCATTTGCAATTGATTGGTCTTTATTTTCCTTTTTCGTTTCTTAGCATGTCAACATTGTGTTTACCCTACAAAGCAGCCTGTATCCGTCGTCAGACTTCGCGATTTTGCGGTGTCGCGGATTCGTTCTCGAATGCGGCATTGTAAAATCTCAAAGTCGCAGAAGCGCGTGCAAAAGTGCGGTACTGCGAAGTCGCGGAATGGCAGAAATGCAAAACCATACAATCGCGAAGTCTGACAGCGGCCTTCAAATGCCACATTTTATCACTACTTGTTCTTCCTTCCGTTTCATTTTTCCTTCCCCTCTGTTAGCGCTCTTACTTTAACAGACGCAGTGATATGACTGGAATTAACCTGAGTTTCTATAAACACCCTCAGCGAAGCTCACTCCAAAGAAGAGCAGAGAATGTTTGATAGTTCATTTAAGAGAACGCTTGAGATGTGTGGAAAGCTCCCTTAGATCATGCTGATGAGAGCCAAGGAATCTTAGGCGTTTCTGGTAACAACCCTGATGGAGAGATTGAGCATAATTCTCATTTTTCATCGGAAAAAATTATGGGCTGTATTGTAGAGCATGCTTAAAAAATTTCACCCAATTCGACTTGAAATATGTTCACTCAAAACATATGCTCAAATTTATTTGTTACGATATCGGTTTAAGGATGCATATGCTATATTTAGGTTCGATTTTTTTTCTCACTCATTTTCACTTACTGTCTTTTCTTCGTCGAAACGCGAAGAAATACTGAAAGGCTATGTTTCTACTTCCTTGTGGAATTATTCATCAATTGTAGCAAAAATATCTTCCATTTCCCTAAAACTATGTACTTACTGTATTATTATGTATTAAATTTTGTTTATCGTAATGTATTACTTCGTATTCTTTGTTCTTATAAATTTAAATGATAAACTTCACTTATTGATTGCGCCCGCTATCACATCGCGATTACGACCGGTAAGACTGCGTTCATACTCTGCGGTGCCAGCAGGGGTGCGTGCTAGTAGAACCGAAAATTCGTGTTGCTGCGTTCGGCGCACGACGCGTCACGTCTAGAGTAAAGCGTATTTCGCTGCCAAAGCTTTTTGACCTATGTATTACGAGCTGGCATAACTCAGACCCCTGCCGCACTTCAGACGTCGCAACGCGAACTTGCTGTCCTTATAGCACACCCCTTGCCGGCGGCAGGTGTGGCTGCGTGTCTTTGCGCCTCCAGCTATGCCACCCTGTCTCGATGCCTCCCTGTCGTCTCTGCACCTTTCTGGTGCTATTCGGCGTCGCTGCCTGTGAACGTAGCCACTCCCGCCGGCGCTTAGTATGGCCGCGGCCTAATCAGTTGGATGTATCACATGCATTTTGCTTTGGGTGGCTGATGCAGTGATGGCTGACATTTGTTAGTCGCGTGATTGTGGCAGCTTGAAATCTACATTTCTATGTTTGTCCTGGCCTTCAACGTGGGCCTGCCGATTATAATCTATTGATCTGGCTCCACTTTTGGTTGGGTGAGTTATTGGAAATGTGATAATAAACTTACGCAATTGATGGTTCTGTTCAGCCAACTTATCTTATCAAAATGGTGTTTGGCGGAATCATTTTTTAGAATCAGCGGTCAACTCCTAATTTACGTCGCTGCAATTTAAACTGGTGGCAGCTTTCGTTGACCAACACTTTATACCAAAGATGGTCAGTGGGCGGGGTTACTACTTTGGGTGTGGTTTGTCGTCATCCTCTGTGGTCAGCGGGTCCAATTTCAGCAGCACGAAGTGTATAGTCATTGGCCACATCTTGACGTAATTTACTTGGTAAAGCATGTCACGTGTAAACACGCGTACTAACACGTTTATGAGCAGGAGCCTTGACAATGTCGCAGGGAATCATTCGATTTGTAGTATCGACAATGAGCGTTGGCTCCACTGAACGCAGTCAGGAAGGTGAATCTTTTTCTCTGATTTTTCAAAATAAGTGTGTTTTACCGAAATAAAGTGATTTCACTATATAATAGTTAGGCTTCCGTCGGTGGGCCAATGAATAATCAGTAGACTACTCTGTAACTGTACTGATTCAATATAAAGTCTTGATTGTTTTTTTTTTCAACCCACAAAATGTGAAAACACGGGCAATGCCAGTAACAATAGTCAATACTGCGTGGGGGCAATCCGTCCAAGCGTTGCCGAAAAAATTGACTTCTCATTTTAATTTTTTCCAGTACCCGGCATTCACTTGTTTGCCTAGAAACCTCACAGATCGATAGTTCACGTGTTTGGATTCACACATCAGGTCGTCAAGGGAATCATCGCATCACTATTATCCACTAGGGCATCAGCAACTAAACGAACAAAAGCATTTTCTGAAACTGCTTTTTCTAACAAATACGTTATCTCGTCGTGAAAGATCCATGCAGGGACGGTGCGAACTAATAAAACTTCACGATTTTGCGGAACTGTGCATCGCGTTCGCTCAGTTGATCATATAACAGGTCGCTCTGGAGGGCGTTTATGCTTATCATTTGCCAGTGTATTGCTAATTTAGATATTTATGATGATGTTGAATAAATTTGAAAGAAATGTGCAATTACACTCGTAAATAAAAAAAACTAAGAAGCATTCGGCAGCTACAAATTCGCTTTAATAAAGTGATAGGGGTAGTGTGGGCGATAAGGTATCCCACAAGGAGTCATTTACTGAAAAATTACGGGTCTGAGAGGCCTATGTATGGCTAAATCCGCGGAAGGCGCCCCCTTGAGCTGTGGCGAAGGCGGCCTTATCAGGCCAAGCCGCCTTGCTCATGTCAGCCCGCCCCCTAGGGTCGACTTTGCCGAAGAATGACTGGACTGATGTGTAAGTAATGAGCTTGATAGCAGAAATGATACTTATACTTATAAACCGTTTCGATCGAATTGACGTGGTTCTTGACGTGTGAGCTTTCGTGAACACGTCCACCGATCAGTATCAAAGAATGGAAGGAATGCTACAATTGGATTGCCCTACTACTGCCTTTAAAGATAGAAGATAGTCAATCGTTAAAGATAGATAGTAAAGATAGGACGCATTCGACGAGTAATGAAGATTACGGTGATATTTGGGTGAGTTTAGGCTATATAATGAACCGAAGAATCATCCACGCGGTATTTTCCCTACGCTGTAGAGCTGATAGCACTTTGGCCCTTGACGGTTTGTGATTTCAGGCACAAAGCAAAATTGTGACAGCCGATACATTGGCCGATAGGCATTTCTGTTATGAACTGATATAATTCTAATTTGTGGTGAGAATCCCATGATCGTCCCACCTACCCCGTTCTCGACCTCTAACCACAAATCAGGCCACGCCGCAAGGCATAATCAAGATCTAATGGGCACTTTCTTGTCTGAGGCAGCTATGTAGAATATGTGAAACGCAGCACGGCTGGGTTCAGGTGCGATATCAGAACAAAAAAGTGTCATTCCTACAAGTGCTCATATTTGATATTTCTATAGGATTAGCCCATCTATGGTCACGTGCACGTGAGAGTTACGATGAATCATCTCATTTTGCTGATCATCATAAGCTCCTATCAAGAAGAACGAGTGACCCAAGCATAACAAAAGAAACCAACACACATCTGTGCTAGCTACTGGGAGCGGGACTTTATTCAGATCAATTCCTATGTACCGCACTACCCTGACTCCCACCGCGGTAAAACTGGCACATTCGCGTTAACGATTTCGAAATCCGCCACGCCCACTATCGATTGAGAGCCACAACGCGGCACACGTCATCACACGTGTGAGACCACGCCCACTATTGATTGCCAGCGGCCTAAATTCCTTGCTAGGGCGTGGTTTCGTAGCAGCCCTCCATCGTCAACGTGTGGTGCTCGGAGGGCATCCACGAAGTGGTGAGCA
Organism: Trichostrongylus colubriformis; assembly: GCA_963978905.1. Taxonomy (NCBI): domain Eukaryota; kingdom Metazoa; phylum Nematoda; class Chromadorea; order Rhabditida; family Trichostrongylidae; genus Trichostrongylus; species Trichostrongylus colubriformis. Next base: position 41,166,139 of record OZ022260.1, read on the forward strand.
CAACGCCACGCAGGGCGCGAAACTCTGCATTCGCACTTCGATCAATAGTGGCAGTCGAGCGCCCTTGTGCGACGGTCGTGCTAATTCTTCTCGCGTGTCGTCGTTCGTTTTGTTACGTATCCAGGTTTTCGCTCAATGATCTCGAGATTAATATGCTTTGCATTGTTCCATCCGTGTTTCCGTTTTGGTCAGTACTAGAGTGAGTTGCGTCTGTTTCTATGAAAAATTTCAGAATCAGGAAGAATGGCAGATAATGGTAGCGAAGCACCAGCTGGAGGAGATACTGGAGTAGAATATATCAAACTGAAAGTTGTTGGGCAGGTTGGTTAATGTTAATGTGCATTGAGGAGGTTCTCGTTCATTTCTCTTACGTATGTGCCGTTCAGGATTCAAATGAAGTACACTTTCGTGTAAAAAATGGTACTGCTATGGGCAAATTGAAGAAATCCTATGCTGATCGTACCGGAGTTGCTGTATCATCACTGCGGTAGGCTTTTTTCGTTCAGCCTGAGTTCTTTTTCACATTTCGTTTTTGCCCAGCTGAGGCCAGCACACTAGCTTCTGCTTGGAAACCTTAGTCATGGTTCATAAGGCTTTGTTCACAGTTTTAAAATTTGCTCAATTGCAGAATTGCGGAAGACGATGAAGGTACGCATCGACTGGGAGAATCGCGGAATTTGCGGAATTGTGGAAAGAATTGCGGAATTTGCGAAAAAGTTAGATACGTATCGACGCTTTCCACAATTCTTCATTTCCGCAAATTGCGCGATTCTGCATTTCCACAATTCCACAAATTCCGCAACTGTGAACACCGCGTAATACGGAAAATATTTTCTCCCCCTTTGCTTCATCCTTCTGCGCACATGAAAATGAGCTCGCATGTTGAAATGACGACAACTCCAACATGTACCGTACATGTTGAACTAGTTTTGATATCTTTTTACACAAGTGGGGTCGTAGTCATAGAAAAGTCTTTAATTTGAACGTGATTCTACTTTCAAAGTTGATCACATAGCAGCTTCGATTTGAAGTTGAATTTAGTCGGTTGATCAAAAACCAATATTGAATGCGCATTTCTCCCTCACAATAGCTCTCATCCTAAATCCACCCATTAGGGCGACGCATGTTGCGCGCAGTCCCTCTGGTATCTGCTAGCACCGGCTGTATTCCAGTGCGCGCAATTCCAATCGAACAATCATCCAAGCAGAGTGGAGCGCCCATCCCCCTCCCCAACTGTATCAGACCAATGTTTGTCATATATGAATGTTAAGTAATATCGCTTGAAGTTTCGTTGTTTCTCAACTCAGTGAAGATGCAACGCGCTAAGGCAGTGTTCATAGTTCACGATTCAGGCGATCACGCGATTCAGGCGGAAGGAAAAAGATACATATTGATTGGGTGATTCAGGCGATCACGCGATCGCGTAAAGCACGCGATCGCGTGGATCACGCGATTCAGGCGGAAAAGAAAAGATATATATTGATTAAGTGATTCGGGTGAATCGCGTGATCCACGCGATCGCGTAGATCGCGCGATCGCCTGAATCGTGAACTATGAACACTGCCTAACGCGTTTAGCGCGCCCAAGAAGGGGCGCGCTTTTCCACCAGTCTTGGGTGGTAATCTGTCTGTGATTGCAACGCAATGAAGTGATGCGAGTCGTACTGTTTGCAGCCCACTAACACTGAAGTTTTCTTCCTATGAAGCTTCCCGTAGTGGCTCGAAGACCATGTCCTCGTGACAAGACGGATTTGGAAGGCCGGTGATTTGTTCCCACCGTAACCCTAATTGAAGGACGCAATGCGTACTTTTAAGATCTTGGCACAAGCGCGGGCCTTTAAACACGGTGGAAGTTGGGATTGTCGAAGATGAGACAGATGCTTGGGCTGATGCTTTCTAATGTAGGGGGAGGGGATATTTATTTTAGCCTAAGCCTAGATAGGGAAGAAGCTTAGACGTTGGTGAAAAGCATCCGTCTCATCTTCGACAATCCCGACTTTCACCGTGTTTAAAAGGACCGTGCTGGTGACAAGATCTTTAAAGGACGCGTTGCGTCCTTTAATTAGGGTTACTGGGAACAAATCACAGCCTGCGGAATCCAACATGTGTCCTGGTGCTGATATCGTTGTTGCACAATCCAACATGTGTCCTCGTGCTGATATACTTGTTGAATCATTGAACTAAACTGGTGATTTCGTCATAGGCAAGAGCGAGACTAAATGTGATGAGTGTACTGACATGTTGTATTGACGAGGTTCAAAAGACACACTCAACTTCAACTGCTAGCTGGTCTTTCATGAAAATTCGATACTGGATTTTTTACAGTTTTTTGTTTGATGGACGCCGTATTAACGATGACGACACTCCAAAAACCTTGGAAATGGAAGAAGATGACGTAATCGAGGTATGCCTTACTGTAGAAAAGTTCATTGCCACGGCAACAGTTCATCATAACTTTTGTTTTGGAGATAATTGTAAATCGGCCTATTTCGAAGGCTTTGCAGGTCTACCAGGAGCAACTTGGTGGTTCGTGTTAAATTTGTTTCCATTCTTACAACACCGGTACTTCGTTTGCATCTCGACATTTCTTTAACCGAAGATTCTGTTCTCCCTCACGCAAGTTCTAAAAGACTGTACAGATCGGTTTAACTACACCTATTCTGGTTCACTTTGTACCGCGATATTTTGTTGGTAGAAAATCTCATGTCGGTATTTATGAATGAATATTTGTTCCAAACCGTGTTAGGGTATGGATAGAGTCGGTGCACTCCTTTTTCATTTTTATAACTTTCTGAGGCTCAACTATGCCAGTTCAAAAAATAAAACACTGTATAAAATTGAAATGATTGAGTTGAGTTGCTAAATTCTGAGCAGGAATGATATCAGCAAAGTAAGTTCGAAGGGCGATTTTCGTCATGCAGATGCCTTTAAGCTAATTCATTCTTTCACGCCCAACAGTTGTTTGGGGAACTGTGAAATGCGGGTCAATTCAGACTGCATGAAAGATGCATAAATGAACTGTTGAAACAAAACCGCAAGGCTGGGGTCAGGGGAAAAGACATCGGTAGTTGAATGTTAGCCCCTAACGCCCGAGTTTCCTTTATGTGCAGTCACTGAGTTTTCTTGGATTGGCCTTGTTCAGCTAGCTGTTTTGTAGTGTTGGACATCGCATGCCATCTCCTTGGCTATACTTTGAGCAAACGGCGCATGTATCACAGTTTATTGGAAGCGCCAGGGGCCAACAGCACGAATGTATGAAATATAGCAAAATACATAGCTTAGTTAACATCATGTGATCCAACAGTCAAGTAGCCGTGGATGAACGCAAATTCGAGAAATTGGAGTTAGTGGTTATGATTTAGGTGGTTGTGATTGTTAAGATAGTTGCAGATACTTTGCTGGACTGTTTTGTCGTTGAACTCTCCGGAGGTCATGAAGTTCTCGATCTCTTCAACGGTTCTCGGTACGTCACTCATGTTTTCGTTTCCTTTCTCCCAAATGACCACGTCGTCCTCGATACGAACCTAAACTGGGTTTTTGATTACCTTATCTTCACATCACTTGGACGTTCACAGGAAACATGAACATACCCCTCCTTGTCCACGATACTTGTCGATTTCTGACTTGACCAGGAACTTCGCTAATTTTGGATCTTTGAATGCGGCGTCGAGTAGTGTGTCAATAAAATAGCAGCCGGGTTCAATTGTGATCACCTATAACCTTGATTTACAGATTTATTCCAAATAACCGCTCATTCCTTACCATTCTTTCTTTGAGGGTCCGAGTAGTTCGAAGGGATTTTAGGCCAGGAAGCTCTGAGCGCGGTAAGGCATCCTATCAAGTGATCATTATGGATACGAATTCGATTAGGAAATGATTATTTGTATATTAGCAGTACTCCGAGATATCCACCGCAGTCATGTACATCGAGACCAATCAGATGACCAAGTCCGTGAGGCATGAACACAGCTCCAACCCTTGCATTGACCATTTCCTCGATGTCACCTGAAAATATAGGCAGAAATAGATCAGGAATAATACTAAGTTATGAATATTTTTGAGCAAACCTGTGACTAGCCCAGCCTTCTTGAGATGTGTGAGTATCACCTTCTCAGATAGAAGGTGCATGTCAGTCCATCGAACGCCTTAAGATTTGTTTTATGGGTAGATGCTTTATGGAAAGACATTAATGAGCGAAGTCAAGAGTTATTCACCTGGCTTAGCAGCTTTGAAAACTGCTTGATTAGCTTTCAGAACCGCATTATATACTATTTTCTGCTTCTCAGTGAACTTTCCATTTGCAGGGAACGATGTAGTTACATCGGACGCTGCAATGAGGAGTTTTTCTTTTTGATGGATCGTAAATAAAAGGGATAAAATAACAGTTAGGTCTAAACTAACCGTAGCAGTTGTACTCGGGTCCCATATCGAACAAGCACATATCGCCGTCCTTGATTTGCTTATCATTAGGAGCATTGGCATGTCCATAATGGAGAATGGAGCTGTTGCACCCTCTGAAATGCCCTTTTCTTTCAAAAGGGAGTCACCTTCCGTTACCCTTCAATTGTGGCAGCCGATCATTTTGGAAGATATTTGACTGTAATTCTTTTACTCTTCATTTTTAACGAAGTTGTGAAAAACTTGTAGGAGCGGAGCAGGAGCAATTAGGAGTGAACTTACGATGCTGCAATGCATGTATAAGCGAGGTGACGACATCCTCCATGGTAATAGGACGTATGGCGGAACAGGCTGCAATAGAAACATCTTCGTAAATTATTACGACTTTAAAATCAGGAGGTTTATCAGAGATTCAACACACAATTTCATGAACATTCTGCGTAACAAAGACGTGCAGAGCTAGTTATCTATCACTCAAAAGAATTTAAGCATACGTCTTGACTTTTTCTAGTATGAATCCTATTCCACGAGATCCCTTTAAGATTCTCTACGAACGTTGTTTCGGTTATGGTTAATGACAATTGTAAATGACATGGCTCAGTTACTTCAAATGCAGAACACTAGGATCCTTTAGTTTCTTAGTGTTGTCTCTCGCTCAGAGTAGTACCTTTCCATTTGATATTCGTACAAGCCAGCACGGACTGCTTTCATGGCAGCTCGATGAGCTTCAGAAGCGATTTTGCTGGCGTACCTCATAACCTTAAGTGCAATATATTATTAGAAATAGGATGAGTGTCTCACATTTCTGAAGCGTAAATGTGAAAATCTTACCTCCAGCTCTCTATCCGTTTTAAAAACGCGTAGTTCGGCCAATACAGGGTACAGAGTGTTCACATCAACGTTAAATCTGGAAGTGTGCTGATCATGATTTTTGAATCGTGCGAAAAAGAGGATGATAGGTGTAAGTTTTTTTCCATCACGTTCCTATTCTTATCCGCTAAATTTTCGCGCTATAATATCCTGTTCATTTCTACGAAGAAAATTTCCGTCTATTTTTCGAAATATGTGGATAGAAATTATCCAGTTTCATTGGGAACAAGCTTGTTTGCATGACTTTAACGCTTCTCTTATATGCCTCTCGATAGTCCGGAGCGGATCATTGTACTTCCGTTTCAATTTGCATTCTAACTGCTCTGCGGCGGTATTGAACGGTGGGATGTCACGCCCATCTATTTCTCGAAATTGTGCAGGTGGCTTCATGGAAACGCCGTGAAAAGTACTGTGAAAAAGGAATCTTTGAGAGCTGCTTAGACGAATTGAGTTCTGTAAGAACATACGATTCTTTCCCAGGGAACTCCGGTGGCTCTAGAACATTGCCACTGTCAGTGTTCTCCGCCCTCTGAAAAATTACTTATTAAACATCCGAGAACTGATTTTTGGCAAATTTGCTCACCAGAAGCAACACTTTCTTCGCCTTAAGTCTTTCGAGGAAGTTGCTTATGGCTTTCTCATTCAGGAAATGAACTTCGTCAACCTTGTATTTTTCCTTGAAAAAGGATTCCGTATGAATCCTAAATATTTTCATTGGATTCTCGAAATAAACCACCAACAAGACAGGCATTCATTAAACAGACTTGCCATCCCAAATAGCATAGCTGGGATCAAGGATAGGCGGAAAAAGGCACGATTTCCCGGAGTCCACATCGATTGCTCCAAAGAAATCACTCTCATGTACACCGAAGGACCAGAAGAAGTAGGATTCCTAAAAATTTTCCGTAATTATTCGATATACAAAAAATTAGAAACGGTTGTAGTAATTTTTTAACTGGGGATACGCCGTGTACTCGACATTTTCGCTGTTATTGAGTTTTGAGTGCAAGTTTATCCAAGTAACTAATCAGTGTTCAGTACTTGATTTCATTGTAGGCGAAGAAACCAGGGTTCTCCACCCTCATCTCTGACTTCATTTTCTGCTTCTCTGTGAATTTCCCTTCACCTAAAGAGTAAAGAGCTATCAAAGTCTCCATGGGGACGGGGAGGGGGGCAAATAAAAACACATCGAGAAACCTTCATATCCTTTTTCTTACAGTCTAGCCCCCACCACGCTAGGCGTTAGGATCCTGAAGCAATGAATCATTGCATCGCAGGCAATGATGGATACGAGAGAAAGAAAACCACGTAATCAAATAGTTTGAGTACCTGTCTGAACGGTAAATCTTCCGCATCTGTGTTGTAGCGATTCTTTTCAATTCCTCCCTGTAGCAACACAACACTTCCCGGGGCTATTTTCTGAAAAGAGGTTCGATTTTTGTGGTGGCATTGGGATAGTTTTGTAGATCTCAAGTTCTTCGCATACCATCAAAAACAACCGTTTGGTTGTGTTTTGAACGGAGTTCTTTAAAAAAAATTATGATATAAAAAAGAACCCTGAGTGCTGTGACAAGACGAGTCCGATTCTCAACGAATAGTTCTACTGAAACTGTTAGTGTGTTATTGCCACGGCTAAACGACATTTGAAGTAGAGGCGACCAAGTTCTGAAAATTCTATTTGGTAATTTGATACTTTTATTTATATGTGATCCAACAGTCAGTGCGTAACCACTCTAGCAACTTGAGAGATTAGTCCCATGGACACAAAAAGTTCATAGCTGCGATATTTCGAATTCATCTAAGAATTGAGGATGGCCGGGAAATCTGCTCAAATAATTCTAATCGAAGTTCCAAGCCCTACAGTAGTTTCTAAGAGAATTTCAGGATTTTTGCTTTGGTATTCTGTTCGGAAGTGCTCTGTGAAAATTACAGCGTAAACTATAACTTGAAGCAGGTGTAGTATTGTGGTTGGTAATTACGCAAACACGTGTTGCACAACAAACCGGGATAGCCTCAGGCAAGGCTACAAGTGCCTGAAGAAGAATCGGTTCGGTCTCTTTTCGTGGAGTCGTTGAGGAAGGCAGCAAGAATTTAAGCTATTTATGAGCTGTGGATGAATCAAGGTTTCTTGCTAGCAAGTTTAATATGGCTAGAGAATAAGGCATTTTCCCCAAGGAGGAAAATATGGCTGCACTAGTGAAAATGAGTAAAAGTTGAGTCGGCTATGATCTTCTCTGAAACGTCCTATACCTTTGCACTAAATGAGATTGGTAAGAAACTCTTTAAAGACAGTAATTTGATTTTTATATTGACCATTCGTCAGTTACTGTGTACTGTAGTGATTGATTAGTCCCGAGGACACAAAAACTCATGTTTTTGCTATTCGCAACTTTCTATCGAGACAGTTGTATTTGAGTATGCCGTAAAGGAATGACGGGTCGAATACATGAGTCCTTAAGTAGTCCTAAGGGAATTCGTGTTCAGATCTGATTCTGACGGTAGTGCTCTGTGCAAAGACTACATTATACCGATTAGGGCAGGAGTACATCTCAGAATAATTTATCATGGAGTGATACCTACGCAAAAAATCTCGTTCAATAAAGCGGTTTCCCTTGCAGTCAAGGTTACCAGGGACTTGGAAGAAAATGGGGCAATCTTGATATCGAGTGGACAAAACCGTGTGATTGCTCTGTAATGGAAGACGGCTGGTATTATTATCAGTTGGTGTGCTCTTCCCGATCTCTCAGTGAACTGATAATCCGATAACGACGTTTCCATTGATCAAACACTAAAGTGCTTGTAACCAATCTTTTCATCCGGGGGTTGTTCAGTGGGTCTGAACATGAAGTAGAATCGATGGATTTTGCTCGTCGAATACGCTATCGACTGCTTCTGCAATTTTGTACGGTGGGTTCTCAGAATTACTGTTCAGCGTCTACACTTCGTTCTCAATTTCTCTGAATTCACTAAATTGTGCAGCTCTGATGCTTGAAATGTGCTGTTCTCACCTTTTTTTGACCTTTTTTTAAAAATATTCTCTTATTATTACACTACTCAAAGTATCAGAATGATTTATGGCACTCAAATGTAATTGATGTCCCCGGTAGGTTATCTTCTATTCATGAAGCACTATTTCGTATATGTAACTCTACGAGTCACCGAGAGAGCGAATGAATTGTAGCTAGGTCCCCTTCAGTAGTCGTTGATTATGTTCGGCTCTTTTTCCATGTTCTAGTAAAGGGAAGGCAAGGCATCTTTATTTCTGTACAAAATCCATTTATCATGTTTTATACCAGTACATGATGTATGAGCTGAGCGTGGTGTGAGTGCATAGCAGCCATTAGCCGTAAAATTATATCACAGTGAAGATGTGCCATAAGGAATGGACGATTCTGATTAGTGCTTGTTAAGGTGATCACAGATACTCTTCTGGATTGTCGAATCGTTAAATACTCCAGACGCCATAAAATGCTCAATCTCTTCAATAGTTCTTGGTAAGTCACTCATGTTTTCATTTCCTTTCTCCCAAATGACCACGACATCTTCGATACGAACCTAAACTGCTCATTACACTTCCATAAAGAAGACTTTGCGTGCAGTCTGCAGCATACCCCTCCCTGTCCACGATACTTATCGATTTCTGCTTTAACGAGAAATTTCGCCAGTTTTGGATCTTTGAAAGCGGCGTCGAGCAGTGTGTCAATAAAGTAACAACCGGGTTCGATTGTAATCACCTGGAATATCATCATAAGATCAAGATCGTTCAATTTGCGCATCCTTCAGTACTAACCATTCTTTCTTTGAGGGTCCGCGTAGTGCGCAAAGACTTCAGACCAGGAAGCTTTGAACGAGGCAATGCATCCTAATCGAATAGTTTATAAAAGAGGGTATTAATAACGATAGGTGTAAAGTACCGATTACCCCTAGGTATCCACCGCAATCATGTACATCGAGACCAATAAAATGACCAAGACCATGAGGCATGAATACGGCTCCAAGTCTTGCGTTGACCATTTCATCAATATCACCGGAAATCGTTAGCCATTTACAAACAATGATGAACTGTTGGGAATAAAATTCCATGTAAATTGTGTGTTGCAAACCTGTGAGTATCCCAGCCTTTTTAAGATGTGTAAGTATGACTTTCTCAGCGAGCATATGCATGTCGGTCCACCGAACACCTTAGGAAATGTTTATATGTATATCCTAGACATTTACGAAAAGGATCGTATAGATTTACCTGGTTTAGCTGCCTTGAAAACAGCTTGATTCGCTTCTAGAACTGCATTGTACACCATTTTCTGCTTCTCTGTGAATTTTCCGTTTGCAGGAAAAGATGTGGTGATATCAGAAGCTACAATCGATTAATACTCTTATAATTATAGTTATAAGAATTAAATTCGATTAATAGTTATAAGAATTAAATTGAAGAGAGTTTCAACTAACCGTAGCAATTGTACTCCGGTCCCATATCAACTAAGCACAAGTCGCCATCAAGAATCTCTTTTTCATTGGGAGCATTGGCGTGTCCATAATGAAGAACTGAACAGTTGCACCCACTAAATGTACTCGTTCAAGCCATACAAGCGTCCTCATATCACTTATAGCTGATATCCGTGGGCCGAATTTCCATAGACCGCCGTGGGACTTTGCGACCAAGCAATGTCGCACTCTCGCACGCCATCTGGATTTTGCGATGCCGCAGCTGGACGTGCGCAGCCGCGACATCGCAGAATCGTGGATCACAAAATCGCGAAATCTGACAGCGTCATCCCAGGAAATGGAAACACGTCATACCCATTAAATGAAAAACAGCCACTATCCAGCTATCGTACTTCAAACATTCCGAGTTAATAAGAAAATAATTTTCGTTGAAACTTTGACTATAGAGGATATTTAGTGTGCTGATCACGACTTACTTGGTGTGCTGATGACATACATTAAGGCGCTGGCGTTGCCTTTGCAACGATGATAACATACCAGGGTGCATTGTACTATTCCCGCGATTTTTGCCAAACCTTTAAAGAGAAGGGAACCTTCTTTTTTCCACTTAGACTTCACCGAAAATAGTTTGCAGATTCACGATTGCAGGAATAGGATGGAGTGAAATACGACAGCGGAAAAGTGATCTTTCCCAGTGACATTAGCACTACTACAGCACAAATGAAATATATTGGCGGTATCTTGAGCCAAACGACATCCGCGCTCAGAACAGAATTATATTCGTGGTCAGCATTCTGAACAACTCCTAACTGTCAATTTTAGACGAAAATTGTCACCCCAAGTAACCCCTGCCGACAATGTTTCAACATTTCTTTGATCAACTCTCGGTGTATAGGTATTAATCGTTAGATAGTGTCAAAAATTTGATCACGGTGGCATGAGTCCCTTGTACTGCACCTTTTTTAGTTGTGCTGCTATTGACTGCCCCCATTAGTATTACTGTCAGAGGGAAACTGTCACCGTATGCTAGATAAGGCTAGAAAAACTAATATGTTGTCTATTTCTTTACATTTTCATGAGCAAAATGGCTAGAGAGAATCGTTGACAATGTCGAAATTGAACCTACGATGCTGAAATGCATGTGTAAGCGAGGTGACGACATCCGCCATGATAGTAAGACGTATGGCGAAAAACGCTGAAACAAATAACCATAAAACTCCAAATACTTATATTATCCCTAAAAGCTATATAATATCAACCATAGAAGCTTCCAGGAGAGTATTTCACAACTTTACTGAGAGCATAAAACAGTGGAGTTACATGTCTGTACCAAAATGAAAATTGGTGGATTCCCAGCTTGCAGTACATCTACCGTTTAAGTCCTACCTTTCAATCTGATATTCGTAGAGACCAGGTCGAACAGCTTTCATTGCCGATCGATGAGCTTGAGAAGCAATTTTGCTAGCGTATCTCATTACCTTGGATAGAAGTTATTAAAGGTAGTTCACAAGCTTACATCGTTTAGTATGAATCAAGAGGCAACAAAAATTAAAAGGCTCACCTCCAATTCCTTATCCGTTTTGAAAACGCGTAACTCGGCTATGATAGGATAGAGCTTCTTAGTATCTACTTCAAATCTGAAAGTAGATAAGTAGATAAAAGGGTGAAATTCTGAAAACTGGCACAGCAAGCGCCACCATGGAATGCGAGACCATCTGCCACACTGTTGCGGATATCGATGGTGTGAAAAATGGTGAGTCCAAGTTAAATGTTAAAAAAACATACGACTCTTTGCCATCGAATGATGCCGGCTCAAGAACAGCGCCGCTGTCGGTGTTTTCTGCTGCCTAAAATCTTCTTTAGCTCTTCCTTTTCAAGCTCCAACTAAAACTGGTCCCTGAGAACTGCCTACCAATAGCAAAACTGTTTTCGCTTTGAGTCCTTTTATGTAGTCACTTATAACGTCCTTACTCTGGAAATGAACTTCGTCGACTTCGTACTTGTTTTTGAAAAACGATTCGTCGTTGATCCCAAAATTAGCGGTGTTTTGAAATTTAAATGTTTACTCTTAAGTGATCAGAGGATTAGAACATACTTGCCATCCCAAATAGCATAGCTGGGATCGAGAGTTGGTGGAAAAAGGCACGATTTTCCTGATTCCACGTCAACCGTTCCGTAAAAATCGCTTTCGTGGACACCAAAAGTCCAAAAGAAATAGGATTCCTAGATAAGAAGTTCAGATCATCGAGCAAACATAGACTGCAAGCACACAAATGAGTACCTGTCTAAATGGTAAATCTTCTGCGTCGGTATTATAGCGATTCTTCTCGATTCCTCCCTGCAGCAGCACAACACTGCCCGGGGCTACTTTCTGAAAATATACGCACTCATTTTGATATTTTTGATTTTCGATAGCTGCTGACTTTCGCCACAGCACGGTAGATGCTGAAAGCTCGGTAGATATTGATTGTGATATTTTTAATTTTTGATATTAACGCATACAACGTGAATGCACTCAATTTATCGTCTACTCGAATTTTAATTTCAGTGTCTGCATTTTCAAAAGAGAATTTCCGGAATTGCACGCGACCATTTTCTCCTCAGAGAAGACAAGTGGATTTGGAACGAGTTTCTTCTGATATTAGTTCCGAAAACGGAATTACGCAAAGCTGTTTGGCCCTCTAGGGCGATGTGAGAAGTGCTGTAAATTTACTTTAAAACGGTGTAAATAAACGCTGTGAGCTTACGTAAAAACGTCGTAAATGAACCAAGTCTAAGTTTGAAAAAAGACCTTAAGAGCTGCGACAAGACGTGCCCGATTTTCCGCAAAAAGCTTTGCTGAAACTTTGAGAGTATTAACTCCACGGCAGAACGACATGTGGAGTGTGAGTTACTTAATTCTGAAAGCAAAGCAATTATATACGACATAGAGAAGATCTAGTTACTATCCGTGATCACTGCTGAAGTGATGTTAAGAATAAACGGCAGTATCGAAAGTTAAGCAGAGTTATGTGAAGGCATGTTACTTCTTAACTTTCACATAAACATAATATTGTCCAACCTTTAACGATGCCCCACAGACTCATAAAAAGAGGACAAAAAGTAAAAGATGTCGGAAGAAGCCTTGTTCACACCGGCCAATTTGCTTAATTCATTAAATTTATCTGAAGAATCTTTATTCTGTGACCTAGTCTGCTCCATTCGAAGGAGTCGTATCACGGATCATGAGTCAACTGGTCAGTTACGGAGACTGCGCGACGAAACGGCACCGCGATTCTTTAGCACATTGTGACGGGATTGAAGAAAATGGGTACCTTCTTACCGTTATTTGCTGAAATCTCAGAATAATGTTTGTTGGACGTCATATGATAGGAAAGAGATGCTAACATCAGGCCAAAGCTTAGTTTTTTTGGTAAAGCACAGGAGAGATTTCCGTGGCTGGGGGTGTCAAACAGCTTGACAACGAACCTAAGCCTATGACTTGCATGCTTTAGTTCGCGGTCATACTTTGCGCATTGAGGCCGGCACCGGCGTCAATCATGTGCCTGCCGCCGTCAATGGCGACACACGTTGGCGCGCTCCGTTTGCAAAATTGTTGACCCTACACACTACAGTGTGGGGGTGTATGTCGTTTGGCGCGGCCCCTTGGAGCTAATTTGCCAATGGGGCACTGCCAAAGCTCCTCCTCTAAAAAGGCTTAGGTAAATCTGGGAGAGTCCAGACGGCCCATGCGCCCATTGGCAAATTAGCTGCAAGGGCCGCGCCAAACGACATACACCCCCCAGGGGAGGCAGAGACGCAGAGTCGCGATGGCGCGTGCATTCAAACGGCCTTTTTCTGTCCATCATGTGACGATGGGGCAAGGATTTTGTTTATGTAATGACTACGTTTCTTTCGCCATCCTTTCCGACGTTACGTAATCCGTACATTGATTGAAGTGTGTTTGTTCATTATCGTGGTTTTCGTTCTGATAAAATGGCGTGCTTTCAAATGGCATTTTTCATATCGGTGTCGTGGCAGCTCATTCGCGTTTCTTTGCAATGGTGCAAATGCCTCGCATGCTTAATTGTTTTATTACGTTGTTCATTTCAAATTTCGGGGAACATTATCTTGCCTTCTTTTGCAATTTATTCTATGCCTTCATAATATTCATGAAAGTAGGTCTTCTTTAGCGGAACGATAGTCTCTGGCCTGAAACCGTCCCCAAATACGTATTTTTTACCGCATTTTCTTTGCATGCTCGAGAGTGGATATTTTAGGTTTGCTTTGTTAACATACTATTGTTTTGGTTTAAATCTCATCCCTCGCGCTCAGTATTTTCGAAGAGTGGTAACATTAGGGTTTGCCCTCCGAATTTTCTATTTTCAAAGGCAGGATTGTGTGAAGTGGCCTAGACACATTTCACAATCTCTCCGCGCAGTATCAACAATGATTGATTTCGCAATTGTTGAAATTGAGTGAAGATGTGTCTGCTCGTTCTCATTTTGCTTTTTCGTTTCGTGATTCTCATTTGGCTTCAAGTCTTGACTGTATCTCCTTCGCCCTTGTTTTTTACATTTAGCGAATATGCTCTATTTCGAACTGTTTTTTCAGGTGGCATTGATGCCGTTTTTTGTGGAGCACCGCTGTTGAAGAATAATCGAAGGGTAACTCTTTGTGTGCAATTTTTCCCATTTGAAGGTGTTCCTTTGTTCCTTACATTCCTTAGCGATTGATCTCAAACGGTTTTTTAAGGTGGCATTGTCGCCGTTTTTTTTTTGGTGGAGCACCGCTGGTGGAGAAATTGAAAGGTAAGTCTTCGTTTGCAATTTTTCCCGTTTGAAGGTGTACCTTTGTTTTTACATTTTTTAGCAAATCTGCTCTATTTCAAACTGTTTTTCCAGGTTGCATTGCTGCTTTTTTTTGTGGAGTTTCAAAAAATAAAGAAAGTGAAGAAAAATTGAAAGGTAAGTCTTTGTGTGCAGTTTTTCCCATTTTAATGTGTAGTATTTCTTCCTTTTATTGTTTGATTTTCGCTTGAATTATTAAAACAGTGATTTTTTTTCTCACATTTTGTCCACTTGGGTGGGAGTTGTTTTTTTGATCACTCGTCTCATTTTTTTCTGCTAGACTGCTGTTTCTTTGATTTTCGGGTGCTTTCAGAGGTGTTTATGTGGTATGTGTACCTTTAGGGGTGTGCCTTTAGAGGAGTGGATAGATAAGGGATGATAAGGCACGGATAATTTACAAGGACAGGGAAGCGGTAACGGAGTAGACAAAGGAAAATATTCAGATAATGAATCTCGAACCATACGAGGAATTTGAGGAATGAGTGGACTCCGGCCCATCGACCGCGGAATCTTCGGCTGCCAGTTCGCAGCTACCGTCGTCCGCGAGTTCGGTTGCATCGGTTCCCCCTTCCAAATCGTTGAAAGACGACATACTCGCACAGGAACTGGAAAATCAACAGCTGAAACAGGAGCTTCTGGTTAAGAAGCATAAATTGGCTGATCTACAGATCGAATATTGGACGAAGCGACTGCGCCATCTATGAAAAAAAGAGGTGGGAATTCTTTGATCTTTTTGATTAATCGATTTGCCTCACCCCAAGTAATTGAACTACTTTCAGGTGAACGGCTGTGCTTAGATATTTACATGAGAGTATTTTTTGTTGTCTGTTGTTTTTGTGCTTAGATATTTACATGAAAGTATTTTTTGTTGTCTGTTGTTTTTGTGCTTAGGTATTTACATGAGAATATTTTTTGTTGTCTGTTGTTTTTCAAGTTGTCGTTGAAATTGTCTGTTGAAATTGAAGATCTTTGTGATGATCTCTTCATTTTTCGATCTTGTTTAAATTGTTCAAACTTGCCATGTTATTATTGAATACATGAATATTGAATACATGATTTTACTATTATTGAATACATCTTAAACACACTATAAACAAGAAAGCGAGACAAATATATAGAAGGTATGTAGGGTACATGGACTGAACGAGATGAGCACAGTAGCACCGTATTGCAATACACGCGAGAAGAGATAGACGTCGACACTGAACTGAAAAAGTTGATTTTATCGAGAGTAGAAGTATTACAAAAAAATTATTAGTAGTATTTCAAAAAAAATATGTAGTAAACAAGTCGGTTTGGTTGTTACCTCAAAAATAACGCGAAATTATACTTTTCATAAGAGTAATGGCATTTCTGTCCGGGACATCATCTAAAGGCTCAGACGGAACCTCGGGGCCTTGCTGGTCCTCCCCTACGTACTCCTCAAAATCGACGGGTTCGTTAGCACCTATCGCTATATTTCGGAGTACGCAGCACGCTACAACTATATCAGCCGCCTTTTCTGGAGAATACCTTAAACCGATTAATTATAATGGTTACTACATAGTAGACAAGCAAAGCGTGCAGATTTCAGCTGCACTCTGCGTGAAGGATGTGGAATTGCCGCTTCAGAATCCCAAAGGACTGCTCGATACGAGCACGCGCAGAGCAGATGGCTCTATTGTATCGTTCCTCTGGATAAAGTAAGTTACGGTAAAAAATTCAAGAGGAACGATACCGTATACCTTGTCTGCTCCTAGTTGTATTAACGGCTTTATTAAGAACGTTTCTGCTGCGTATGCCGAGTCACCAATCAAGACCCCTCCAAGCTCCCTGTTTTTCAGCTGCTGGTAGAGCGCCGAAGTTTTGAAGACTCGAGAATCGTGCGCGGATCCTGGCCACTTAGCACATACCCATCTAATTTTCATATCGTAGTCAACCACAACTCCTACATTGAGACTATGATATCCTTTTCGACACACTTAGTCTCCCTCAGCATAGTGTGGTCTTTGTATGCGGCAGTAGGTGCCGTCTATTACCCCTGTGATGCCAGGAAGACCGTATTTGTTGAAAAATGACCGTCTGATCTCGACTCTCTCTTCCTCAGGCGGCCAATATATGAATTGGCCCGCTCTCCGATTTACAGCCTTCAAAAAAGCCGCCAGCACCCGAGATATTGTCGTTTGGTAACAGCCTGCTATTCTTGCGGAGTCACTCTGCATGACATTCCTCCCAAGTAAGTGAATGGCGATAGCCACTTGGTCCGCCACCGTCATGTTAACCCCCCTCTCTTGAAGTCGCTGAAGGTCTGGTGTCAACAGATTGCAAATTTGGAAGAACACGTGACGAGAGAATCGGTAGTCCTTCCTAAACTCCACGTCACTCAATGTGTCATACGGACACGTACGGTCTCTAAAGGTGCGAGGAACTGAAGGCGTTCCATATCTCCGCACGCGATCGAAGGTGTCAATAGTTTCCATTATCTAAAAATAACCCTCTTTCCACGTACATTTAACCCTCTTTCCACGTACATTGTTGTTATGATCATGAGGGGAGCAAAAGAAATGGGTTTTCATTGGCTCAAGTATGCGAAATGAGGAAATCCCATCACAGGAGAAATAAGAAACGCATAACTCCAAATTCAAATGAAAGGGAAAAAATGATAAAGAAACATTCTCGAACAACCATTCAATGAAAAAAATGTATGAGAAGGAATAGACTCACCCGTTGTGGCAAAACGACGCAAACGGGTACACGATCAATTAGCTGCAAAAAAATGATTAAGAGTAATGCAAGATAACGTCCTAATTAGGCTCAGCATTCAAAAGAACTACTGAAAAAAGAAACATACCAGCAGCAAAGACAATACTCCTAATACTGGCGGTATCAGATATCTAAAAAAGGTAAAACAATAGGATAATCAAATGTGAAGCAAAAGAACGAAAGAACAAAGAAACAAACCTGAGGCTATAAGCAGAATTTCAAAATGTAACGGCACACTAACAGCAACCTGAAGCAACAGTCTTACACGAGGAAAGAGACTCACAAGAAAGAGTAAGTTGCTTCCACAATAGCTCTATGCGAGAGTATCACAACTTCAAACAATAGAATGAAAACCAAAAAGAGAGAAGGATAAACATACCTCCAAGTGGAATATCAGCACCTTACAATATTAATGAGAGACCAACAGAAACGTAAAACATGGTCTTTTAAGAGAAAAATAAGATTCACAGGGAACGAATGAACAACTTCAGCTGGAGCAATGCAGATTATGAAAGCGAATTCACAGAATTACTAATTGGAAAACAAGAAAATAAAAAAGAAACAGCTTTAGACGTACCATCCACTGAAGCAGCAAGCGATCGGAATTGAGTGGTAATCTAAAACACAACTTGGATAACAAAAATGGTCATAAAGCGAGGCATTAAATGAAATTCCGGCGATAAGTACACCCACATTCGACATTAGAAGCATCACAAGCAAGAAAGCGGTCCAGATCATGAATAGTGGAGACAAAAAGGGAAAATAAGTGAAGAATACGAGCAATATAAGAATGCCAGCTGGCTCGCGCACACTACTGCGCGCGATTCATGGCGATGCTGTGCAAAATCGGTTTGATCGGCACGACCACAATTGTGTATGGAGTTGAGTGGAAACTTCCTTTCCTCAGCTTTCAGCTGAGCTATTTATTTGGATAAAAACAGAGAAGATGGCGTGATAAAAGAGCATTTTGGTGTTATTATACTTCAGTCGCTTTGCATTGAACCCGTTTTGCACGTCATCGACACGAATCGCGCGCAGTAGAGTGCGCGAGCCAGCTGGTTAAGGTCACCATTGGGAGTTTGAATAATTTAGACATCGACAGTTTTGTATTCGATTGCATCGATTGATAACAATTTGTTCATTTGCTGAGCATCTAATTCCTACACATTGATAGTAGACCCAAATCCCGATTATCGACGTATATCGTTTTCGTAAACATGTTTCACTACTTGGAATTTTGCATAGTTTAGCGGTCGATACCCAGTGTTGCTGCTAGTACCGCATTAGAAAATGATTCCGAGTGAATCGCTTGCTTTGCTATCGCAAATATAGGTTGCATCATGGTTATCAATGTAGATCGCAGTATCAAGAAAAATGCATCATTTTTTGGAACGCTAGGCAATTCAGCGGTCGATACTTCGGCCAGTGATATCAGAACATGAACAGAATATGTTCTCCCAATGGCACTTAGCATCAGACGCTTTTGCTGAAGCGGTCGTATAGTAGTATCAAGCGATGTAAAGGATTTCATCCCATCCGAATCCTAGCGTTTCTTATCAGCCTCTGTAAGCCGTTATCAGTTTCACTGAGGCCCCTGTACCCAACAATACCATTGAGGTCCCCGTACCCTACAACACCTGCGAATGTGAACATTACACTGTTAGCCGCATAAGCGTACCGGCCTTGGTGACATTTTCCTTCTCACGCTCCAATCGAATCTTATCAACCATTATCAGTTTGGGTCAATCACTTATAAATGTCCCCATCCCACTCTTCTGAACACCCATGAGTGTCGGCGCTCTTGGATCAACGCGAAAGGCGAAACGAATTTGACGACATTCGCCTTCTCATGCTCCTTATCAAATCTTATCAACCGTTATCAAGCTGAATCACCCACCGTTATTGTCCCGTCGTACCCCGCAAAACACCTGTGAGTATGAATGCTTCGGGACCAATGCGAAAAGCGAAACGGATTCGACGACTCTAGCCTTTTTACGCTTCTTATCGAATCTTATCAACCGTTATCAAGCTGGATCACCCACCATTAATGTCCCCGTCGTACCCCGCAAAACACCTGTGAGTATGAACGCTTTGGGACCAATGCGAAAAGCGAAACGGATTCGACGACTCTAGCCTTTTTACCCTTCTTATCGAATCTTATCAACCGTTATCAAGCTGGATCACCCACCATTAATGTCCCCGTCGTACCCCGCAAAACACCTGTGAGTACGAACGCTTCGGGACCAATGCGAAAAGCGAAACGGATTCAACGACTCTAGTCTTTTTACGCTTCTTATCGAATCTTATCAACCGTTATCAAGCTGGATCACCCACCATTAATGTCCCCGTCGTACCCCGCAAAACACCTGTGAGTATGAACGCTTCGGGACCAATGCGAAAAGCGAAACGGATTCGACGACTCTAGCCTTTTTACCCTTCTTATCGAATCTTATCAACCGTTATCAAGCTGGATCACCCACCATTAATGTCCCCGTCGTACCCCGCAAAACACCTGTGAGTATGAACGCTTTGGGACCAATGCGAAAAGCGAAACGGATTCGACGACTCTAGCCTTTTTACCCTTCTTATCGAATCTTATCAACCGTTATCAAGCTGGATCACCCACCATTAATGTCCCCGTCGTACCCCGCAAAACACCTGTGAGTACGAACGCTTCGGGACCAATGCGAAAAGCGAAACGGATTCAACGACTCTAGCCTTTTTACGCTTCTTATCGAATCTTATCAACCGTTATCAAGCTGGATCACCCACCATTAATGTCCTCGTCGTACCCCGCAAAACACATGTGAGTATGAACGCTTCGGGACCAATGCGAAAAGCGAAACGGATTCGACGACTCTAGCCTTTTTACCCTTCTTATCGAATCTTACCAACCGTTATCAACCTGGATCACCCACTATTGATGTTCCCGTCCAATCCCGCAAAACACCTATGAGTGTCAGCGCTCTAGGATCAACCTGAAAGGCGAAACGACTTTGGTGACATTCGCCTTTTGAGGCTCCTTATCAGCGCGTATCAGCTGCTATCACTTTCGGTCCACCACCGCTGGGGTTTCCTTGACACTCCCTCTATCACTTGTAAAGTTCAGCGTCCCAGCTTTGCTGCGACGCGAGATATGAATTTCGTGACAGACAGACGGACACATACACACACACACAGACAGACATACTAAGCGAATTATATAGAGTAGGATTATGCTATATCACTCACTTCTAGGATACGTGCTCATCCTGAGAAAACTGAAAAAAGAAGAAAAATGAGAGGTTATACAGCTAGGAGTAAAACTATACAAATGTACATCTTTTTTCATGTAAGAGAATAGTGTGCGCCGGTGAGAACGCTCTGCTCCGTGGACACGGGATTACTGTATCCCCGACGCCTCCCGACCCTTTGTCGGTCGGGGACATATCCCCGAGATTTGGTGGGCGGAGCCTCTCCCCGACGAGTGGTTGGGGATGCATAGCATACGCCGTCGGGGATCCATCCCCGGCCGGGAGAGGATAGCATACGGCCCCTGGACTCTCCCAGATTTACCTAAGCCTTTTTAGGGGAGGAGCTTTGGCAGTGCCCATTGGCAACTTAGCTCCAAGGGGCCGCGCCAAACGACCGTCTCCCCAGTGTGGTGGTCGTATCTTAGCACTGAGCCAAAATTCGAAGCGGCCACGATCACCACACTGTAGTGTGACTGGGTCAAGAGTTTTGCAAACGGGGCGCGTCATCGAGTGCCGCCGTTGACGGCGGCAGGCACATGAGTGACGCCGGTGCCGGCGTCAAGGCGCAAAGTATGGCCGTAGCCTTAGGCTGACGTTATACCTCGCAGGTTCGCAAAGTCGAAATAGAGACTATTCGGAGTGCTAATCACGCATATGACATTGGTTTTCAGCAGGGGCGCCGTTTGGCTCAAGATTGCTGTAGTCGGCTTCATTTTTGTTTCATTTTTGCTGCAGTGTTAATGTTGCTGGAAAGCGTCATCTCTCTGCTGTCGCCTTTCATCTGATACTATTCTGCATTCATCATCTTTCTACATATATTTCCGCTTCAGCCTTGAAGGAGAAGGAAAGGTTTCCCTACCTCTTGAAGGAACCGGAAGGGGGTCCGAAACAAGAGAAAGATGCAAAGAAATGAGCAATTTGTAACGAACACAGAAGGTTAGAAGCGATAGTAGGTGAAAAAACCCGGATTCAAGAGCGCATCGCTGCGGCGTGTATTCGCATCCCATTCGCATCAGCGCATCCATTCCGAGTTGTCCACTGTAGGAGACGGGCCGTGGGCCAACGTTAGTTGTAGCACCTGACTCCCAGCGCAGTGGAGTGGCCATTCCTAACTGCATTAGCATTCGTGTAGGCACATCTAGAAACAATATAAGAAAGAATAATGTAAAAAGTTGAGGAAAAAACAAATTTATAATAGAAACATCTTCTTTTGGCACCATGCCAAGGCGTCAAATTGGCGAGTTTGTGCAATGGCGGCCACTTGAACTCGTCCACACTACGTCTGTTCTACAGTAAGCCAAAATTACCCCCTTCTGGTGTCTTTAAGGCTTGGGCAGTGTTAGCGGGAACAGTGTGGCGCCCCTACTTTATTAGCACTGTAGTGGAACTAACTGACGCTAGCGATTCAAATAGATGGTACATTCGTGAACAGCACCCCGAAGAACGCCTCTTGGGCTAACTAAGTTTCAGCTATTTTGGTGAAAATGAGTTGTTGCGCCAAATTGGTGTAATGCACCAAATGGGCGCCAACGCTAGAAACGGGAGACATGATCGTGATTATCACCCCGAATAACCTCCATGGGCGAAGTTTCAGCGAAATTTTTTTTATCACCCTCGTTGTCTGGGGTGGTAGTGGGGTAGTGTTTAAATGTTCTTGCTATTCTTCCCCTACCCGATATCAGGTAGGAACATGTATCCCCAGTTCTCACTTTCCACTTTTTCCTTCCGGTGCTTTCGAGCATGCGCGGCAAGCAGCGACGACGTTGAACTAGGAGAAACTTCTCTCGAGTAGTCACTATTTTGTAAGCTGGGAAAAAAGTGGTCATCAGATTAGTAATGTCTTATCTTTTTGTTGATCCACACCCAAGTAATGTGAGAAGAGGTAGCGCCTATATCGTTACCTAGCGAAATAGAAGTGGGCTAATAGATGTGCTACACTGATATCTATGGGTAGCAGCCGCTCCTGGGGCACCAGGAATTCAAGTTCAGGATTGCGTTGTTTTTTTACGTATTTCGTGAAACAGTCTATAGCAAGAAGTTGTTTTGTAAAAGGTTACTTTCTACTTCATGCTGTGCTCCGAAGTGATATGTATTATAACAGACTTCGAAATATGAAACATTGATATTTACGAAAATATTTATTCATTGGAGAGCTAAGTGCATACTGAAAGGTCCTAGCAATAGGGTCAAACGAGGTCTGCTTTATTCAGTGCCTCAATCTGTCCTGGTTGTTTCTGCGAGCTCGTCCTCGTTTCTGAATAGGATGACCACGAGCCCGAGCTCTCCTCGGCGCTGTGCGCTTATTCTTCTCATTTACTTTATTAGATTCTGCGTAGCTTTCAGATGTACCCACGTTGCCCTTCGGAGGAGCTGGTGGAGCTGCTATATTCTTCGAGGGAGCTGGGGGAAGTGCTTCTTGATTACTTGGAATTTTCCAGGTTTCGACTATCTCGAACACAGTCCTCGTGTCATGACCATCAGGTTGTTCCACTACTTTTACTGCAATATCTGGCTCCGCTCCCGTAATCTTCTCTACCTCCGACACTACAGCGCTCGCTTCGGCACTCTTGGATTGGCTAGGCACCGATATGGATTGGCTAGGCAGCGATACTGAGATTAAACCCTCAGTTGCACCAGCATCTATGGCCTCCTTCACAGCCCCTAGTTCGCTTTTGATAAGTTTGGCTACAGAGGCTTGACTTGGTCCACTTCCAGATGATGGTCCCTCTGTATCTGTATCGCTCTCCTCAACTCCAATTGTCAATGATGACTGAGCTCCTTCAGTCTCACTAATGGAAGAGGATATCGATACCACTTGAGGTGTTCCAGCGGTGCTTTTTGTGGTGGACGATTTGGCTCCAGCTGTGGAAGATGTTCCGACTCCGGTTGAGATGACTGGTCCTACTCCAGCGGTCGCAGCTGTTCTACCATTGCTACCAACAACCGATGACGAAGAGGCTCCGCCTGCATGCGATCCTTTGGCTGCAGAAGAGGGAGGTGTTCCCTCGACTTTGCTGGATAATATTGTTCCATCATTAGCGGACGATAGCGATGCAACGTCTGACGGCATTGAAGATGGTGGTGCTGCGCCAGCGGCCGTTCCAGCTGCACTGGCACCTCCTCGGGCATCATCAGGGTGGTCAGATTCGTCAGCTGACGAAATGCCAGCTCTAGGAGGACATGGACAATATGCTGCATCGTGTCCTGGTTCTCCATCTGCTCCTCTTCCTCCTGGGGCTCCAGGTGGGCCTGGTGCTCCATTTTTCCCTGGAGGTCCAGGCGGACCGGGTGGGCCAGGTTCAGAAGGAGCCTGAACGTATGCATCTCCACCTGAAATGAAAATTGTTCAAGTGGATTTAAAGTTAACGTCGTCGAATAAAAACTACCTTATCTCATAAGCAACTAACCTGATCCAGGCTCTCCCGGTGGTCCTGGTGGACCTGGTAGCCCGCGTGGTCCTTTCAGAGTTCTTTTGCCATCTGCGCCAGCTTCTCCATCGGCTCCCGGTTTCCCTGGGGCTCCATCAGATCCAGGTAGACCAGGAGGTCCTGGTGGTCCTTGTGTTCCAACGTCTCCTGCGCTGCCCGGTTCACCAGGAGCACCAGCGTTTCCAACGGGACCTGGTGGACCGTCCAGTCCAGGCAATCCTGGTTCCCCAGCAGGGCACTGAATTATTGGTCTTCGTGTAGTGGTAATATCACAGTATAGTTTCGGTAATTGTTACTTTTATGCACTCTTTAGGTCCTGCATTGTAGCCCATTTCATTACCGTTCATTCCCGGTTGTCCATCTTGTGCAGGGAGTCCATCCACTGAGAAAAAGAATTAATATGCTCGAAAAATTCGGACTTGACGAGCTAATAATGAAAGATACGTACCTCCTGGAGTACCCGGTTCACCAGGAGGTCCAGGTGGGCCTGGTGGGCATTCTGAAATGTTTTTTTGATTATGTTCGTTAAGAAATTAACCAATTGTCGTGCGCAGGCTTGCAAAAGTCTCAGTTTCCCTTTCGATTGATAGCCTTGACAATCGGAAGTAGCCTGCTATGCATCATGTAACCCCGGTAGGTCTCTCAAATGGTACTGTAGTTAAGACTAACCTGCGGAGATGCTTCCTCCTGCTCCAACGGGACCAGTGGTGTATGTTTGAGAATCTAAATACCGGGAGGTCTGACAGAATGGGATAACGCGATGATATATCGATTAACTGACCCGTTTTCAAAATTTTCGCTCCTCGTTGTCGATTTCTGCGATGGGCTTGGTGCTGTACGGAACGTGCAGATCGCTGTAGATCGTCGGATACTATCTTTTGCCATACGTCGTTTGATTCTACCTGAACGACACACTTCGAAAAGGTGCTCTAGATATAGGCACGAGGATCTTCCCCCGTAGGGTTCCGAAGAAAATAGTGAAAATTCGAAGGAATACGACCCTTTTACGACCACTTCCCCTCTAGTAGACCTTTCTGATGCTACCTGTTCTTATGCTCATCAAAAAAGGGTTGTCAGCGATACTGAAGGCTTTGCAACCTAATATTAGATATGATTATCGATTGTTGACCTTTTCATGGATCACCTGACTTCCAAAAATCAGTCCAAATAAAGTGATTGACGTAGAATCCTCAAGAAAATTTTAAAAAAATACGACCCGCTCTCATAAAATTCTTTGACCCGTGCTTGACGCTATGTGAAGAGTGCGCTTGTTGCGTGCGTTCGCGCTACAATACCTTCAAAAGAAGGCTTGCGGCAGGACTTCACAACGCCAGAGCCTGCTTGCGATAGGAGTGCCGTCCATGACTGGGTTCTAGAGCGATTACATGGCAACTGCATACGGTGCCCTAGCATCGGTGTAGTCACTTTCGGACCAGCTACATACAGACCCCCTAGCTCGCACACCGCACGCCTAGGTGCAGACTCCTGACGCGAAGGTATGGGCACGACAAGTGTTCTTGTGGTGGATTGGGCTCTTTATCTCATAGAGTGGGCTGTGTAAATGTCCGCAGCAGCACTGCATGGATTTCTGGATTTCTATGGATAACATGTAAAATTGATAAGTGGATCGTTGAAGAATTATCAAAGGAAATACCTTGAAAGCCATCATGCCTGTCATGAAATTCTTTTCGAAGTTGGACATATCGACGAACATCCACATGGCAGTCAACTGTACCGCCATCACAAAGGCTGCCGTACTGGTCATGACGACGGTTAGCGTAGTGCCAGACATCCTGGAGAGAGGTCGCTGAAGGATACTGCTGGATACGGTACGACTCACGGATTAGCTTTTATAGCGGCGGAAATCCGTGTTAATCAGCTTGATTTTCACAGCTGATATGACGACTTGTGTGGTGTGGGCCTGGTTTCCCCTTATCGGTATGATCTGCTGAACAAGTATGACGATTTTATCGAAATGAATCTCTATCGCAACTGGCGTATAAATGTTTGAAGCGCAGAGCTATTCTCATCTTCTGACGACACTACCAGTTCGCTGTCCTTATATTGAAATTACTCACTCATTTCAATAGTTTTTAATTACTTCCTTGATTTAAAAAGCCTTGTCCATTGTGCCAAGAAGCGGGAGGCATCTGGATCTCTCCACTGGAAAAAGAACGTCGGGGTTCTTTGAGACCACACCTAATCACGAGCAAGGGGCGGTACTGAAACATCCCCAATGCTCTCCCACCAATGAGAATTGAGATGACGCCGGCCCCTTAGCGGTATCTTCACTTCTGATCTATGAATAATCTCACAATTGATAGAATCAAAGCAACGGTGTGTTCCATGCAGGGCACAGTGTTTTTCCATTTGTCTTTTTTTTTCTATTTTAGGTGCTTAGTTTTCCGAATATTTTAAATACGTCTAGTGATGTATAATAAATTTTCAGTATTTTTATTTCAGCCTGTTTTTCGAAAATGGTGGCCAAAGCGGTGATTGCCACTGGAACATCAGTGTGCGCTGTAGCTCTCACAGTCTCTATATGGTACATAATTGCGATTGTAAACGACATCAATCACTTTGTGGATGACGTCACAAAGGATCTGGATCAGTTCAGAGTTAGTTTACGCCCATTTTTATGAATAAAGTGGCTCAGCAAGAATAATATGGAGGGGGGGGGGGGACTTGTCAATCACGTTACCTGCACGTATCTGATGGGAATCAGTTCAGGGTTAGTTTATGTCTATGTTTTATGAACAAAGTGGTTCAGCAAGAATAAGATGGGGGAGACTTGTCAACCACGTTACCTGCACGTACATATCTGATGGTTTGAGTTGGATTTTTCCTTTTTCTGCATTTCATCAGTTTAAACAACCTTTGTAAACATGGTCTCTGAAGAAAAAAGAGCATCAGGATGATGCTCTTAAAAGCTTTGCACAATTTGCACCACGTACGTCATCCAAACCTCCTTGCGTAGAGGTGAAAAATATGGCGTACCTCATTGGTGTAACCAGTCACATTATAAATCTCCTGATTGCCCTGTTCTATAGTTCCTTCAGGGTGGAGGTGGCGTAGTGACAGGTCGCGCACACCCCACTTTCACGGTGCGGGGATCAAATCCCACATCAACGCCCGCCCAGGCCAACCAAGACTCTCATCCCTTCGGGGTCGCCAAATTGGTACCAGACTCGTTGGGAGGATGAAAGCACTGACTTGTACATCGGCTGGCCACCGCAAGTCATTGTATAGGCCACATCACATGCACCAGCCATCACGATTCTGAATGGAATAAGGATGTGCGGCGCATCTCAGAATGTGGTTGATTAACGCCAAAAACTTTATCCTTTTAACTTTATAGTTCCTTCAAGATTTCGTGCTTTAGGAGAGGGCGGAGGATGCATGGCAAGAGATGGTGCCAGCGTCGCGCTCATTCTCACCATCGAAAATTGAGGTTCTCCTCCGTAAGCAAAAGCGTCAGGTCAATGCAGCAGGTATAGTCAGCCCTAGTTTAACCTTTCCCTTGTAACAGTTCAAATAGGACTTTAATGGTGTCCATTTCAGGAGAACAATGCCAGTGCGGTCCACCGCCACCAAACTGTGAACGCGGTCCTCCTGGACCACCAGGAGAGCCTGGAGAGCCAGGGCGTGAGTCATCTCGATTCTGGGATCAGTTTTATGTACTACAATTGTGAGAGTGGGCTTTTTCAGCTGATGGTCAAGATGGTCCCGATGGAATACCTGGTACTCCGGGAATGGAGCGCATGGCTGAAATGTTCCCTATGCTGAAAGTATGTATAAAGTGTCCACAAGGGCCACCAGGTCCAGCTGGACCAAATGGAGCTCCTGGACCTTCAGGACCTGTTGGACCTCCTGGCCGAGATGGAATGCCCAGCGCACCAGCTGTTGCCGGACCACCAGGTCCACCTGGGGACGCCGGAGCAGATGGGTTGCCAGGGGCACCTGGGGCAGATGGTCAGCCGGGTGCACCGGGAACTATGAATCTACCAGGAGCACCAGGACCGTCTGGGCCACCTGGACCTCCAGGACCTGCTGGTACTGCAGGTACTCCCGGAGCTGATCCAGGTGAGAATTTTTCCTTTACCTTTTTTCCAGTACTTCTAATGCTTAATATCTGCTCGTTTAGGACCTGGTGCTACTGGACCTCCAGGGGCTCCCGGACTCCCCGGAAAGCAAGGAGCTAGCGGATCTCCTGGAACTCCAGGTGGTGCAGGAGCGGATGGTGCTCCTGGAGTGGATGGTGCTTACTGCCGTTGTCCTCCTCGCATAAATGCTGTCAGCGGTGGTGGAGAAACTCCCCAGGAAGCGGCAGCGAACAATGAAGAGAGAACAGGAGCAAAGAAGGATGTCAAGAAAGCCTCGAACTAATCGCACGCACGCAAACACTGAGTCGCAATTATTTATTTGAGATTTGATGCGTATTCAGTAATATTTGTGCAAGTGCAGAGGCAGTGCTCAGTATATGCAAGAATAAATACCTTCTGGCTTGTATTTTTTGCAATTTTCCATTTCGGCAATGATCTATTACCTCATATCTAGTAGCGTAGGAAATGGGGAGTTTTTAGTATAGCAATTCAGAAAGCTGGAAAAGACGCATCAACTCCGAATTCTAAAATTCAAGTGAGGCGTGAATGGCTCAGTGATATCTTACCATTTTGTCCGTGTACACTCGCAGCCATTCTGCGGTGTGCTGACCGCAGTAGGTGTCAGCAAACAGCGATGGCATGCAGGTATGTTGGGTTGTCGGAAGAGTAGTGCCATCTGGACAAGACTGATTAAAGAGTTAGTAATTGCGTATGTGAAAGAGATTGCAGTCTTTTTATCAAGTCCTGAACGATCCAGTAAGCTGTCATGGTGCGGGCAGAGGGTCGAAAACGGTTAGTGGATCTTACCATAATGGGCAGCAGTTACAGAACTCCGATTGCTATGACTAATGGGTGACATCAACGGCAATTTCATCAGCATGAATGTGAATTCAGTAACTGTACGTCCTAACTTTGCTAAACCACAACGCTGAGTCAGTCCTCCCCGCATCACGTTATGAATCCGCTGCTCAGCAGTCCCAGCCATATGAGCGTAACTAATGCTGGTCAAAGACATGACCTATCACCCGCTTAAAGGCATACTCCAGGATCATCTTGTCATCTTGAGTGGGTTGAAGCGCTGCATTATGATATTGGAGTGGTGAGGAATACGCCAACGAGGGAAAATCCGAAAGAAGCCCTCGAAAAATGGCAAAGATACGGCCTCCTGAAATCTGGCTTCAGGCGAGATTACCGCATGAGAACGAATCTTTGATCAGTTTTCGGATAGTGTCCTAAGGAGCTGGGGATTTCACCTATTTTGGAATGTCAGTACTCCGTTATCTTGGCATCCCTTCCTTACCTTATTTATCACACAAATCGTAGGCCTCATTCGCTACGTTGCTGCTGCCGCTGCCAACGTCACTACCAACAATCACTTCTGGTGGTGCGGGCCTGGACTGCTTGGTGGAGTCGCGCTCACTTCCTCGGCTCTGCACTCTTCAGGAATTGACACCCATGCCTCGGTAAAGGTGGAGCCTACTGGCTATGGGTCGAATTACCTGGCCACGGCGGGAGCTGTAAAACCCCAATAATCCTGGAATGTACTTTTAAAGGCACAGTTTACGATATATGAGTACCTTGGTTCCATCAGCGAGTAGGTAGCCCCCATCCACAACGGCAAAGCGTGAGCCGTCATCACGGCGCGAGGGTGGGTGCTTAACGCGTAACGTACATATAAATAAGATGACGGCCACCGTCTCAAGATGGCCGACACCCATCTTCGATTCAACCAGCTGGTAAGCGGTGGCTTTCACGTGTATGAGAGGTATGATATCGACTGCGATAAGAAATTATAGGAAATATAGTTCATCAGAAAAACTGATTGGGCGTGTCCTACGGTCTTGGGTGAGTGGCGAGAGTGGGAGTACGTGGCGAGAATGAAAGTGTGTGGCGGGGTGAGAGAGTTGAGAGAGTTTGATACACGTTCTTCCAAGTCCGTAGGACACGCCCAATCAGTTTTTCTGAAATGGACTGTACTCCCATTGTAAAAACAACCTTATCGGATATCATCACGTAAAAAATTGTCCAAATATTACTTGCTTTTAAGCTGCAAACTCGTCGAACCAAAGGGTCAGAAACACTTTATTCTCAAGGTTTTCGAAAAATTTCCCGGTTTTTTCTCCTTACTTGTGTTCTTTAGCACTTCCAGAGTCTTAATGGAGCGCGACGAGGCACGAAAATTATCGTGGCCTGTGCCTTGAAGCATTATATGCTCAGCGGTAAAATGCTTCACTTCGATATCAGTTGTGACGGGATATTTCGACCGCTCTCATAGTTTTGAAATTTGCAAAATTGCAAATTCCGGAATCTGCGGAGAAGCATCAGATAGGTATCGCTTGGAAGGAATGCTAAAATGTATTGTGGAATTTGCGGAGGTGCAGCGTTGCGGAATTTGCGAAAATGAAGAGACCTGCTTCCTAGTTTCTCTAATCCTCTCGTCTCTTCGTAACACACGAATCAATACGTGTATAATGGTTTCCCCGAATTCCTTAATTCTGCATTTTTACAATTCCGCTAATTCCGCAGTTCTCCCAATCGATACGTATCTTATCGCAATTCTGCAATTCCGCAAATTCCAAAACTATGAATGCTGCGTGAAGGCAGTGGCCGGGGTGATCCTTTTGTATCATTCACTCTAAGCTTTGCTTTGATAGTAGCTGGTGGACGTGTTCGCCACGAAAGTCGACATGTGAAGCACAACGTTTTTTGATCGATACAGCAATAATACGATAAGTATCACTCTGCTATTGCTAGTTTACTTTTTACTTTTTTACTTTTTTACTACTACCACTCATTGTTCAGCGATGTCGACACTACACAGAAGGTGGCTCCGTTATGAAAGGTGGAGTCTGTGAGAAGCAGTGTCTCTAGATCTCAGTGGCGCGCGTACCGAGAACTGCTCCACATACAGCGCTCTTAGACCTCAAGTTTTCATTTGGATGACTCACTCCAACGGTTGAAGGAAAAAAGAACCAGAACAGTGTTATCTGTAAATGAAAAGGCCAGGAAGAAGAAATAGTCTTTAGCGAAACTCGCGATGAAATTCACGACGCTTAAGTTTGCGCTAAGCTCTTTATTGGCCGAGTTACTGCGATGGAAGAGCAGTGTTCACGGCTGGCTGACATAGTCCCTGGCCGTCTATCTCTACCCCTCAGTGGCTAGTGATGCAAAAGGCGCGAGAAGAAACGAGTGAGAAGAGGGGGGTCCAATGTCCATTTCGATTCTTTCTTTTGTGCCCGTTTTTGCCTTTTGAACAGCATTTCCAGTTGGTGAGTTTGTGATTGACGTCACGTACGATTCTAAGACGGTGGGGTGTCATTCATCGTCCGTGGAATGCACCTAACTGTGTCTGTTTCCTTTTCAATGACCGATGATGGTGAGGACGCAGACCCGCGTGTTGGTCTGTACGTTTATTATAATGGCTACAAAATCAGTTGATGTTTTGCCGATAAAGTGAATCTTCTTTCAGCAGTTTCTGTTCAGCGCGAACGTTGAGAACTTCTGATTGCAGCAAAGAAGATAAAAAATGAAAATAACCATAATGAGGGCTTTTAATCGATTCGTTTTGTGAAGACCGCCTCTGACTCTGCAGAGGAAACTGACCGAACTCTGCAATGTTAGCTTTTGACTCTGACCGAAGTCTGCAATGTGAAGACTCTGACCGAAATCTGCAATGTTAGTTTTTTTCTGTAGAAAACTGGTTGTAAACATGCATAGAACAAAAGCATGGTAGCATGTCACTATCATCAACTGATCTAAATGAATTTGCTGATTTGTGAAATATTCCTCTCAATATGAAGATTTGTGAACGAAAGCGTTGCCATCATTCTCATAATTTTATAAAGTTAGTAGTGTTTTGTGCAGACCCGAACTTTCAGAACCCCATGATGTATGCTCGAGCACTGCTATGGAACACTGCAAGGTGTGATGTTTTGTACCGAAAATTATCAATGATAGCGGGTTTTCGTTCAAGAAGAAACAGACACTTCTTTGAGAAATCACATAGTAATATGCACCCTAGATCAGAGTTTTGATTTAATTACTCTCTGCTCCAACCGCTCTAATTCGAGTTAATACGGAATACTTCATTTTTTGACTAGTCCCTATTTTCCAGGTGCTTGAAAAAGCATTATCGTTACGAGGAATGAGTTTATTGTGCAGATAGGAGAGCACTTGAACAGAAATAAATGTTGCAGTCACGGCAGAATTTTGCATGGAAAACTTCGTTGTACATAGGAATGTGTCAATGTAGTCCGTCAAGCTTAATCTTATGAATGTCCGGGATTTCCCTGGTTTCGTTTGTCGGCGACATCTCTCGAGGAAGTAGAATGTGTCATTATCTTAATAAAATCTGTTCCGCAGTCCCTTATAAATTCTCGCAAGCGCATGAGTTAGAACGCTTTCAATCTTTGTCATCTCTGTTCTCGTCCGTCTTTTTTTATCCTGTTTATCTTCATACGTCATACGTTAATTTACGTTCACCTTGAGAAGACTAGAAAAGAAGCAACAGTTCAGTCTTATGCGTGTAGTCGCAAAATGTTTTTATGGAGATCTCAGACGCAGCTCTCTTCAATGTTCCAGCCTACTTTTCCTAAATCCTAGTACTTTAGTTCACAGATCTTGAATAAGGCCGGATAGCATTCTCTAAATCACTTTTGATAGTTCTTTCACTTAACATCGCGGTAAGAATCTGCAAGCAACGACGAAGGTAAAATATCAACTCCTCGGACGCTTTCAAACTTCGCGACTTTGCGTTTTCACTTGCGATTTTATGTTTAGAGCGCAAACCAAAATCGCGAAATCTGACGGCGTCTTTCCGAAGATGGGCTAGTACTGATGCGATAATCTATCTAGTGCCGAAATATGTTTAACTTCATTATTGTTAGCTATTGATCCCACTTATATACATATAATTCGGCCGGATCGTAAGATAATGAATTTTGTGCACTCATTGTAACAACCTATATCATTGCCATCAGCAGCTATGTAGTTGCGGGGTGTGTTTACTTACGACAAAAAGTCGCTTCGCGGCGTCGCGCTCGCGGCGCCACGAGTACGACCTGCCGAATCGATTGCCCTTGGGCACTCGCACCCGCCGAGCCGCTTGCCGCGGGCGGCCACGCGATTTTTGTCGTAAGTAGACACACCTCTAAATACGTAGTCCTTTGGCTGAGTTATCATTGCCATGCCTTGAAACCACTTGCCACATCTCCTCATTGTTAAAAATTTTTCGTGTAGCCAGCAGTTTCCGTTCAATGATTATATGTACAGTTCAAGTTCATAAGGAATAGATCTAGGTGAGATTGGTTTGTTTGACGAGCTCAGTTTCTGCTGGAAGTTTTTCCTCTGAGTTTACCCTTTTCGCGTTTTGATGGTCGAGTTTGTTCCGTAAATTATTAGGAACGACTCACGCAATTTATACAAGTAATGTTGGGTTTGATACACTGAATAAATTGATACACAAACGAAAATTCAGTCTGTATCATAACTCTGACCCGAAATAAAATGTGTTCGTCTGCAGAAACTGCGGACCGCATCACACTCGGCTACCCTCTGTCCTTGCCCACGTCTCATTATTACTCGGGTTTTGTGAGCTGAAGTATGAATGAAGTTATTGGAGCGGGTTCAGCTTTCCTACAGTAGGAAAGCAGTAAGTCTACGGTGCGTATGTAGCAGGACCACTCCACTATGTCGATGTCCGGCGCTATTTTGCCTAGGATTCTAGCCTACATCCTAGTTCGGTGAGGAGCACCTACCCTTTCAATGAGGCTTAGGTAAAACTATAACTTTGATCATACAAGCTGACAATACATACGGAACGGTTTCAAGTGAGGCAGCCCGACAATAAGTGCCCCTCCACCCGAAATATTAGGTTGATTCCTAATAAATCGGACAAATGATAGTGATGATTTCTAGAGATTATAACTCAGTAACGAATTAACGAAAATGGACGCGCTAGGTACCGTGTTGGAATGAGTATGAAAAGCTCTTCAAAGTACCGCAAAATAATCACTCCAAAGTAAATTCATTCCGCCACAATGCCGCACGATTTCAAGCGGTCCAGAGACCACATCCGCAACGTCATACTATTTATATCGCTATCTGGCCAGGAACCCGCGGATATCGGCAGACGTCTGATAGAAGTTCACAAGGAGCATGCCCCCGGCAGAAGTACACTGTAGTTGTAGCATTCGAAGTTTGCGTTAGGCGACTATTCCATCGAAGACGAAAACCGCGGTTGGTGGAGCGTACACGGCGTAGAGTACTGGGAGCTGCTCGATGAAGGTACCACAGTATCCGCCGACGTCTACGTTCGTCAATTACGAGAATTGAAGGCCAATGTCCAAAGTTCGCTACGGCGGCGGTCACATGTCTACTTCCAGCACGACAACGTGTCTACTTCCAGCACGACAACGTGTCTACTTCCACAGACCGCACTTCGCAAGATCGACCAAGGCCGAGCTGCTGTCGTACAGTTGGACCGTACTTCTATACCCACCGTACTCCCCAGACCTGGCCCCTTCAGATTTCCACCTTTTCTCCCACAGCCAACGCCACCTGGACGGCCAAGACTTCAAAACTCGCGACGAGGTCAAGGCGGCACTCGGCAACTTCTTCGAGCTCCAGCTTCCGGCCTTCTGGAGCAAGGGCATCCATGATCTGCCTATACCGTGGCAGAAGGTCATCGATAAAGATGGAGTATATTTCAAGTGAATCCCTGTTGTCGTAAAAAAGTTGTACGACAATGATTAAAATTGGTCAAATTGTCCGATTTATTATGAATCAACCTAATACATTAGCGCCAAGATCACTAAGTGCACGACGAATCATGTCAAAGCGACGTCCTAAGGTGGGGAGGGGGGGGGGTGGAGGAGGGAAAAACTCACCGGCGCGCGTATGCAGCGCGTGATTGGTGACGTCATAGCCACCGCGCGACGCGACGGTTTGTGATGGCCAGCGCTACAGACATTGCTCTTCAAAGAGGATAACCTTGCTGTCACTTCACCAAAGTCATGAGATGGCTTGCACTTTACTACTATGTCTCTCTCCGCATGGTTATACATGGGACGGAGCACACACAGTCTCCTTAAACTTCTACATCACTGAGCTGAGGCAAATCCATACGTCTGGAGAGGCTAGCCACTTTGAAAGAGGCCACCTCTCCCTGCTATCGAAAGTCTGTCAAAGCACTATGTGCTCACCCTCAATGTATTGACAAAACACTAACAACGTTGCCCTCTATAAAGCGCTTTGGTAGGAGCAAGGCCACCGTCGCGCTGTACGGTGGCTGTGACGTCACCGAGCATGCGCCGTATACGCGCGCCGGTGAGTTTTTCCGCGGAGCCGGGGGGGGGGGGTGCTCATTTTTGCGCATCTGTCATTCTCCTTCTCCTCATGCCACGCACAATCATCAGTTTATGTGCACAAATGTATATCTTTATATAAGCCTCAAAAGATGGAGGTACAGGTCCTTCCAAAGTGAGGCGTAGGAAAATAGCTGAATGGAGGGCCTGTCCCGTGTGATCGGCGTCCGGCGCTAATTTAGCCCAGGATCAAGAAGCAACTATCGGATTCCATAGTAACTTTTTTAAACGCCTTTAAAATCTCGAAATTATTTCAAAGGTGAATCTGAGTAAACAGATGGCGAAACTTCTTCGAAACCGTCGTTCAAAGGGCGGCATCATACTTCCATTGAAGTACTCTTCGAAGAATTCCGACAAAAATAACAACAATCGACTGGAACTTCCAAATTCTTTTGAAATCCTTTCAATATCCTCACAGACAACTACATACATACGACACTACATTTCATTATAGTTCTTATTAAACTGAAGTGATCATATGTTAGCACACTCCAACAACCTCAGTCCCTCATTCAGCTCACAAAAGCCGTGGACAATAGCTGAAAATAGTCGCCGGATGTGGTGCAGTCCGCAGAAGTTCTGCGGTACATTTTATTTCACGTCAGGATTACTGTAACATGGTTCCGACTCGGGATTTTCGTTCCTGTGTAAATTGATTGGATAGGGGAAGGTACTGCCGCCTTAATGTAAAACACGGAAAGAGCAGTGCGAAATTTCCGGAGTCGACTCGTCCTTTTGTCTATTATACAGGGTTTTATTCGTGCAAGGATTTGTGATGTCAATCGTGTTGAGTCGATCATCACGGTTTTTTGGACGCTGCTCGTTCCAAAAATCATTCGGAAATGTTCAGTTTCCAGTATTGAAATGACGGTCGTCGCTTTGGTTGCTACTGCGACAGGGCTATGTGCGATAGTTGTTGTCGTTTCCATATGGTGCCTAGTCATTATTGTGAACGACATTAATCATTTCGTTATTGATGTCACGGAGGATCTGGACCAATTTAAGGTTACTTTACTTTATCGTATTATTTAAAATAATGTTTGAAATGGCACAAATGCGGCGTTGAAGCTGCCATGGGATTACTGTAGCCCGTCAATCATGCTGAAGTTATCTCTGTAGCCCACAGTGTTGGGTACTTTATCCTCATTTCCCTTTCATCTCACAATCAGATGAACTCTGTTTGGGTAACTCTGCCATTTGAAATCTTTACCTTATTTGAGCATCAGGTACTATTCAGAAGCTTTTTGTGGGTGGGTATAGACGCTATGCTTTTCCATGTATTCTCTCACCGAACAAAATGCTTCAGGAGAAAGCCGATGATGCATGGCACGAAATGGTTCACGTTTTGCCGTCGAAAAATGATGCGCTCTTCCATAAAGTGAAAGTCAAGCGTCAGTTTAGTGTGGCAGGTATTGTTGCTTCAGACGTTACCATAGACCTTATTTCTTTTACTCACATGTTAGGGGAATACGTTCTTCAGATAAAGGAGGTCACTGCCGCCTTACGCTATCAAGCTGTGAACGAGGGCCTCCTGGGCCACCTGGAAAACCTGGAGAACCAGGACGTGGGTGAAATAAGGTCAAGCTTACAGTGGCTACCTAGTAAACTGAGTGTTTCAGCTGATGGGGAACCTGGTCCGGACGGAGTACCCGGTATTCCTGGAAATGCAACGATGACGACGAAAATATGCATAAAATGCCCTCAAGGGCCGCCGGGCCCCGCTGGACCTGACGGATCTCCTGGCCCTCCAGGACCTGTCGGGTCACGTGGAAAAGATGGATTACCTGGTGCGGTAGGTGTTGCTGGTCCGCCGGGGCCACGTGGAGATGTCGGCGAGGATGGAACTCCAGGAGTGCCTGGTGCAGATGGACCATCAGGTACTCCTGGAATAATGAACTTGCCGGGGCTGCCCGGGCCTCCTGGCTCACCCGGAGCGCCAGGACCTCCTGGAGCTGAAGGAACTCCTGGAAATGACCCAGGTAGTTATGTTATTACATTGTAATGATTTATGAATATACGTAGTTACGTTTTACCAATTTACCATTACATTTAGGTCCTGCAAAGCCCGGTCCTGTAGGAGTTCAAGGTCCTCCTGGAAGGCCCGGTGCGGTTGGATTCCCTGGTAGGAGAGGTAGCCAAGGAAGAGATGGTGCTCCTGGTTCGAGTACAGGTCGTTGTCCTTGCCCTCATCGTATCACTAGTGCTGGTGCTGCCCACAAAGCTTCAACGGCTTCGCTGAGTATGGCTCCTTCTGGAGCAGAACCTCAGACTGCTTATGTGACAGTGAAGACTACCGATTAATTTGGTGGAATAGTCCGGGAAAATTTTATTATTGTGCACGAGAACCAACCAAGATGAGGTTTTCGTTGCCCTTCAAAGAATGAGAATCATATGTGTGATCTACATTCTAGTGCTGAGTAGCAAAGTGTTGGGTGTGTACCCTTATGTCAGGATTTTCGCACGACTACGAACGGCGTGCGACGCAGTGTGTGCGAGCTATGCGCGTCGCGGTAGTTGGGTCTTAAAACGATTACACAGCAATGCTAGGGGTGCGATACGTAGTTGACTTGTGATCGCTTCGGGACCCAACATGGCGCCTTTAGCTCGTCCGCATTGCTTCGCTTGCGACATACCGCGGCGGTGCGAAAATTCTGACATGAAGGTACACACCCCAAAATGTTTTGCAACTATTGGCGGGTTTCTTCATAGGTATGCAATTTTCAGGTGTTTTGATGTTTTCACAGCTTCTTTGTGTAACTGATCTACAGTGATCAGCATTTTTTTCTTTATAATATGCTATAGTTAAATGTATGCTTCATAAATCCATTGCACATGCAAATTTGAGCTGTTTGGTCGTTATGAGGTTGCGATTTGTTTTTGATAATCGGACATATTGCTACTCGATCATCTAGGTAGATAATTCGTGGTACTTGTGTCTTCTTGTGAGTGCTTATACACTGTTGAAAAATGTCCCATCAAATTTATTCTAGCCGAACAGTGTCCATGTTATTACTTTACGTAAGTTGATGTAGCACTTCTTATTTTGAACTTGCAAGATAGTTCGACTAGAGCATACTTAGTAAAATCATTTGAAATATGCAGATTGAGGACCTGCTCCTGGTCCTTGTACTTTGGAAACGGCTAAATATCCTGATTGTCCAGGAGGCAAATTTGGTTTTGGGCCTCCAATTGCTACAGATTTAACCCCGCCGCCACCACCACCAGCAGCCGCTGGACTGAAGTATGCCGATGTTGCACCAACCGGTTGTGCACCTGCAGCTCCCATGTATACAGAGGCTCCTGGTTGGCCGGCAGGTGCAGCCAGTGAGGCTAAACAGTGACATTATGATCAGCAGCTGTTAAAGGCTGACTCCCTAAAAAAGAGCGGTGGCCAACAAAAGTACCTCCGGGAGGAGGAGCTGCCGCCACAGCGGTTATAGCAGAAGTTCCACCGGCACCAGGGACAGCTGTCATTGTAGAAGCTGAAAATGTGCTCGTTTTGATATACTACCGATGAGTGACTACGAAGAGGTTGTAATGACCTCCACCCGGTACTCCTCCAAGTGCTGTCATTGTCGAAGCAGGTTTCATAGCTGTCATAGTAGACGCTGAACAGTGAATTCTTAATGAATACATATTACATAGTTAACGCTGAATAGGGAGCATGGATTACAAAAGATTATGACAGAAATCGGCAGAAACACAAGTCACTAGAGGTACCTGTACCAGCAGGTGCTCCAATAGCGGTCATAGCAGAAGGTGCACCAGCACCCCCAACGGCTGTCATTGTAGAAGCTGGAATCGAAATCGTCCGATAAAATGTTATCACAACTTCAATGGAGATGGTTGTTCGGGGTGTGTGGCCTTATGTCAGGATTTCGCACGACAACGAGCGACGTGCGACGCAGTGTGTGGGAGCCATGCGTGTCGCGGTAGTTGGGTCTCAAGACGATGACACGGTAATGCTAGGGATGCGATACGCAGTTGATTTGTAATCGCTTCGGAACTCAACAACATGGCGCTCGTCCACACTGCTTCGCTTGCGACATGCCGCGGTGCGAAATCCTGACATAAGGGTACACACCCGGTTGTTCGAGGTACCTCCAGGTGGTGCTCCTCCAAGTGCTGTCATTGTCGAAGCAGGTTTCATAGCTGTCATAGTAGACGCTGAACAGCGAATTCTTAATGAATACATAACACATAGTTAACGCTGAATAGGGAGCATGGATTACAAAAGGTTATGACAGGAATCGGCAGAAACACAAGTGTCAGTAGAGGTACCTGTACCAGCAGGTGCTCCAATAGCGGTCATAGCAGAAGGCGCACCAGCACCCCCAACGGCTGTCATTGTAGAAGCTGAAATCGAAATCGTCTGATAAAATGGTATCACGACCTCAGTGAAGATGGTTGTTTGAGGTACCTCCAGCCGGTGCTCCTCCGAGAGCCGTCATTGTCGATGCAGGTTTCAATGCTGTCATGGTAGACGCTAAACGTGCATAATATCACATAATATTGTACAGGGGTGACGAGCCGGTTAGATGTGTACCGTTATGTCAGGATTTCGCACTGCGGCATGTCGCAAGCGAAGCAATGCGGACGAGTTGAAGGCGCCATGATGTTGGGTCTCGGAGCGATTACAAGTCAACTGCGTACCGCGCCCCTAGCATTAGCGTTAATCGGTCTAAGACCCAACTACCGCGACGCACATTGCTCGCACACACTGCGTCGCACGCTGCTCGTCGTCGTGCGAAATCCTGACATAAGGATACACACCCGAACCGGTTGAGTGGATTTTTGATGTGCTTGACACGAAAATGAAAAAATTTGGCAAAAATGTTACCTCCACCAGCAGGTGCTCCAATAGCGGTCATAGCAGAAGGTGCACCAGCACCTCCGACGGCTGTCATTGTAGAAGCTGAAATAGGAACTGTACTGATAGAATGTGAGCAAAATGCGAAATTTTTGTTAGGGTCAAGCATTACTCGAGAATCTTCAAGTAGATGATATTCGGCTCGTCTGAGGAGAGGTGTCGAACGTATCGACTTTATAACCCGACAAGTGAGGCTGTGTTGAGAGAGAACGTGACGAGCGAGAAGTAGAATGTGAAGTGTTTTTTGGTATGTTTTGGTACAATTTTTAGGACCTGTAACTCCCTTCCCCTCCGCCCCCCTTGTTCGACGCCTTTTTCAGGGCAAGGATACTATAAAGTGGCACCTCTTATAGGGTCTTCTGTTTGGGCCATACTGACAAATTTTCAGTGGATAGAGGAAGAGCCTTATGGCTAAAGGAATCGTGCATGGAAAAGGAGTCTTTTTGTTCCCATATATTTATGTTGTATCTGCTTAATAAGGGCTACATGCCAAGTTCAACGTGAAAAAGTGAGAATCCGTATAAGATACAACTCTTCAAAGTAAAAGTCGAGCGGGTGGAGCCCCAGGGTAAATGCCCGCCCCGTCGTCCGCCGCGCCCGCAGACGAAGAGTGGGACTGTTTACGTATCTTTCTGATCCATCTATGGGCTTTCGACCGCGGTGGACGACGGGGCGGGCACTTACTCTGAAACTCCGCCTCCTCGGTCCCTTTGAGGAGCTGTGTATTGGGCGGATTCTCAATTTTTAGTGTGAAGCCTTGCATGCGATTATCAACGTATATCGCACAATTATATGGGTAAGAGAAACTTTTTTTCGTGCAGGATTCCTTTAACGATGCGACCAATTTTTCGACACGATCCTTGACCTTAGCTGTTGCTAGAAATGATAGCAATTACCTCCAGCTGGTGCTCCTCCCACCGCCGTCATCGTGGAGGCAGGTCTCATAGCTGTCATGGTGGACGCTGTAAGCAAAGTTTGCGATTTTTTCATCGAGTAAAGATAGTTGTAGTTTTATCCTCTAATCAGTTGGAGTGGAGACGAGCAGTGCTTTCAATAAAAAAAAAGGACCACAAGTGTTTATCATTTTTCGCCAGTGTAGAATTCTTTGTCATTCCGTATTGATTAGACTCTTTTTGTCGCGCATACAGAAGGTGGTTGAAAAGCTTGAGCCGCATGTGTGTACCCCCACTCCCCACCGTGTCAGAAGTATTTCCGAGCCCTCGCTATGAAAGTTTCTTAACATGGTTCCATTATCAAGCTGTCCAGGAGGAAATCCGCAACATCGGAAAACGGTTTGGGATCCTATCTTCAAAATTTGTAACGTTTCCGCTGTCCTCAGGGTTGAAGGCAACAGCCTTTATGCTGTAGAGTGGGTGACTAAGGATCGCGAAGACGTGGAAGATTTTCGAGTGGAGGATCACCCGCAACGATGGAATTAGCATAAATCGGATCTCTCTAGACCTGGAAAATACCCGTCACTCTGTCCAAAAGATTGCGGGTAAGAAATGGAGTCATCGGCTTGGCTAGGCCAGTTTCTCAGAAAAATCCAAACGAAGTCAATTGCTGAAAGCCCAAAATATTATGCGCGAGTTGGATGCGTCTCAAATCTCTAATGTAATTCGGAATGATATGAAGGCCTTCACAATTCGGCCGCCTCCCAACCGTCAGAGCTAGAAGCAGTTGTTGTCCGGCGCTGACAGCAAGTCTCCCAAACGGGCTTCTCTTTAAAGTGTGATTGTTTGAGCCGGGATGACACGGATGTCAATACCCATCGATGCTCCGTGACAGAAATATTAAAATGAAGTCGGAAGTCTACCACATGGTGGTTCTGTTGGAGAATCTGTCCCCTTAGACCATCGAGAGCTTTGACTAGCAAACATTTGCCGAAGCTGTGCTGATATCGCATTTTTCTGGATATCAGGGCTATTTATATTCTTTTTCCGCCCCAGACTTTAACCCTGTTGACTTTGTGCAGGATGTTGGCGGAGAAGGTTTATTGTTGCGTCTGATACAGTGGATGTCGGTGGCAGAATGCTCTATAGGTGAATAGCGGATGCACCTGGGTAGCAAATTGTGGAAGAGTGTGCTTATAATCGAGGATGCCTCTCAGTATCAAGCGAGGTCACAACCTAGGTATTCTCCCAATTAATAAGTGGAGGTAATCTTCTCGTTAAGTGCCTGGGTTGAAACGGGGAGCGATAAATGCAACGATCGGCGCCAGCTCCTGGTGGGATACCAGAACAGACTTTTCTGTGTAGAGATTATTCGAGAGCAGGATTCTGGTCACTCCCACGGTTCTTCAGGTGCTCTGAAGTTGGTTCTTCGAAAGGCCTGGGACGATATACTCCTCTGGCGATGTGCTCCTTATGTTTTTTTCTATTTTGTTCTCATATCCTATCTTGTGTCCTGTATCGGTATTCACTAAATATGCTGACTTGTCTTAATTTTACGGGAACTGCATTCATATGTATCTTAGAGTGAAACTGAGTCTCCTAATGCGTTGCCTCAGGTTGCAGTTTGAACGTCCGTCTGGGCTTCGTATAGACCGACTGTCGTCGTTACGGTAAATTCTCGTCGCAAATCATTTGTAAGTAATGGCCTAAACTTGGAGTACAGTCCACAATAGAACCGATATTAAAAAAACACCTCCAGCAGGCGCTCCTCCTAATGCCGTCATGGTTGAGGCAGGTTTGAGAGCTGTCATGGTTGACGCTGAAAGAAAGTTTTTGAACAATTAATCGCATTAGCATCTGAAAGCTTTTACATTGTTATGGGAATGTCCCTCTCTCCGATTCAGCAGTGTATGTCGTACACTGCTTCCGAAAACTGTCACGCGTGTATTGGGTGAAAGGAGTCAGATAAGCATCCCATGGCAATGTGTAGTGTACAGCTCTAATTTGAGTCGTAATTCCGCTTTTAGTTTCTTGTTATACTTTGCTCCTCAATAGTGCTAGTGTTATTTGCGCGGACAACACATCACGGCTTAGCCTTGTGTTCTGTATTTTTTTTGCGTAGTTCCAATTCCTATACGTGAGTTTAGCATTCTTCCTACCACATACATGTGACATCATCAGTAAGGTAGTCTTCACTCGAGAAACGAGGTTATTTTTCTTAGCGTTATTGGAACTGCTACGCCTCGCAAAGCTTACAACAACGGCGTCTCGAGTGAGGGTCGATTGGTCGAATTTCCTCTTTGCGGCGCCGTCAGTAAGAGTCGTTTGGAATTTTGCTCAAGACGCATTGGGCTGGTACCTTAAGGGCACTTTGAACATTGCGAGTTGAAAGCTGCAACCTTTAAAGGTCCCATACGGTACCAGCCCATTGCGTCTTGAGCGGAATTCCATACGGCTCGTACTGACGTGC
The DNA here is from genome assembly GCA_963978905.1 of Trichostrongylus colubriformis. Classification (NCBI taxonomy): domain Eukaryota; kingdom Metazoa; phylum Nematoda; class Chromadorea; order Rhabditida; family Trichostrongylidae; genus Trichostrongylus; species Trichostrongylus colubriformis. The sequence goes on from OZ022260.1 coordinate 41,209,781, forward strand.
CACGAGTGCGACTCGCGAAGGGAAAATTCGTCCAATCGACCCCCATCCAGGCGTCCCGCGCTTATTGTACGCAAAGATATGGTTTGCTTCGCACGTTTAGGCTGTGAATAGAAGCACTGTATCCTCGAATTCAGTCCCGAATGCAACTTTAGCATTTGCTGCTCACCTCCGGCTGGTTGACCTTGAACCGCTGTCATTGTTGACGCTAAAAGCAAAAGCCAAGTTCAACAGTGTCAAAGTATCACCTATGGATGTACAGTCCATTTCCCAAAAACTGAGTAGGCGTGTCCTACGGACTTGTATAAACGTGTATCAAACTCTCTCAATTCTCTCACCCCGCCACACACTCTCACTCCCGCCACGTACTCTCACTCTCGCCATTCACCCAAGTTCGAGGGACACGCCCAATCAGTTTTCGGGAGATGCACTATATTAGGTTGTAAGGAAAGTTCTGGCTGATTTTGCGCTTTTGACCACCTCAAATAGCTTTGATTCGAAAAAAACCCAGAGAATGGGTGAGGCGCGACCCCCAATCAGGTGTGCGTAGCCGTATGTCGAATGTTTGCGCGGCCGTGCGCGGCGAATTTCGTCGCGTCTGACTGCGGAATTGCGTACACTTCTTTCTTTTGAAGGTTTGCGCCCGAATTAATTATTCCTTGATTAGGACTGTGATGTGATGTTGTTATTTCTTTCACTTTTTATGATACTAATTGTGTGTTTAGGGTAAAAAGTATCGTTTACAGATATTGATGCCATAAACAGCTATTTCTTTGAAGGGCCTCCATGGTGCCAGCCCGTTGCGGGATTCCAGAATGGCCGTGGCAAGTCGTGCTGATGGCGCCGCGAGTGCGACGCCGCAAAGCGAAAATTCGACATAGGGCTACACATCCCTCGAGCAGCCATGCGCGTGCACATTTTCCGCAAATCCAGTAGTTGAAGCAGTTGCGGGCTGACGCCCTCACTTGTCCATCATATTCATCAGATCTAGGACTAACGAAGCCCTACTTTCCTAAGCCCATCTGCACAGCTGCTTCAATAGCAGTGTGTCTGAAAAATGGTGATTTGGAGTAACTCCTTTGATTTCGCGCTATATAAATTGTCAGCCCTGCACCAGATTGAGATATATAGGGATGTATAATGTTGCCAAGAGTGTAGCGAATCGAATGGTGCTCAATCTGTGCGAAAATATGCACTCTGAGCCGGAAGATGGGTCATACTTATGATCTCCCGAAATTGAAATTGCAAAAACCGGCCAAAACTTTCCTTACAACCTTAACCAACAACCCTTTAACACTTGTAAATTGAGGTCACTCACCACCAGCAGGTTGACCTTGAACTGCTGTCATTGTGGAAGCTGTAAAAGACACTGGCTCTTTTCTGTAGTGACTTGATAAATGTTTGAATTACCTCCAGCAGGTTGTCCTTGGACTGCAGTCATAGTCGATGCTGAAAAAAGGTAGAAAACAGTCTCCTGAAATGCTTTTGAAGATATTCCTCACTGTGCTTTGCCTTGAAGTGCGGTTATTGTTGAGGCTAAAATTGTCGTTTGTGAGTTGATGAGGATTACAACGTATCCATATCATATTGGAGTCTAGGCAGCTTTACTAATAATCAAGTAAACATGTAGCTGACGGTGAGATGAACTTGTGCTTGAAACATTGCTTCATGGACAACTGGCTAACAGTATTCGTCTTCCTTCCTGTCTACGCACAAAGTAATGATCGTCACCATTCGGGCGTTGGGTAAGGAACGTAATCTTTGCGGGTTGAGATTAATTAGCTTTCCTTCGTCAGTGTTACAATGCAAAGCATTTTCAGAGGTGAAAACATTATGAAGGATATCCTTGTTAAATCCTCACGCAAAATCCTCCGTTGTAGTGGAAATGATGGTCTGTCTTACCTCCAGCAGGTTGCCCTTGAACAGCAGTCATGGTGGAAGCTGAAGAGTGAGATTTATACATGCTTACCCTTATGTAAAGATTTCGCGCTGCGACATACGAGCAGGGGTGTTGCTGTGGTTGAGTCTAAAAATGTTGCAGTACTGCTAGGGGCGCCGTACGTAGTCGCACTTCAGGACTCAACTGTAGCGACGCCTCAGCACGCACGCGCCACAATTTCGCAATTTTGGCCTAAGGATGCACACCCGATTCATGCAACTATCTGAGACGTCACATCAAAGCTTTCAGCCTTACCTCCAGCAGGTTGTCCTTGAACTGCGGTCATGGTGGAAGCTGAAGAATGAGATTCATGCAGTTATCTTGGTTTATACCACTCATCAAAGCTTACACCCATACCTCCCGCAGGTTGCCCTTGAACCGCCGTCATCGTCGATGCTGAAAAACCAATCAATAGCTTCATGCATTGAGCTTCTGATATAAAACTTATATGAAACGCTTTGTCTGTCTGACCGTCCCTCCGTCCATCCCTCTGTATGTCACGAAATTCGGTATTGTATGAAAAACAGCCTGTGGAAATGGGGACAAGTTCGGGATGGGTGGAGCATGGGAGAAGAAGATAAGAGCACACATTAATCATGTTATGCTCCGCCCACGACGGGCGGAGCGTCCACTGGAATGTTCCGCTTTCAGAACGAATGTTATTAATTGGTTTCCAATGAGACTCAAACATGGAGGAAGGGTGGTTTAAGGTCAGCGATGAAATCTGAAAGTCATGAAAGAGGCCTGAGCATAGTGGGTGGAGCGCCTTGAGTGGATGGTCCTTACAACAAAGCTCATAACTAGGACATAAAGCAGCCTCAAGATCAGGAAAAAAGGAAAGATCAGGAAAAAAGGACCAGTTTAAGCCATTTTGAGCACACTCAAAATGAGCGGAGTATCGCTCACAATGGGCGGAGCATGTTGCAATCTAAGAGTAAAGTTTATAAAAAACATCAGTTCCGATCGATCTACTGACGCCCATGATATTACGCGCACAGTCGTGTGCGCTAGGCAAATAGTATATTAGAGGGGGGCTTTGAAGCTTGCTCGTCTCAAAACGAGCCTTCTCTCAAAAGTTTCACTGTAAAGCAGACAGTGATTATCAGGTGTTGACCAAATGTGTACCTCCCACGTTATCCGAGTATGGTTCAGAAAGGTTGAAAAAGGATAAAGTTTTTGGCGCTGATCAAACCCTTCACCGCACATTTTAGTTCCATTCGGAATCGTGATGGCTGGTGAATGTAATGTGGCCTATACAATGACTTGGCCAGAAGATGTAGAAGTCAGTGAAAGGCTTAGTTAGCTTGAGCGGGCGTTAATGCGGGACGGAGTTTGATACCCGCACCATGAGAGTGGGGTGTGCGCCACCTGTCACTACAATACCTCCGCCCTGTCTGGTTCAAACGGTATGTAATACAGGGGGTGCCAAAAAAAAGTAATTTTGTTTCGTCCACTTTCACCCCACTTTAGTCGAACTACAGCAAATACTGTTGAGGTATTTTCATCCCCAGATTCAAGAGCAGACCGCCGCCCTCATTCACAACCTTGCTGAGATCCGTTCACTCTGGGTACCTAAGGGGATTCATACTGGGTGGTGTTATTTAGGATCCCGTTTTTTCCGGGTTCCCAGCGCCCTTCGTTTCCAAGAGCCAAAACGTGCACTTACCACTGAAACGCCTCCGGAGACGGATTTGGGCATGAAAATGATACTTCGGATCATAGCAGCCTTATCCAAGCAGCAGGGGCTCCGTGACTTCCATGAACCAAAGGGCCAATCCTCAGGAAGCTTCCCACAAAAGATCTACCATGGAACCCGGCTCCACTGTTTTAAGGGGACCTTGATACCGTGGGTGCTCCGAAGCCCGACTGCGCCACTTAAAGGTTCTATATTTTTATGAAAATGAAAGTAGTGAGTCTCAGCTTGTTCCTGCTTCTAGAGGAACATTTCGGGAACATTTTGCCCCAATACTTTCATTTCTTCCGTTTCCCTATGTTTTGTATAATTGGGAGATGTGAGCCGTGGGCAAAATTACTTTTTTTTGGCACCCCCTGTATACATGCTATACATGCTAATTTTTTAATGCTCTCGGAGATTGGTCGCTCTCACTCGTTTTTCTTGTGTTGTGCTTGAAACTGTTGTTATTATTTATTGTGTCTCAGGTATGGCTAAACTAATCTAAGTCTCGGTCAGGTTAGGCGACGACGCCGCGACCGATGTACAGAGGGACCGGCGAGGCATTTTACATGCGCGGCGCAGTGACTTCATTGGACTACCGCTGACGCACAGCAGAGTACCCTCAGATCCAACTGGGAGGCTCAACCTCTCTTTCGAGTGCAATGGAAAGCTGGAATTGCAACTATTTCCAGCGCGGACGGCTATTTGCTTCTGTTTTTATGCTTTCTGAGAAAACTGAAATACCGAAGGTAATTTTAATGTTGTTGCTCTCTCTTATTCTGCAGTGAGCGATTCATAGAAATTTCTTCAGGAGCGTTAACAAGTGACGGAAGATAACACAACAATCAGCAACAACCTCGGGTACAATAGAAGCAGCGATATACCATGCCTTTATTAGTATTGGAGGACGATGGAGAGCTCATATTGCAGCCTCAGGAAATTCCAATTCACAACATATTGCTAAAAATAGTGGCAATGTTCAAAGGTCTCTTACGGTACCACCCCATTGCGTCAAGAGCGGAATCCTATACGGCTCGTACAGACGGCGCCGCAAGTGCGACGCCTCGAAGCGAATATCCGACCAAGACCCCCACCCAAGGCTGAGTGCTCGTGCTGAGGGAAAATCGTTCACTGACGTTCGTCACGAGAAGAACGCGCTTCGCCCTGTACTCCCACCAGGTGGAAGCGCTGTCATCATCAACGTGCTGGTGATGTGTCGAGTAGAGCGGGGTAAGGTAACGTGAGATAGTTTGCTACTCCGTGAAGTGCAAGCTAGGAGCGCCTCAGGTAGTTACGTAATCAGGTCCTAAAATGAAGAAATGAAAGCCAAGGTAGTCGCTGCAGAACCTAACATCATACAGTGATCCTAGCTTACACACAAGGCGTCCTAGAAATTTCCGAAATTCTGGAGTAGCGCGTTGCGTGCATACTGCTTGGGGCCCAAACAAATTGTTAATGGTAGGCACAGGAACGTTACGGCATAATCCGGAAATAGGCGGATTCTGAAGTATTTCAAGCTCTTAAGTGCTTGATTTGATGAATCGGATTGCTTTTATTCTCGACTTTCTCTGAGTGGACTTGCGGTACTTGCGAAAGGTGTTCATTACAATACTAGTGTTCCGAAAGTGATCAAAGTGCAAAAACCTGCCATCTGCACCGATTTTCCCTATTTTCACCATCAAAAATTGGGCTTGTTGATTAAATTGAGAAAATACTTTTTTCTGGATCACCTACGCACCTCCAGCAGGTTGTCCTTGAACAGCTGTCATTGTGGAGGCTGAAATTTGTGGTATTAATGCGAGCTAAGATTCTCAAAGTAGTAGTTCTGCGAAAACAAAGTCCAGGCTCCCTACCTCCAGCAGGTTGTCCCTGAACTGCTGTCATCGTGGAGGCTAAAACTTGAAGAATTACGTCGAGCTGTGATTCTAAAAGTACTAGTAGTGCAAAAAAGGATCCCACACTCCCTACCTCCAGCAGGTTGTCCTTGGACTGCTGTCATTGTGGAGGCTGAAACTTGTGGAATTAATGCGGGCTAGATTTTTAAAAATAAAGTAGTCTTGCGAAAACAAAGCAAAGATTCCTCACCACCAGCAGGTTGTCCTTGAACTGCTGTCATTGTGGAGGCTAAAATGGCCAAACTGTTTTACCTACTGTGATTTTCATAAGTCTACGCAGAAATCAAAGCTCAATGCAAAATTATTTCAAGATACAGCTCGGTATCGCACCTCCAGCAGGTTGTCCTTGAACCGCTGTCATCGTGGAAGCTAAAATGGTGCTCTTTCATCTTGCCTTCTCTACCCTTGTGGGTGTTTCAGTGAATCACTCATAATCATTTACTCACCTCCAGCCACTTGTCCTTGAACAGCAGTCATGGTTGAGGCTGAAAAATCTCATCTGAGTCTCCTGTACTGTAGTGCGGTTCATGGATTAGTTGGCCCAATGGAGCTTTACGGCTTCTAAGAAGTTGAAACTTTACCTCCCGCCGGTTGTCCACCAACTGCCGTCATGGTTGAGGCTAAAAAATCGCATTTGACTTTTCGACACTTATGGTATGGCTGATGATATTCAATGGGTTTAGTGGAGCTCTCTGGCATGAAAAAGTCGAAACCCCTCACCTCCTGCCGGTTGTCCACCAACTGCAGTCATGGTTGAGGCTAGAAAATCTCAATTGTCTCGTCGATACTTATAGTATGGTTGATGATATTCATTGTGTTTACTGGAGCTCTGTGGCTTCAAAAAGTTAAAACTGCTCACCTCCTGCTGGTTGTCCAGCAACTGCCGTCATGGTTGAGGCTACAACATATGTATTATTTTATGGTGCGCTTTAAGAAGGGGTCATACTCACTCACAATCCAGTGCAAAGTTTTTTGCTTGCTGCGAATTTCAACCTACTTCCTCCACCATGAGCAGATTCAAAGGTAGTGATGGGGATAATGTGGCTACTGGGCATCTCCTATGGTGACTCATCCAAAAAGGATCAGGTGACTAGGAAGACTGCGGCGGAATGCCTGATGAAGAGCATGCCTCTGAGCCATGATGGCCTTTTTATCCGTTGTTGCTCTTTGTACAGGCCGCTCTGGCACGCCTTATATGTAGTGATAGGATTAAGAATCAGAGATGAAACATGGTTGCACCTCTCGGATGTCTGGCCGTCTCATTTCGTGTTACACTTCACTATCGTGCTTGTAGGGTATGTACCCGTGAGGCAGCTTTAGCGGAAATTCGGACGAAAAGTAAAAATAGTAGTGAATATGAAAGCCGAGATGACTAGTAACAGGACAGGGAGAAAAAACGGATGGAAATGGCCAAACCCGAGAAATAGGACCCCTTCCTACCGTTGGTTCTAGGCGCGGACGACCTTTCCGTTAAGAGGCGGGTAGTCCGCATAGGTTTTCCATTGGCATTACCAAGACGTAAACATGAAGGGATGTTCGGAAATGCGAGAGCATCTATTTTCATGTGGTGAGCTTCAAGCTAAAAGTGAGAAAGCGCGCTGCGATACTTTCAATCCTGCCGATCTCCTTGACCAACCCCACCGTGACCAACCACTAATCATGTCGCCAGAAGGCGGGCTGCCCTAACCAAGGCGGCTTGCCCTGATGAGGCCGCCTCCGCCACTGTTCAAGGGAGTGCCTTTTGCGGGGGATTTCGCCGTACATAGGCCTTTCAGCCCCGTAATTTTTCAGTTAAGGCCTCCTTTTGGGATTCCCTGTCACCCACATTCTCCCAAACACTGTATTTAAGTCACGATTTCGCACTGCAACCAGCGGCGTGCGACGCGGTGTGTGCGAGTTACGCGCGCCGCTATGATTGGGTATTAGAGCGATTACACGGTAATGCTGGGATCGCTAAACACAGTTGGTCTTGATCGCTTTGAGACCCAACAACACCGCGCCTTTAGCTCGTCCACTTCGCCTTGCTTGCGACACGCCGCGGTGCGAAATCCTGACATAAAGGTACACACCTGTGCTTCTAAGTCTCAACTTTCATTCTCATACTTCTCTTGCATTTGCTCCGATTTACCTCTACCACTGCTTTAAACTGCAGTCATGGCCGATACTGAAGCGTCAAAATCAAGTTTTCGACTGGTTAGTGTGGCGATGGAGCTTCTCAACTTCAGTCATATTACAATGATGTACTCACCTCCCGCAGGTTGTCCAAGCGCAGTCATGGTTGAAGCTAAAAACAATTTTTTTTAAAATAATCCTCTCAGAATAGGTACTACATAAAATCTTCAGAGGTTATGCTTGCTCCAAGGTTCAAGTTGCTCACTTCCACCAGGTGCAGCTTTAATTGCAGTCATTGTGGAAGCTGAAAACAGTTTATTTAGGCTCGCCACTCTCTCCTGAAGGCGCAATATCTCGCTATATAAAATCATTTTAGTCTCTCTATACGTGTGTACAGAATTGGAGAAGTAAAGTAAGTTAACAACGAGAGGCCGGTTCGCTACCGTGCATTTCCTCTCACGAGCAGGCATTAGTTGTGAAAGCAGGTAATCACAACGCTCTGTAGACCAAAGCTCGTTAACTCCAGGAAATTCATAGATTTAGGAGCCCAAACGGAAGTAAGTGTGTCTCTTTTAGCCCCCTCCTCTTCCCATGTATAACTGACGTTAGAAGAGAAGTTTAAGGAGAAAAAGCTCATGGATGCCTTACCAGCAGCAGGTTGTCCTTGTACTGCAGTCATCGTCGAGGCTGAAAGTGACTTTACTTTAAAATAACATAAAAAGAGTCGATTTCGAGTTGTGAAGAAATGAAACCTCCGGCAGGCTGTCCTTGTAGTGCAGTCATTGTGGAAGCTAAAAACAATTTTTAATAACCCCTTCTAAATAGGTACTGCACAAAATCTTCAGATGTTATGCATGTTGCAAGGTTCAGGTCGTCGAGGCTTACCTCCACCAGGTGCAGCTTTAAGTGCAGTCATTGTGGAAGCTGAAAACATTTCATTCAGCACGGTATACGTGCGAGTGCTGATAAGCTGTGGTAAATATACCATTCAGAAGCTGAGTTAAGGTGAAAGGGGTGTCGGTAGTGTAATGGTGCGGGTTCGAGTCTCGTCCGACACCGAAGCTTTTGCCCATAACTCAGCATCCTTGTAGTTCATTCAGCCTTGCCAAACTAGATTTCTCCTGAGGGGCGCAATATTCCGCTAGATAAAATCATCTTTGTCTGTACGTGTGTACGAAATTCGGTGGGTATGAAAATTAACAACGACGAGAGGCCGGTGCGCAGCCGTACATTTCCTTTCGTGAGGAGGCATAAGCTGTGAAAACAATCGCAGCGTTCTGTAGACCTAAGGTCGTTAACCTCACCAACACGCAAAGATTGAAAACTTCCACTCATAGTTTGATAGGTGTGACTCTTTTAAGCCCTCCACTTCCCCTGTATAGGTACATTAAAAAGAAGGTTGGAAAGAAGAAGCTCATGGATGCCCTACCAGCAGCAGGTTGTCCCTGCACTGCAGTCATCGTCGAGGCTGAAAGTGATTTTACTTTGAAATAACACACGCAAAAGAGTCGATTCCGAGTTGTGAAAAAATGAAACCTCCGGCAGGCTGTCCTTGTACCGCAGTCATTGTGGAAGCTAAAAATGTCTTCATTGGCTAAATTCTCTCGATTTTGTATATTGTATGGAATCGTTGTGGAATTAAAATGTCTAATTTTTCACCTCCTGCCGGTTGTCCCTGGAGGGCTGTCATGGTAGAGGCTAAAACGATGTGATGTTGCTACATTAGTTATACTCGTAATGCTCAATTTTTCAAACCTCCAGCTGGTTGTCCTTGAACTGCAGTCATAGTGGAACCTGAGAAAATTCGCATATGAACTGGATAAAAAATGGTAAAAAATGAAAAAAGAATGATAAAAATGTAATGGAACTCGTACCAAATGAAGCCACGGATGTGTTATACATAGTACCAACGTGCGCTCTCTTGGGGGTGGTACACAAAATGCATAGGACCTTATAAAGCTGCTGCTAGCGTTGACTTCATCTTTAAACGCTTCTTGCATCGTGTACTTGCGCAGCTAGCTTCTATATGGTTTTTCGCTTTTATGGAAGGCACCACTTGGCTGGCGCACACTACTGCGCGCGATTCATGGCGGTGTTGTGCAAAATGGGTTTAATCGGCACAAACACAGTTGTGTATGGAATTAAATAGAAGTTTGCTTTCCTCTGCTTTCAGCTGAGCTACACTACGGCGCTACACCCGGCCGATCTGGCTGTATAGCGTATATCAAATATCCTCGCGGTCGCCCGCGGCGAGCAGCTCAGAGAGTGCAAGTTTTTCGTCGCGTGCAATTGCGTACAATCCCTTTGGAGTTTTATGCCCATTTTAATCATCTACTGGTTAGAATCGTTATCGTGGGGTGAAGGAACCTCTTTCTTCCTCCACTAACCATAAGGCTTAGGCAAAAATATACGCTGGAGTGTGCATATCGACCCTCATAAATGCTTAGGTGACAAAATTTCCATGAGATGCCACCTTCACTGCAATATCACCACATTTCATTCTGTTCAAAGTATTTGAGTATCATTTCTTTGAAGAACTTCCATAGTGCCAGGCCCTTGCGTCCTGAGCGGTATGTGTTGGTACTGTGATAGTCCTTCGAAGCGGTTGCTGCAATGACGCCGTGAGATCGACGCTCAAAGCGAAAATTCGACATAATGCCATACAAAGGACGATCCCTAGACCGCCACACCTGGTTAGCTGAGGTGGGCGTGACTATCTCGCGATCGGCTGGGTGTTATGGCGCACCGTGGCGGCGCAGCAAGGCTGTAGCTTGGATGGTTATCCGGGGATCCGTTGTCCTAGGAGGAGGTACCTCGAATAATCAGGATTTCGGAGGCCGCCATGTCTCTAAGAAGAAGAATATTGTCCGCAGAAAGCATGGCTGACGCCTCCCACCATCTGTACAAGTTCCGCAAGACAGCTCCACCTTTCTCACCAGAGGCTCGCGAGCAATTCCAGAGAAACCAACCTGCTCTCTGAGCGTGATCATATACTGCGAAAGACGGCATATATGATATGATAAGGAAAGAGCAGCCTCAGCCTTTAAAAGAAGTGCAGTCGACCGATGCTTGGCCAAGACATCACGTGGTCCTTTTCGTGCTCAATGATGGTAGGATTTTTTTTTGCCCAAAGATAGTAGGTATATCCACGCCACCTCCGCGGCTATTTCTGACGCATCATTCAGGATTGGCGCGAGAACTCTTGCATGCAATACAAACGATCTGCCCTCGCATAGTCTGCTCTTCCAACTTTGTGAAGTTCTAAGCCGCTCCCGATTCGAGAATTTGTCATACTCTTTCGGGTAAGACCGTATTATGGCTGGACTTGTACTTTTAAGAGAAGAGGTCTTGGAAGGACTGCGTTTCACAGAGGTTACACAATCGGCTAAGTGTGCTGGTGTGTGTGGGTGGGGTGTATATCGTTAGGACAGAAACGTCGCGTGGCCGTGTTCGAGACGCGACGGAATGGTGCGAGCTATGCGCGCCGTATTGGATGGGTCTTGAAGCGATGACGGTGCTCTACGCCCCATTCTAGGCGTAATCGCTTCAGGACTCAACTAATACGGCGCGCATAGCTCGCACCATCCCGTCGCGTGCCGAACACGGTCACGCGACGTTTCTGTCCTAACGATATACACCCTGTGTGGGTGCAGGTGTGGGTGGACTTGCTAGTGGACGTGGATTGTGTTCTAGTGGTGTTTGTGCGTTTGACCGGAACTTCATTCCTCACGTCGCAACAATGCTGGGATCTTCAAACGGTGGGTGATTCAACTTGATAACTGTTAATAAGGGCTAATAAGAAGCGTCAGAAGGCCTAAGTTGTCAAATGTTACTCGTTGATTCCAAAGCGTTGACACTCGCAGATCTTTTGCACGCTGGGATGAGTGCATTAACTGTAAGTGATCCAACTTGATAACGGTCGATATGATTCCATAGGGAACGTCAGGAGGCAAAAGTCGCCAAATCCGTTTCACTTTTCGCGCAGACCCTTGAGCGTAAACATCCACCGGTATTTTGCAGAGAGGGATGAGGACAACAACAATGGGTGATCCAACCTCATAATGGTTGATAGAATCCGATGAGGGCGTCAGAAGGAAACTATCGCCACATTCGTTTCGCTGTTTCGGCTGACCCTGGAGAATTCACAGGCAAGGGGTGGTACGGAAACGTTAATGGTGACTGGTCGAAACTGTTAACGACTGATAGAGGCTGATAAGAGCCAATAACAATTTGATGGGATGAATTCGTGTACAGCGCTGACTATAGTTCCCAACCGCTGTGGTTGAAGTTTCTCATGAGCAGTAGCACTGGGTGAGCATGTTTCCAGATCACAACGTCTTTGTTTTGATACTACATGAATAATCAAGATGCGACCTAGATTTCTAATATTGCGGAGCAAGTGAACCATGCCCTAATGCGGTACCGACATAAGCATCATCGACGGCTAGACTGAAATTCTAAAGAGTTGCGCATTTTCATGATAAATACAGTCCATTTGGGAGCGCCTGATAGGGCGTGGCCTACGGACTTGAGTGAGAGCGTATCAAAATCTTTCACTCCGCCACACACTCTCACTCTTGCCACGCACTCTCATTCTCGCCACTCACCTGATAGAGCGTGTCTGTAGGCCACGCCCTGTCAGGCGTTCCGAAATGGAGTGTATCTATGAATGTTGGGTTGGAAAATGGTTCTAGGTGTACCACCAACAACTAGAATGATACGCTGAGTGTGAGAAGAAATAGCCACCAATCTATGCCACCGAATACCAATCTATCGAACGCTGAACTATCCAAACTCTCAGATAGTGACCATTACAGCCCAAGTGTCAAATGGTCACTGAGTCACCAAACTTTGCTCTTAATCCGATATCTGTTGTTGTGAAGGTATCGACCGCGAAATCCTCTGGACTTTTGAAAAGTAGCAGATGTGATATGCAGTGATAAACATCTGAATTATCAACCAACATGAGCTCAAGCGATGAATGCTCAACAAGTGAAAGTGGTTAGTACCCCAATATCATAGCAGTTGCGCATGGGCTAACAAGGGAAGGACCACAGGTCGAAGTGGCGATTCGGAATAGGATACATATGATCCGACGTATTTTCGGACGCTGATCTCGAATCTGTACTCGAAATTTGCAAAACGATCCTCTGAGCGGAGTTATGGAGGTTTTTTTGAAAAAACAATACTATTATGGTAGGTTTGGAAGCCCATAGCACGCGAGCCAGACTTTCTTGCGCAAAACCAGGGAGATTTTCGTGTTCAGGGAGTCAAATTACCTCAGAAGACAAGTTTTTAGCCAATTCAAGAATTTGACCAAATTTCGGAAAAATTCACGTGCTATTGGGTGGCGGCCCATTGAACAAAGGAGATGTCGTCGACCCTTGCCTAGGAAATGCTCCTAATTGACGCTTGTTTCGTACATTTAGTGCGATGGGCAGGTGTAAAAGGTATGTGTAGGCTATCTTGTTCAGGTTGCAGGGTTTTCTGTAGAAGAAAATTCAACATCTACCACTTTATAACCTGGCCACCGCCAATTTTCCGAAGTTGGACCAAAAACTGGATTTGGCTGAAAATTTGCACAGAGGGGTAATTCGACCCCCTGTGCACGGATATCATAATCTCTTCACGCAAAAACGCCTAATACGTGTGGTACGGGATTCTCTTCGACTTGGTATCCTTCCCTTGTGAGTAATGTTAGCAGTTATAAATAAAGTGGCAGAGTAAATGATGGGTGTGATAGGTACCAGTCCAAGGAAACATCCAGAAGTGGAATAAAAGCACTTACTGACAATGAAACACAAAATGCAAAAAAACCCGCACTGGCGGGGAGCAAACCCTCGACCCCTCTCCTGCAGATCCGGAGCACTGCCCCTGAGCCGCTGAGGCCGTTGACCGCTCAGCAAGGGCCATGCTGATGAACCGTTCATTCAAAAAAACCTCCATAACTCCGCTCAGAGAATCGTTTTGCAAATTCGGAATGCAGATTCGAGATCAGCGTCCGAAAAGAGATCGGACCATATGCATCTCATTCCGAATGGCCACTTCGACCTGGGGTCCTTCCCTTGTAAGTACTGCGCTTATCACTCTGTAGAATTATGCGATATGGACATCTCTGATATTGGTTGGCTAGATCGGCTATTTCAAAACTACAAAATCCCACTATGCGATTCGTGTAGTACTGTGCGATAGCTCAACTGGTGAGAGAATAGGGGAGCTCAGTTTTCAGCTTTTTCCTAGCAGCAAGTGCCATCAGCAGATTTTCAGAGTAGATAGTTTGTGAATAATCGCCATGAGTGATTTCGGTTCACCTTTCCTTTTAGTCAGTAGTAGTCATTTGTTTCACAGTGAATGGCTCACCTGCTCCTGGTGCTCCTCCCAGCGCTGTCATCGTAGAAGCAGGTTTCATGGCAGTCATAGTCGAGTTCGGTTTCATCGTTCCCCCTGTCGATATCGGCTGAGTGAGTAGTAGTAAGTAAAAATGAAGAACCACACGATCAAATCGGCTTTTATATCGTGATTTCAGAGTGAGCGAATAAACAAATCAGCGATATCTCTTCAAAGCCTCTCCGTGACATGCCCTATTTTTGCTCTAGCTCCAGGAGAGTGTAAAAGAACCCTCCCTTCTTAAATTAATGCTTCGGCAAAAATATGTGCTCGAATGTACAGACACAAATTTGTTCAACATTCTTAAAGATTTCTAACTCCGTAGGACAGTACCGCTTTCCGCCATGCGCTCTTCCTTCTTTGGGGGTCTGGATTTGCCGAGTTCCCTTAGGATTTTTTTATGACTATGTTTTGCACACTCTTTACAAACGATGTGTCAGTGGTTGTCATTGGTAACGATACTGACAATAAGCTATTGGTAACGATACTGACAATAAGCGACAATAAGCAAGGAATCCCTACTACTATATATAAAGCGCTTCGTCTGTCTGTCCGTGCGTCCCTCTATTTGTCACGAAATAAGGCATAACATGGAAAACAACCTTTAGAGATGGGCACAAGTTTGGGCTGTGTAGGACATGGGACAAAGTAAAGAGCACACATGGAGTAAGTCAAGCTCCGCTCACCGTGGGCGGAGCGTGCAGTGGAATGTTTCGTTTTCAGATCGAAAATTGTTAATTAGGTTTCAGTAGGACCTAAACGTAGAGAAAAGATGAATTAAAGTCAGCGATGAGTTCCTGAAATCATGAAAGAGGCCTAGCAGTGGGCGGAGCGCATCCCGAATGGGTGGTCCGCGCAACAAAATTCATAATGTTCCAAGTAATCTTAAACACACTTGAAATGAGCGGAAACCCACCCACAATGGGCTGAGCGTGGTGTGGTGGTGAGTGAGCTCCAGGAGAGAGTAAAAGAGCCCTTCCTTCTTAAATTAATGCTAAGGCAAAAATATGCGCTCGACTATACAGACACAAATTTGTTCAACATTCTTAAAGATTTCTAACTAGGTAGGACAGTACCGCTTCGTTTGCCTGTCCGTCCGTCCCTCTATTCGTCACAAAATAAGGCATAACATGGAAAACAACCTTTAGAGATGGGCACAAGTTTGGGCTGGGTAGGACATGGGACAAAGTAAAGAGCACACATGGAGTAAGTCAAGCTCCGCTCACCGTGGGCGGAGCGTGCAGTGGAATGTTCTGTTTTCAAATCGAAAATTGTTAATTAGGTTTCAGTAGGACCCAAACGTGGAGAAAAGATGAATAAAAGTCTATTACCTTTTACCTTTTACCTCTTTTACCTTTTACCTTTTCAGAAGCGCATTTGAGCAGAAGTCGGCATGATATCACAAATGGATCTAGTCATGCCACCCATGTATTCTTCTACGGAAGGTTATAGGATCACATGTCTCATGTGCACTTGCTTGAGCTTGCCTTTATCTTGCTAGTCACCCTTTCTGGGTGGATGTGGGACCATATGCTGTGGTATCGCAGATACCGCGATTATATGGTAACATTTCCGCTTTTTCTGGTCGGTGAGTTTTCTCCTTACAATCAATCAATTGAAGCTTGTGAGGGAGCGCTGACCCCTTCCATATCACCGCGCAGCCGCTTCAGTGACAGTGAAGCTAGCATCAGTCTTTCTCTTCTTGTGAAATCTAATCGCTTGGGCTTTCAGGCTCCGTTCAATTAAGCAATTTAGACAGTGACTCCTCAGTGTTATCCATCACTATTATCCATCGCTATTTGGACATCATTTTGAATTGCACAGAACCCGGTAGGCTCCATCATATTCGTGTACTATTTTGGCGTCCATTTACACTTTACATGTTCACTCTCACATTTATTTTACCATTTACATGCCTTGTGCTGATATTTCCATAATGACTCCGTTTACATCTAATCGTGTATTAATAGATGTCATAATGATTCCATTCATGTTTATTCGTCTATTACTAAACTGCTTAAGATCACGTTTCGCTTGTTTAATAACCCATGTTTGAGGCTGTGGTAATTGGCGTTGGACTTGACGATTTTGACTCGTGGCACCAATGATAGTCAGAACCACGTGACAAACTTTTACATGGTGCATCGGCCCAACGGTACAAGGATCTGAGGTACGATCGAGACTCCTAATCTTCATCACCCCTAATTGTCGCTGAACATTATGGATCTCTACAAACAAAGATAAGCTATTAGGTCTATGCAGAATAAATGGCCGAAACGTAATTGGCCATAACTTCGCTCAGACACAACTTTATTTGTCGAAATTAGAACCATTCGAATATACAGAATTTAGCCAATGATCTGGTAAGGAAAATATACCATCACGATCAAATTCTGGATTGCGAGAATCAATAAAGTCAAGAATGGCATTTATACCGTGCATAATTTTTCTGCCGCACGTTTGCATAGGGAACCCGAAAAAAGTGGTAATCCGTCAGAGATAGGTCTGGGGAATAATGGGGGTAAGGTAGAGGCTCGATGCCTAACTGCATCATTTTTTTACTGGGTGCGCAAAACAACGCAAAACCCCACAGTTCGCAAGTCACCCGGCAGAAACTGATCGAGACTCTCCCTCACCCCCCTCCTTATTCCTCAGACCTATCTCTGACGAATTACCACTTTTTCACGGTTCTCGATGCAAACCTGGGTCAGAAGGAGTTCGCCGAAACGATGCATGTTGAAAATGCCATCGTTCTTCATTAATTTTCGCAATCTGAATTTGATCATGATGGCATATTTTCTTTACCAGATCGTTGGCAAGGTTGTGTAGATTCAAATGGTTTTTATTTCGACAAATAAAGTTGTGTTTGAGCGAAGTTATGGCGTTTTGAAAAAAGTAGTCCGTTTTGGCCATTTATTCTGCATAAACCTAATACATTTTCCTTTCTTCTTTCATCACATATTGTCGCTCAGACTCACTTCTCCCACCTCGAACGGTATCTTCAACTTTTCCCCCTTCTCATTGGCTGTGGTAATTGGCGTTGGACTTGACGATTTTGACTCGTGGCACCAATAATAGTCAGAACCGCGTGGCAAACTTTTTTGGTGATAGTGACAAACAGCTTTCGTGAACTGTTATTAGCCTGCATTGTCCGGTCCTATAACTCTGAATCTTGGGAAGCCCTCTTGACGGGTTCTCCACTAACCTCAAGCGCACATTAGAAAAATTCGAAACTAATATAAAAAAGATTGGCCAAAACTGCGGGTACCAAAAATTTGGGGCAATTGTAAGAGTTACTTTGAGAGCTCAAGAGACTTCGAATTCAGCCCTCGATGCTTTATCTTCGATCATGGCAGCTGCTGACTCACTGAGCGAGCATGAGCGTAAGACTGTATTGATTCGACCCAAATTCTGCTTGAGAGGGAATCACAGCTGCCGTCAAGACGAACACGCACATAAAGACAGCCCGCGACCAAATTCTGCTTTCAGGAGACAGCGCAACATTCCGAAGAAGTCTCGAACCTACCAAGCCCAAAGTTCCAGCTGAACGCGAAAGTAGTATCCGAGTTCGAAAAGAGGAAAGACCAGAAGACCGTGTGGCTAGACTCAGGCAGAAACTTAGACATACAGTACAGGCGAAAGAGGATTCAGTTATGATGATGCGAGAACTAAAGACTCAGGAACGTGGACAAATGAGGAGCTTCGTAACTGAAGGAATGAGGATAGAAGATGAGGAGGAAGTGCCCTGCATCTTTTACGATGCGAGAGGACACCACTATTCAGACTAATGTATCGTTTTTAGGACTGCTAGAGAGCGGGAGCGAATCATAGCTGATGAAGGCAGATGTAGAGCTTGTTTACATTGGTGGTGCCAAAGTGGTAGAAAGGTTGGTATGCGCTGCCGTTATTGCAATGAAACGGGGCAGTCCTGTTCCTGTAAGGCGCCACAACGTTATCAAAGACTCCAGACCCAGTCTGACACACTCCAGAGAGTCTACGAATGGACTACGGTTAGGAACATCAGATCTGCAGAAGGCTCGAAATGCAAGGTGCACAAGGCAATAATTCGCAACGGAAGGTCTAGTCGTGACTCCTGCCCCTTTTCTCAAACCCTTTTTTCTCCACGACTCCTTTTTCCTCCTTGTTCTCTAGCTCTTTCTGGTGGGGGAGTATCGCAGATACCGCGATTATATGGCAACGTTTCCGATTTTTCAGCTCAGTAAGTTTTCTTCTCACAATCAATCAACTGAAACAAGTAAGCGAGTACTGACGCAGCTTCAACGTCTCCTATCTCTTTCATCTACGCCGTCAGCGCTTCCAGTGACAGTAAGGCTAGCCGCGGCCATGGAGCGGCGGATCTACTTTCTTCTTCTTGTAACTTTTGATTGTTTGAAGACAGCATTAGGGTAATGTGGCTATCGAAAAGTCCCTAAAAGAAGTCACCTACAAGGAAATTTGTAGGTCTATGAGGCTATCTGTGGCGAAACCCCGGGGAAAGCGCGCTCCCGAGCTGTAGAAACGGCGCAACGGATAACATTTGACACCTTTGGATAACAGACCCCGCCTCCTAGGGTCGACTTCACCGAAATGACTGAGGCGTAGAGTGAGGAACATGATAGCAGAGTGATACTTATCGAATCGTATCAAAGGCACATTCCTCGCTCGCTGATGGGTGGAGTAACCAATTGACTCTCCATTGGTTGTCGGCGGTTGGAAGGCGGTCTCTCTTCGCCCTATTGCCTAAAGCCGTATTGATCGAGCTTGACGTGTAAGCTTTCGTGGCGAACACGTCTACCGGTCAGTATCAAAGATTGGAAGGAATGAAACAATCGAATTACCCCTATAAGGCAGTGTTCATAGTTCACGATTCAGGCGATCACGCGATTCAGGCGGAAGGAAAAAGATATTGGGTCATTCCATAAGTAGTGTCGTTTTTTTCAAGCGAAAATTTTTGCCATAAATCACAAATTTTTGCAGCATATTATATATCATTCGGAAGAGGATTCCCCGCTCTACAAAATGACCTACTTAGTTTTTGAGTTTGTCAGAATGGCGCCGACATTTAGGCCGGCGAAGAGGTAGGTCCAGCAAACTAAAATTGGCCAAACCGGCAATCAATTGAAACACAATATTTTACCTGAGAAAATCTAACCAATCATGTGTTCCTTACTTAGCCCCGACCTCTCCTGCAAGTCCCACCAGTCGGTCGCTTGAAAAGTCACGTCGCTCTTTTTCCACATTTCGTTTTTCCGCCACAACTCGGTGATTTTAACAATTTCTTCGAACGAAGGCAAGAAAATTTTCTCAACCAATCAGTTGAAAGAGTGGTGGAATGTTAAGAACAGGTGGTGCCTAGGAACAGGGAAATACCACTGACCGGATTCCTTAACTTTCACATGGAAAAAAGAAATTGTGAAAAATGTCAACTGGACCCACATCACATGGTATTAAAACTCAATCTGAATCGCAGCCAAAACAAACTAGGAAGATGTTTTCGATAGAGCAAAAAAGTCCTTTGAAGTGGTTCATAAAACAACTCTAATCAAAAAGTTTGAAAGAAAAAATTTCATTTTGAATAAATGTGGGTGCTTTCGAAAAAAAGATTTTAGAAAAATAACGACACGACTTCTTGATCAATTAAATATTGGAAATTGTAGAAGAGGTCAGGGCTAAGTACGCGACACATGACTGGTTGATTTTCCTAAATTAAAATATAGTGTTTCAATTGATTGCTGGTTTGGTCAATTTTTGTCGGCTGGACCTACCTCTTCGCCAGCCTAAATGTCGGCCACTTTCTAACGAACTCGAAAACTAAACATGTCATTTTGTAGAGCAGGAAAACCTCTTTCGAATGATATATGATATGCTGCGAAAACTTGTAATTTCATAGGAAAAATTTACACTGAAAAAAAAAAACGACATTACTTATGGAATGACCCAATACATATTGATTGGGTGATTCAGGCGATCACGCGATCGCGTAAAGCACGCGATCGCGTGGATCACGCGATTCAGGCGGAAAAGAAAAGATATATATTGATTACGTGATTCAGGCGATCACGCGATCGCGTAAAGCACGCGATCGCGTAGATCACGCGATCGCGTAGATCGCGCGATTGAGGCGGAAGGGAAAAGATACATATCGATTAAGCAAATCAGGCAATGGCGCGATTCAGGTGATAGTAGAAACTTCTCGGGTCATTTGTGCACCTCCTGATTGCAGTAAGTGGTTCGCTAAATTTTTGCTGGTGCATCTTATAAGAAGCCAGATCTTTTCCTAGTTACTGAAACACGATCGGTGTTTCGTTGTCCTATTAAAGATTCATCCTATTCTGTTGCTTTTTCACTCTATTCACTTGTGCTGTATATATGCCTTTAGAAATCCCTTACAAAACTAAAGCACCTACTCACGAAAATACCTCGATACAAATGTATTAGGTTGTCGAGAAAGTTCTTTCGTTATTTCAAACGTGCTTTATTCCTCCTTTCCAGCAATTTCTTCTTTACATATACATGTAGTACAAGTCCACACGCATCTCGTCCATCGTCGCATCAAATAGAAAGAATACATTGAAATGTTCAATAGTGCATGGAATAACAGTACGTGGTGCGCTCCAAAAAAGGAAATGACGAAAGCCAAATCTTCATTTCCTAAAACAATTCACAGAACAAGTGGAGGCATGAAACACGCACAAAATGCAACTTGTAGGCACGTAACACAGTGAAGCTCTTCTCGTTCAGATCAAACAATTAAAACAAAACAATCGAAATTTGTATCACAAAAAGAACTGGCTTCAACATCGAGCCGCAGTAACAGTGGCACCTATAAAGAAGGGCATTAATCGAATGCAGCTTTTCAATACAAACTACAGTTTAGAGTATGGCTCGTGAAGCAGCTGATTTGCTCCAAGCTCTGCAGCAACTGGAAGAAGCCTATGTTCGCTACCGCGAACTCGAACGAAGCAGGGAGTATGTGCGCATGGAGCATGTGCCCTTTCCAAACTCTCGGCTGCGAAGGCTGCAGCACTGGAAACACAGCGTTGTTTTACTTCCAGATAACCAAGACCATTCCATAAGAGATCAACCGAAAAGGTCGAAGGACAAAATTGGAACTGCCTTGCCTTGCCTAGCGAGCTTTGCAAACGTGGCGGCATCATGCCACATCCTTAGACGTGTTTTGACGTGACATGTGTTTTCGAATGTGGCCTTTCTCAACATAAGATACGAAATTAACAATAAAGGCACATAAAGCAATGCATTGAGCAAAACAAACAAACATAAACGCAATTGAAGAAGCAACACTTTCGAAAAACAGGCAAGCGAACTTATTACGGCCGCGCCGCGTGGTTACGCGTTGCGGTTTTGATACGCCTGATCGCCCGCGCGATCCACGCGATCGCGTGATCCACGCGATCGCGTGATCGCCTGAATCGTGAACTATGAACACTGCCTAACACTACCTTCAAGTTTGAGGCTTTGTTCGACTGAGCGACTCAGACAATTGTTTCTTCGTGTTATCCATCACTATTATCCATCAATATTTGGCCATCTTTCTGAACCGTTAACCTTACACATTCTCTGTATGGTTTTGGCTGATTACTTACTGTTTGTATTCTACTTCTCACAATACCCGGTAGGCTCCATCATATTCGTGTACTATTTTAGCGTTCATTTTCAATCTACATGTTCACTCTCACATTTATTTTTCCATTTACATGCCTTGTGCTGATATTTTCATAATGACTCCGTTTACGTTTATTCGTCTATTATTAGATGTCATAATGACTCCATTTACGTTTATTCGTGTGTTACTAACTTGCTCAAGATCACGTTTTGCTTGTTTAAATACTCAAGTTTGAGATAGTGGTAATTGGCGTCGGTCTGGACGATTTAACTCATGGCACCAATAAACGTTAGTAAGAATCCGTGTGGCAATTTTTTACATGAGGTCAGGGGCCACATTATAGGGCTTGCGGAATTTCATTTCCGTAGTGGGCGCGGTAACTCCCACAGTTCTTCGTGATGTGACAGAGAAAATCCAAGTAAATGGAAGCGACTGCATGTCTTCCATTTAGCATAGTCAGCTCAGTTATCCGCAAAACTTCAGCCTCTATGACTAAGAGGTACCGATAGAAGAGTCCACTCGCACAAGTGTTAATTTATGAAGTCGCATGCTGAAAGTGGTGCTCAACATTTGCTCCATCTCCATTGTGAGATTGCCTAACACATAGTGACTGTCCGCTTGTTAAACCACTAAAGCAGCCTTCACAGTGGTGCACTCAGTGTTTTTACGCAAATGTCGAGTCCGCGGAAAAGGACCGGATACGTATCAATTGGGAGAAGAGTGCAAATCGCTTTTTTGAATTTTATCAGAGTTGAGGAACCTGCGGAAAAGGGATGGATGCGTATCGCTCGAGATGATTTCGGAAATGCGAGAGCTGCGTTTTTGTAGAATTGCGGATTCTGATATTCTTGCTTCTCTTATTCCCTCGACTATGCAGAGTCTGAAAACCGATCTAATTTTTTATCTTTATAATTTTTTCACCATGACACAGTTCCGCAAAAGGGAAATTCCAACCCTGTAGGCCGGGTGAGCGCACTTACGACAGAAAATCGCGCGGCGAGTGCGAGTTGTTTGTATTAGGTTGTAAGGAAAGTTCTGGCCGCTTTTTCGCGTTCACAAGATAAATTTAAATATCAGAGCGCGTCAACATGATTCAGCTGACATACTGTGCTCGTTAGATAGAGAAAAAGTTGCTCTTTCAGAATATATGTTTTATTTGGAATGCCACAAGGTTTTCGATTTATTAGGGAAGTTTTAAAGTGCTGCGAAAATGGCACTTTTAAGATGACTTCACTTCAAGAGTTTTTGTTTAGCCGAGTCCCAGCGAAGGTGACCACAAATGTGAATACTGCAAGAGAAGGGGGTGTTTCACTGGATGGAACACATTGTTTCTGGTTTCAGAAGTGCAGAAATGAGGACGAGCTGCTCGAATTTTCAATTGATCAAATCGCTTTAACTAAAACGGCAGAAGGCGATGAGCGTCCATATTTGCAGGGGATATCCACAAGTATTGGCCCTCAAAAAGCAACCTTGGCTGACCACCTCAAGTAGCCTTGATTTGGAAAAATCCAAAAAAATGGGTGCCGCGGGACCCCTCACGGCAGTCATGCGCAAGCGCATTTTTCACAAATCCTCTTCCACTAATTGAAGCAGTTGCAGGGTGAGGCCCTTACTCGCCTATCATGTTCATCAGATCTAGCGCTAACTATGCCCCACTTCCCAAAACATCTGGCCAGCTCCTTCAGTAGCAGTCTGTTCAGAAAGAGTGGCGATTTGAAGTCGACTTTTTTTCATTTCGCGCAATATAAATTATCAGCCCTTCATCGAATTGAGATGTGTAGGTATGCATAGTGTTGCCAAGAGTGTGGCGAATCTAATGGTGCTACTCTGTGAGAAAAGATGCACTCTGAGCCGAGTTATGATCTCTCGAAGTTGAAATTTCAAAAACCGGCCAAAACTTTCCTTACAACCTAATAGTTTTGCCCGTTGAAACAGCAACGACCCACAACATATAAAAACTTACAGAGCTTCCAACCACCAATCTTCGAAGGTTCCTCACGATACCAGCCCACTGCGTACTGAGCGGGACTGCAATCGACTTTGACGGAGTCGTACTGATGGCGCCGCGAGTGTGACACTGCGAACCGCTTCTTTGTCATAAGTGCGCACACCACTGTGGGGGGTGTGTGCACTTATGACAAAAATCGCGCGGCGAGTGCGAGTTGTTTGTAGTTTTGTCCGTTGAAACAGCAACAATCACAACAAATAAAAACTTCCAAAGCTCCCAACCAGCAATCTTCGAAGGTTCCTCACGGTACCAGCCCACTGCATACTGAGCGGGACTGCAATCGGCTTTGGCGAAGTCGCACTGATGGTGCCGCGAAGCGACTTTTTTTAACAAGTGCCCACACCCCTGTGAGCGATGAGTAGCTGTTTTGAGCGTATTATTTTGCTTATCACTGATCGTGAAACATGTTCATAACTCCACATGTGGAATGATGTTCGGTGACTAGCACCAGTCAGGTTCTTCGTGCTCTTTCAGGCGAAACCATGCGCTAAGATTTGGCGCCGCAACATGTGATGTTCGACAAGATGCGAGCGAGCCAGGCTTTTCGTTCTTGTTCGGAATTCAAGCACTTACACAGTTATGCCTGAAGCAATGTTTGCGGTTGCCACGAAATCGTATCTAACCACTATCGCGCCCTTAGCTCTCACCCATTGTGCCGCTGCCGACACCCCACAGTGCGAAACCTGACATCTTAGGAGGGCACACACCCTTTTGCGCCAGTCATGGTTGTGCTGAAATCCCAACGATGCTTCGTGTGTAATTGTGGTAGTAGTGGTATGGAATACGTCAAGCCTGCTACTTTCAGCATTCGTGAGACCCTTTTTGGATCCACAACTTACTGTGCGTACTTATTGATTTCCAAATCTCATCACAATCTCAAATCTGGGACTTGAAGTTTCCACTGAGGTGTGTTTTCATTCATAAGCTTCTCGATTTACAAAAATGTACGAGGCTTGATGTGAGGTGTATGATTTCGAAGGATTAAGACTGCATTTCTTTACGTTTGCAAATGGTCTTCGTTTTGTAGTGATGAGAAGACGGCGATCATAAATTAGGTGTGAACGCTGTTTTGTGTGTCTTGTGTTATGAATATCGTGAACATGTGTGATGTAGGGAGGAAAAGCGTTGTATTCCAGTGCGTTGTATTCGAATGCATTGCCACCAGTAAAAGTTTCAGAAATTTTTTATACCGGTGTTTCACTGTTCTCGTTGACAAACCACCGCGGTATAACTGAGTTTTTAGTGGTTTATTCGAGTTGAACGAGTTACTTGGGTGCGAAGTAAGCCGACTGAGCACCAGGAGCACCACCACCACCGCCGCTAACGCCAAAGTATTGTGATTGTCCGGGGAGACCGCCACCACCACCACCAGGAGGTGCTTTTGGAGCAGGAACACCAGCACCGCCTCCACCAACACCGAAATACGCTGATTGAGCTCCTCCTGCTGAGGCTCCAGTCACTCCGAAGTAGGCAGACTGTCCTGGTAAAGCACCACCGCCACCGCCACCACCACCACCGCCAGCTGGAGCTGATGCCGCTGACATGCCGCCGCCACCTGCTCCTCCGATCGCAGTCATCGTTGAACGTCCTGCAATAAAACATTTAATTTCTTTCTCTTACACTCAGATATTGATGGCAATATGTACCTCCACCTGCAGGAGCACCAACGGCCGTCATTGTGGATCCAGGGCCGGCTCCTGCAGGAGCGCCTACTGCTGTCATCGTCGATCCTGGACCTGCTCCCATAGGAGCACCAACGGCGGTCATTGTAGACCCAGGTCCACCAGCTGGAGCACCGACAGCGGTCATCGTTGAACCTGGGCCACCGGCTGGAGCACCAACAGCGGTCATTGTAGACCCAGGTCCACCGGCTGGAGCACCGACAGCGGTCATAGTTGATCGTCCACCTAAAAGCTCCTGTTTGACTTTTCGAGATTCAAAAGCATAAAGTCTCTCTTCGCGATAAACTGTGAGCGACAATGAAGATTGCTTTTTAAAAGAAGCGTCCTCTCTTCATCCGACCTGTGGACCTCACGTCTCTTTTTTTCAGGATGGTGTGTTCGTTTGAGGGTCGAGAAATCTTACATACTAGGAACTTAGGAACTAAATATGGTGATCACCCATTACGCCATGCGGGATGCGAAATGGACCTAGGAAGGACTAGTTGTTTTTAATGCTCTGTTATCGCGGTGGCAACATATTCATGCTTGTGTGCAAAATTACTGATATCTTTACACAAGTCAAAAACTTTCATTAGTGTGAACATAGGAAGGATGAGGACAGTGTGACGCTGTTTACTAGGGGTAATCGGTGTGTCCCCTTCAATAAACATTCTGCATTAAATACTTCGGCGTAGTTCGGCTATCCACCCAATCTGCATCCACGTCCCACGAAGCATCACAGTCCGACTTTGGCTTTCCAGTATATGGAAGCTAATAAGGTAAGCATCCGTCTACTGATGAGAAGTCAATACCGAGGTCAAAAGACAAACTGCTCAGGTAAGGCAGTGTTCATAGTTCACGATTCAGGCGATCACGCGATTCAGGCGAAAGGAAAAAGATACATATTGATTGGGTGATTCAGGCGATCACGCGATCGCCTGAATCGTGAACTCTGAACAATGCCTAAGCTGCCTCATAAGACCAGGAGTACCATCGTATCTGTGCTGTCTGCCCTGTCGGAGGTTTTTTTGAAAGATCTGATTATACAGGCTAGGATTACCAACTGGACGTCATCTTAATGAGCGAGAAGATGCAGTATGTGGTAGAGGCGCGGGCATTCGGACACTGTCAACACACACGTGCAGCCATAAACGGTGACATCTGCCATAATGTGACGTCGAATCAGAAGACTACAATCGAGATGTGACTCAACTCCGCTGCTCCCGAACTACGAACGGATGAAATCGAATTAGTCGACAAGGAATCGTACACGTCCCGAAGAGGCATATATTCTTCAAAACTTTTCCGCTATTCTCCTGTTCAGCGCTACTGCTCCTGAAAACTTCCGTCTGATCTCGCTGTGGGGCTGAGAGGGTGGAATGAGCACGGAGAGCACAGATGGGGGTGTTCGACTTTATCATATCGAAAAGGTCGTCCATGTTCGCACTCTGAGAAGCCCGTCGTTGGATTTGGGATCGTCCGAGCATCAATTTCATCATGACAAAGATAGCTTCTTCTTCAGTCAAAGGTTTCCCTGACGTTGATTAAGGCGTCCCCGTTGATTAAAATTCTTATAGAATCGGACAATCCCCTTTTCCCGCCAATTTTTGTGGGGTTCGATTATTGAAAGCACTGGACAGCAGCCGTACAGTTTCCAACCAATCGTCACTTCACATGCAGGCTTACTGAGGCATTCCAAACAGAGAGTAACGCTGTTTCATTACCTGCCGGAGCGCCTACTGCAGTCATTGTTGAGCTTGTGCCTCCCATAGGAGCACCCACTGCGGTCATTGTTGAACCTGGGCCACCAGCTGGAGCACCGACGGCGGTCATTGTTGAGCGTCCACCTGAAAGCACCTTTTCGACTTGACTTGGGATTTATCACTGAACTTACTAAAAGCATGGGGTGGACAGCCATGTGTCGATTTTGGGCATATCTGGGTCATCACAGCCCACTGAATTTTGCCTGGGTTTTGGTAGACAGCGGATGACCACGACGGAAAGGCGAGCATCCGTCTGGTGAGCTACTATGTATCTGTGTTTTTAGGCTGACTTTTTGATTCACTAAAAATCCGACAGATTCCGGTATGGATACCGGAGCATGATTGAGAGGAAGAATTTCGTCTTTAAAGCAGGGTCAACCTCCAACTATGATCATTTGAAGAGCATCCACGAGGTTTACCACTTTTCATATGTTTTTGTTGGGTAATGTATTACCTGCTGGAGCGCCTACTGCAGTCATTGTTGAACTTGTGCCTCCCATAGGAGCACCCACTGCTGTCATTGTTGAACCTGGACCACCGGCTGGAGCACCGACAGCGGTCATCGTTGAGCGTCCACCTGGAATACTTGGGATTTATCACTGTACTTGAGTCAGTTTTTCGCATATCTATGATCACATCCCACTGAATTTCGCCTGGGTTTCGGTAGACAGCAGATGACCACGACGGAAAGGCAAGCATCCGTCTGACAAGCTACTATCTGTGTCTTTACACTGACTTTTTGATATACTGAAATTACGACAGATTCCGGTATGGATACCGGAGCATGATTGAGAGAAAGAATTTCGTCTTCGAAGCAGGGTAAGTTTCCAAATATGACTATTTGAATGCATCCACGAGGTCTGCCAACTTTCACATGTTTGTATTTAACAATGTATTACCTGCTGGAGCGCCTACAGCAGTCATGGTTGAACTTGTACCTCCTCCCATAGGAGCACCCACTGCGGTCATTGTTGAACTTGTACCTCCCATAGGAGCACCGACTGCGGTCATTGTTGAACCTGGGCCACCGGCTGGAGCACCGACAGCGGTCATCGTTGAGCGTCCTCCAGCTGAACCACGGTTTGTAAGTAATGTAAGTTTGCATAAACTCAGTTTTCAGTTAATTTTCGGAAAGAGTGCTTGGTTGCTATGATTCTTATGTGGAACTCATGAACTCATAAACTGATGAACTTTCACAAGAACAACAAGTTGGCAGCGTGATGTGCATGTGGGCGGGTTTGCATCTTCTCACTCATCTGGTCCCCGTGTTCAGTACAGCCTCTGCATATGTGGTGAAGTGCTTCCTAGCCTAATCCTCAGATTAAGAATTTGTAGCAACCACTGTGCTCTTGAATACGCGCAGATGCATCATCAGTCCATGTACCTAGGAGTGGCAACACACGGGTACCAGGCTCTGGCGCCTTTTGCCAATTATATTAATAAAAAGTTGCTTATCTAAGCATCCTGGAAAGGTCCTTGAGGGGTCAATCTGCCCACTCAGGAGTATACTTTTGTATAAGCCCTCCCTTTAGGTTTAGGTCAAAATCATGTTCATACTGGGATGTCCCCCCCCCTCTTCATTGCGATAGCACCTCCTATTGCATGCACAATCCATCGAGGTTACACAAGGCGCCGCTTCATTCCTGAGCCACTCTTTTAAGCTTTTTTAATGTCAAGAGAGGAGAGTGTACAAGGCGCTCCCTTCTGATATGAAAGAGGCTTCTTCTCGCACAGGCCCCGCCTTACCGACGTAGTCTACCTTGTGGGGGTAACTCTAAACAAAGACTGAGGTGTAAATAATAATGATTCGATAGTAGACGATATTTATCATATCGTAATACTGCGGTATCGATAGAAAAGACATCGTGCTTGACGTGTTGGCTTTCGTGGTGAAAACGTCCAAACGTTTTCACTCTCAGTTTTTGCCGCATCGGCGTCGACGGTGGCAATCGAGTGCCCGCCGCTGGCAACTCCGACACTATTGCGACGCACTCGACCGAATCAAACCACAGTATAATGATCGTGGCGAGACAGGCGCGAATCTTGCCACAGATTGGCACTATGCCAAGATTCTCGCCAAGGTTCGAATTTCACCAAAGTCACCGGTGGGTCTCACGATGACCATAGCGTGATATGGTCTGGTCGAGCGTTGTAAATAGAGCACGTCGTAATAGGAAGGCAACCACGCGATTGCCACCGTCGACGCTGTTGCCGTAAAGTATGAAAGCGGGATAAGCTGAAAGGCAGAGATATGCTTGTGATACATATTCCATGGTATCTCGCTACTCATTTCAGCGAAAGTTTATGGTCATTGTGGTTTATTGGTCAGTTACTGGGTGGGTGGTCAGTTGATGGTTATCCGCCCATCCCCCCAGCTATCTTGGGACGCGATGCAAGTACGAACCAAGTTTGGGAGCCGGCCCACACCGCGCTGGTGCTGGTGCATCACAAGAGTGCATGCTTGAGTCGGATGATTCATTTGATCCGCTGGGAGGAAACACGTGTTAAAATAAATCTAGTCCTGCCAACCAAGAAGTAACAGGAGGACCATAGTAGCCAGGAGACGGTTGGGACACACGGTCAGTGAGGTCACCAGGTCACGCGGTGGCCACGTTTGTTCGCGCGCGGCGGATGGCATTCAGGTAAAGACAGATAAAAATACGCCGCCGAAGCTCCTCCCCCAAAAAGGCGAGGCAAATTTGGAGAGCCCAGACGGCGAAGGACACGCCACCAGTTGGACCATTTGCGAAGCGGCACCGTGCGCGGTGAACCGACTTCAGGTCGAGGTCAAAATCCGTGTGCCCCATACCCTAGTAACCATGGCGAGTCAATCAATACCCGGTCATTAAGCATACGGTATGAGAATCTTGTTTCGTTTGTGATAGTAATGCACGATCCAGATAAGGTAAAGTACATACCAGGAGCACCTACAGCAGTCATGGTTGAACTTGTACCTCCTCCCATAGGAGCACCCACTGCGGTCATCGTTGATCCTGGACCAGCTCCCATAGGAGCACCAACTGCGGTCATCGTTGATCCTGGACCTGCTCCCATTGGAGCACCAACTGCAGTCATCGTTGAGCGTCCTCCTGAATTCATTTTCATGATGACTTTAACAATCAATGTCCCTGGAATGAGATTCGTAGAACTAACCTGCGGGCGCGCCCACAGCTGTCATGGTTGACGTACCTCCTGCTGAAACTTGTAACCAATATAGTTCTTTCACAAGGACAAGATCTCAGAAGAAACTCACCTGCTGGGGGTGCGGGGGGAGGCGCCCCGCCGCCACCACCACCGGGTGTCGAACCAACTGCAAAGTACGCTGACTGGGCTCCAGGAGCACCGCCGCCGGCTCCAACTCCAAAATAGGCAGACTGAGCACCGGTTCCACCAGCCGGCGCTCCTCCACCGCCTGGTAACTTTCCGCCTCCAGCAGCGCCACCGCCACCGCCGCCTACGCCGAAATATGTAGACTGGGCTCCGCCGCCACCGCCACCAGCGGCTCCGAAGTAGACAGAAGTCATGCCAAAGCAAGTATGACGATGAAAATTAAACTAACCCATCCTCACAATTCGCTTTTATACTTTGATACGTGAGTTTGTTTTCGTCGTGCTTATCAGACGCATTGGACTCATTGGTGGTGTCTTTCGTTTGAATACCCATGACACCCGATGCAAAGGTCATTTTTGGTTGAAAAGATTCAGGGGTTGGGCGATGTCTCTTGCCATGATTTTTATTTGTCTTTGATCACCATTCTATATTCCCACATTGCAGCATGGACAAGCCTCACCCAAGACTATCGTTGCCGACAGGTCATCATTGAACGTCCCCCGGAATGACAGCTGCATAACGGAGCGTAAGTAAATAAGGGCCTGACAACACAAATACCTCGTGGGCTATCTTTTGCCGAGGAACGACGCTGATACGTATGTACTGTTCGTGTTGATTGCAGTGAGGTAAGTATACTACTTTGAAGGGGGTGCGTATCCCTATGCCAGAATTTCGCACCACGACCAGCGGCGTGCGACGCCGTGTGTCGAGCTATGCAGTCGTTAGAGTTGGGTCCTAGAGCGAATACATTGTAATGCTAGCACCCTTGTAATCTTTGGGACCAAACAACACGGCGCCTTTAGCTCGCCCACATCGCTTCACTTGTGACACGCCGCGGTACGGAACCCTGACAGGGGTACACACACCCCTTTGACAGTGGTGCGGGTAATTCGGTGCACATTCCAGGATTATTGGAGGGTGCTATCGCAATGATGGAGGGGGGGGGGGCATCTTATAAAAAGTTGCTTATCTAAGCATCCTGGAGAGATCCTTGAGGGGTCAATCTGCACATTCAGGTGTATACTTTTGCCTGCCTTGAAGGAGGAAGAAAGGGGCTCCTTTCCCTTCTTGGCTTAGGTAAAAATAGGGGCCAGTAGTGGGATGCCCCCCCCCTCCCCTCATTGCGATAGCACCTTTTGGAGTACCAGCTGGCTCGCGCACACTACTGCGCGCGATTCATGGCGATGCTGTGCAAAATGGGTTTGATCGGCACGACCACAGTTGTGTATGGAGTTGAGTGGAAACTTCCTTTCCTCAGCTTCCAGCTGGGTCATTTATTTGAATAAAAGAAGAGAAGATGGCTTGATAAAATTGTATTTCGGTATAATCATACTTCAGTCGCTATCGAACCCGTTTTACACGTCATCGACACGAACCGCGTGCAGTAGTGTGCGCGAGCCAGCTGGTTTAGGTCATCATTGGGAGTCTGAATAGTTTAGACATCGATAGTTTTGTATTCGATTGCATCGATTGGCAACAATTTGTTCATTTGCTGAGCATCTAATTCCTACACATTGATAGTAGATCCAAATCCCGATTATCGACGTATATCGTTTTCGTAAACATGCTTCACTATTTGGAATTTTGCTCAGTTTAGCGGTTGATGCCCAGTGTTGCGGCCAGTACGGCCTTAGAAAATGATTCCGAGTGAATCGCTTGCTTTGCAATCACAAATATAGGTTGCATCATGGTTATCAATGTAGATCGAAATATCAAGAGAAATGCACCATTTTTTGGAACGCTAGGCAATTCAGCGGTCGATACATCGGCCACTGATATCAGAACATAATCAAAATATGTTCACCCAATGGCACTGAGCATAAGACGCTCTTGCTTAAGCGGTCCTATAGTAGTATCAAGCGATGTGGAGGATTTCATCCCCCAATTCCTGACGGTTCTTATCAGACTCTGTAAGCCGTAGTCCGTTTCACTGAGGCCCCTGTATCCAACAATACCATTGAGGTCCCCGTACCCTACAACACCTGCGAATGTGAACATTCCACTGTCAGCCGCGAAAGCGTACCGCCCCTGGTGACATTTTCCTTCTCACGCTCCAAATCGAATCTTATCAACCATTATCAGTTCGGGTCACCCACAGTTAATGTTCCCGTCGCACTCCGCAAAACACCTGTGGGTATGAACGCTCCAGGACCAATGCGAATAGCGAAACGGATTTGGCGACTCCAGCTTTTTTACGCTCTTTATCGAATCTCATCAACCGTTATCAGTGCGGGCCACCCACCATTAATGTTCCCGTCGCACCTCGCAAAACACCTGTGTGTTGAACGCTCCAGGACCAATGCGAATAGCGAAACGGTTCCGACGACATTCGCCTTCTCATGCTCCTTATCAAATCTTATCAACCGTTATCAAGCTGGATCAGCCACCATTAATGTCCCCGTCTTACCCCGCAAAAGACTTGTGAGTATGAAAGCTCCGGGACCAATGCGAAAAGCGAAACGAATTCGACGACTCTAGCCTTTTTACGCTCCATATCGAATCTTATCAACCGTTATCAATGCGGGTCACCCACCATTAATGTCCCCGTCCCACCCCGCACAACACCTATGAGTATGAACGCTCCGGGACCAATGCGAAAGGCGAAACGGATCTGGCGACATTCGCCTTCTCATGCTCCTTATCAAATCTTATCAACCGTTATCAAGCTGGATCAGCCACCATTAATGTCCCCGTCTTACCCCGCAAAAGACTTGTGAGTATGAAAGCTCCGGGACCAATGCGAAAAGCGAAACGAATTCGACGACTCTAGCCTTTTTACGCTCCATATCGAATCTTATCAACCGTTATCAATGCGGGTCACCCACCATTAATGTCCCCGTCCCACCCCGCACAACACCTATGAGTATGAACGCTCCGGGACCAATGCGAAAGGCGAAACGGATCTGGCGACATTTGTCTTCCGAGGCTCCTTATCAGCCCTTATCAGTTGCAATCACTTTCGGTCCACCACCATTAGTGTCCCCTTGCCACCCCTCACATCACTTGTAAAATTCGTGGTCCCAGCTTTACTGCGAGGTGAGATATGAATTTCGTGACAGACGGACAGACACACACACACACACACACACACACACACACACACACACACACACACACACACACACACACACACACACACACACACACACACACACACACACACACACACACACACACACACACACACACACACACACACACACACACACGGACAGACAGACATACTAAGCGAATTATATATAGTAGGATTACAGCTCCCGTCGTGGTCAGATAGTTCGACCCATAGCCAGTAGGCTGTACCTTTACTGAGGTGGCCGTGTCAGTTTCTGGAGCGTGCGTAGCCAAAGAAGTAAGCGTGACTCCACCAAGCAGCCCAGGCCCACTCACTCGAGACGTGATTGTTGGCAATGACGGTGGCAGCAACGTCAGAAATGGAGCCTGCGATTTGTGTGATAATATAAGATAAGGAGGAGATGCCAATGATAAGGGAGAAGTTGACATGAGGAAACAGGTGGCTCCTGGAGCTTCTTATGATACCATCCAGCGGGAACTGATTGAATGCCTCGTTTTAATGAACTAGTCTCGTCCAAGGCCAGATGTCAAGAGGATTTATTTTTGTCATCTTCGTTGACCTCCTTCGGATTTTTCTTCGTTTGCGTATTTCTCGGCATCTCTAATTTCATGATCCAGCGTAAACCATTCAAGGTATGCCTGAAATGTGCCTTCAAAGGAACCGGAAGGGATCCGAAACAAGAGGAAGATGCAAAGAAATGAGCATTTTGTAACGAACACTCAATGTTAGAAGCGATAATAGGTGAAAAAACCCGGACTCGAAAGCGCGACACTGCGGTGTGTATTCGCATCCCATTCGCATCAACACACTGACTTTCCGAGTTGTCCTCTGTAGGAGACGGGCCGCGGGCCAACGTTAGTTGTAGCACCTAACTCGCAGCGCAGTGGAGTGACCATCCCCAACTACATTAGCATTCATATAAGTACATCTAGAAACAATATAAGAAAGAACAAAGTAAAAAGTGAAACGAAATAACAAATTTATAATAGAACATGTCCTTTTGGCACCATGCCAAGGCGTCAAACTAGCGAGTTTGTGCAATGGCGGCCACTTAAACTCGTCCACACTACGTCTGTTCTACCGTAAGCCAAAATTACTCCCTTCCGGTGTCTTTAAGTCGTTCATTCATTCATTCAACTCTTGATGCTGGCCAGTTCACCAGGAGAGCTGAGGCCGCGGTCATGCTCACCGCCGGCAAGGCGTGGCTGCGTGGCACTCCACTCTCCGCGCCGCTCGAAACTCGACCTCGTGCCCCCCACCCCTTTTTCAACGGCAGCCGACATTTTCATCCCAACCCCCCCCCCTTTTTTCCACCCAAGCCCGCCTCTTTTGAGAATAAGGGAGGGAAGAGAGTCTTATTTCTAGGGTTTTTGACCGTTCAATTCCATTTTATCTTCATCTTCATACAAATGAGCACCTCGGCTTTCATATTCAGTAATCTTTTCACATTTAGCCAAGCTGATTGAGAGCGCTGAAAGACAGGTGTTACTAATTGCGCGTTTCGGGTTAATAGTAGAGCGTTGCCATTGACAGGCAGGGGGTGGGATGGGAGAGAGACAATAAAGACTAATGATAAAAACTGTTAGTGATTGATAAGGACCGATATGACCTGGAAACAAGCAGACGTGGGAGCCCGTTACACAGTTTATTTTTACAGTGTAAGAGTATGACCTAAATGATAAACAATCAGCGAGTAAACACATTTAGATCTTGTTCATTTATCAGTGGTAACAAAAAGTATGAACATGAAGATCTTTGATACACTTCCAGATAGTAGTTGCTATTAACAGAGATATTATATTATAAGCAGCTAAAAATTTTTGCTAAAAATTCAATTAGTGGTCACAAAAACCTCAGTATGGGATGCTCAGCAGACGATCAGCTTTTTTATCGATGAGCTGTTCGAGCTTCAGAACAAGGATGGGTGACTTTCAGAGATACCGGTCTAGCCAGAGCACATTTCTTCGCGTATCACCATTGCAGTTTTATGCGGTGTGGATTAATATCGAATAACCGGTATCAACAAGCATCGTTGATACCGGTTATTCTATATTAATCCACATCGTATCATCTTCTTCACTCAATATCAGGAGGGCCGTGTTCAGAGTTAGCGATCGCGGCCGCGTTTTGCATAGGCGATTGGGGGATTGGACGACTGGGCGATCAGGCCATCAGTCTGAATGAAAAATATACATATCGATCGGGCGATCATGCGACTCAAGCGATCAGGCGATTGGGCGATTTGATGATCAGGCGTAAAGGATAAATTACACATCCATAAGGTGAAAGATACACTTCATCGTCTAATCGCTTAATCGATATGTATCTTTTTCTTTAGGCCTAGTCGCTTGTATCGTGAACTCTGAACAACGCCTTACAGGAGGATTCCGAGTCAAATATGCACATGTCAGCATCAGTCGAAACCGATAAGAGGCATCGATTATACAGGGGGTGCCAAAAAAAACGAAGCAATTTTTGTCCTCCACTTTCAACCCCACATTAGTCAAACCTCGGCCAATTCCGATCCGGAATTTTCATCCCCAAAGTAAAGAGCAGACCTCACTCTATCACTCTTCTCCGTTACAGCCTTCTGCACGAGCAGGAACGGTTGCCTGTTCCGAGTGAACAAGATGTGTCACCACAGGTGGGCAAAATCCGAAACTTCGTCGCCCTCGTTCAAAACCTTGCTAAGGTCCGTTCACTCTGGATACCTGAGGGGATTCATACTGGATGGTGTTCTCAAATATTCTGTTTTTTGCGGATTCCCGACGCCCTTCGTTTCCAAGAGCCAGAACGTGCCATTACCACTGAAACCTCTCCGGGGGAGGTTTGAGGCATGAAGAATGATACTTCGGATCATAGCAGCCTTCTCCAAGCAGCAAGGGCTCTGTGACTTCCGTAACCCGAAGGACCAATCCTTAGGAAGCTTCCCACAGAAGATCTACCACGGAACCTGGCCCCACTGTTTTAGGGGGACCTAGATACCATGGGTGCTCTGAAGCCCTAGTGCTCCGCTTGAAGGTTCCATATTTCTATGAAAGTGAAAGTAGTGAGTTCCAGCTTGCTCCTGTTCTAGAGGAACATTTCGGGAATATTTTGCCCCAATACTTTTATCTCCTACGTTTCCCTTTGTTTTGTATAATAGGCGGATGTGGGCCGTGAGCAAAATTACTTTTTTTGGCACCCCCTGTACTGCTTGACCATCGCGCAGTCATATTAACCGCCGGCAGGATGTGGCTGCGTTCACAGGCAGTGATGGAGAGTGGCACGGGGGAGGTGCAGAAATGACGCAGGTAACGAGACAGGGTGGCGTAGGCGGGGACGCAGAGATACGCAGCCACGCCCTGTCGTCGGCACAGCAAAGTATGACCGCGGCTTAACGGGATTCCATGGCACGCACAGCACTGTGCGATAGCGAAGCTGTACATTCACTCATGCTTAGGGAATCTACGAACTTCGTATGGTTGCGTCTTTCTTCGCTGAACAAGAACGCCAGGCCGCCAATGTTGCCAGATTCTAATTTATACGGTTTTACTATACGCTACCGTATTATTGAATGCCAATGATAAATTGCGGTTCCTATACTCTGTTCCTATACCCTGAGGTACTGTAATCTTAGGAGCTCTGTTTAATAAAGAATTCTAACAAAGAGATGCAATTCATCCAAAATCAAAATTCCGTGGAAATATGTTTATCGAATTGAAACCAAACATAATGTCCTATTGTGATTCATGTGCTTTCACGCTGTTGTTACACTCCACGTTTCTGCATTGTTTTTCAGGATGTCGCTATCTCGCGATCTCGCGACAAGTCCCTGCATTGAAGAATCAGTAGCTGACATCGTTCTCAGCCGTATTGGAGCGCAACTGTAGGCACATATTTCCCCAACAGAGTCAACATTTGGTTAAGGCTGTGCTCTTTTGTTCTGAAGCCTAAAACTAATCGCCAAGCAGTCCGACTTCGCTTTTAATTTCCAGTCGGAGATAACGAGGCAAACAGCACGCATTGCCCCAGATTAGACAGATTCAATGCTTGTGTTTTTTCCTGAAATTATAAATTTTGTACGGTAGGCAGTATATCCACCGTAACTAATCACACAGATGACCGTCAACTTGACGAAGTCTGCAGTTTTGAAATCTTCACATAACCTTCAAAACATGCGGTATCATGTCTTGATCTCACTTGAAGACTAAAAAACATTTATTTTGCTTCAAATCATCATTGTTCTATACATTTACTTTTCCGAGCGGATCTGAAGTGAACCAGTATGTTCTAATGTGAAAGAGGTAGCATAAGAGTGACACGTTATTAATTTATTCAACATAATAATTACAAAAGTAGCAAGTATTGCCACTACAGGTATGACAAATGAACCTATATGCTCACCGGCTAAACAATGCCTCGAACAATCGAGTTATCGAGAGAATTCTGATGGAGAAGATCGGGTAGTTGGCGTACCAGACATGTAGGAGGGAGTGTCATCGTACATATAGGCTGGTGGAGGCATCGGCTTTGAATATTGACCAGATGAGGTGTCGTTCGTAGTCATGTCGAAGGTATTTCCCATTTTTGTGTAGTCTGTGGTCATCTCGCCGAATGACGGCACCTTTACCCCGCGTGCATATGGATCTCTCTAGAGTAAAAGGAGATACTTATTGTTGAAAGCGAGTCATGAAAACCAGCTTAATGAGGAACAGACACATGCACTTACGTCTGACTGGTCAGCTGCAGCGTACGGGTCCTCGAACTTCCGTGGCTGAACACTAGCTTGCGAAACGTCTGGAGCCGCAAATCCAGATTCTTGCCTATGGCGCCGACGAATATCATCATAACTGGTTGAAGAATGGCCGACATTGTACTGAACCAATGAATTAGTATCGAATTTCGTGGAACTGTTTACTATTTGCAGAAATCAGGGCACAAGCACATCACATAAATACTAAATACGAGGCGGCAGAGCTGTTCACGCTTACCAGAAATGAGCAATTAACGAATTTATTATATAATGAGCCAAATGCTGGAACTGGGCGCTAGACTAGACTCTACGCCTGCTCTGCGTTCGAACGCTTAGGCCGCCTTCAGACTTCGCTATTATGCCACTTTACGATTTTGCTATTCCGCGATTGCGATCCTGTTTGCGGCGTCGTGGCTATACACGCGAATTTGCGGCATTGCAAGATAGCAGGGTCGCAAAATCACGTGCAAAAGTGCGACATGAGCGGCGATAGCGAAATCGCAGGATCACAAAGTCTCGCGGTATATGGTATCCGCACCCGTTTTAATGGCTAGAGCTAAATCCACATGATCAAACGGTACATACATACCTTCTGCCACATTTTGGCTATGAAAGGTTGAATACGGTCGCGGCACTGTCCCATGGAGAAAATGTTGACGGTGGTAAGACATCCGATACCCATTATAGCATAAAAAGGCCATCCTTTCGGTCCAAAATGGTATTGTGGCGGAAGACGAGTTCGAGCATAGTACAAGGAGCCAATTAAGGCGGCTGTGATTGGTAGACCACGGGTAAGTGTGACCTGAAATTGTGCGATACTTTTTACAAGCTAGAGGAGGTGGTGAAATATTTGAATGGATTACTACTGATTTGATTTCTTCACGTACTCCTGCTCTCAGACAGTTGTCAAGCTGGAGTAAGAAATATTTCCACCCCAGGCACTCTGCCATCTCCATTATATCCCACTCACATTATCTGAACGAGAACTATTCCCACTAAGCTTTCAACCGTATGTGATGCTCAGAAATTCATAGCCACTAGAAAGGGAATACGAAACGTCTTTCGAAGAAACTAAGAACTGACGAGAGACCGTCCCAAAAGTTGCCCTCCAATGGAGCATCGCGACAGACAACTGAGAACCATAAAAAAAATCCTAATAGCGATGTGAAAACAATGGACTTTCCCAAATCTAAGCTTTCCGATCGGTTTCAAAAGCAACACATGAACTTCGAAGATGACAAAATCAAAAGTAACAGAAGCAACGTGAAGGTAACTCATCCACCCACCTCTCTGGTGCACGCCTTCAAGGTATCCGCGAGTTCTTTTTGTTCATCACTTGACATTTTAGTCAGCAACTTTTGTAGCTCTTCATTGTTCAAGTTCACCTTCTCCAGATTCCCATTACTGAACGACATCTCTAAAACAGAAAAGTGAGCTGAGAATACTTAAAACATTAATATGATCAGAAAAAGACCAATCGATGATCTTTCCAAATCGGTATCCGATCACCACAAAGAAAGAAGGAAGTGATGCTTTGCGTCGACGTCAAACCTCCTTTACTTCCCTAGTCCTGAGCTAAAATTGATATCCTTCCACATGAAACTGCTTTAGCCATAGCCTAGGAAAGAAAAGAAGCTTTGACGTCGGTAACAAATTTGTGACTCCCCCCCCCTCACCCCTCCACGGCTTTATTTGACCCCAGGATTGCTCTCAGTTTCAACGAGAGTACAAGTAACTACAATCAGACCATGGAAGACTTCACACAAAAGCACCGATGGTAATCGGCTGAAAATAACGAAATGATTTGGTTCCAACACCAACCAACAGTTACGTAAAACTCGCCTATGACTCAGTTGTTTAGTCCCAAAGAAGTCACGATTTTTGTTAAAAAAACCAAATTTCGAGTGCTCAAAAAACAGAGACAGTCCATATGTATTTGAATAAACGGTGCCATTGTAGTTGGGGGTTTTGGAGTCACACATGTCGCGTTTTCGTCCCTCACTGGAGACCGTTTCACAATCATCAGTTTATATGCTCCAGTGTATAATTATGAGTATGAGCCTTACTTCAAAGGAGCAGCGGCTTGCGCCCAAACTAAGGCTCATGCTAAATACCTAAGCAAAACCAGCGCTGGACTCTGGGCACAGTGGAGAGGCTTACCCCTCAATTATCGAATCATTAAAGCTATCAGGCGGAATCACATGAAATGTTGAAATACTGTCAAAATCCAGTGATGCGATATGTGATGAGATAGTTTGATGAACTGGATACTGACGCGCCCCAATGCAACCGCGAGTGTCGCGACGCGACGGGACCACCACAGCCGACTGCGGCTGCCTTGTTAACAGCTGATTCATCGGAAGCCTATTTCCTTTAATGTCCCCATCAGCGTGTTTGTCTAACGTTCTTATCAGCTCGCACCCATCAAGAACACTTCTTTCTGCTTCAGAATCTCGGAAAAGCTTTGTTTCCAGTCTTGTTCGTTTTGCAAATGGCTTATTACTCGCAATACTCGGTCACGGTAGGGAACGAAATGACCATTGTATTTTCGCAGGGATGGAAACCTCGTAGAAGAAATGGGCCATTGGTTTCTACTAAGGTGGTCTTTGTTCTAACAATCATTTCTCCGCTAGTGGATCGTACAAAAGTATCATAGTTTCTGTCCTTTAAAGAGTTTTTGCATTTTTCAAAAGAATTTGTGAGTGTTGAGTTGCACATTTTCCGTAGTCTGATCTCGAAAATGGGATGCAATTGACCTTCTGAAGAAACGTGAAAATCTCACCGAGGATTGATTTTGGTCGATCAGAAATTGAGTTCGCTTATTTCACTGAAAGTGCTATGAGAAGACGAGCAGTTGTGAAAGTAAGCCTGAATTGGGTCACGGAGTTGACATTCAAAATCGTGTTGTTTTCGTAATATTGATGTTAACAAACTTTTGATGTGCCGGTGCTGACGTTGGCTTTGCTTTTATCTAGTCTAGTCATAGTGTACCGTTGACCTGCTTTGTTGATTGTTTTTTGTGAGATTTTTGGTGCTGCCCTCATGAGGCGTTCTGCCGGAATGTCGAGAACATCGTTGGCTCCCATCATTGACGTGTAAGACCTAATAAACGTCGAACATTGACATGCCGTACATAATTGAAGCGTTACTAACACGTCCCCTTATTAATTGTCTGAGCAGTCATTTCTTGAAACAGCCCATCTATTAAGCGCCCCCTCCTCCCCTTTATTATGATAACACCGATTCCTCCTTGAGTACCTGGCTTTGAATATAGTAAGGTAACCGATGTGAGCTTTAGTAACAAAACTCTTTTCGCTATCCTATCAACAACTTTGAATAGCTTTGAAGGAAAGCGCTATCGTAAGGAACTTATTTGGTAATTTTGTCGATCCAGGGCAGGGATCCAACGAAAATTGCTGGAGATAGAAGCCTCATGCCAGATGATGGCTGCCAAAAACCTCAATGGAAGAATGTTTCAATTGCGGGACGAATTGACATGCTTTTATTCAGCACCAAACGGATTTTTCTTATTCACCATTCATTCTCATTTGATAGAGGGCAAAGCTATTCTGTAAGCTTTGAGCAGAGTGCAGCAAAAAAGCAGAGTATATCTGCAACTCAATTTTTGAGCAACAATAAAAATAACGAAGCGTTGGTATCTTCCTTATGTTTTCGAATGCCCACCTAGATAAGTACTGTGGATTGCAGTTACCTTAATTTTCGTTTTCGGGATCTTGTTGATTGTCACTATTTGTAAATGAAAAGAAGTTTCTTCGTTCTTCGTGCTGGAACGTACTATACATAAAAATGTTGCAAGCATGCGTGAGCTCTGTTATTTGAAAAGCTTTGAGCAGAGTGCAGCAAAAATTTTTGTGTAATCAGTTCTCGTCGCGGCCAAGTATTCAGTGATGCGCTTGGGCCAGCGACAGATTTCGCGTTTTTGCGATTCTGCGATTTTTCGGCGTTGCACTTTCGCACGTGCTACGGCGACCTTGAGATCTTGCATTACCTCCACTTCGCTTTGCGTAGCCGCGATCCTGCAAAACCGCAAAATCACTAAGTCTGTTGGCGACCTTACACTGTGCTCACTCCAGCATATTTCTGTGTCGCTCTTCTTGAGCGACTTTTTAGTACTTCTACGGCTTTTTGATGTGTAACACCGCTATATCTGCTCGCCGCCAATGTAATTCTCCCCTCTTGGATCTAGGATCTATCATATCACTGCTCTATCGTAAGTCATAGGCTATCTATCTTGTGCTACTATATTTCCCATTCTTGCTTTTGTAGTATTCGAACCCATGAAAACAGTGCCTCTGTTTCTTTCGTTGTTATTGGTACTCCCACAGAACTAGTTTTCAGTAATAGTTATGTGCGAAGTGGGAATAAAGTGTGCCTCACAAGGGTCGCCAGACGGCCGAAGTGTTTTTGATGAAAAGTGGAAGATATTAGATTGAGTACATGAAAGCAAAACATTTTTTGAATCGAAATACTACGGCTACGGCTCCTCATTCTTCAACACTCTCAAAGATCCCGATGTCCTTGGCAGCTGAAATTCCTGTTCGTGCTTTGTCTATGCGTCTTCCTCCGATGACCTTTTTATTTCTCTTCGTTTGAGAAATGATAAAGTGCCTTGGCACACATTCTCCGCGTTCCTGATTTGAGTCATGTGTGATGTGTCAGAGTTTACAGCGTTTGCTATCGCATCTTATTAGTGACCTGTTTTTAATTTTCCTTTGTTTTTAGGTCATTTCAATCCGTAGGCCCGATGGATTCGCTTTGAGTGGCAGTGGGAGTGCAAATCAGGAGTTCCATCGTTCGCTTTCGTCCCTTAGTGGAAATGCTGCCTTTTTTATTTCTTACTGTAATATGGTTTTCTCCATTAGGTGAGCCATTTTGCCGGCACTTTTCTTTTTATCATGCGTCATTTGGCTGTCAACAAAATAACTATCGACCCCATTTTAGCATATCCTCTAAATAGTTTCGTCGATAACTACGAAACCTTGAATTATCGTGTTGTGAATACTGCCCGGAGAAAACGTTCATCGGGCTACGGAGAGCCTTTGATTCTAAAATTCTTCGCATATAATAGGTTCGTTCATTTAAGAGCTGGACTTTTCTCCTTGTAAAGATCTTATTTCTTTATACTCCATTTTGAGTCGATGTTTTATTTTTGAGTCTTACAGTTTCCACATTTTTAGGTCATTCCATTTAAATTTGTTACCAATCGATCCATACAATGAATACTTCCATCCTGATCATATATTAGATGAAGATGGCCGGTATGAAGATATTGAACCTCATAGGTTTCTCTACGAGGGATTCCTCAAAGGTTAGTAACTTAATGTTGCAAGGTGTTTCTTTTTTCAGACGAGAATCTTTCAAAATATTCAACAGAAAATCAATCATCCTTCAGAGTGTATCGCCAATAGAAGTTAAATTCAATGCCACCTTCTGTTGTTACACAGATTATTGAGTCATTATGACTGGTTTTGAGCGGGATGAAATTTTTAAGTGGCTTTTCATGCATGTAATCACATTTCCAGGGCCGTTCTTCTCACATTGATACAGCAGTTTTCCGATACGCCGAGAATTATCTAGTTTTATTGAGAATTTAAAGAAACGATTTATCGATTATCTCGCAGCCAACATAGATAAAAGTTTTTCTGAAAAAGTTTAGCCTAATCTTCTGCTTAGATGCACTTGTATTCTGCTGAGTGAATGTGGACTAATTAGCTATAGGAACAAAACGTTCTCTGCAGTTACAGTTCTCTTGTCATAGAACTTGGTTTCGTTTTCAGATGATCCAGGATCGAAGGTGTATGGATCGATTCTTGACGGGGTGTTTGAAGGTCACATTCGAACAGGAGATGGAAACTCATACAGTGTGGACAGAGTAGCGAAGTACTTCGATTATGATAGTCGACCTTCCCAATATCACTCGATTTTATATCGTGATGATGAAATCAATCACAATAAGATCCGTGTGAAAAGGTTCGCATTATAGTGGAAATTCACGGATTAATTTTTTCAGAAGTTTTAGAGTCGTTGTTCGGGAAAAAAGAGAGATCCATGCTTTTTCAGATCAGCGTCTTCCCCAGAGTCGGGCGATATTGGTTTGCATTCATGTGGTTTGGATGATCGTGTAAAGCGTGACATGGAACGGATACAACGTTCAGCCGAAGTGCCTTCAGATGTATATACAAATTACATGACCATGTATGTTCAGTCCCATTTATTATTTATTCCTTATACTTGTTTCTTATGTACGGTATGAAAACCGTAATTCTGCTATTGTAATTCTGTTATTGCGACCAATAATGGCCGCTTTATACGGCAAATACTGGTTGCAATAACATAATTTTTGCGACCGCTGAATGACGCCTTTTTCACTCATATTGCTTGCTAGCATTTTTAGTCTGTTGATCCTTGTCATGTTTTTGAGAGAAACTACTAGGTTTAAAAGCCGTCTTTTGCTTCCGCTCTCCTCCAGTAAAAGCCGGCAAGGGATGTTTGATGACAGTCGACGACTGGCATTGAGTATTTTTTCATAATCTCTCCGGCTCAGTCTTTCTGATTCTTGAGAAAAGGTTCATGCTGAATGCTGGATCATGATATCGTCGAAGCAGTCATACTGTTTTCTATAGGCACGGCCGGTCAAAGCGTGCAGCGCGGGATAGCAATGGGTTGTACACGGTGAGGACATGTTCGTTGTATCTGCAAGCCGATCACAAACTTTATGAACATATCAAACGAAAAGAAGGGA
Source organism: Trichostrongylus colubriformis (assembly GCA_963978905.1). Lineage (NCBI taxonomy): Eukaryota > Metazoa > Nematoda > Chromadorea > Rhabditida > Trichostrongylidae > Trichostrongylus > Trichostrongylus colubriformis. The sequence continues at coordinate 41,254,743 of OZ022260.1, forward strand.
ACAACGATCCGATACGGTGAGATTCTAATAGTGCAAGTTTATGCTCAATGAACTCGCTTTGTTGTGTGTGTATTTCATTTGCCGCTAATTAAAAATTATAGAAAGCATGAAATTCTGATGGCTTCCTTGTCGATTCCTTATTTATTGTTTGTCATTTTTCCTTACTCTTTCATATACGTAGGAGCGTTTACGCATAGTTCTGATCATCTTGTGATGGGCGCGTCTTGTGTTTTTCAGTTTACGTTGTTTTTTTTAAATAGCACTGGTTTCATATATAATAACATCGGTGACCGCTGTTTTCTGAATGAAGGGCAAAGGGAGTTTGAGTGGCGGGTGAAATATGAGCGTACCATATGGTAATCTGATACGTGTGTTCAACTTTTTGTTGTGTTTTGCATTTTTCTACGCTTTAACCTATACCACTGTGGAAAATGTCAATTTTCTTGTGGTGGGGATATGTAGAGTGGTCAGATAGGGACAGCGTCGCTCCGAAAAACTGCGTTTTACTAGCTCGAGCCCATGGGTGCCCTAACGCTCATATTAAAAGCAATGTGGTAGTCTGTGGGAAGTCTCATGAGGACTGAGTTCTGTGGCAGCGTATATATTTTGATAAGAAAATTCCGGTCTGCGAGCGGACGCGAGGCCGATGATTGTTTTGATGTTCAACAGAGAGTTCCTTTGTCTTTTCGGTGAAGTTTGTGTTCTCGAGGGAACACTTCATTACTCCATGTTGACACGACGACTTAAAGCGTTGAAAATACTTGAAAATGCCGCAGGGCAAGTGCAGGTGTCGCAGCACGGTACGCATACTTATTTACCCAGTAGGCCTCATCTCTCGAACGTTGTTCGCCGTGATTTGTAATGGGGACTTGTTGTTATTATCTCAAAAGGGAATCATTTCTGAAGTAAATTTTTCCTGATTATCATTGGGTTAAGGGTACTTTTACAGAAGTGGAAAGTGCAGTCACTTCACGACGTTTTGGAACCACATTGAGCTTTTCGTTGTTTTACAGAACTCGTGAAGAAATCGTCAGTTTGTTCTATAATCATATCAAAGCTGTGAATGAGATCTACGAAGGAACGAACTTCAACGGCATCAAGGGTCTTCATTTTGTGATTCAAAGGACATCGGTTAGTTTGAGCTACCTTTATGACCCTTTCGATCCTTTCCAATTCGTTTGAAGTTTGTTATTCAAAATCTTTCCAGATCTACACTCCGGACACTTGCGATCGAGGTCGTCCGGTACCGGGTAGCGATAATCCCTTCTGCGAAGAGAATGTGGATGTATCCAACTTCCTCAATCTTAATTCGCAACGGAATCACTCGGCGTTTTGTCTTGCCTATGCACTTACTTTTCGAGATTTTGTTGGAGGAACTCTTGGATTGGCCTGGGTAGCCAGTCCACAATACAGTAAGCTCATTGTCATTAGAGTGGGACATAACAAGTGTTGTAATTCACCAGGCTGCTTGATTTTTTTAGATACGGCAGGTGGCATTTGCCAAATATACCAGCGGTATAATGAAGGTTCGAGAGGCTGGGTGTTTCGCTCATTGAATACGGGAATTGTAACACTTGTTAATTACGGGAATCGTGTGCCTACAAGAGTCTCTCAGTTGACGCTTGCTCATGAGATCGGACATAACTTCGGCTCGCCTCATGATTTTCCTCTGGGTATGAAGTTCTTTGAGTGTCCGCAGAGTTTGAGTGTTGATTGTAGGTAGTCCATTGCAGAATGCCAACCGGGTTTACCGGACGGTAATTTCATTATGTTTGCGTCGGCGACATCTGGAGACAAGGTGAACAACGCGAAGTTTTCACCGTGCTCGGTGGCGAATATCTCGAGTGTTCTTCACGTTGTATTGCAATCCGTGCCAATTGATCCTACTCGTCATGCTGGACCTGTTGGAGCGTTGATGAAACGTAACTGCTTCCAAGGTGGGAATGGAATTTAGTTTTTTGCTTATTTATGTTTAAAGTCGTTTTTGCCTGTTTTCGAAAGTCTTTTTCAAGTAGCCATCAGGTGTAGTGTTTGGCAGTCCAAAGTAAGGTATTTTGTTCACTACTGATTATTTCCCTAGTGTGTTTTCTGTAGATTCAATGATTTTTTTAGAGCGAACATCAGCCTTTTGCGGAAATCAGATCCATGAACCTGGCGAAGAGTGTGACTGCGGATTCTCACAAGCTGACTGTGACCAAATGGGCGATAAATGTTGTACGCCTCATGAAGCAGCACGAACTGGTTTCGGTATGAGTGGAGGGCCATGTAAACGAAAGGTGAGTCAGTGGTGTTTATTTATGTCAATGCTATCTCATGGCCCCGATACGGTCACTTGATGAAAGTCGTCTGAGGTGTTCATGTGATGTGACCGTAAAGTTCGCTTTGTTTGCTGTGTCATGAAGAGCGGATTGGTAGGGAACTCGGAAAAATGATGGGGGACTCGCGTCCTAGGCGGGGGTCGGGAAAAGGTGCTCCACCAGGCATTCTCAATTTTCAAACCCGTTTTTCAATTCTCCATTGCATAAAGGTGGTTATCTGTTTTATCACTTGCCTTTATTCCCTTACTTTCACATGGAAGCTTTGGTGGCATTCGCTGTACGCTTTTCTTGCATTTAGTGTTCTTCTGCATATATCTCAAATCGGTAGAGGATCTTTCTTTTGCTTAGATCTTAGATCGGTAGAGGATTCCGAATTTTGAAAAAGGCTCCTTGCAAAATGACCATTTCGCGACCTCATTAAAGTGCGATTTACAGCGCCCTTCTGAGTTTTTTTGGTTGTGTCGGCCAAGGATGGGAAGTCGGTTCGATGATGATGATGCAACATTCGAAAGCCAATATATTATGATTAACTCTATTATTTTAGAATGGAGCTAAGTGTTCGCCGTCCGAAGGATATTGCTGCAATTCCGAAACCTGCTCGCTACATCAAGCGCTCGACTACAAAATTTGTCGTCAGGTGTGGAGATTGAAGTTTTTTTTTCGTGCTAGAAAATTTTTTGTCATTCTTGAAGGAGTCGGAGTGCAGTGAAACGCAGTGGTGTAATGGACTCACTGCTCAGTGTCCTCCATCACCACCTAAAGAGGATGGATTACCATGTCAGGACAGCACAAAGGTATTTGTGGACACAAGTTTTTACAAGTGCCCACCTGCAGGTTTTAGACATCTATTTATTTACTTATTCATAATTACTTATAGGTGTGCTCAAGGGGTAGCTGTAACGGATCGATATGTGAATATGTTGGTCTCAAAGATTGCTTCCTCACAGAAGGAAAGCCGGAGGAGTTATGCTTTCTGGCTTGTATCAAGGATGGAAGTACGTCTGTTATGGTTGTTGTCAAATTTGAAGTTTCATATGTGCACACGCTCGAAACAGCTATGAACTAGTTTGTAAGGAGCAGTGAAAAAGATAGGGAAGGAATCACACGAGGCAAGGAAGAGAAGGCCCTTATCGAAGTGATCTATCGTTGATATTTGGGAATCATACAGTTCATTCGCTTTAGATGAAAAAAAAAATGAAATGTGATAGGTTTTCTGACCATTTTACTCCTTACCGGTTAGTGAAGTTCTATGCATCATTGTTTTTCAGATGGTCAGGTTTTTCTATATTTGTCCATGTGTTTTCTTCAACTTTTCAACAATAACTTTTGTATGATAGTCAGTTTTTTTTCAGAGTGCACATCTAGCGTGAACTTGGCCGAGTTTGCAGCAAATAGAACGGTCTTCACTGAGTTTAGTCAGCATGGCAGGAAAGGAAAAAGTGGTTTGGTGTTGCATCCAGGATCACCCTGTAATGACTACAAAGGTTTGAATGTTTCCAACCAGTACGGTTTTGACGGGTGTTGCGAATGTGTAATGGACATGGCGCGATTCATTGCGCATGGTCGCGCATCAATGTAGGGCACCGGTCGATAACCTGTCGTCAACATAAGGCGACGTACCGGGTCGCATTTGTAGTGTTCCGAAATATGATCATGTTCGAGAAGTGTAATAACTGCGGGACGATAGCGTGACGTGAAGTTACCCCATATGCGTTTCGTGGTCCTCCGTTAAATGGGAGACCGAAAGACGAGTGAATAGCTGAAACATTTGCTGCGATAAGGAGTAACAGCAGTATATGAATAACTCGCTCGCTTGGGTGATGAGAGGATCTCTGCAAAGTAGAAACCGTAGATTAAAGGAACCGGAAGGGGGTCCGAAACAAGAGGGAGATGCAAAGAATTGAGCATTTTGTAATGAACACTCAAGGTTAGAAGCGAAATAGGCGAAAAAACCCGGACTCAAGAGCGCGACGCTGCGGTGTGTATTCGCATCCCATTCGCATCAGCGCATCCATTCCGAGTTGTCCGCTGTAGGAGACGGGCCGTGGGCCAACGTTAGTTGTAGCACCTGACTTCCAGCGCAGTGGAGTGGCCATTCCTAACTACATTAGCATTCATGTAAGTACATCTAGAAACAATATAAGAAAGAACAAAGTATAAAGTAAAGGAAAAAACAAATTTACAATAGAAACATCTACTTTTGGCACCATGCCAAGGCGTCAAATTGGCGAGTTTGTGCAATGGCGGCCACTTAAACTCGTCCACACTACGTCTGTCCTACCGTAAGCCAAAATTACCCCCGTCTGGTGTCTTTAAAGGATAGATAGGATTTCCACATTTTTTCCTTACAGTTTTTATTATTTTTATGATAAAAGTCATGTTTTAGGCTACTGTGACATTTTCCGTAAATGTCGTAGTGTCGACGCAAATGGTCCACTTGCTCGTTTGAAAAATTTATTGTTTAATAAGAAGACCATCGAGACGGTGACACAGTGGGTTCAGGTATGTACCGTCCATGCCTTTCTTATTAGCTGATATATGGCTTTCAACATTTTGCGCTTTCTTTGAAGGAGAAATGGTGGGTGGTCGTTTGTGGTGCGCTGATCATTCTTGTCTTCATGGCGTTATTCATCAAATGTTGTGCTGTTCATACACCGAGTACGAATCCAAATAAACCACCTGCATTGAATCTTTATCAGACATTGACAAGACCTTCTACGTTAATTGTGAGTCTATTTTTGTTGCTTTTATTTTTCACTTATTGTTCAATAAGTAGGATTTGTAGAGCGATAATTTTTCCCACTTCGCCGTGAAGTGTGATTATGCGAAATTTAGCGGCAACGTCGGCAGAGAAGTCGTGCACCGTTACCGGGAGCAACATCAAGCGGTGGAGCTTCACGTTCGAACGCTTCAGCGCAGCCGTCATCAGCTCGTCCCCGTGCTTCAGCACCGCCTCTTCCGCAAGCACCCTCCGTTGCAGTACCAGTGATCCCATCTGGATCAGCTCCGCCAGTATCCACGGTGCTGGTAGTTGAACCACCTCCTCCGTACACAGCTGCTGCTGATCCGAGTAGCGCTTTGGGAGGCCCGAGAAGAGGTCACAGACGGAACAAACGACAAACAAATTCCGATGCGGTAACAAAGTCGTCGAAATCGCGAACAAAAGGAAAGTGAGTCACTGCTTCACTCGGAGCTCTTTCGATGGGTGATTGTCTATATATTGTAGGGGTACTTTAATCAGATTGTTCTTCCTTATTTGTGCACACATTTTGATTTATTTTTTGACGTTTCACGTATAATACATTGCATGATATGTTCTTCATGATAATCATTGCCACACTTTTGTAGTTTGTTTTTGACGGTTAATTGATTGACTCTGACGGTGATTTTCACCTTTCGTATCTATGTGCAGGGCTGACATTCAGAATGCTCACCTTCTCTTGGAAATATGGAGGGACCTATGTTGCCGTAATTAGGTGTCTAATGACCGTGTGCTGTGGGCGAGATTTTCCTCGTCCACCGGTCAGCTGTTTTCCTTTCATTTTCCTGTATAGGGATGACTTCTCTATAGATCATGCCGTAATTGAACTTTCCATTTTCTATGTATCAATTGAGGATATGATTTTTGCTCACTTATAACTTTCACATGATTGATTATCAGTTTAATTGCCTGATTGCAATGGGTTAATCTCATACTTTACGCTTTTCTAGGTTGATTACTCATTTAACTATCGCATCTTTCCAAATGACCAGATCTTTTTGTTTAGGTAACGTTTTTACCAATGTCTATTCGTGTTAAGTATTACCGCGAAGCCTTTCCACACAGGACTTGTTTTTCATCCTCGTCCCTTCGTACTTTCTGTAATTTTTGGTGATTTTGGTCTCATATACTCTTTTACTACACATTGTTCACCACGTGTCTTTTGGCTATGATTGATGATAAAAGTGAGATTTCATTGATTTCTTCAGATTTTGAGAGGAGCTTCCTTATCGTTTCCTGGATGATGACCTCCCAGAACACCTTCGAAAATATGTTGATTCGGGCTTTTGCCTTATGGGACAGATGGAAACCACAACTATGATGTTTCACTGAGTTATTGAATTCGAGCAAAATCGCGCAATTACCTCGCAAGGCATTCACTATAAGTCCTGCTCTTAGATCACTGTCAAAATTACTAAGTGTGCTCCTCAAGAGGTTCGCTTGGAGATCCTCTAACACTTGACCTTGTGTGTTTCTCTTCGAACTAAGGCGTACTCCTGTACTTGCTTTAGGCTTTTGATTTTGGTTAAATCGATTCTTACATGGATCTCCGGTAGTGCTCTAAAAAGCTATAGTAAGAGCTATAATTACCTATTGTTTTCGGGTGTGTACTGATATGGCAGCGAATCGCGTGGCCGCGCGCGACGAGCGACGTGGCGGGTGTGAGTGCTAGTGGAAAGGCATGGCAGCCTTCAAGCGAGGCAGTGTGGCATGAGTGGAAGCGTATATGTGACGCAGCCACGCTCTGCCGGGCTCTCAGGAGCAATCGATTCGCAAGTCGTACTGGTGGCGCCGCGAGTGAAACGCCGCGAAGCGATTCACTGTCATATCTGCACACACCCATTGTTTTCTGCTCTCATGTGTGCCCTTCCCAAGTTGCTCACTCACTAGCGAAATCTCCCCTTCCCCCTTCCCCTCCCTGCCTTGGTCTTACAAACTACTGAGTGAGCTGTTCAGCTCACTTACTGGGTTGTCCGTCATCCATTTACTGGAGTAGGGTTGCAGACGAGGGAGTTGAAGTCGTCTCGTAACTCCTTCAGTAATGCGTCGCTGCCGCGCTCGCAACTTCCATTGGTTGTGACTGTAATTCTTCGGCTGTTGCGAGTCACTTCGGCACTGTACAGTTCCTTGAATGAAACTCGAAAAAAATTCGTGAGGTTAATGAGTTGTAAGGTGTATTTGCCAAACAAAGCAGCAGAAGTGGGCTACGTTTTTTTTCAAAACGGGGAAAGCCTCTTGCGAACATGTGGATTGCATTTGTTTCATGCGAGAGCCTGGTACCCGGTCCAATTATGGCGTTCAACTTGAAAAACAATAATAACAACAATCATAGTTGCAATTAGGGTAGCTCATTTTCATAAGGGCCATGACAGCAACCAACGTAAAAACTATGCGATATCCATTTCATTTGATTAATTCTGAGTATCATATATCGGACCACAGAGTCTTTTGTCTAAAAGAAAATATTGCATGACATGGTTCAGCGAATTACATCCGGACTGCGCCATGCATTCGGCTTCCACTCACTATCACAGTGTAAGTGGATGTTCATTTGCAATGGCTTGTGATAATTCAACAATGGATAGAAGTCCATTATTTATTCATCTTGATATGTAGCGGACCAGGAATAGAAAGGTCTAACTAAGCTGGGATCCATCATCTCCGCCCCCTCTCTATTTCAGTATCCTGGTCTCCCTGCTGCAGCTGAGCATCATTGAGCTTCTGAACATAACCGAAAAATGTGGGATGGAATGACATGCCCAAAACATGCCATAATCTTTCGAAGTCAAAAACATGGTGATTTATGGTCGGCTGCTGTGACTGAAGTATATAACTAGATGGGTCTTCCAAATCCCTCAAGATCTATATCGTCTTCGTCTTTCTTCCGTGAACTTACTGCTTGCTTAGAATGAAAAATTCTCTTCTACGGGTGAAGCTCTGTAATGTATCTTGAAGTTTTGAATCAGCACAAGAAAATAAGTATCGTATAGATGGATATAGATCAAAGCAGAAAGTGACGGGGCATGCAACAATTCCTCAACAGACCAAGAAGGCTGTAATAATGAAAAAGGGTGAAGTCTTCGGCGAATCTCTTTCACATTGAGGAATAAGCCATGTTTTGTGATTCCGTTCAAAATCCCAGTAATGTTTGAATGGGCATTCTTCTTAGTTAACGAGCTGCAGGTACTGACTAACTTCCTTGAATCAATCTATTTGCCGCTTGGTTCCCTAATGGTTGCGTAGTTCTCGATTGGGTATCTCGAAAAATTTCAAAGTGCTTCATTTCAAATGGTGCTTCTATGGTGAATAAGTTGAATTAGTTTCGGGTTCGAGCCCGGTTAGTCAGTTTTATCGCATCTCCTCTTCACACTTTGGACCCTCAGTCTGAGAAATTTCGCTGATCTCTACCTACCTCAACGATTACGACCTCCCCCTCCCCTCGTAGCGGACCAAATACGACCCTCCCTGTCGAGGATTAATCGACGGAAGCTCCACCCTGCTTGCTCTGCCCACCGAAAAAAAAAACCATAAGTCATGCGTCTGCGTCTGCATTCGCACCAACCTGTCTATTCTGCAGATCATGTCCATCAGAGATCAGTTCCTGAAGTCCGAGATCTGGGTTTCAGTTATGACTAATAGCTTAACTTCTCTAGACATTACAAAACGGTGGTGGCCAAATGTACTCGCAGAATATTCAATTTATTTAAAACTCTTTCTAGTAAAGTCCCAATGCGTTGTTACGCTTATATAAGCTTTGTGTGCGTCCTCTTATGGAGCACAGCACTACGGTCTTTAACCCCTGTTCAAAAAAGGAATCTCAGGCTCTGGAATCTACAGAATAATTTTACTCGGAAGTTAATGCTAAGATATTAAGGGTTAAGATATTCCGATATACCCAACAGATTGGTCAGAAACACTGAATTTGGTCTACCAGTATGACTTACTCATGGCTTTCAAAATTCTTGGACAGTTAGTAAAAATCGACTACCGTAACTTTTTCATTGTGTTGCCAACTAGCGTAAGAGGAGCGTCGATAATTGTCACGACAAATACAGCAATCTCAGTACAGGTGAAAGTTTATTACAAACAGCGTTCGGCCAAGTTTTAACTCTTTGGTACGGAAAAGTGTGTACCCGGCGAAGTACACCAGTTTCAAACAACGTGTTGGCAATTTTATGTAATTTGAATTCACAGTGTTTGTTATAGCTCTTGGTTTGCTTTCTTTATGTAATGTTCGAGTTGTTCTATGTGCCTGCACATGTCTACTGAATAAATGTATAAAACATTATCTCGTTGCCTCACTTCCAGTGCCTTTAAGCTGCTGCATAGGAGAAAAATGCCATTGCACGTGGCACCAATATCCATAATGGAATTCTATTACATTTTCCATCACAAATGGAAATCGTCATCTTGTTCTTTATATTCTCGTCATAGCTTTCACACGGCTTTCTCTCTGTCTTCAACCTTATCTTCTACGGCGTGGTATCCTATCAAAGGGAAGCATTTCCTGGTGGATTAGCAGCTTTCTTGTGAAAATGCTTGCGTGGGTGAACAGGGATACTGTAACATTGTGTTTCTGAAATTTTCTCCCAGGAACAGAACCTGATTCGAGCTGATCAGAGCTTTTACTTGGACGTTCACCGAGTTGCTAAAGAAATATCGCATAACTGCCTAATTCTTCTTCTAAGTTGTTACGTTCCTGTTCTTATGATTTTTTCACAAAAGTAAACCGATACGATTCCTATGAAAAGCTGGACGGGATCATCTAAGCGATGATCAACGAATCTTGCTCAGATGCCGTCTTCCTCTCAGCTGCTGCAGCTGCTGAAGCATATTTTGGACGAACCAAGTGAAAGTGTCAAGATCTGGAGATCTGAAAATGAAGGGAAATACTCACCTGACTTTTTGAGCTTTTTTCAAATGATTCCATTACATTTCAAAGTCAGAGGATCAATTCCTGCTAGGACCATATGAACCCTTCCCCTTTTGTAGTTGAGTCATAATCTAGTTCGCTCTTGAGTGTTGACTGGATGTAGAGTGGTCATTGTGTTGACAGAATGCAGAATCAATTGGCTCCACGATTCTGATGACAGAGAAAAGCGAGGCGCGATCCGCAAGAGTTGATCATTTCTGTCTTTATTCAATGTATCGCGGATTTGCTGATTTATTTCCTTTCTGTTGTTCAACTTGTGTCTGGTGTTCTTATGGAGACAATAAAATGTCATTAAGTTGGCCATCAATTTACACTGACACTGTCCCAGAATCGAACCGCTACAGGACAAGGACAATCGTCGATAACGTTGTACTAGCCATGTACATTTTATAATGCACAAATAATCAAGTATTGTGGTAATGCTATATAGTGACAGAAATGGTTGATGATAAGGTTAAGCCATGAAGCAAATTTTATGACACATTCCTTGAAATAAATTACCGCCAGTATTCCTTTGAACTCATAAAATATCTCACTTTTGAAGGCTGAAACTCATAAAATTTATTTTCAAAAAGTTTAATACTTCCCTATTGACTCATGCCGAAAGGCCTTGTCATATGACGCTTTGTGCAAGTGGGCGCATGAATTCATGGATCGGCTATGAATGGAACCCACAATCAGAACGAATTCTTTGCTTTTTGATATGAGAAGGGATTTTGAATAGGCAGCTGTTTTAATTCTTTGGCCACCATGACAATATGATCTTCGGAATCACTTTCTCCTGAAAATCGTCTGCTTTCCAAATGCTTCTTCTTTAATATTTCTTATTATATTTGTTATTATTATTTATTATTATAATATTATTATAATAAAATTATTACATTATTATTTCATTACTTTGTCATTGTTATTGCTATTCCCTAGGAAATTTGGTACTTAACTAGTTTCTAATGAAGGTATGAATAGGACACGGGTCAATTGGAGTTGGGACCCTTTTCCTCTCTAGGCTTAGGTTAAAGCATGAGACAGTCGGATGCTTTTCATGTAGGAGGAGAGGATATGAATTTTAGCCTAAGCCTAGGGAGGGAGGGAACTTCGACGTTCGTGAAAAGTTGCGTTTCCCCCCTTTTTAATTCACCCTAGGACATATTAACGACGCTAAGGTAAGATTAAGCAAAGGCGGCATTAGGTTTGAATGCTCTTGATCGTTGGAACGATGGATCACTCTCCTTGATCAATCTGATCAATGTCATTCCAGATTAGAATTTTGCTTTGTGCGTTTAGTGAATTCTCAGTCGTCATAGCACCGGCCTTACGCTATGGTTAGTGGTTTTCAATGTATTCACTTCCTTTAATATCTTCTCCTAGTTGTGATTTATTCAGAATACAATCCCATCAGTAAGATACCTCTTCTCGAAATTTTTTTCAAGGTTTTGGGACAATAATCTCGGCGAAGAGACGGCAGCAGAAGCTCTTCTCGCTTTACAGATTAAAGGGAGGGATCGCTGGCCGGTAGGTAGTTTAAAAATCATTTTAGAGTTCGATGCTGCATGAACTTCTGATTCTGTTGCGCTGGAGGAGAGAGGGAGGTGACCTTCATCTGCTCTTCTCATTGTGCTCAGATATTGGTTCCAACGTATCCCTTCCCCCTCTCCCAGATCCACATAGTTCAAGGAAGTGGGCACGATTCTGAATTGGTGGCTCTTGCAAAGTACATGGAAGTCTGAATGGTTGGGCAGAGAAGGAAGCAGGAAAAACAGGCCTAAATTCACGAAGAGAGGGGCTCGCTTGTGCTTTAGTTGGTGGACGAGTTCGCACGAGAGCGGTCACTGTCGAGCTCCAGGCGGTACTCTGTCGCAACATGTACTATAACCGCATCGCGCCAGGTGCGTCCGTTCGACGCATATCTTAAGGGCCTGAGACGGTCCCTCTTGAAACTCCTTCCGTCACGAAGACCTCAGCGTTCTGCATAGCAGTATGATGGACCGCTCTGATGGACATCCAGCTTACCTTCCGCGCTATTCGCACTTGCGCTAGTACAACATCCACTGGAGCGCTAGTACAACATCCACTGGGGTGGGGTCCACGAGGTCGAATTTCCGCTTCGCGGCGTTTCACTCGCGGCGCCCCCGTACGACTCGCCGTATCGATTGCCCTTGATCGCCCGGCTGAGCGTGACTGCGTCATGTCTGCGCTTTCCACTCATGCCACACTGCCTCGCTTGAAGTCTGCCATGCCCTGCCACTGGCACTCGCACCCGCCGTGCCGCTCATCGCGCGCGGCCGCGCGGAAATTCGACCTCGTGGACCCCACCCCATCCACTGCCTTTACCGGAACAGAGGTCTCACTACTGTTTTTTGAGTACAATTGAGCGAACAGTAGACTGCCCCTCCCCAACGGAGGAATTTCCCTTGACATCGCGTTTATCGAAAATTCGATAGAAATTATGTATATGACTGAACTGTAGGTGCTCTTGATTAGCCGTTGTATCTCAAATTGAATCGAATCAGATTTATCGTATCGCATGTTCAACGAGTTGAAAATGGAGGTATTTATTGACAGAAACACAACAGCCAACCATCCTACGATGAGTTTTAGGAAAATACTTTCGGAAAAAGGAGGTCGCTTTAAAATGCTCAAGAACTCATACCCACCTTGCCAAATCAGATTTCGAGGAGATGCATCAAACCAGCAGTGGTTCGGATTCTCTCGAGCCGTACGTTTTAGTGTGAGTATTAATAGTGATAAAGTATGAAAATAGTTCCTCTACTATATTTTTGCCACTATCAAGTTTTGAATTACGCCCTGTCATGAATCAGATGGTAGAGCAGGCGGCGCATGCTTCCGACTCCTCTCACTTTTATCTATGCGAACCTACTAACATACGTAGCAACTTTCATGTACAAATTGGCTGCGCCTTAATCACATCTGAAGCTCGTTCTCAGTGCGGATAACCATCAACGACTTCAAAGTCGAACTCTCTACAAAGTTTTTGACAGGAGTGCATATGCCACGCGGGGTTCGTACCACAAAGTTGAGTAATTAGATTTCATCTTTGATTACGAAACATATCCGATAGAAGGAGAAACGGAACGGTCTGCTCTTCTCTGGCCTCCTCGGGTGTGTACACTTACGACAAATTTTCGCTTTGTGATGTCGCACTCGCGACACCATCAGCACAACTTGCCGCAGTCAGTCGGAATTCCGCTCAGGACGTAACGGTCTGGTACCATAGAATTCAAGAAATAGCTGTTTATCTCATCATCATTTATGAAGCCGTAACTTTTGTGTCTCAAAAGAAGAAATAGTGACATTGAAAGTAAAAGAAACCATAGCATTACATGATAACAATCCTAGTTAGGAAATGATTAACTCGAGCGTAAAACTCCAAAGGGAGTGTTACAATGTGCGCAATCACACGCGTAGAAATCGCGCGCGGCTGCGCGAAATCTTGTCATAAGTGTACACACCCGGTCTTCTCCTATACGGTTCCTCTGGGCGGAGCCAACCCTATACTTTCACTCATTACCAAGATCAGCCAACTGACAATTATTCCACAGCTTACAAGACTTATCATCAATACTATTCTTAGAAACCTAGGCTTCGGAATAATGAAGACGATTCCCGAGAAATAGAGAAAATCCTAGAATTCTCTGTAGTTCTACTCACTCTGCACTCCCTCTGAAGAGATGCTCTCATTTTGCGAATTCTAATCAAATGGAGAAGAAATTCAAGAAAGTCGTTGACGACGAGCTTTGCTAGGAATTCTCAGCACTTGCTGTGGCCCTTCTCCGACTACGCTTTGACGCCCGTTTTCGGAAGTGCTTGTTGTTCGCATTCTTCAAGCAATTACGAGAGCTGGGACGACGGGCGGAGTGTCTTTGTCCGCTTATCACGCTCCACAAAACTCTTAATGTTCCTGTTCCGCCTTGCCATTTCCTTCCGATTTCTGATCATTTATGAGCCTTGGACCTTTGATGTCTAGAGTCCCCAATAAGGTTACTGTCTAGAGTCCCCAATAAGGTTATTGAGGGTTTCGAAGCTCAACTTAAGTTCAGCTGCGCTCTTCGATTCTTCTCGTAAAAGTCTGGTTGAATAAGCTATCTGAAATCTATCTTGGATCTTCTGGAGATTGAAGGTATCTTGGATTTTAGGAAGCGATTTATCAGAAATAGTGAGAAGAGTGATTCTAGCTAACCAGTAGCTTCTCAACACATGTCAGTAAAAAGGCTGATGTGACAAATATTTTCAAATTAATGTCGGGAGGTTTATGGCTGTAAAGAAAGGGATGCTATATAAATCGGGGGGGGGGGGGGACGGGGGAGGGGTGGGAAAGGCAAGAGCTTGGCGACATATGTGTGTTATTATCAAGGCCTTTGAAAGGGAGCTTGGTATAATTAGAGTATGCAACAATTTTCTCCTATTGAATGAGACAGTTTTGCCCTAAGTCGGAAAAGATCCATTCACGCCTCCCTCTGCCGAGTTGTTGTGCCCATATTCTTACGGCTTTTTTTAGATAGAAGAGGGCCTCTCGCTCCGCGACACCCATAGCATTGCTAATAATTTGATGTGATAGGAGAAGCTTTCCTGAGGAAGTTGCATCAATTTTGCCTTCATAATGGCTACCTCTTTTCAATTTGCAATTCTGAAGATTGATGGTCAAGAGCTAAGGGATCGAAAGCGACTTTGTAATAGCTAACAACGAAGGCAAGCTCCTTTTGATCCTACTGGGTGGAACCTATCCAGTCTTGGGACGATCCCTCTTGTTCTTCCTTTCATTTTCAATCTCAAGCTGTCATCCAATTCCAATTACTCGTTCAGATATTGCACTGAAGTCGAGCATGAGCTCAAAGACCGACGCAGCGTTGCTATGTTTGCTGCGGTCATTTACTTCTAACTGTATGCGTCAATTATTTTTAATGGCATATTTATTCAATGTTTATGTTTGTTGTGACCATTACTATCGCATAAGACACCAGTATCATAGTGGGACCAGTCAGGTAATCTGAAACCAGTCAATAACCACAAACATCGAGATGTAGGTTTGTATTCTGTTGCATTGCATTTGAAACAGGTGGAATCTTTTTCACTTCTATGCTGTTCAATCCACTGAAAGTGAGTGATGTTGATCCTCATTCAATGAATCATCGACGGTATCAAATTTGAAGTGGATCACGGACATGCCCAAGGGCCTTGTGTGGACCTGCACTGAGGCCCAATGCTTGACGACTCATCAATTAGCGAAGTGACACATTCATTGAAGCGAGGTTTTGAAGCAGTCAACGCATATCGACAACCAGACAACAGTGGTACAAGGCAAATGCAGAGAGTTCGACTGTTCGTCTCGTCCTTGTCTTCGACCTCGCATCGGCTCATTGTCTTGTCAGGTGCCTATGTTCGTGATCGTCGTTGGCCTCGTCGTCCCCCTTGTGCTTGTCCTCGATTTTCTGAACGACACTTTTAAAGTATTGCTTATCTGATAGCATAACTAGAAATCCATTGCTGTTGAACGGCAAAAAGCGCCTCGTGGGAGTTTGTCACTGACCTCGTCTCCAACTCGCAATAGTTGAATCATCATGACCAAAGGTCATGACAGGCCTATTTGTTGTGCAGTAAGTACGCCATGAACATGGTTGAGATATTTATTTATTTATTTATTTGCAAATACATCACAAGGATGTGTCACAGGAAAAAGAAAAATTTGAAACGAAACACACTGGATTTATGCACAGCACTAATTGATTCATTTGCAACACGGGTGCCATTGGTGGCTCCACATCCAGAATGAGCAAAAACATGTACACACTCAGATAATCACTTGCACCTCAATCCACTACAGTCAGTTGTTAAAAAAAAAGTTCGGCAACCGCATAGCGGTCGGGTAGTGGCGAGGCAGTGTCCGGAAGCTGAGCTGCTCAATCAGAAGCTTCATTGCCATATAGCATCCCAATACCAAAATTCACGAGCTGTGCAAATAAATCTAGTGAGTCAATCGACATCATCAACTATCTATCTAGCTTTCATTCTTGCGTATTCATAGCTGTCGTTCGAATTATAAACATAAAATTTGTTGTAATGCTGGATCCTTCAGTATAGCCTTCAAGCTTGTCTTTTTACCGAAAAAGTTTCCTGGAAGCATCTGCAGTAATTTGACGCAGCGGTGGAAAAAGGAATTCGAAAAGCTTGCATCTCTCGAGACAGGTATATAGTAGTCAAATCTGGAAGTTCTACCCCGACAAGCTCTAAATACACCATATTTAGAAAGACGGATTTTCCTTTCAAATCTCCAAATTTTACTCAACAGGTTAATATCGTACCCAACTCGTCTCATTTTCAAGCATTCCAAACCCAGGTTTTTCAAACGAGTATCATATGCAGGTAGGTGATCAGGTCTTGTGCGGTTGCATCGGAAATAAACTAGCTTAGTGAACAACCGCTGGACGTACTCGAGACTGTCAATGTCTTTTTTCTTATACGGACTCCACACAGCTGAATTCCATTCTAGAAGGGGACGCACATAAACCTTGAATAACCGTGATAACAGCAATGGATTTCTCAAGCGGAAGGTTCGTAGTAAACGGAACATCGCAACCCGAGCAGCATCAGTGACTTTAGAAATATGGTATTCGAATGAGAGGCTTTGATCGATAACGATCCCCAAGTCTTTGATTCTCGAAACTGCACATATGGGAGCATGAGGTCTGAGAAAGTACTGCGCCTTGGGATTGTTTCTGCCTAAATGAAGGACGCATGTTTTGCTCAAGGATATTTTCAACTGCCATTGATCTAAATAGTGGACCAAATTCGTTACTGAGCGCTGTAAAATCGAATATGCTTCACCTTTGTTTTTTTTTTTTGGAAAGGGAGGAACATTTTCACGTCATCAGCAAACATGCATATTTGGACCGATGGGTGCGTGCGACAGCTTTTTGGAAGATCATAAACAAAAATGTTAAAGAGAAGCGGGCCTAAGACACTACCTTGGGGTACGCCACTTGTTACGCGTCTGTATGTGGAAATTGATTTTCCGACTCTGACACAAAATACTCTGTCAGTAAGAAAGGATCTTATCCAACTCCAGAGATTACCTCTAATACCGATATCTGCTATTTTGCTGAGCAATTTTGGGTGACTGACGGTATCAAAAGCTTTGGCAATATCATAGTAAATAATGTCGATCATATGATGCGAGGATTTATGGGACAACCATTGGTGGAGTGAATCCAGCATAATGTCCTCTGTGGATGCCTTTTTCCGGAAACCATATTGCTCATCTGGCAGTACACTGAAGCGATCAATGAATGCATCAATCCGATCTTTGAGACATCTTTCCATGAGTTTGCACGCAGTGCTAGTTATAGAAATAGGTCGATAATCATTGGGGGTTCGAGGTTGAGGATTTTTATTGAGCGGTGTTATGATTGCACTTTTCCAGACAGAAGGCACAGCTCCCAACCTTAAGGAAATGTTGAATATATGTGCCAACGGTACAGCAAGTTGATTGGCACACTTTAGGAAGACGATTTGAGGAATACCATCGGGTGTCTGCGAGCATGAAGATTTGAGCTTTTTGGCATGTAATAGGATGTCTTGTGGTAGTATCAGAAAGGAGCTCAACGTATGCTTAGCATCACTTTTCGTTTCAGGGATGATACCATTGTCTACAGTAAAAACCGAAAAAAATTGATCAGCAAGGAGTTCGGCCTTAGCTGAATCACTGTAGACGATATCAGCTTTTTCATTCACGAAAGCAGGTATAGAGCAAGGAGCTTTCAATCTAGAATTGACATATTGATAAAGTTGTCTACTATTTTTAGAAGACAGTAGAACTTTTTCACGATTTCTCACATATTTTTCGCTGAGCTTAACTAACTTCTGTGAGACTCTGTCATAACGCTCTTTGACACCTTCCTGATCAAGGCGATGGAATAGTGTATTTCGGTATAACATCAAGTTCTGGATGTATGTGGGAAAGTTGGGAGTTTTATCAGGGCGTTTAACAGTGATGGGAACGTAGTAATGTATGGCCGAAATGATAATATCACAGAAGCGTCGATACAGATCATCGATGTCATTATAGTTATTGAACAATTGCTCCCAATTCACTTCAGAAAGATAACGTTTCATGGAGTCATAATCAGCCCGTACGTAGTCGAGAAAAGGGATGGGTGTGGGATCAGGTGCAAGGCACAAACGGAGCGAAAACGAGATAATGTAATGATCAGATTTGCCCAAAGGATTGAGTAGGTTAGGCATGGTGACGAAGTTTTTGGTGCTAGTGAGGACTAAATCTAGGACTCTGCTACCGCAGGTTGGAGGGATTACATGCTGTATGAGACCATGCAACTCGAATAAATTGACATATTCTTTTGAACGTGAGCATTTGGGCCATGGGTTTGGTAGCCAAGAAATATCGAGATTAAAGTCGCCAACAAGTACGACAGGGCAAGCAGAATCGATCAATACTACATTGAGGAAGTCAACGAGTCGTTTGCATGTATCAGCCTTTATATCAGGAGGTCTGTAACAATATCTAAATAGTTCCACTCTGAAAGTGTTGTTGTATGAGATGAGCATTCGCATGACATCACTGTAAGCTTGGACGCACTGGAGCGCTCAATAGTAATTGTGATATCAGCTTTGTTGCTGTGGTCACAGCCAATGTACGGAATTCTTTGAATGCATAGAATTTCTCTGTACTAAGAGGTGATTGGACGCAAAATGATCGGATCACTGTTTGTTCAGGACGGTCGTAATAATCTTCGTAGGTTGAGGAACCTCCTCGGAAAAATGAGTTATCTGCTGTCCACATACGTATTTATGTTGTATTTGCCTAATGTGTGCGGCATGCAAGGTTTCACGCAAAAAGAGAATCCGGCTAGGATACAGCACCACAAAATCTTGGCCGGGTGGGCGGGGACTACGGCAAGTGCCCACCCTGTCGTTCGTCGCGATCGGAGACGCATCGCAGGAATAGAAAGTTAGGGTCAATTCAAGTCAGGGGGGAGACGCAATTTTGCGTCAAGGTCGAAGCTCCTTTCCCTCCTTAGACTTAGGCTAAAATTGATATCCTCTCCTTCCACATGAAAAAGCATCTGTCAAAGCATAGGTTTCATCTGCTTTAGCCCAAGCCTAGGGAGGGAAAGAAGCTCGACGTCGATGAAAATTTGACGCAAAGTTGCGTCTCCCCCCAGACTTGAATTGACCCGAAAGTTATGTAAGCAATCCCACTCCTCATTCCTAACCGCGACGGACGACGGCACAGGGCACTTCCTCGAAGGTCCCGCCCATCGGCCGTGATTTTGGGAAGCTGTATCTCAGCCGGATTCTCACTTTTGCACGTGAGACTTCGCATGCGGCCCTTATTAGGCAAACACAACATAAATATATGGGTTACAGTAGACCTCATTTTCCTGTTGACGATTCATTTTTATGGACATCGCCCGGCGTAAGGTGAAAGGGTGAAGGTGAGAGATGGGAAACGTTCTTCAAAAGGAACCTACCTTTTTAGAAGAGGTAATGTGGCGTGAAACTCACACTGAAAAAGCGCGGCTTGTGGTCTTACACCGACTGCACCGCACTGCACTGCGAGTCGCACTGCCACGCATCCGCCGGAGAGTTGCTGCGAGGTAGGGATAACGCTCGCGGTCTTTTGATTTAGCACAACGTTGCTTGCATCCATGTGACCGGCTAGTGACGCAGATACGCGCGAAAGAGTAGAAGTAAAGAAAGAGGAATTTTGGAGTCCCATTCCGCGGTTTTTTTTCGCCTCTTTCTCTTCTGTTACTTTGCTTGCTGAGCACCTCTACTTTCATATTCCACAATCTGCTTCCTTCACCCCTTTCGATGTCTTTAAGTTTATTTCACTGCTGCCAGTAGTCGCTGGTTTCCATGTGACTGCAATGAGGGATGGGTGCCGCATATCGCTTTTATTGAAGCATCTCACATGTTCTTATTTCTCGCTCGACAGAATCAAGTAAATCATTGAATGAATCATTTTTTGGCCGACTAAATTAAACAAATCATTGAATTCCCAAGGCAGCAATATAGAGCAATATAGAAGGCTTGGAACAGCTGTGACTCTGATGGTTTCACAGCTCGTTGACGTGTGACAGAGGCGTAAAAACCATTACTCTTAGTGAAATCTACTGGGTATTCTATTATCCTATAGTTAGTACGATGTCGCTGTTGGTATTGCTATAGCATCTTATAGCGTCTGGTAGCTCGTCAGAGCATGCATTCGATCTCTCCTCACTTCCTTTTTCTCCTACACTGAAGGACACAAGACACTGCTAACCGCCTTCACTACAGGAAACCAAGTTTTTAGTTCATTTCACTAGTTTTTTTTTTCATCGCTGAAGATGCACTATGCACTTGTGCTTGCGTTATATTCAAGGGCCTAAAAGCATCTTGGCATCATGACATGTGAATGAACATTGTATTTGTTCGCTTGTCACAGCTAGCGAAAATTGTTGCATGGACGGCGCAGTGGTGTTGTTTGTAGAGCATAGCTGCGGTACAAGTGGCTCGGGGATCAAATCTCGATTCACGTTTTGTCTAACGAGCCGAGCCACGCATTCCTTCGTATTCGCTTAACCGATGCCATCATCGTTAAAAAATAAAAATCCGTGATCTGTACATTGGCTGGCTACAGTACTTGGTTTTATGGACCAAGTACGCATCCAAAAACTGCTCTCCTCTCAATGAGAATCAGAGGCGTGGCGCATCTTACAGTAAGGTGGGAGAGATCTGTTCGTAAAAGTCCTAATGGATCTATCCAGCAAAAATGATTAGCGTACTTGGCTGGACTAATGTATATAGGCAATCTAAAACTTGGAAGGACCGTCTTCATAGTTTGAGTTTGCTTGTTCCAGGGGTAGGGTTATGCTGTTCATTATGGGCTGCATGCAAAGTCGAAAATCGAAATCCAGCGCAGATACGGCTGTCAAAGCTTCGTCCACACAGATGTTGTAGGCAGTACTACAAGAGATACGGTGCAGAACGGAGGCGGTCACGTGCCCAGTAGGCAATGCAAGTAGGAAACCACCACAACCGCTTCGAAATAGTAATTTTGAGAAATTAAAGACTGTCGCTGCTCCGCTCCACAGTCCTCGTGGCCCTGATCACGATATTCGCGTGAACGAAACCTTTGCGGAATGGATCTCTGCCAATTTTTGTTTTATAAAATATTTTCCCGCTCTTCGTTATGCTGTTTTGCTCAGGTTTCACGACTGCTTAGGCTTCTCTGGTTACAAGTGGGCGAACTAATAAGCCATTACGCACGGAAACAAGTTTTTAGGAGACCCTCCACGAAACCATCTCTCATCACATTTATGTTCCGAGTCATACCGATATATTTGGGAAAACTGTGTTTGTTGCCCATGTTTTTATGTTGTATTTGCCTAATAAGGGCCACATGCAAAGTTTCACGTAAAAAGAGAAAATTCGGCTAGAGTACGACCCCCCCCCCCCCAAACTTTTGCCCGAGTGGGCGTAGCGTTCAGTGAAAGCCGTGTTCCGTTGTCCGTAGCGGTCGGGAACGGAGAGTGGGGCTGTTCTTAATTTTTTGTTCTTACAATGCGTCTCCGATCGCGGCGGATGACGGGGAGGGCCCTTTTCGGGAGGGTCCGCCCACCCGGCCAAGAATTTGGCGAGCTGTATCTTGGCCGAATTCTCACTTTTTCGCGTGGAACTTTGCATGTGGTCCTTACTAGGCAAATACAACATAAATATATGGATAAACAAAAAAAAACTCATTTTTCCGTGAACGAGTCCTCTGAGCAAAGACCAATTCCGTGTCATTTTATAATTTCGCTGGCCTTCATCATGCATTTGACATCCATTGCGAGACCACTGATGGGGAAGGCTTTATTAGGGATGATGAATGGTTGGCGTATTTGGCATTCTATCATTCAACATCTCCAGTAGTCTGAAACTCTTGAGCAGGTTGTTGGACAGGAGCAGTTCTCATTCAATGATGACAAAAGGCATCACCATTTACTTCTCCCGAGCGTTAGTCCCGCACCGTCGCACGGTCCACTGTTCTTGTCAGACGTCGCTAGCTGTCCCTACACGGAGCTTCGTCCGTTGTAGCTTTCACTTCGGTAAGGCGTCCTTCCACCACTTCTTTGAGCCTCCGCGTGATCACTCCTTTGCTCTTCACTATTTTTTTAAAGGCTGATCCTCTGATCTTTTCAGTACATGTCCATACCGTCGTAACCATTGTTCCCTCCATTTCAGCTTAACGAGAGCCGTCTGCATCATCGCTTTTCGTTCCTGACCTTGTCCTATCACACCCAACTACGTGCTCATCACAACATCCTCATCCTTATGACAGGATTTCGACGACGAGCGGCGTGCAACACAGTGTGTGCGAGCTATGCGCGGCGCGGTAGTTGGGTCTTGAAACGACTACACGGTAATACTATATTAGGGGCGCGATACGATCGCTTTGTAATCGCTTCGCGCCCCAACAACGTGGCGCCTTCAGCTCGTCTGCATTGCTTCACTTGCGACATGCCGCGGAGCGAAATCCTGACATGAGGGTACACACCCACATCCTCATTTCATCTGCGTGCAGCTACCTTGTATGCTTCGTTGAGGACCAGCATTTGCCATGGTGCAGCATTCCAGGCTCTACCACTGTTCGGTACATCTTGCCCTTGAGTGTCGGGAGCACCGAATTGCACAGACTTGTGCACTCTCGCCAATCCATCCCCATTTGTACCTCTCGTTACAGGTACTTCAGGTTTGGTTATTAATGTTATACCATATACTATGTAGTGCATCAGATGAGTATGATTGATTGGCACAATGGTCACTAATTTGACGAAAAGTTCTTTGATAAATGTTTGAAGCTCGAGGAGCCGAAAATTGACCTGATTCGCTGTATGTCCTCGTATCTCTGATCGCAATTGAAATAGTTCATGGAAAGATAAGAGAATGAAAATGCTTATCACTGATGAAACCCTTGAATCACTTACATATTTATCTTAATTGCCAAGGATTTGAAGATCAGGTGGACCCGACGATTACGATGCGATTGAGGCAGTGGGGATCGTTGATCAAAGGGTTGACAGGTGCTACAGGCCAAGGACAGTGATCCACCTTAATGGGTAATGGGATGTTTCGGTAAAAGAACTGGAAGGGGTCGGGAGAAAGAGGAAGATAGAAGAAGTGATCGTTTTGAAACGAACATTCGAGGTTAAAAGTGATAAGCGGTAGAGGAATCGGGATTCAAAAACGCGGCGGTTGATCTGCATTCCCATCTCCCACGCATCTCTTTGAACTGCAACATCACCTTTCCGAGTTGCTCGCTAGAGAGGGTGTCATTTGTTGTCTCGTTGAGTGTATTTCAGTCATTCATGATGATGTGAAGTAAGTGAAACAGCAAACAGCAGCAATCAAGTGAAACAATGAATGAGAGATTAAGCGAAAGCTATGAAAAAAGGTGTTCGTGGTAAAAAATCTATTGGACTTACACTCGACGTCTTAGCAAGATGTCGCGTGCGCAATGCCTGCAACCTAAAAACTGCAAGCGTTTCGGTAGGTCTTACCGTAGGCCGAAATTGCCTCTTCCGCTGTCTTCAAGGCTTGGTATTCAGTAGTTGGGATACCCTATGAGGGTGATGCATGACCCATCAGTCATGCCTCAAGGAACCCAACTCAACTTTGAGAAAACAAAGCATTCGATGTTTCATTGCGAGTAGTTTGATAGATTTGGTGCATTTTGTACGTTGCTAGTTGTCTGCTAGTTATCATGGCCTGTACACTGCGCATTGGTTTTTGAAACCGAGGTGATCTTTGATATGCGATGGTGCAATTGGATATGAAGGTGCAAAATTCGCAGCGCTCCATGCTGTCATTCGGAATCGTGCTGACAATATATGAGTTTTCGCCGATGCACATGTGATGCTTCATCCTCCAGACGAGTCAGGTAACAGTCCGAAACCCGGCAAGGGTCCACTGACTAGTTGCAGGCCTCATCCTTCACCTATTGTTAGACCACCGGTTCAACTGACCATGCATCAGCATTAGGCACTATGGGTGCTATTCCTAAAGAATCCTGTGTGTAAGGACTTGAGTGCCATATTGGCGAGTAATTCCCCTCTTGAGTAAGCTCCCTCTTTTGAGAGGACTTTTTTATAGGGTGGAACGGATTGCTGATCGGACCATCGCTGGTTAAGACCCTCTCGCATCGAAGTTCAAAAGAAGGTCACGGTTTCTATGCTGCTCGACCCAATGATTTTTGGAGCACTACACCCCGCAAGGATCCAGCAACACTCTAAGAATTTTTCTTTTCGAAAATTCAACCCTCCTCACACGTTGGCCGATGGGAGAGGATGAACGATGCAATGCTATTTCGCCTCAAAATTCTATCTACGTAGTGGCCTATCGTCGATTCCTCGCCTGGCACTCATCGGATACGATCCTCGAATTCGACCGTCTTGATTATTCCTCAACCAACTGTTGATTCTGCTCATACCTCTATAAGGCCTGAATCATTCAAAAAAAATCATGGTAAATAACGACTCAGGTGGATGACGCCCCGATAACATGGCATTTTCCAACAAGATCTTACTCTCGAAAGGGGGCGGGGAAAGTTATTTTCATGACATCGGCTCGAAAATCGAATGCAGACACATTAAAACTCAATCGGCTTTGTGAGATATTTATGTAGCTATTGATTCGATGCGGCCATTTTGATTGCGCAATGATGCCATCAAAACGGCATTGAAATGGCTTCTATCTCAGACAATAAATGCATAATTCTTGCTGATCTTTCTGAAAAGAAACTACTTCGACGAATTCAGCTCTTCTTCCTCATACGGAGACGTGCATTGCTCCTGTGTGTTGCGCCTCGTTAATATTAGGTTGTTGCAAAATTAATTTCGGTTTTAAGGTATGTATAAATAAGTAGGTTTTTTACCACACACCTCACAAATAACTCGGCAAAAATTGACCCACTTGGGTATAGAAGTTCTCCCTCGCCCAGCGTATTCTCCCGACCTTTCCCCAACAGACTATCACTTTTTTCGAGCCCTCAATTCTCATCTGCGTCAGAAACAATTTACTAATTTAGACGATGTTGAATGTGCCTTCCTTGACTTCGTTGGTTCTCGTGATAGTAGTTTTTATAGTGAAGGCTTAGATTTATAGCCTGTTCGTTGGCAAAAGTGTGTAGATTCCGATGGTTTTTACTTCGATTAATAAACTTGTGTTTAAGCTGAGTTATAGTAGTTTGAAGTATGCGGTCCATTTCCGAATTAATTTAATTAATTTTGCAACAACCTAATATATCGTTCGTATTTTTATATGCAGTTCACCAATGCATATTGACGTCTACTGTTATTTCTTCCCTCCGAAGGATTGGTTTCTTTTGTCCCTGTATTGTGCTGTTTGTCTAAAATTGAATATATACAGGGGGTGCCAAAAAAAGAAGTAATTTTGTCTCCTCCACTTTCACCCCACTTTAATTGAACTACAGCAAATTCTGTTGAGGTATTTTCATCCCCAGATTCAAGAGCGATCCCACTCTATCAATATACTCCGTGGCAGCCTTCTGCACGAGCAGGAACGGGAGCGAGGAAAGAGTTAACAAGATGTGTCACCTCAACTGGGCAAAATCCGAAATTTCGTCGCCCTCGTTCACAACCTTGCTGAGGTCCGTTCACTCTGGGTACCTATGGGGATTCATACTGGGTGGTATTCTTTAACTTACCGTTTTTTCCGGGTTTCCGGCGCCCTTCGTTTCCAAGAGCCAAAACGTGCCCTTACCACTGAAACCCCTCCGGAGGTGGATTTGGGCATGAAAATGATTCTTCGGATCATAGCAGCCTTATCCAAGCAGCAGAGGCTCTGTGACTTCCGTAAACCGAGGTGCCAGTCCTTAGGAAGCTTCCCACAAAAGACCTACCACGGAGCCTGGCTTCACTGTTTTAAGCAGACCTTGATACTGCGGGTACTCCGAAGCCCGACTGCGCCGGATGAAAGCTCCATATTTTCATAAAGGTGAACGTAGGGAACCACAGCTTGTTCCTGCTTTTAGGGAAACATTTCGGGAATATTTTGCCCCAGTACTTTTATCTCTTTCGTTTCCCTATGTTTTATATAATTGGCAGATGTGAGCCGTGGGCAAAATTACTTCTTTTTTTTGGCACCCCCTGTAATGGTGACACGTTTCTTGGGTATATGGTGCAGCAAGTGCACATACAAGTTACATTCTTCAATGTTGCACTTTTCAATGTAAAAACGACCTGAGACTACTTTCATCTTTATGAAGCCTAGGAAGAACAGCAGGGATAGTAGATTTATGTTTAGTACAGTAAATGGAACAAAGTGGAGTTTGAGCCCCATTGAGTATTAGAAGTTTCGTCTATAAATCCCCTTCTTTGACAGTGATATTGGAGCTGTGACAATTGAGAACAGTTCAGGAGAAGAAGGCTCTTTTACTGGTAACCTTGAGTGACCTTGAAATTCATAGAACGGGTAGCAGGTGGGATATTTTTGAATGAGATGGTAAACGTGAACCACAAAATCCTCACCTCACACACCATCTCCACCATTTACACCAGCCGCGGTCTCGTGCGTCAACATTTTTGAAATGATGTCTATGTAATATGGTTAAAACAGATTGGAGCACTTCTGAGATGACAGAGTAGTCTCATAAAGTCTCATCGAAGCACCAGAATATATGTATAACTCTATCTCTAATCTCTTCAGCATAGTATTATATCAAATCAATCTTCATTGGGAGACCAGTGATAGGTTATGCCTAATTTCGCCTCTCCGAAGATGTCCTAGGCCAATTCTTTGATGACTAACATCTCCTTTTCTAGGTTAGGGGAGTTTTCAAATGATCCATTTATTTCAGGAACTTAACGTATTACATAGTATATACATCACTAACAGGCCTATAAGTTGCGATAGATAGACAGACAGACAGACAGACAGACAGACAGACAGACAGACAGACAGACGGACGGACAGACAGACAGACAGACAGACATACAGACATACAGACATACAGACAGACAGACAGACAGACAGACAGACAGACAGACAGACTACAGACAGACAGACAGACATACGGACTGAGAGGCAGATAGATAGATAGACAAACAAACAAACAAACGGACAAACAAACAAACATACAGACTGCAAACAAACGCAGACAGACAGACAGAAAGACAAGCAAACAGATCAACATTCCAGTTTATAACATGACACCATATCAAAACAAAAAACCCGGGCTTTTTGATAGAACCCTTTTCGAAAGACATTTGTCAGTAGAAAATTTCGAGACTATCCTCACATCCTCTTTGAAGCAGTGGGGGCGTTGAGTGTGCTTCGTGACAAAGACTGCGCACTTCTCATAAGTGAGCTCTTTCTGCAGCTCTCTGTTGATAATATCGAACCGATGTTCGTTAGCCTAGATTCCCAAGTTTGCAGATCGGTCACATCGTGTGCTGTAACGAGTTTTTTATAAGTCGTAGAAGTAACAGTGTGTCTTTACAACCGCTTTTAAGTCGCAACCCTCACTTTTCCTCATAAGCCTCATAAAAGGCCACATGTGACTTATAAACTTCTTCCTAGTGGATAATGGAGCGCCCTCGAAATCAGCATCGGTATGGGGAGCCAATCCTCAACTTGCTTTTGCTGAAAGGCGTTAGAGTATTCATACCGCAGGACAATAAATTACCTATTTGTAGAGCTATCAATTTTGGGCGACCTATATAAATGCTATCCAGAATCTGCCCAATTATAATCCCTTCCTGTGAATTACACCGTGTTTTCATGCGCATTAATCTTGGAATATATTGTAGGATGGGTATCTAGATTCAAGATGCATTATTTACGGACATGTTGTTAATGAAAATCTGTCAGTTCCACGGCGAATATGCAGAAATATTAGTGGGGAGGTTCGCTGAAAAAAAATGCGCGAAATAGCCCGCTTGCTTTTTATGAAGTCAATTCACGTGCTTTATTGTAGGCCATCAATCATTTTCTGTTATGGAATTCAGTGCCCTTTTGGCATGCCCATTCTTTTGTTGATCTTGACATTTAAATCAGTGAGCATAGTGTTTCGCCATTTATATTCTATAATTTATGTTGTATAGTGTCTATTGACATTTTTGTTCTCACTTTTGCCTCCTTTTAGCTCTCCGGGGTATGGAAATTGTACTCATCCTTGAGCTCCACTGCACAGGCTGCAGTACATAAGGGTACTTTAGAGGTAATGATCGCAGCAGTTTGACTGCTGTGATTTGCATTTTGCAGACAGCATTAGTGATAATGTGGTCATT
Organism: Trichostrongylus colubriformis; assembly: GCA_963978905.1. Taxonomy (NCBI): domain Eukaryota; kingdom Metazoa; phylum Nematoda; class Chromadorea; order Rhabditida; family Trichostrongylidae; genus Trichostrongylus; species Trichostrongylus colubriformis. The sequence continues at coordinate 41,283,060 of OZ022260.1, forward strand.
GGGAAATCCATGAAAGAAGTCACTCACATGGAATGTGAGGGCATAGAAGCTATTTGTGGCAAAATCCCAGTCGAAAAGAGCGTCCCCGAGCTGTAGAGTCGACGTAACGAGTAACATCTGGCGCCTTTGGATGACAGACCCCGTCTCCAGGCGACCTCATTCCTGATTGGCTACGGTAAGTAAGCCGATGAGATGTGTCAGGGTTCAAGGTATCACGGCGAGCTTTCTCCGTTTTAGCCTGAAGCTCACTCCAGAAAATAGATGTTGTCGCATTTGCCAACATCCCTTGGTGTTTACGGCTTCGCAACATTCCAATGGAAAACTCGTCCAGACTACCCGCTTTTTGACGGAAAGGTCGTCCGCGTCTAGAATCAACTATGTGAAGGGGTCCCTATTTCTCTGGTCTTCAGTTTTTTTTTCTTACCGTTTTTTCTTCACCATCGCATTACTAGGTATCTCGACTTTCATATTCACTTGATTTTTCAATATGTCCGAATCTCCCCTCACACTGCCTTCCGTGAGGAAAAAACTAGTTGGAACGACAAAAAAAAAAACAATTGAATTTTATAATTTATGTCGTACAATGTTCTATACATTTTGATATTTTCACTTTTGCCTGCTCGTAGCTCTCCAGGTTATGGAAATAGTATTCTTCCTTGAGCTGCACTGAACAGTCGGCAAAATATTAGGTAGTCTAAAAAGTCTTTTCGTATTTTTAAATACCGCTTTTTCCCTCAAAACTGCTTTCCACAAAATTTCTTCTGTACATATATGTGTAGTGCAAGTCCACACGCATCTATAGGTATTGTTGTCTTCCATCTCCCGGATAACCCTTTTCGGCAAAATAAAAATATCAAAAGTCACCTCATTTTCAATTCCAATTTTTTTCTTTGAATGGCGTTAGACAGGGAAAGGAAAAGGTGATAATCCGATGGAGCAAGATCAGGGCTATAAGGCAGCAATTTTTATCCAAGCTCGAGAATTTTTTAAAAGAAAAAATTAAAAAAATTTTTTACCACTAGTGAAAAAATGACTCGCCAAAAAATTCTCGAGCTTGGATAAAAATTGCTGCCCCATCCACCTTATAGCCCTCATCTTGCTCCATTGGATTATCACCTTTTCCTTTCCCTGTCTAACGCCATTCAAAGAAAAATTTATTTATAATTTTTGTATTGCAAATGAGGTTGACCGTTGATATGTTTATTGTGCCGAAAAGGGTTATCCGGGAGATGGAAGACAGTAATACCTATAGATGCGTGTGGACTTGTACTACATGTGTATGTACAGAAGAGATTGCTGGAAAGCAGTTTGGAAGGAAAAAGCGGTATTTGAAAATACGAAAAAACTTTTTACACTACCCAATATAAGGGGTATTTTAAAAGTACTGAGAAGTTAGGGAAATATGGCTTTCCTCTTTGATTGTCATGGTGTCATGTGCCCTGCTTCACTGACGTGGCAGTGGTATGCGGTTGTATTGCATTCGTTCATGGTGCAAGGTGGGCTTGTTTATGAGAAGAGTTTAGACCACGAACTGTCACCCGGCTTAGCGCAGCGCCTCTTTCGCGCACAGTCTTCCTGGACTACTTTCTGACTTCGCACTTAATGGAATTTGACTTCCTGAAACCTTAAATATCACTTGTTTCAAAAAAGTCTTTTATCTGCAAATGTTTGCATCACTTCGGGTGCTGCACAAAGTGGTGACATCAAAATGATGATTTATTTTTGTGTACTTATTTTTGTTCTCAGCGTGGATTCGTATCCTGGCTACGCTTCCTGGAGAGAGTGTGCTTACTCTTATACTGCAAAGACCCAGGCGCTTTTTCTCGGCTTTCAAAGGGAACGGTTCATGAAAAATTCAACTTTTTCATTTCTATGCATTTATATTGCATTCATGAATAAGCTACTTGCAAAGTTTGGGCGGAAAAATCGAAATGCTGCAGAAAACCATAATCACGAAGTTTGCACAAGCTAGTAGCCGTGAGAGAAGGCGCTAGGGCTATGGAGTAAGGGAAAGTGGTCGCGTGCTCGATCTAATGGTATTTCTTGATGGGGCTCGTATTCATCCCTAAGACTCCTGTTTCGAGCCTGATCTTGGTTTCCTTCTCGCATCACGCCACGGCTTTGCTTTACATCCCTTGTGGCCTCACCACGATACCCGCGCGGACCAAACTTTGAAGGAATGAATCTAGGGTCAATTAAAGTAGATGGAGGAGGGGGGGGGGGGAACATATCGCCTCCTCCTACATGAAAAAGCATCCGCCAAAGTATTTGTCTTATGTGCTTTAGCTTAAGCCTTGGGAGGGAAAGGAACTTCGACGTCTGTGAAAAATTTGCGTCTTTCCCTCCACTTCCATTGACCCTGAAACTTTACCGGATTTGGAATTTTCCCATAACTTCACATGTTCTCTGTAATGAGACAATGCAGCATGTCTGCGAGGGATTACAGAATCTCAAACTCGTGGATGATTCCTTTAATAATATGTTCACCGTGGCCAACAGCCAAAGCGTTGGTTCTGAGTAGTCATTTATCGATGTCGGCATCGGACCTCCAAGCCGAAAACAAGTGAATTTTAATTTATTCGACCATTTTCGTTCCGATGGCTTCTAATGTTCCCGCGAATGGTATTGCGGTTGTTATCATTATTCACTATTTGTCATACTCATTATTCGGTACTGTCAATCGTTATGTCATAGAGGTAGACATTATTGTTCTTTTACTGAAGGTCTTTCACTCTCCTTACTTGCACTGCAGAAAAGTTCCAAGGAGAAGAGAACATTCTTCTATACCTTACCCCTTCCAGGCGAGGGGGCTACATGCGATTCACTCACCGTAACCGTAATTATACTGGTGAGAGAGCAAATGAGCATTACTGGGACGATCTTGTTAAAACGACCAACTGCAGAGGACTACTTAGTCCGTCTGCCTTCAGTATTTGTTCACGGTGCTCTGGAAAGCTCTGGAAGAGGGGAGTCGGTAGTGTAATAGATTAGTACATATGTCAGGAAAGCATGAAGTGCTGGTGCGAGTCCCATCTGACACCGAAGTTTTTGCCGATAACTCAGCATCCTCGTAGTAGCTCTCGAACTGTCTGTAGAGACTATGGGCCTCATCAAGCCTGATGTTGACGAAAATTGTAGGAAAATACGTCCCTCCCTCGGTCTGTCCGGCTCTTTCAACTCTATCTGTTCCCATAATCCTACACTCAAAGCAGCGCACACCGGGAGTCGAGGACTCTTCGACAGGGGAGGGGGGTCGTATTTGACCGGACGGAAAAGGGGCTGGGGTCAACTCCGCAGAGGCCCTACGATAGGTGCTAAATTCTGAACTTTCGATAAGCAGATGAGAAGCGAAAGGTATTTCGCATCGAACTCGTGTGAGAAAATGTGATATAAAAATCTTTTTGCTTCAAGTAAATTACTAAGCATTAGAGACATTCCAACTGTACACCCGGCAACAGTTACTGGTACTTTAGACTTTGAAAAAGGGGGTCGTATTTGGTAACCGAGGGAGGAGGGTCGTGCTGAAGCAGCTATGTACATATTTTCCTCGACACCTCGAAGTTTCGTTTTTCCTAAGAAGGCGTTAGTCGATAATCGCAAACGCTCTGGTGCTGAGTATAATTATCGATTAACGATTTTCTAAAGATAGCCTCATCATACCAAAAAACACTCAAAAAGGGGTAGTCGTCTAGAAAGAACCCTCGAGGGATCATTTTTGGGAAATGCGTCCCCTCTGATCATTCCTCGACAATGTTTGATTGATTTGAACATCGTATGGCTTTCTTCTCATGTCATATCCCTTCTTTACTTTAAAAATACCCTGAACCCTACTCAGGATTGTTTTCTGTGTTTTCCATTCCGTCGATAATCCCGTTTTGATAACTAATTTTTCTTATGAGCGGATTATTGGAGCACTTATTGTTGATCAATTCCTTCTTCGACTTCTCCCACCCCCACCCCCACAAGCATTTCGCATTTCTGTTTGGAATGTTTACAGATGCCACATTGCTCTCACCTAATTAATCCTTTTCTTTGGATATAGGAAACCATGAGCTTCCTGTAAACATATGGTTTTGCGAAGACTCATAAACATTGAGGTGTATTTTCTAACTTCATATCAGTACTGAGCAGTCCGAAGCATAATCTAAAAATAAGAATTCTATGCCTTTGAGATGCGTCATGCATTCGATTTCCTTGCAGCATTACGCACCCTCAGAGAAACCGTGCACGGAAAAATGAGTTTTTCTGTTGCCTATACATCTATGTTGTATTTGCTTGATGAGGGCCACATGCAAATTTTTACGCAAAAAAGTGAGAATCCGGCAAAGATACAGCTCCTCAAAAAGGCGGCTGAGGGGCGGGCCTTCACGTGAGCGCAGGAAGAGATAATTGCGTAAGCGGTCCCATTGTTCGTCTTAACCGCGGCGGACGACGGGACAGTGCATTTACTGGAAGGCTCCGCCCCGTCGGCCGTCACTTGCAGGTTGTCGGATTCGCAATTTTTCGCGTGACTTTTTGACTTGTGGCCCTTATTAAGCAAGTGCAGCATAAATATATGGGTAATAGAAAAACTCATTCTTCTGTGCACTATTCCTTTAACCCAGTCACCTCCTTCTCCAATAAGAATGAAGGTGCTATCGCAATGGGGATGTGTGAATCTCAGTATGGGCATCACAGAAGGGGGGGGGGGGGGGGGAGGGGGAGGGGAGAGCCCATTTTTCCCATCACTAAGGCTCAGGCAAAACATAATTGTGAAACGCCTGATTGTGCAGGTTAACCCCTCAATGATCCCTCCAAGAGCTGACATGTGCTACTTCTTGTAGAGTGCCATTCCAATCTCATTGCGAAATCACCACATTAAAAATTCAGTTCTGCTAAAATTTTGTACGCTGGCCATTCAGGTTCGCCGAGTAGGGTTACACATGCGTTCGACATGAAACCATGTAAAAGCTACTATCACATCTTGGAAGAGCTAAGCAAACCGGACACTTTTGACAAACGGCTGCTACCGTAATCAAGTTTTCGCGCCAGGGCGCGTATTGACGCTGCTCGTTGTCATCACACACTCTCTCGCGTTTTGTCGTTCTCTCTGCGCTCTCCGCGTAGGAGAAGGCATGTGGCAAACTGCCCGTGAATTGTACCACGCAAGCCGTCTAGGGCAGGCAACACCCAATGCACTACTGAGAGCGGCAGGGCGAGAGGAGCCGAGGGAAGGGGAGAGAATGGGGGAACGTGATGGGTCACGGTGACGGTTCTCAAACCGTCCCCAATTTCTGGAGACGCACGGGATATGGTACGCATGCGCTCATGGAGGAGCTCTACGGTTGCGGTAACTTATCGGGGGTGATAGAGTTGGGACACGGGGCACACCTATGTTGTAATGTTAGGAATGTTCGCCCATATTAGCCCCTGCGTCGAAGGTTCCTTCCCCTGCAATGCACGCGAAGCGCGCCACGAGTCGCGTGACGACGAACTTAGGTGCTTCACAATTAAGGGGGAGGCATCCCACAACACATCTGGACCCTATTTTGACCTAAGCCATGGAGGGGAAAAGAGTCCTTCCTTCCCCCTCCAAGGCTTAGGCAAAGTATACGCGTGAATACACAGATTGACCATCAAGGATCTCTCCATGATGCACAGATAAGCAACTTTTTAGAAGATGCCCCCTCCCCTCATTGCGATAGCACTCAAACGTAAACATTGAAACATCACCTTTTAACATAATTCCTTCGTTCTTTGTGTTTGAGGTAAGCAAACCAAACCCAAAACACTTGGAGGATGTAAGGAAGCATGTGTTGGTCCTGCCACGAAAACCTGATTACGGTAGCAGCCGTTTGTCAAAAGTGTCCGGTTTGCTTAGCTCATCTTGGAATGCTCAGTTACACTCAGCCGATACATGAGCGTCACCCAAACCAGCACTTGTGCCTTTTCTTCTCACTTTCTATTGGGTAGTCTAAAAAGTTTTTTCGTATTTTCCAATACCGCTTTTTCCCTCAAAACTGCTTTCCAGAAATTTCTTCTGTACATACACATGTAGTACAAGTTCTCACGCATCTATAGGTATTATTGTCTTCCATCTCCCGGATAACCCTTTTCGGCAAAATAAACATATCAGCGGTCAACCTCATTTTCAATACAAAAATTATAAAAAATTTTTTCTTTGAATGGCGTTAGACAGGAAAAGGAAAAGGTGATAATCCGATGGAGCAAGATCAGGGCTATAAGGTGGATGGGGCAGCGATTTTTATCCAAGCTCGAGAATTTTTTGGCGAGTCACTTTTTCAATAGTGGGAAGAACTTGCCAAAAAATTGCTTCGCCAAAAAATGCTCGAGCTTGGATAAAATTGCTGCCTTATAGCCCTGATCTTGCTCCATCGGATTATCACCTTTTCCTTTCCCTGTCTAACGCCATTCAAGAAAAAAATTGGAATTGAAAATGAAGTGACTTTTGATATTTTTATTTTGCCGAAAAGGGTTATCCGGGAGATGGAAGACAACAATACCTATAGATGCGTGTGGACTTGTACTATATATATATGTACAGAAGAAATTTTGTGGAAAGCAGTTTTGAGGGAAAAAGCGGTATTTAAAAATACGAAAAGACTTTTTAGACTACCTAATATTTCTGCACCCACTGTGAGATTGTACACTTGGAGAGTCCCCACCACCCACCTGTTCCCTACGCTCACTTCGAATTTGAACCGAAGAAATCCGCAAAATGACGTCATATTTGATAATTCACGTTGCCATCCGCCTGTAAGAATTATTTGAATTTCTTAATGCTTCATTTGCAGCCATGTCGGCCAAATTGAACAATGTAATAGCTCGATTTACCGCTTCGAATCGAAACCGAAGCGCAGGCTCTAGCTCGCTTACTTTTTCCGGCAGCCCTGCAGATGTTTGTGCACGTTTGAATGGGATCCCAAATGTCGGGGAGGGGGACCGAAAAACCGCCATCGAGTGGATTCTCGATTCCGCGGTATCGTTTGATGTGCGATTGTTGAGGTGTCTGTTTTCTAAGTTTCTCAAAGTATGTCTGAGCCTTTACGATCGTTCATAGGTGTCATAAAGTTTTACCGCTGTTCAGTATGGAGGAATCACATGGAGATCATAGCTGATCATTAACATTTTTCATCACTTTTATCCTTCATATCTTCACCTTATTCTCTTTTTCATGACTCACATAACACTATTAATCAATAAGATCATCTTATCAAAGCATAATTAGCATTATTTAGTGAGGGAATGGCAATATCACCGCACTATTTCTTTGATTTTTTTTGACAAGCTTCTTCTATTTTGTAAAATAGCTTTCTGTTACCTATTCCTGAGAGGGAGAACTTCATCGCTGACAAATGAAGAGATTATTTTACGTCAGGAGGACTTCACAGTGCTGATGTTCTTAAGGAAGTGCATGGTTTGGTGCTACGCTACCAATAGTTCGCTGTTCGGAACCATATAGCAGTTTGAAGACAGTGACAGGGGTAATGTGGGTGCTAAGGAATCGCTGAAAGGAGTCATTCACTCAAAAATTAGGGGCCTAAGAAGCCTATCTACAGCGGAATCCCCTGCGAATGGCGCACTCCTGAGCTGTAGCAGAGACGGCCTTTTTAGCTCCAGCCGCCTTTCTTGGCTCGGTCCGCCTCCTAGTGATTGATTGGCTGGGGTGGGAATGGAAGGTATCGCGGTCCGCTTTCTCATTTTTAGCTTGAGGCTCACTCCAGATAGCGGATGTTTTCTCATTTCCGAGCATTCCTTCGCCGAGTTCCCCCTATCACTGTCTTCAAGGGTAGCTGGAGCATCATTTGGACATTCAGGATAAGTACTGTGCGTACTTTGAGTGGCCGTTAAGAGGCAAAAGTGTGGCGCGTTTTACTGAAAGGTGCACTTTAAGCGAGTTGGCGAAATGAATAATTCAATACTTAATCCTTCATTCTACAGAGTGAATGAGGGATAAAGGACAAAGCTCTTGGCTTTAATCAACCCTTTTTGGTCTGCAACACGCTTTCCAGCTCCATTCAGAATTGTGGTTGCAAGTTGGCGCTATACCATGACTTGCAGGGACTAAACGATGTAAGTCAGGGGCTACACCTAAAGGATTAAGCTTAGTTGGCCTGAGTGGGTACTGATGCAGATTTATTGCGGGATTTGATCCCTGCACCAGAAGAGGAAAGTGCGTTCTTGTCCATCACATACGCCCTTGTTCAGAGTAAATAATTTCAGAAAAACCAAAACATTCATTTTATATCTGCAGTAACTCACATTGATCCCCAGATTCCACAAGGCCGAATTCTGTGAGCGGCCCATTTAGCTGCATGATACATGTCCACGTGGCTTCGGATGATACTCAGTGGTGCAAAACTAGTCCATGCAAAGATTGACAGGAAGAATGTGATGCACTTCCCAAATTTTGAGCCTTTTTTGACCATTTCGCTAGTATGGCAACCTGTTTGGTCACATTGCAAATTGTGATAGTATGCGTCACTTGTAACCACTGCGTCACCTCTGATCGTGTCGTAGACCTCACGATAAGCATATGGAATTAGAAAAGGATAAAGGATAAAGTTTTTGGTGTTAATCAATTCCTTCCTGGGATGCGCCGCACATTCTAGTTCCATTCAGAATCGTGATAGCTGGTGAATGTGATGTGGCCCATACAATGACTTGCGGTGGCCAGCCGATGTACAAATCAGTGCTTTTATCCTCCCAGACGAGTCTGGTACTAATTTGCCAACTCCGGAGGGATGAAAGGCTTGGTTGACCTGGGCGGGCGTCGATGCGAGATTTGATCCCTGCACCATGAGAGTGGGGTGTGCGCCACTTGTCACTCCACCACCTCCGCGCGCAGTTTTCGGAATTAGAAATATAACTAGGAAATCCGATATATGGAGACTGTTTGAGAGGCGATACTCCTGAGTACTTGAGGCGCTGCTCGTAAGGCCACAACAAGTTTTACGTGTCTTTAATCTTCTCGCCGACTTCGTATTCTCCGGCGGCAGATGAGCCTCAAATGCCGCTTGAGAACTTCTTTAATCGTCAACGTCAATGGCGGGTCGTAAAATGGAAAATGGGCTGATTTATTTGCATCCCTGCCCGTCATTAGCGGCAGCTTATGTTGAGAGAAAATGGAGGATTGCAGAGCGCTCATTTAAATCGGGTAATGGGCGATCGTCGAGTTTCCTTGGTATGATTTTAGTCATAAAACACCTCTAAAGGAAATAAGTGGGAATACTGACGGCTGGCGGGGTTTGGACGATTGTGAGCTACCTCTTATGCTAAATCAAAGGCGCGACCAAATGGGGGGAGGGGGAGGGGAGGGTGGGGACCCAGAGATCTCTTCCATCTCAGCCTTACTCATGCTATTCCCTTCAGTTTGAATCAGGATCACTCCTTCCCTTGATGTGTGCTCTGCCAATAAAGGAGCTTATATAATATTAGCTATTCTACTAGCAGTTCGAAAGTGCATTTCCCCTGCCTCTTTGTTATGAATATGAAAGTCATTGTCACAATGTAAAAACTACTTAATATTCATCAATAAAAAAATTAATATCTGTAGGTCCGTAATGTTGCAAGGAAGGTTAGGCCATAAAAGGTGTAAACGTTAATTGTGTGCCTATTTAGATGTCGAGGGTTTCAAAAAACTTCCAAAGGACACCTCGAAATCGAGCACAAGACAGGTGCTTGGTGTGTTTCTCTAATAATCTTTGGTTAGTGAAAACACTCAATAATTCTCTATTATTTTTGACGTGATCGTTGTTTTCTTCGTGTTTTTCTTTGTTCAAGTGCCCTTATTAGATGGAAGACGCTAGGGGGCCTTGTCAGAATATTATCCCCTAATCGTAAACAAGTCGCCGACGCAAAACAACATTAGTGAAGACGAACACAATTCGAAAAGTGGCGCTTGTGGCTGCGGATGCCCTCACTCCAATTTTTACTGGTTATATGTTTTTTTGCAGTGATTTCATGTCACATCAACGTGCTGTGTTTAGAGGCATAATTTCATTTCCATGCAATGCCCGCAGATCGAATTGCGGTCTTCGAAAAGGGGAAGCGAATTTTCTTTGATGGCCGGATTTGATTCGATGATATAGAGAAGATTGGCAGCATGAGTACGATCCACCCCTCAGCAGAGGGTGTGTAGCGATTGTTCGAGATTTCGCCTTGCGGCGTCGCACTCGCTGCGCCGTCAACACGACTTGCCGCAGTCGTCTGGAATTCCACTCAAGACAGTGGGCTGATACAGTGAAGGACTTCAAAGATTGCAGGTTGGAAGCTTCGGAAGCTCGCCTATGTTTTGTTGATCTTGCTTTTCAACAGATAAAACTGCAAACGACTCGCATGCGCCGCATTGCTCGCCGCGAGCGACCGCGCGAAAATTCGACCGAACGCCACACTTCTCTCAGCAGATGGCCCATTAGGCGCCATTCTGCTATCCATTCCGACTTGATTGTTTTCCTCTGCTTCTTTGAAAGATCCTTCCTCCATCTTTTTTCACACAATGGGGGAAGCTGTGTGCTATCAAGAGAGAAAATTCATGGCGTTGGGCGTAGCCGCCATGGATGCGACCAAGGACGCTGTATGTGGTTGTGTCTTGAAGCGATGACTCTCCTACTGCTTCTTTTAGGCGTGATCACTTTAGGACCTATGTACATACTTAACGCGCCGTCTCTAACGCGCACCCATCGCGTCATACTCCTGTCGTTGCGTCGCGAATTTTCTGTCCTAATAACACATGTCCGAGTGGGGTTGATGGAACGCACTTGAAAAGGCTGGCTATCAACACCTTGTTCTTTTGGTGCTATCTTAACGCCAGGAAGCTGAAGGAGTGTGGGAGGGCATTTTTAAACATAATGAGCGTCGTTCCATGTCCTGATTATTCGCGTGATGAATCTGTGGCTAAATTAGTGGAATTTAAATCTCAAAGCATGTCATTGCTTGGCATTTACCTGTTTTGAGACGTCACTGATGAGTAGGTGTCAAAGTACACCAAAATTTAGGGATATCTCGACAGAAGGTCGTAATTGCAGAAATCAGCAATGGTCCCAGGCTCTAGTCCATTTTACAGCGCTAGACAGGGCGTGGCCTAAGTGGCGAGAGTGGGAGTGTGTGGCAGGGTGATAGGATTCGATACACACTCACCCAAGTCCGTATGCCGCGCCCGATCAAGCGCTGCGAAATGGACTGTAGATGACAAGCGGAAGGTGCCGCCAGCTGACCCGGTTGGAAAATATGAGTGATCAACACAAAAATTACAGTAATAAAATACTTGGTAATGCTATGCAGTCGAGAAAACGTACTTATGGATACTGTAGAGGTAATTTATTATAGATGTTGAAAGGAGTGGGATCGTATTTGGATTCCCATTGAGGGAGGAGCGGTCGCACTGAAGGGCAACCACTTACCTCGCCACCTGTGTGTGCGGTGATGGATGCTCAACGTTTTATATCACCACGTTTCATCATTCGCCGCTCCCCTCCTTAAAATAGCACCGATCTTTTCTCTCGGTACTCGGTACTAAAAACGCCTATGCATAAACAGTTCTCTGTAGCTATTTGATGCGGGAATACGCTTCCGCAGAGCCTAATTGGTCAAGAAGTTACCGACTTATTGGATGTCCAACCGGAAGGGATTTCGAGTGCGCCACGCACTCGGCTTCCACTTAGAATAATGGAAGTAACTAAATCTTCATCATTCATCTTCTTCAAATCACACGATCATTTTGTAAGACTGTCCAGTGAGGTAGGGTCGCTCTTCCACTACTACCCACCGTTATCAATTCGGAACATGCTTGCCCCAGCGAATTCAAGCCACGTCCCCTGCCACCTCTCACCTGAAACACTTTCTCAAAAAATGCTCATGCAAATGACATAACACATGAGCGGTTGTCGTGGCCGTTATCGATATTCACCAGGCAAATGGGCCATTTACTTGCCGACTCTGAAAAAGGAAGCTCAAGTGGAAATTACAAGAGAGTCAGCAGACACTTCACTAATCAGCGTCCAGCAGCCAGCAGTTGCCGTCTGTAGATTCAAAGTGTCGCAGAGGAGGCTTGGATGCGACGGGGTGGTGCGTCGATTTCTATTCCCTAGGATCAGCGATTATTGCATAGCTATCGCCAACATTTGCAATTATTTTTAGCGATTAGCGCATGTATCCCCAGCGATCTCACTGATGGTTATTTCCAATTCATGTGATCGTAAAAGTGCGGTCTGAGTACTACCTGTTTGGCCTGTTTTTTTTAAATTTGTGACTATCAAGCCATGCAGAGAGAAAGGAACTCTCTGCATGAACACTTTTTCTTCTTGGCCAATTTTCAATCCTTTTTTTACTCTAATACTTGTTTTTCTTCTATAACAGTGACATGGATCACTCTAATGAGGGCCACTGAGTGATTGCACTGCACTTCTCGTCTGTCGCCAAATGCCCTTTGTTCTGTTCGTTAAGTCTGGTAGATATAAGTTTTTGTTTGGAAGGAATAGTTGAATCGAACTGAATTGAAATTAATCATCACGTGAAAATTATAAAGAAAAACGTCTCGCTTTGTTTGGTCCCTCTCCGCGCCTATTCGATGGCCCGCGATCGCTTCATCCACGCCATTACCCAGCTTCCTGTGTTTGAAACTACCTGGGATGAAAAGCGCTTTCTGCTTTTTGGGTTTTTTTTGTTTCGAATTTTTTTTGTTGAAGTGCTTATCCTCTTGCCGAGAAAGGAAGTCCTTATTCTCTATGTCTGTAGTAATGTCATCAAATAAAGCGCTACTGAACACTTCAATCTTGGTCGAATCCAGTTTTGACATTGGAACCTTCTGTCCTTTCAGAATGGGTGGGAAGGTCTAGGAGGATAAAAACCACGTTGGCGACTGGACTCTCGAAACTCCGGCTCAGACCGAAGTACCGAACTTTTAACGTTCGTGTGAATCTCAATTATGTTGTAGGATATCTTTTGCAACATTTTCGTTAAATTTCCATTCTTTACTTCTGTCCTTTACGCGGAAAACTAGATCCTAATTTTGTTTTATTCCTTCATTTCTGCAACGTGCTCCTTTTAAGCCATTCAGCGGGTCACGATGGTATACAAATGCTCCTACGTGTAGGTTGAATGCATGGTGTATCTCCGGATGAAGTAATCTACGAAAAGTGCGTCATATCCCATTCTTTATGAAGACTGTGATTCTCAATCATCAATTGTTTGTTTTCGGACTCGTCTTACTTCCTCAATGTTCGTGGCTTGTTTACAAGTAATATCCATGCATTGAATTCATAAATACGTAAGTGACTCAAAGATATATCAGTGTTTATGTTTATGTGTATTTATGTATACAAGAGTTAGCCATATTAGACATGGGGCAAACAGGGCAACAACACACGAGCAATTCTTATTCCTTCATAAGACATGTGTGGCTCAAAAGTTCATACGGTGGGCCGCGTATTCGCCTTCAGCTCTAAGCGATTCTCCATTCCGTGGAGCGTGTGTAGGACGTTTGCTGGAGTAAGTTTATTGGTGGCTCATACAGTTGGTGCAGTGGTAAATAAATGTTATGCAAATGGAGATGAAATGTGGGCTGTCCCAAATCCCAAATAAGTCCCAAATAAGGTCTCACCCCAGGTGTGTGCAAGGTCATCAGTGCACGTAATCAGCTTATCATGGGCCTAAGGTAAACTTATGTAAGATACGTGAGAAAGTGCGCGGTTGTTTTTGTGGCATGAACAGAGCGCTCGAGTACTCTCAATAGACTCAAGTGATCAGGAATATGTCAGCTGCACTTGGTAATTCAATCTAAGTAACAAGACTTTGACTAACAGTGTAATACAATTTTGACATATACCTCAATAACTTTCAAGCTATTGTGATTCAAAGACACCGGGAGAAGTAAATTTGGAAAATTGTGGAATATGAAAGTAGGGGTGCTCAGCAGTGTAAAAGTCGAAAAATAACGAAATAAACCGGCGAAAAATCGAGAACCAAGGAACCAGAAAGACTTCCTTCCTCTCGCCCCCTCTGCGTGACTAGCCGGGGGTAGATTACAGACGAGCGAGAGGCTAAATCAGCCAGCCGCGAACGTTGTCCCGCTCTCGCCGGGAGCTCTCTCGGCGGGTGGAGGGCAGATCTCAAGCCGCGCTTTTTCAATGCTAGTTTCGCTACACTTCGCCTCTTCTGAGTGGAAGGTATGTTTTAGAGAGCATGTATTCCCAGTTCTCACTTTATTCTTACACCTTCCGCTGCTCTTACCTAGGCCTCCATCTATGAACTTTATGTTACCACGACAGCAGCGCGGCTGAGTCTAGGATTGCGCTCCGGGGAGTCGGAGAGCATGGAATGTGGTGCTATGTATTCAACAGGATCTTCTCGGTCTCAAAGTAATCTAGAAATCGTGAAATTGGTGAGGAGCGTTTGGGAGCTTTCGGAAATTAACGAAATTATTCGTTTTCTATAGGCAAAGCATGTTTGATGTGAACGAGTCTTGCTTCGAAAGCCTATAACATTTGGAATTGCCATTGCTCGATATACGACATGGGAGTGCAATCCAGCAATCAGTGCCTTTGCCTCTGCAGATACGCGTTATTCTGTTGAAAATAGTTGTTTATATGTTTACTGCGTGCTCTAGTCTTGTGTGATTTCATAGACCGAGCAATCACTGGCTATTCTTTGCAATGGCCCGATGCCTCTGGTTATCTAATCAATTGCAGTTGGGTCTTATTGATTAGGCTCAAAAATCACCAAACAGAATCTTTATCGAGCCATCGGCGCTGCGCTGTTCACATTTCTCTGTTTTAAAGATCAGTACCGAAATAGGTCACTTGTCACTACTGCACTAAGTGTTTCTTGATTTTTCTATTTGAGATTCCTCTGATACAGCCATTCACTGCTTGGAAAAAAAACTCAAAGAACTGGCCACGGAAAAGTGAAATTCTTGTTACCCATTTATTTATATTGTATCTGCCTAATGTGGGTCTCATGCAAAATTTCACGCGGAAAATATTAATCTGGCTAAGATACGGCACCACAAAGTTCCGGTCAGGTGGGCGGGGCCTCCGAGCAAGTACCACCTTGTCGTCCGCCGCGGTCGGAGACGCATTGTAGGAATATAAAGCTACGTGAACAGTCCCACTTTGCGTTCCCAATAGCGGCGGACGAGGGGACCGGTCTCTTACTCGGAGGCCCCTTCACCCGGACGAGGATTCGGGAAGCTAATCATGGCCGACTTTCCACTTTTTTTGCGTAAAACTTTGCATGCTGCCCTCATCAGGTAGATACAATATAAATATAAGGATAACGTATTAACTCACTTTTCCTTCAATTTTTTCCAGAACCTATTCTTACTAAAAATCGCTTCTCACCACCGTCCATAATCTTTCTAGGTTTTCCAGACCGAATAGTAATTTTTTCCCAAAAATCGGTTTTCCTAAATATTTATTCAACACCAGAACGCTTAATATCTTCTGCTTATCACAGATTCCTGTCTCTTGACATTTCGTATTGAAGAATTGTTTACTCTTGGCGTTTCGTTAACCGGGAACAGAGATCAATGAGCAGCTTCGAAAAAAAAGAAGGCGGATGCTGGATCTGTGTCTAATCGAGGTGCGGAGGTGGTTATTAATCCACTAGACATCGTCAATCTCTCCGATCACTTGCTAGCAGACTCCATGAGATGCCACCTTTCACCCGTTTGCAAATGCTGTGTAGTGCACTTTGGGAAATTTTCTGATGCGCCATGCATTTGACTTCAATTCAAACGATAGTAGCACTTGAATGGTAATTTTACCTGCACTCAGAGATCAGGAAGTTCGGGAAATTGATCATTTTGTTGGCTGGTCCCGATTAATTGTGTCGTGATCGAGTGAGAGTTTGGTGGGCCTGGACTGGACTAGATCTATTGAAACGAGACATGTTTGCGATCGGCTTTTCCCAGTATGTACTCTATCTATGATATTCTTCTTTAGATGAACTGAATATTGCTCTTGAAAGGGCCCCTACCCGAATCGATAACCAGTTCCGGACAGCGGAAATCCTCCACTGCTTTAGCTTTACTTGCTAATATGCTACGTCAACCGCTGTGCTGTGGCATGGGTATGGATGGAAGTCTACTAAAGTCCATTTAATGCCGGAACTTGCTTCTCATCAAGTTATTTCTCCGCACTCAACGGTGTACTCGCTCATGAAATGACCCTTTCTTGGTTAATATTCCACCAAACTCCTCTGCAATGGACCCTATTGGCTGGCACACCCTACCTCTTCACGCCCGCCTTTCTCGCTTCCCATCAGTCATCCGATACGACTGTGTACTTGAATGAATTTCTGGCAATTTATCTTCCTGGTGTGAATGTTGACCCAACTCAGTGACGTGATGTAGCTCCAGTTTTGGTGGCTTATTTCAAGTGTCTTCTTTTTCTGCCAGTAAACTTCTGGCTGTTTGTTCAACCTCATTGCCCCCTGAAATGAGCTCTGCTCAACCGAGTTTGATCGCTTTCTGGCTCTGTTATTTTAGCAGTCGGGCAACTACATACTTTACACCAGCTTCAGTGTTTCACTTCATTTATGCTTGTGTTTATTTCATTTATTTATTTATTATTGACAATTCGCAAAAAACCCAAATCCTGGTAACACGGATCGCACAATCGGCTTAGCTCATGTATCGAACTCAATGCTGCGAACTTGATACTTTTTGGAAAGGATTAAATTTCGCATATTATGTGATTATGAAATGTTTTTACTGTGATTAATTAAACGTATACAAACTGTTATAATTATGACTTTATAGTGGCTGATTACTGTGCACTATCTGTTCAGGGTATGATCACTGACTGGAAAATCTGACTTAGAGAGCGGGGTGGTCCCGAATGGTCTTTCCAGTGCAGAATTTTCCCCAAGAAGGGAGCTGCATGCCTGTATAATTCGTTTGAATGACATCATTTCTTTTGGAAGGCGACAAGAAAATAAAAAATGATACATTAAGAAAATGGAAATCCAAAATTAAAGTGAGAATTTTTATAAAATGCGCATAATTTCTAAGGAATTATTTCAAAGAACTGTTTGCTGTCAAATGGCACCACACTGACAAGCCGTTGTTCAAAGTAATCAAACTATCAGGTCTCCCGCCTTGTGACTGCAGATCACGCTCTTGTTCCAAGTGCAGTCTTCCTGAAAGGAAATTCGACAACGCCCCCATAAGCTCGACCACCATTAGAACGCCGTACATGGTACCGTCATGTACCCTATGATTCTCGAGAAGTTTGAATTATTTTTAGTTCATCGGCTGCCAACCTAATAAGCTTCACGCCTAATTGCATATCGCAGTTTTTTCTTTGTCGCCAATTAATTTTGCCCTTATACGTCGATTCCATGTCTATTTTCTGCCACGATATCTTGAGCGATATTGCTCACTTGCTCACTCGTTTATCAGACAAATCACACGATTTAATTGTTATGTGCGAGAATGCCAGGAACTTACCTTTTCTAATCTGGAGCTATTAGGTCTATGCAGAAAAAATGGCCGAAACGTAATTGGCCATAACTTCGCTCAGACACAACTTTATTTGTCGAAATAAAAACCATTCGAATCTGCAGAATTTTGCCAGCGATCTGGTAAGGAAAATATACCATCATGATCAAATTCTGGATTGCGAGAATCAATAAAGTAAAGAATGGCATTTTTACCATGCATAATTTTTCTGCCGCAGGTTTGCATCGGGAACCCGGAAAAAGTGGTAATCCGTCAGGGATAGGTCTGGGGAATAAGGAGGGTGAGGGAGAGTCTCGATGCCTAACTGCATCATTTTTTTACTGGGTCCGCAAAACAACGCAAAACCCCACAGTTCGCAAGTCACCCGGCAGAAACTGATCGAGACTCTCCCTCACCCCCCTTATTCCTCAGACCTATCTCTGACGAATTACCACTTTTTCCCGGTTCTCGATGCAAACCTGGGTCAGAAGGAGTTCGGCGAAACGATGCATGTTGAAAATGCCATCGTTGACTTCATTAATTTTCGCAATCCTGAATTTGATCATGATGGCATATTTTCTTTACCAGATCGTTGGCAATGTTGTGTAGATTCGAATGGTTTTTATTTCGAGAAATAAAGTTGTGTCTGAGCGAAGCTATGGCGTTTTGAAGAAAGTGGTCCGTTTTGGCCATTTATTCTGCATAGACCTAATACATAGCTGCATAGTTTACGCGATTTTCTTGAATATTTTGATATTCTTCGTCGTTTCAGTGTGTTTGAATAACAAGTTTTTTGAATTGTTACAAACATTTGGTTTGATGGGTTCTGTAACAAAATAAAATTTTGTCCTCTTCAGGGTGAAGCGGTAGTTGAAAAAAAATTCGGGAGCTCATATTTTGGTTGATTAAGAGGTTGTCGTTCAACAACGACCCATCGGGTCCATATTTTGGGGTAGTTATCATCAACAGGTTCGTATTTTGATTGGATGACAGCTGAGTACTTGTTCGAAGGATTCGAAGGAAATGGAATTGAAGGAATAGTACTTGTTTGAAGGCATTGCTTAGGAAATCCCATCGTTCTAATTCCTTTCGAAACACTGTTTTAGATTCAGTGCTTAAACGATGCACAAAAAAAAACTAGGCAATTCCTGGTTCTTGCAGAAATGGAAAAATTGAATCAAAGGCAATTCGGTTCAATTCCCGCCGAACAATCTTTCAGCAGTTGTCGACGGGAGAGAGCGCAGTGCAGAGTTTCGCGCACAGTGTTATTTGCTTCCCACACTGCGTCACTGATCACGTGACCGCCGTCCTGGGACCGCGACAGAAAGTACACATATCTTTGAAGTACCGCTGGAATCACTGCCTCACCTAACAACTAGTGACGCACAAAGAGAAGGGGGTTCTCGGGCTGTCATTTCGAGAGCTTTTCGTGCTTTATTTCGCCCTTTCTCCACCGTTTAGCACCCCTACTATCATGTTCCACAATCTGCCAAAGTTAGTCCTCCCGGTGTCTTTAATGCATACTGGCCGTCCCGTCGGCGGCTTGCAGTTCAGTCGCTGCCAGTTAGTTGCATTTCAATATCATTTAACGGCAATTTTTGAGTACAGTAGCGGGAGCTCTTCATAGTAGATTCTCCGAAGAGAAGGTTCTGCAAGGTGTAAATGTCTTCCTCAACACAATGCCTGACTTGGTTGCGCTTTCGCAGTCAAATAGGCGAAAGCCGACTTCTAATCTTTGAATGTGGGCTATCAAATAAGGCAGAGGGAGGGAAGGTAGGGTTTGCGGGCTTTTGTCTTAGATGAGTACAATGGTCGTGAATTCAAAATTTGAAAGGCTTCTCTCGCTTTCGAAAAAGTGATTCCCAGTTACGGTTGAGCTCTGACATAGCCCTTCCAGAATTAGGGCCACACATCGAAGACCTGAGAAGCTTATGAGTGAGCTTCCCCTGCTTAGAAAAATGCTTCCATTTCTCTGATGGATTATCTATAACCCAGGTTATATGTAGCTAGTCATTTCAGCTACGCTATTCGTCGGAGCTGACCCGTCTTTTCAGCTAAGAAGTCATTAAGGAAATTTTTATAGATTTTCCTGTTGTTCTTCTGAATGTTCCACTACTTCATCATACCACTTCACGCTCTTCCCCTCATTTCAAATGCGTCAGATTTCTTCGCAGGACCGTTTTAACGCCGGTACCCTGTGTAGGGACCTTTAGGGTGTCCTCCTACGAGTCCGAATAAACTACCCAATAGTGGAACAAATATATTCGCGAATAAATACTGTGACATAATTACTGTTTGTTTTGATATTATATTTTTCAATTAAAATGTGGCTGAATTGACAATTGTGCTGGAATGCAGCCGTCTGGTAAACACGCAGCCGTGGTGGTAACAGCTGAAAACGGATTTCTTAATTTCAAAGGGGTCTGATTTATAATTGTCAATAATAGTTGTCATGGGGGTAGTTGTCAATAATAAGATTTTGCATAAAAACTTCACCTGCATCGTAATTCATATATTTTATGACATACCATTCTGAGATGAGGTAAACACTTCGAAAATCACTGTAGAGCTGCATAGGCAGTCAATCCCTAGAGGTCCAGCCAATTTATGTCCCAAGAAGTCTTTGAAAATTATAACAAACGTTGATGGCTTTCTCCCAGATCTTTTCAGGAACATTCATTCCGGAAAGATCTCTAGAGATCTATGGATTTATGCTTAGATCCGAACCTAAATGCTCTTCTCCCTTTCCTAACAGTTTTCTCGAAATATACAACTCGAAGAAGTCATCAAAGAAAGAGAACCAATCGACTTTCGAGCATCATCACGTCACTCTCCCAATTGTAATTATGCGAAAAAAGATTTTTTTCGAAAAGGGGACATCCACTACATAGTGTTCTCGGGAAACCCACAATTAATACATCATCAGCCACCTCTTCACGCAAAACTTTTTTGTGACACAGAGTCTTGGAGTTACTAGTAATTCAGGATGACTTGAATATGCGTGAAATTTATCGAGAATCCCCATCTGGGACTTCTTTGAAGAATCACATTACATTGTATTTCGAGCCTATGAAAGTACTCAAGGGAACTCAATGCGATAATCAAGGTGGTCTTCATCTGGTCTTTTCTCACTTTTTTGTTTGGTTCTCGTGCAATAGTGGATGTGACATGGCCGGTCCATCACTTCTTGGGATCGTAGATTGTTTCAATGACGTCTCTGACACAGGTTCACCTTCGGATTCCGTCATATGGAATCTTTTGCAAGATAGTTGCTCGTTCCATAGCCCTTTACGCCACTGCTAGTCTATCCTCCACAGCCCGCGCTGCATTCCATGTCTCGTATCGGTAAACTTGCTGAAAGAACATGGGTATTGAACACTTGTTCTCGGCTATGAGCGCCGCGATACTTGCTGAACGCAGCACAGCCTTGCTTTACGGCGACGGTTGATCTCAGTTTTGAGGTCGTAGCCTCAAAATTCTCTGACCGAGATAGACGCGTAAAGAGACTTGCTCGATTACTCGATTACTTCCGATGCAAGCTATAATCCCTCGCAAAACTGTTCTTTCTTCCACTAAGTTTCGCTTGTACAAATTCGAGCCCGATGAGGCTTAGAGGCTTTACAACGAATTCTCAAGGAGTCCTCGAGAGTACACGGTTCAGTATTAGTAAGGGCGATGTTGTTGGCAAAGAGCAGAAATTGGAGCATCTCGCGAACAGTCTGTTTTCTTCTCTGAAGTTCATCGCTATTATCGCTTGGACTAGACGTTGATCGGAACCGTGTATAAATACGAGTCTCCTATGACAGCTTGTTGTAATGAAATCCATTGAAGTGCTTGTCTGTTAGGAGTATGCGTTGCCCATTGGCATCTGTGGCATCCCTTGAAGAATGAAAGCCAAAGGCAAAGGTAGAGCTTTCTCTTATGAATTTTCGTCCAGATCTCCCATAAATCCTCACCATCAAGTTCTCTGACGTCAAAATGGGCATCGAAATCATCAAAGCAGCCCTTTCTAGCGCTTCATAGAACTCCTCAACAGCGTCATCGTCGTAGCGCAGGTGGGCACATTCTTCATAGTCGTCTTGCGAATTCTACCAGAAGCAATGTGGCGACCCTTCCCGAGAGAACTGCATAGCATGAAACCGAGCCGCCAAACGCTGTCACGCTACAAAACCGACGCCGCCAACTTTGCTCCTCCAGATCCAGCTCCAAGTTTGACCTCATGACTGCCATGCCATTTTTATTTGCCCGCTTCCCTTCGCGTCATCTGGATGCATACCTTAATAGAATTGAACACAGCACATCTGCAACTCAGATATCGACTGATCAAATTTATTGATGCATCACAATTGAGGCCTCAAGTCTTAATAGTGCCTATATTCAAAAAGTGTTTGCTCAGAACTCCACTGTAAAGAGGGACGGTGGACGCATGGGACTGAGAGTACTGCTTTTTGGTCTTCACAGTAGATGCTGGAGGCCTGCACGAACACCTCACCGTCTAGCCGAAACTGGCGAAAAAACCACCGTCGGAAGTGGGCTGGTTCAAAGGGTTAGGGTGTCTTTAGCCTCTCTCGTTGTTTCGGCAACAACAGGAAGCAGTTTTGAGGATTTCACCCCTTTTCTACATTTCACCCCTTTGACGTAACGGGGCTAGGGGAGGATGAAATAGTTTTATATGTCGAAAATTCCCGAAAATACATAGCAAAGGCACCTGTCGCTGCAGCTGTACGCAACAAGCCAAAAAAGAGTGCCACTGTCATCTTGGCAAGGCTCAGTACCTTCCACGTCTTATCCAGTTATCCATTTTTGCGTGACCATCTCGCTTTCCGAGGTTAGCGTCAAAATCAACTTGATTAGAACATCTTTCCTGCGGTAGTACGACCCCCTGAATTGGATAGGACACAAATTTAACGGGACAAGGCCTAATATGCACTCCACGGAAATCGGAACGCTTATACTACTCACGTCGTTCAGTTTGCTGAAAGCTGTGTGATTGCAAAAATCCTTGCTTCTGCCAAGCTTCAACCATCACTGCAAAAATGAAAATGGCAATGCTCATCACTGTGCTATGCTATTTTTGAACGATTTTCCACCCCGGTTTGCAGTATCCAGTCACTCAGAAAACGGCGTTATAACTCGGTTCAGTGAATCGTTCTGCGAAGTTCCGCGAATTCGGAAAGCAGTTCCGAAACCAGCATCCGAAATACGTTGGGTTCAAGATTAATACCCCACTTCGAATTAATATCCTTACCTTATTGTGGTCTTACTAGCGTTCGGAGTCAGAAGGTGTGCTGAGTAGGTATGAGATGAGCAGCAGATTGCAACTTCACCGAGTATAAACGCAGCTTCAGCTTTTAACCAGAGGAGGGTTTCACTTCCGAAAGAACTTTGAAATGAGACCTAGGCGTATTGATATGGCTTCCAATGCTGATTATAAGTATAAACCAAAAAACTGGAAAATGCCGATCCGAAGCGAGTTAGATGAGGTCAAAGTTTTCTTAGGACGACTTATTGACAAGGTGGTTTGCTTGAATCCACCTAAGCGTGTGTACAGCGACGGTCGCCTTGGCTCAGTTGTAGGGTCCTTGCTCTGGAGTAGTGGGTTTGACCCTCAAAGAGACCTTTTGGTGAGTCACGTCAAGCTAAGTACCCGGTTGATGAGTCATCGCCAGCAAGTTTGACCCTTCCTAATTCCCTTTGGAGCAGCATTTTGCAACTTTGTTTCTCATACTAATGATCAACATTCAGGACCCTTTCCATCTACCTAGGTCTCATTTCAAAGTTCCATGAGAAGTTAAAGCCATTTTCTGGTAATAACCTCGAGCATCTAGCTGGTCTCCCACGCTATTCTTTCTTTTTTTTCACTGAGGGGGCTTTCCCTTTCCAACGCGGTTTCTGCGGAAGTCGTTCTGGGCTGCATGTAAAAGCTTTTGCACTTTCGATTCGCCATCTCTGTTTTCATTACGATGCTCTTTCGTAGTGGAAGGCCCGTGATAATCCTAATTAGTTCGGCCTGAGAGATTCTTTTATCAGGATTCTGCAGAGCTTATCGAAATCGCCCCTAGAAATTCTGATATCATTGAGAGTATCAAGTCCTCATCGTACTCTACTGTCCTTGCTACTTTTCTTTGTCCCTTTTTCCTGAGCTTTCAAGCTCAAAAATAAGCGCTAGTGCATGTATTCCTGCTTAGGAATCCATTTGGCCAGAAGCCATACGTGAATTTAACCTTTTTTAAAAGTTTTAAAAAGATACCTCTCCCCATTTCGGTGTGTATTTGCTCATTAGTTCGCAAAATATTCCAAAAAGGTCTCGATGAAGTGCGAAATCAATCGAAAATGATCACACAGGTCGTTGGATGCGGCACCCATTTAGCTAGCTTCGTTCCTTAGAGACGCTCTTCTATTTGTAAGGAAAGTTTTGGCCGTCCACAAATTTGAAAGCATGTCAACTTAGATCAACTTTTATATCGTACTCCTTAGATAGACAAAAAATTGCTCTTACTAAATATTGGCTTTCCTCAGAATTCCATGAAGTCATGAGATACTAGTGCGATTTTCACGGGTTCCAGTATGGTCAAGCAGCAATGGAGGGAAGAACCATAAATGTGAGTATTGTAAGGGGAGGAGGTAATGCCTTGTATGGAACAGTTTCTTCCTAGTTTCAAAGGTAAAAAAATTAGCACGAGCTGCTCGAATATTCAATTGATCGAAACGCTCTGATCAAACAACAGAATGCGATGAGCATCCGTATTCGCAAGGAATATCTAAAAGTAATGGCTTTCCCCAACGGATGTAGTTGAACCTCAGGTAGCTGTGATTCGCCAAAATCCAAAAGTGTGTGCTGGCGATCGCATTTTTCACAAATCGTCTTCCAGAAATTGAAGGAGTTGCAGGCTGAAGCCATCACTCTTCCGCTAAACTTGTCAGATCTAGCGCTGACTGAATCCCACTTTTGCAGACATTTGGACAGCTCCTTTAGTAGCAGAATGTTCAGGAAACGTGATGATGTGGGGTCGATATGTCATCAGGCTTTTATCGTAATGGGGAAAGCATCATATTGTCAAAATGTGACAATTCGAACTGTGCTTATTCCATTGGAAAAGGTGCAGTCTGAGCCAAGTTATGATCTCTCGAAGCTGAAGAAGTAAAACCGGTCAAAACCTTCCTTATGACTTAATAGTATCATACGAAAGGACTGATCGAAATAGGGCTATGTTTGAGAAGCCCTGTATGCAATATGAAGAAATATGCAATATGAAGAATTCTCGGCTCAGCTTATTCCCTCAGAATATAAGTCTCGTCTATGGCAAATTCCTGGCTGAAATGGTATTAGCGCTGATTAAATTCCTATTTTCCATAGCCTGTGATGACGCGCCACAAATGAATCGGCTGCCTGCCTGAATAAAACTTATTTATTTTGTTTTTTTCTGCGCCACATATATACGTCAATGGAGCCGCCAACACAATGCGCTAATGTAATTGCAGGCTGCACAAGCACAGAAATATGTTATTCGGACATTGTGCAAATCATTATAGATGCGCCGTGCATACTAACTTACTCTTGCTGCAGGTAGTTCTTTGACAACGTGTCGCACTCATGAAACTTCTTTTCTATTCCACTCCTTTTATGCGTGTTTGGATGATTTTTCCCTCCCAGGTAGAAACTTTGTATTGATCTTTTTGACTTGGGTGCGGTTAGTCGCGGACTGTGCTGTGGCGATACCACGCCCGCACCATTTCCGATTTCCAAAGCGAATAAGTATTTTAATAGATACAAATATAGATAAGAAATATAGATAAGATAAATATATAAATATAGATAAGATAAATATATAAATATAGATAAGATAAATATATAAATATAGATAAAACATGAGATAAATAAGTTATGAGAATGATAAGAAGCTACATGAATAAAGAATAAATATAATATGTGTTTGTTGTTTTCGCCATTGCAAAATTTTTATAGAAAGTCTTAGAAATACCACAAAGAACAAAGTTTGAACATTTAATTATAATCATTGATTCGCTTTTTATTTCAAATTTTGAGTGAATACTCTTTTATTTTTCGAAGTGCAAAATATGGAAGGACAATTTGCATTAATCCGTTGTCCATATTCAGCTTTTTAAGTGTCATTTTTCAAAGCCGACTTTTAAGAGTCATTTTTCAAAGTCGACATAAACATGAAAGTACACTGACTCGTTGAACATTTTCAATAGCTGTATGTAATTTAATATGTAATGTGTTCGTTGGCTTTTTGTAAAGCGTTCACCCACTTCTCAGGTGACTTTTGGGTAGGTATTTCGTGTGAAAGTCCTCTGAAAGTGGCCTACTGTAGAGCATCTTGAAACGCTATCCGTGTGCTGCTTCGCCAGACGAAGTTTTTAGGTGGATCAATTTGTCCGTTTTTGCAGCACGCGGATAATGTGAACATCATGTCGAGGTTTCAGGAAAAGTGAACTTGGAAAATTCTCCATCTTGAAAGATTTATAACTGTGTAAATAGGGCATGTCTGATCATGGTGCCCCCTAGTATAACTGAAACTGCACTTATGCGTATCCTTCTCATTACAGACACCATTAGGGATAATTTTGACAGACCACGGATGACTGTGTAGTATGTAACTCGAGGTGATAAGTCATTATTAGAGAAAGGAAGACCGGAATAAGATGGCGAGAAACCCGAGGAATGGGAACCCGAAAACCACCTTCACTCCATTAATTTCTCTCCCTCTGCAACAGTAACCGGTAGGAATAAATGTAGGCGGTAAGGAATAACTCAGCCAACCGTGAACGTTCCAGATCTCGCAGCAGCTCGCCCAGCGAATGCGAGGCAGCGTGAATGGGGTGCTTCAGGATCGCGATAAAGACCCCAGGGCGCGCTTTTTCAATGGGAGTTTCATCACAGATAATCTTTTCTGGGGTGTGCACTTATGACAAAGAATCGTTTTGCGGCGTCGTACTCGCGGCGCCATCAGTACGATTTACCGAATCGATTGCCTTCAGAAGCCCGGCAGACCGTGGCTGGGTAACCTCTGCACTTCGACCCATGTCACACTGCCTTGCCGGGAGGCTGCCGTGCCCTGCCACTGGTACCCGCACCCGCCGAGCCGCTCGTTGTGCGTGGTTGCGCGAAAAATTGTCATAAGTGCTAACGCCCTCTTTTCTGGAGTGGAATGTTCGTTCAATAAGAATTCGTCTTCCCAGTTCTCATTTTTTCTCTACTCTGGCGGTGACTTTAAATTTACTAGCAGCAAAATAGGTAGAGGCGAGCTTCTCAGGAACTTGTCCACTAGCGACTACCTATTTTGGAGGTCGACTTAATTAGCTGATTTTATCGGTCACTTTGTTACGGCTACAGGGGCAGTAGGCTTTTTTCCCCTCCTGTTATGGAACCTTATTTTTCTTACTTAACACTCAACGTATGTACTATGTGCAACACATGACATTGCTGTTTCCGTTACACTTTCAAGGTACAATTTTTTCGGAAATGTATCGATGTCAAAAGGTAATAGGATATGCTCTCGAATATAAAGAACAGCATGTCTTCCTGGGGATTTAACATCTAAAAAACATGATAAGAGGGGGTTTGAAAAAATAATATTGATTCCGATAGGAAGGTGTAAAAATAATCCTTATTGAAACCCCAACCATACTGGTAATCCATGATTTTCATCAGGTGACATCAGGTTCATCAGGTGGTTGGCATTTATTTCTGGATATCAGCAGCTTCGGCGCCATTAAGCGCGTGTTTGAGCCCCAGATCTTTTCTCAATATATTCATGCAAAACTTGTAAAGAAAGGACAAAGAGATTACTTTGAGCACGAGAATGGAATCCATTTTTATTCCCCCTGCTTTAGAGTCAGGTGTGGGTGTCATCTCTTCTAAACGGGAATGTTCCTTTCCAACGAACATGTCCTTTCAAGAGGTCCTCTTAGAAGTGGATTATGCCATTCACACAGCTGCTCGTTGATATAGCATCCCACGCCGCGCCGTTGTACATCGAACCGCTAGAAATGACCGAGAATGGGGCTCCTTGGTTGCTAAAAAGAGGTAGACGGTAGTGAATTGAACTAAGGCACTGGGGCCGACCATTAGCGTCATATTCATGGTCAATTTGTTGAACAATCTACACTTGTAAGTTTTGTGCGAATCGCATAAGGAAGGAGTTACGGCGCTAACGTGCCAAGTTTTGGTGACTTCGGTCATCTCTGGCAAGTCAAGAAATAGGTTTCATATTGAACCTTTAATTCAGGAGCCTTTGGTTTTTTTGTTAATTTTATATTTTTTTATATTTTAATATGAGAGGGATCGTCCACAGAAAATCAGTTTTTCTATTGCCCATTATTTATATTGTATTTGCCTAATGTGAACCGCATGCAAAGTTTGACGCAAAAAAATGTGAATCCGGCTTAGATACAACAACACAAAGTCTCGGCCGGGTGGGCGCAGCCTTCAAGTAAGTGTCCATCCCGTCGTCCGCCGCGGTAGGAGACGCATTGAAGGAACAGAAAGTTACGTAAACATTCCCTCGCTCCGTTCCCAACCACGGCAGACGAGGGGACGAGCTTTCCTCGGGGGCCACGCCCAGCCGGCCGAGAATTTGGGAGGCTGTATCACCCTCAAATTCTCGCTTTTTCGCGTAATGTTGCATACTAGACCCTTATTAGGGAAATACAACATAAATGTACGGGTAAAAAAGGAACTCATTTTTCCGTGCACGATCTCATGAATAATAAATGATACCTTTAATGATACCTTTAATTTCCATACAAATGAAATTACTGCAAGAATCACCACTCTCAAGGACTGAAATGACGATCTAGCTGAATAAAGCCGTAATAATCTCTCTACAAAAAAACGTTGTGAAAATATTATTTGCTGCTTTTATTGTCAGTCACAAACGATATGCTGCTTGCCATATCCATGAACCTACCGTAATCCTTTAAGACTCTGCGAAATGACAGTTTCGTGTGACATGAAGAGGAGCGGTCCCCAGTGGGCAAGTGCAGCACATGGTGTAGCACGTTTTGAAAAGTGAGTGGTTTACGGGCGGGAAAACAAGAGATATATTAATCCTGGTCCATGATGCCTTTAGATGTTCGGGGAGTGGAGAGAAAGTTCCGTTTAGCTAACTTAATCTTTCCGATTGTTTTCATTTGAGACCACAAAAACAAACAAAATAAAAAGAAAAATAAGCGGATTATCTCATCTAAGAGTCTTTCAGTGCATTCCAGTGACAGAACAAATAGCCTGAAGCCGTTGCTCTTATTTATAGATGGATCCGGGTTGAAAGGTTTACTTTCAGACCTACCACGAGATGAGTGTGTTTGCTTAGGTTTCATTACATACCCTTGCGCTTATTCTTCACTTCATCGCCCTTTTTAATGCCCTTTCTGGCGTTTTCATTTCGTCTTTCACAAACTCAATTTCTCATTTCAAATGCAATACTTTGAGCTTTTACATAATGCCTGATTCTGATTCAATGCAAGCGCTGCCCCCCGCGATTTTCATGACTATTCTTGGAACACATAGTGATTCATGGTATTCTTTAATTCTCGAAAATACACTTCATACATGAATCCAAGAGATGCTCTAGAGGGTAGAAGTTGTACAGGGGTGGCTTACCGTCAGATCATGGATTCCTTATACTATGTGGGTGCATCAGCTAATCCCAAAATTATTAGTCGTTATACACTTGTACACTCAAAAAAATGACGATCCCACATGCGACAGATCGATCTTCCCTTATAGCGATCTCTTTATCAGTCGATTTGATTATCCGATACATTTGTACAAATCAACCGAGAGAAAGTAGAAGCTGTATATTAATTAGGATCGTGGCTTAATTACGTTCGAGAGGGGTAAAAATAAAAGCTTTGAGCACTAATACTAATAATAACACTATTATAAACTCTAATATCAATACTGATACTGTTACTAATAATAATACTAATACTGATAATTATACTGATATTTCTACTAATACTGATACTAATAAAAGTACTTATGCTAATACTAATACTAATATCAATACTGATAATCATAATCATAATAATAAATTATAATAATAAGAGTAATAACAATAATAAAATAAGAGTTTTGCGCAAGATAATTATTGAGAGCACTATTGAGGGTGAGATAATTGTCAAAGCAATGAGGACACACAAATATAGGGGAAGAATCTAGAGGGCTATGGGTCCATACCAATCTATCTGTAATACATACTTTTTCTTCAGCTAAAGAAATCTACCATATTAGCCCCTGCAAAAGTGCACCTGAAACCATCCTCACGTACTACCGCCCCTACGTGAACGGGTCTTCTGCGACGGTACCGTTGGCGCGTTTGGCATTGCATTTACCTATCACCTAACAGCTTATGTGATAATGTCGCCCACTGCCCACCGTATAAAGCTGCAGGTCAAAAGTGCTTTTATGAATTTTATGCGACTTTTTCAGAAACTCTCCGTAAAAATCAGCATCTCCCGCTTTTGTTTTCGGCAAAAAGCACATATAGCCACAAATCAATGTGCCAGCTGCCTTAGATTATTAGGGTGGGATTAGGTATGTACGTGTCTGGTCGGCTTTTCATCTATACGGCGAATGACACATAAATGTTTCATTTGCCTCGCATGTTTGCAATTATTCCCCTATATTGGTTTTCACGATCTCACCATGGGCGGCCAATACCTAAACTTCTGTGGTCACTTGCTTATAAGCTCAATCTTCTTTCGGAGACATAGTACTTGGCTCAAGGTTCTCCTGTATTTCTAAGTATGGGTTGGCATTCTCGAGCCTCTCATCTTTGCCCTACAAATTCCGTGGTTTCATTTTACTCCTTGAGTCATTCCACTCAACAACTTCTTCCAAAACCGCTTAAGTACATACTCTCTCGTAGTGAGGACAGGAAAAGAACAGTACCAAATGAGGGCGCCTTCACAAACGTGGCTCCGGGATCGAGCCCAGCATGAAACTTGCCCAGTCCAGATAGGCTTTTCGTGGCGGGGTCAAATAGCTGTTGTTAGATATGTGATAGAATACAGGTGAGGTTTGCTCTCAAGGTTTTTAAGCTTCAATTTCTTTATTTTATTTTTTGTTTTTATTTTTACATATCGACGTTTTTGTAGTATATTTTTTACACCTTTCAATTATCTTTTGGTTTTTTATTCACCCCAACTCATCGATGAGCCTTGGGGTGAATAGAAAACTTAGTGGTTCGTGTGGGTAAAAGAGGCGAAACGAACTACAGACTAATTTCAAACATTAACTTTTTCAACAACTCTTCACTTCGAACATTTATTGTTTGGTGCCAATAGCGTTTATCAAAGGATAAAGGTTTCTGGCGTTAATCAATCCCTTCACTGGGATGCGCCGCACATTCTAGTTCCATTCAGAATCGTGATGGCTGGTGAATGTGATGTGGCCTATAAAATGACTTGCGGTGGCCAACCGATGTACAAGTCAGTGCTTTTATCCTCCCAGACGACTCTGGTACCAATTTGCCGACCCTGGAGAGATGGAAGGCTTGATTGGCCTGGGCGGGCGTAGATGCGGGATTTGATCCCCGCACCATGAGAGAGGGCTGTGCGCCACCTGTCACTACACCACCTCCGCCCATAGCGTTTACTAATACAGGAAATTCACTCATATGTCTATAGCTTCCAAACGCTTTTCAACTGCAGGGCAGTTGCTAGAGAGTTACTGGTCAAGTCTTTATTACTCGTCCTCTATCGCGAAAAACTGAGGAACTGAATCAAGCGTGTCGTATGTCGTCAACAACGGTTTAACTTCTGAGCTGCTGCACTTGAATATATAATTTTGAAGTTTATGTACAATATAATTTCCAAAACAGCGAAGCATTGACGTTGACACCCACGTTCTTGAGATGATCCTTGAAGAGCTTATAACGACGCTGAACACTAACAAGTCGCTAGTTCCTGGTGGTATTTTCGCTGACTTCCTCTAATTTTACGACCCTCTTTTCTAGTCTACCCTCCGTCCGTTTGGAGAAACGCACTTGAAACAGGTCAAGACTGAGTGCTTTTTGTTCATCCATCTGAACGACATTCGTGTGGCGACTCTTCTAATTTAGGGCTGCGCTAACCTTGGAAGCATAAACGCTCGATCCTTTCAAATGAATAGACCGCGTTTGCAGTGGTCTATGCTTAGCCTGCGTTCCATCACTGCGTGCTCTTCTATGTATCATATGTCATAGTTCACTTGATTCTCTATTCCCCTTTGGCCATCTTTTCAAGCCTACCGTGAGCGTAGTATACTGGAAATCGCGATCTTGCGGTGTCGCGGGCTTCGCACGCGAAGTTGCGACATGCACAATCTCAAGGTCGTGGTATAGTATGGGAAAGTGCGACGCCGCAAAATCGCCAAATCTCGAAAACGCAAAATTGCATGAACGCAGAATCGCGAAGTCTGATGGCGGCTTTACAATAAGGAACCGACCGAAGTTCGCCAAAAAGTACGCTTCACTTCGTGAGCGGATAAAGGCCAATCGCTTCTCCCTGCAACGCCAACCCCTCACAATGAAAGATGAACTATTCAAAACGGGACCAAACCATCTGCAGTAGTTCTACCCTATTATTTGTCAATTATGGATATATCCAATACGAATTATCACTTTACAGGCACTTTGAAGCATCTTTCAGAAGAGATATTGTTACAAAAAGAGAAAGACATCAAAATCGCCTTTCGACAATTTTTAAATTCTGAGAAGACAGATTCGCGAATGAAAAATTAAGTCTGCTCAGTCAATGTTAAGAAAATCGTAGGACTTTGATTGAATGTGGTTTTCTATCCGATTACACACAATTGTGTGAGCAGATTCATGATCTTCCAAAATAAGGCAACCCAGAACGACGGATACTTTCTCGCTGATCCAGCATATGCATATTTCATTGAAATAAAAAATCAGATGAGTACTATGAAAAGAGTCCATCAAACATTACACGAGACTCCCATTGTGCTCAGTTGCTGGTTTCTTGAATACCAGTTGGACTGGCGCACACTACTGCGCGTGCCGCACATGGAAGCGTGCTAATTGGGCTTGATCGATATCGATCGATCAGTATCATCATCCGAACGGCTTTCAAAAACAGGGAATTCGCAAAAAAACGAAAGGAAACAAAATCCCTCCAGACGCGAGATATAAATTTCCCGAGATTCGCCTATCGAAGTTCCTTATCAGCCCTTATCAGTTGCTATCACCTCCGGTCGCTCTCCATTGATGCCCCTACCATCTCCTATGTCACTTTAGGAATTCGGGGTCCCAGCTTTGCTGCGACGCGAGATATGGATTTCCGGTCAAATACACTAACACACAGACACACCAGCAGACACACTAAGCCGATTATATATCGTAGGATTATTATGCTTTTCATGGGACATATTCATTTAATCAGGCTAAACATCTCCAAAATTCTGATTTAAGGGATTGCTTTGGGAACCTGGCACGTTTTTAGGGAATTTCACCTTCACTGAGAATAGGTGGGTGAACGCTGTACTTTATGGCACATCTTTCGATATTTTTGAGCTATTATGCTTTTCATTGGACATATTCATATAATCAGGCTAAACATCTCCAAAATTCTGATTTAAAGGATTGCTCTGGGAACCTGGCACGTTTTTAGGAAATTTCACCTTCACTGAGAATAGGTGGGTGAACGCTGTACTTTATGGCACATCTTTCGATATTTTTGAGCGTTGAAGAAAGCATGGCGAGCTCTATCTAAATGTCTTCTGATCATTTTATGAATATAATTCTCGTTGCAGGGAGTGAGAGCGACTGTAGTAAGCTACTTCGCCAATAATTACACCTGCACGTATGTCATCACATTTGCTTTCTGACATTACAATTAGAATGGGGACAAACAGCTTTCCAGCCGGGGCCATAATTGCTGTTTAAATGGCAACAATAAGAGCTCAGTAACCGTCCGAACCATGTTATTAATTCGACGGCACTATTTGAATGATCATTGAGCACCTCGAAATCGTCTGCTCACTGGTCTGGGCGGTCTGATGGGTACAGTGGCTGAACCTGTCTTGGACCATCCACAACTTATAGTGCGCAAGTTCAGCCTTAATCCGAAAGTAAATGCCATTGGAAAATTTGCATTTTGAAGAAGTAGCTAATAATTTCAAGCAAAAATAAACGGCGAGTTATGACATTGGGTTGCTCGATATACTTTTGTGGGGCTCTGCCAGTATTCTTCCAAGAACCTCTACGATTTTGAAAGGAAAGCTGAGTGCAGGTCGCAACCTCTACAATATTACTGATGAAGAATGGAGTATTATTCAACCATTTCATAATTCTCTTTTCATAAGCTATGGTAAATATACCATTCAGAAGCTGAGTTAAGGAGCAAGGGGTGTCGGTAGCGTAATGGATTGGCACATATGCCCGGAAAGCATCAAGTGCGGGTTCGAGTCTCGTCCGACCAAAGATTTTGCCCTTAACTCTTTCTTTAGTATATCTTTTCATAGCTTCATGCTTCATGAAGGCTGGTACTCTTCATGAGGTGCGAACAAGGAAGTCTCTGGTGAGGATCTCCTTATATCGTGGACTCTAACCTATGCTCGTTTCGCGCGCATCTTTGATGTTAGTTAATCATCTAAGTATGGGTGTGTCGTGGTGATCATCAATCATCAGTACTGGCGGCAATCTTTACTTCATCATAGATGTATGGAAGGCCATGAAAAAGTCAATGAAGAGATGAGATACACAAGTGGTAGCAAGTGGTGTAACTACGGCTGGTACCCTGAGGACATCACTTCTCAGTTAGAAACGCTCAGCAGCTCCTCCTCTTGACCACATTACACTTTAGACCACATACATATTTTATTGCCTTTTTACAACCGCCGCTCTCTATACCACATATGCCTAGGCTCCTGCGAACAAATTATTGCCTGATTTGATCTTCATACCCTGGACTTTTGACCTTTACTTAAGTTGTGAATGTTCCTCTTTGATAACAACTTGTGTGCAAGTCCATTAGTTCGAAACGGTGTGTGGCTGGAAGCGTCAGAAGAAGCTCCTCGGTATAACGCGTGGAGTGTTTTCTTCACTATTGAACACCTGATGACGCTTAGAGGAATCGTCCACGGATAAATGACTTTTTTCTGTTACCCATATATTAGGCTGTCCCGAAAGTTCCGGAACACCTTGGCGGACAAGGGTTTTCGGGTCTTCCCGCGATGGATAACCAGGGCATTTGTCGATTGACTTTGAGGAACGTTCCATGCCATAGGCATATAAGGATTCGCGCCTATCCACAATAGGAATAGAGCTCGAAATGGACGAGACGTCACTCCGAGCACTGTACCTCTACGAGTTCTGCCGAGGGAGTTCCATAAGGGAAGTGGTCCAAATAATCAGCGTCGCATGTGGAGCAAGCACAACTATCCACCGTTGGTTCACCCGCTTCCGTTCTGAAGATATAGCCCTGAAAGATCAGCAACGCAGTGGCCGTCCATCTGAGCTGACGATCAGCTTTTCAGGAGAACTGTGCAGGAGAACCCCACGGCAAGCACACGTGAAGTAGCCCTGCTACTCGGTTGTGGGAACACCACAGTCGATCAGCATCTCACTCGGCTGGGATACCGGAAAGTGCTCTCGACTTGGACACCCCATGCCCTATCCGACAGCCGACATCTGGCAACATTCACCCTGGACACCTTGGCGACGCTAGGCTAGGAAGTGCTACCACATCCTCCATATAGCCCCGACCTCGCACCGTCTGACTACCAGCTGTTCGCCCCTTTTCAGAAATTCCTAAAGGGGAAACAGCTCAAAAAGCAGCGCGACATCGAGATGGAGGTCGAGCGTCTCTTCGCGAGGCAGTCTCAACAGTTCTGGGAGGATGGGATTGGCAAGCCTCCGAATAGATGACAGAAGGTGATAGATAGTAATGGTGAATATCTTGTTAGCTGAAATGTGTTTATGTTGTAAAGAAATAAATTTGAAAAAAAGTGGTCGGGGTGTTCCGGAACTTTCGCGACAACCTAATATTTATGTTGGATTTGCCTAGTGTGGGCCGTATGCAAAGTTTCACGCGAAAAAAATATGCACCGGGCTGAGTTACGGCACCACGAAGTCTCGGCCGGGTAGGCGGGGCCTCCGAGCAAGTACCCACCCCCTCGTCCGCCGCGGTTGGAGACGCATTGTAGGAGCAGAAAGCCACGTAAACAGTCCCACTCTCCGTTCCCAAACGCGTCGGACGAAGGCCAAGAATTTGTGGAGCTCTATCTTAGCCGAATTCTCACTTTTTCACGTGGGACTTTGCATGCGGCCTTCATTAGGCAAATACAGCACAAATGCATGGGTAACGAAGAGACTAATTTCCCGTGGATTCCTTTGAATGCTCTGCAACACGGGAGAGGAAACTGTGGGTTACATCATAAACGGAAAGTTTGATAACTGCAGGCATGGTGTAGAGATTCCAGCTCGTGTGTCGCTAGGGGACAAACGGGCCTCCCAGTAGTTGTTTTCGGCGTCACTCAATCCAGTGTTAAGATGCGCCGCGCAATCTAATTCCACTCTTAATCGTGGTGGCGGTGATTGCGGTTCGACCTATGCTGTAACTTGCGAGGGGCAGCCTATTTACAAGTCACTACTTTTACCTCTCAGACGATTCTGGTACCAATTCACCTATCCCAGAGGGATGGAAGGCTCGTTTGACCTTGATGCGGGGTCGGATCCGCGCACTGTAAGACGACCTCCGCTCCAGTAGTTCATAGTAAGGTCTGCAACATGCAAGCCTAGCTCTTCTGAAACATGGAGTAGAAATGTCAAGGCGGATCACTGGGGAAAATGAAAGAATAACGTGAGACTACCACTGATCGTGTACCGACGTTGTAATAATCAGTCATTCGGGTGTTCGAGTCTCTTAGTTAGTTTACTCTTCGGCCGTGGGTTCCTCTTTTTCAGAGGTGCTGTGAAGTTGCAGACTGATCGGATGAATACTCTAGTGCTTTACTCATTCAGCCAACCGAATCTGATAACAGCCGGCGGAACCGGGAAGTCGTGGCTTCCTGGTGATTCATTTCGGCCAAAGAGCTAATTAATAATCTAAGTGACGTATTTTTTAGCATTAGACAGAGCATTATTTCTTATCTTTTCATTTATTTCAGCCGCTTCCCTTTGACTAGTCTTTTGCATTCTTTTTTTTCATAAACTATAAATTTCTGCTAAACAACTCGCTTCAATTCTTCCATTGCTACCTTGACTGTTTGGGATCTTGGAGAATAACTAAATGTAGAAATATTACCCCAGAAAATGATAAAAAGAAAATGGATGCCTAAAATAAAGTGATAAATTGCCATGTACCACCAGGAGTTATGTCGGTGCTTTGGGATGCTATTTTAGTTTCTCATGATATGTTACATAACGCAAGGAGGTAGAGAACACTTCCAAATTCAGGTTTCGTTTTTCTTTTGCAGATTAGTAGTTCATTCCGGAATCAACACCGAATAATCATTTCTTGGGCTTAAGCGATTTCACGGGGAGAAGGGGGGTTGGCCTTCAATATCGTAGGCGTTGACCGATAAGAGGCCCTTGTACTATGAGGGGACTGAGCACCCTTTGGGAAAAGTATCGGAAGGCCGCTAGAAGATGTTTCGGACGCTTTTGGAGTGCTTCTTACTTCTGTCGTCAACCCTGTGCCACTTCTTCTTCAGACTTATTTTCACTGCTTTTAATGCAGCAATATTATGTCTTAAAATGAAGCCGTGTGCATGAAGCAGCTGATGGCGGAAAAGGGGCGGAGTCATAGAGAAAGCTGGGGAGGGGCTCAAAGAGGAGGTAGACGTTGTTGGCAAGAACTCTCATTTACCACCTTTAGCATCTCCAATTCAATGTCCAATGGATACACTTATAATATTATGCTTGGAGTACCTGTGGAAATATATTAGGTAGTACGTAATGTCCTGGCGGTTTCCAGTATCTCTTTTTCTGACTAATTGTTTTTTGTTCTTGACTGGAGTTGCTCACATTATGTCAGGACACGTCTCTCGCTCTATTCAGCCATAATTCACGTTTTAGATAGAATTTTGAGTTTCTGATGTTTCTAAGACAAAGTGGACAAACGACAGATCCACGCATTTTCCTCGTCCATTCTTCTTCTACGGTGTCACACAGTTGACCCATTCCTTGACCGCACCGTGACATATGATGAAAACTCGATTTTGTAGGACAATTGGCGATGATCTGCACCGTGTTTGGACAAAGGTGAAGCGCTATATTCATCATAGCTTCAAGGATGCTGGCGAAACTGTTACAGCTCAAATGTACTGAGAAGAATGCATCGCAAACGGCAGATAATGACCCCAGGAATATGAAGTATAAGGCTAAAGTATATGACTAACATGGAGGAACTATCCTACTTCACGATAACGCACGGTCCCATGTCGAGCAACCCTGGAAAAGTAAAATGAACGGGGCCCACGAAACTCTGTTGCATCCACCAGACTCATCTGACATGGCCCCACGAACTGCCAGCTTTTCAAGCTTTTGGACAGCTGTACTCGGGATGTTTCATGGCCCAGCATGATGGTGAAACGTCCTCCACCGTGTTCATCGCTTCTATTAGGTTGCACTGTTCTGGGCAACCGGAACAAACAAGCTTATTAGCAGGGGTCGGCGAAATACAGTGGTTTGTCTGAGACTGAGGTGAAACGATTCACTCTTCTCATGTGGAAGATTTAAACTTTGACAGATACTGATTTTCTTCTTCTTATCATAATTAGTTGGCGATTCTAGATTTCTAGGTTCAGATTCCTACGGTTCTTATCTCGACTGATTAAATCTTATCTATGCGAGATATGCGATCTAGTAAGTAGAGGTCGAAAACCGCAGAAACTTCCCCAAGGGCACAACATTTATCATTTCAGTGCCTGCCTTTTTTTTTACAAAAAAGGTCACTTTTGCATCAACCTAGTTGTGAGCTCATATCTCCTTGTGGTGAAGATGGGGGTGTTGAGCTCCCATCGTTAGCATGTTAAAAACCAATCTCTGATCCAAATCCACCCAGTCGAGCCTTCTATGCTTTTCAATTCTGTTCGATCATCTGTGGGAATCAAAATATTGCAGTGGGAACGGAAATAAAAATTGATTTGTACATTGCGCAAGATCCCTCCCAAGCTATTGATGCATGCAGTCCATTACTAACAGTTCTGTGTATGAAACTGTCTGCATGCTGTATTCCAGAAAGGCTCGCACGCTAAACGGTTTTCTTGCTTATTTTTTTCACAGAAGGTTTCTCTGGCTTATTTCTGAACAGATGCCTGGAAATCAGCACATTTTTTCATCTTTGCATGTAGATTTCTTTTCCGTTGATCTTTATTTTTTCCCGAAAGTTTTACAGGCATATTTACTAAACAAATGATGGAGAATCAGCACATTATTCCACCTTTGCATGTGGGTCCCTCTCTCCACTAAGTCTGGGCCAGCCCTCTCTCACTGTTTCCCTGTTTCTAGGGACATTATCAGTCTTTCTGAGGGTCTACCTATCACACGCACGTATTCTACCAATTCCACCTCGAAGCACATTCTTACAGTCATTTGAACGTGCTTTGAATCTATGTAGTAATAAGATATATTTATGTATGCGTTGGCTAGGAGACCAGCGTCCTTAATCTAATAGCAGATGAATGTGTGTCTCTAAGAAAACGACACTAGAGGAATGGAGGGCTCATGTAGCATGGCTGCACTCAATCATGCGAGCTTTTGTTCAGGAAACTGCTCTGAAAAATAGGCTTGTCCTCTATGTCATTTGATTTCTATTGAGCACTTTCTCATATAAACCGCTCCTACGTTTTGCCAAATCAGCAGATTACGGCAGATTTTACGCTGCTTTTCGAAGCAATTGGACCGCCTCTACCAAGGTTATGGCACAAAAAGGCGGATTACGGCAAATTTTTTCCTCTCAATCCGTTCATTAATGGAAAGAGCTCCTCTCGACGATCTGCCTATGCATGACACGTTCATTTTTTGTTTTTTCTCTGCCGAATCATCTTCAATTTCGAGAAAATATTCTCTCCCTAAGCGAGAAAGTTCATAGGGACATAACAATATCATGAACTATTCACTTCAGCTGAAGTATTAGTTTAGGCACTTTAAATTGGGAAGTGCCATCAGTCGACAAGAGCATGATTTCATGATCATTTTGCATCCGTTGCCAGATCGTTCCCTTCAATTTCAGGCAGAAAATGAGTATCGTCGAAGAACCTCTTATTCCTCAAAACGCTGTGCTATTACCTTTGACTCTGAATTGAGTGATTCAACTTGATCTGCTGCTATTCCTAAGGCGTGAGAGTTTATATTCACAGGACTAGGCATTTTTCGCAATCCTCACTCATAGTTTTTCTATTTTGTTGATTTCGGCATTCTTTCCTTTTTCTTATTTTACGGACAACACCGAGTTGCTAATGCTTCATACCACTCAGTTACGTGTAATGTGTTTGACACTTGGAA
This sequence comes from Trichostrongylus colubriformis, assembly GCA_963978905.1. Taxonomy (NCBI): domain Eukaryota; kingdom Metazoa; phylum Nematoda; class Chromadorea; order Rhabditida; family Trichostrongylidae; genus Trichostrongylus; species Trichostrongylus colubriformis. The sequence goes on from OZ022260.1 coordinate 41,322,978, forward strand.
GATCTGAGCACTGCTCTGTCTCGAAGTCTTGTGCCACTCTAAATTGCAAAAGCAATGTAAGGTTCCAAAATTTATTTCAAAAGACTCAAAGTATTTGACAAAAATATTGCGAAAAAAAAGAGCTCATTGGTGAGCGTACAGCGCCTTTAACAGGCTTGAAATAGAGCAAGTTATTTTGTTTTTAAAATTGACTGTTCTGAATTTAGTTGCGATTCGAATTGGACATCGCTTTCAATTTGGAATAGAACGAATCCCAGGACAAACAATCTATAAAATGAGTTGTCCCACTTCAAGCTTGATAAAAGCGCTGAGCGCTGAGCTGGCCAATAGGCAGAAATTTGTTGCAATATTTTTGTGCAACCTTTTTAACACTTTAAAATAAATCCTGCCGCCTAACACTGTTTTACGTATTTTGTTTTAAAAATTGAATAGTACGTCAGAAACATTTCATTACAGTGGAGGGAAGGCGCGCAGGTCACTGGGATGTGTATGTACCGTTACGTCGAAAAATCGCGTTGCGGCGTTGCCTCTCGGCGACGCCGCAACGCGATTTTCAGACGTACACAGTACTACTTGCGGCAGCCGGTGTAGAGTTTCGCTGAGGGCGCCATAATCTGGTACCATAGAGTGTCTTCAGAGAAATAGCTGCCTCTCTGTTTCCGTTTTTGTTTCCTATGCTTGCTATGAACGTTTTTGGATAGTATTCGTAATTTCTTTCAAATCAGGAAGTCCTAATCAGGAAATAATTAATTCGCGCATGGATCTTCAAAGGGCGTGTACACAATCGCATGGAGCAATTTGCACTCGCCGCGATTCACACACGTGGGTTTTTGTAGTGTGGTGGAATAGCACAGCTCTCGGAAAGCACATATATATTAGGTTGATTCATAATAAATCGGACAAATTGACCAATTTTAATCATTGTCGTACAACTTTTTTACGACAACAAGGATTCACTTGAAATATACTCCATCTTTATCGATGACCTTCTGCCACGGTATAGGCAGATCATGGATGCCCTTGCTCCAGAAGGCCGGAAGCTGGAGCTCGAAGAAGTTGCCGAGTGCCGCCTTGACCTCGTCGCGAGTTTTGAAGTCTTGGCCGTCCAGGTGGCGTTGGCTGTGGGAGAAAAGGTGGAAATCTGAAGGGGCCAGGTCTGGGGAGTACGGTGGGTATAGAAGTACGGTCCAACTGTACGACAGCAGCTCGGCCTTGGTCGATCTTGCGAAGTGCGGTCTGTGGAAGTAGACACGTTGTCGTGCTGGAAGTAGACATGTGACCGCCGCCGTAGCGAACTTTGGACATTGGCCTTCAATTCTCGTAATTGACGAACGTAGACGTCGGCGGATACTGTGGTACCTTCATCGAGCAGCTCCCAGTACTCTACGCCGTGTACGCTCCACCAACCGCGGTTTTCGTCTTCGATGGAATAGTCGCCTGACGCAAACTTCGAATGCTACAACTACAGTGTACTTCTGCCGGGGGCATGCTCCTTGTGAACTTCTATCAGACGTCTGCCGATATTCGCGGGTTTCTGGCCAGATAGCGATATAAATAGTATGACGTTGCGGATGTGGTCTCTGGACCGCTTGAAATCGTGCGGCATTGTGGCGGAATGAATTTACTTTGGAGTGATTATTTTGCGGTACTTTGAAGAGCTTTTCATACTCATTCCAACGGTACCTCGCGCGTCCATTTTCGTTAATTCGTTACAGAGTTATGATCTCTAGAAATCATCACTACCATTTGTCCGATTTATTATGAATCAACCTAATAGATTAGTTCGAATCCCATGTTAAGCCATATGTTTTGTCCACGATGTCAGCGAAAATGGGAAGTGTTCAAAAACCATAATCAGTGTCAAGTATTCAAAGGGAATGAGCCGTTTTCCAGCTCTTGGTATGGTTAATAGAAACGTCTGAGGTAGTGCATCTACTCATGCGTGGTATAATGCATCTACTCATGCATGGTATAATGTTCAAGCTACAGCTTCAATGCCTCAGAACATCTCAATATCGGATGACCCTTCCCCTCTGCGTCGGACAGCTGAAAGACTTATCTTGCCCAGATGAATTTCCTACCGCTGGAATATGACCAATCACACTTCCATCCCCGTCGCAGTATTTTATAGTATTTGAACTTGGACCCTCACGCAATCGTGTTGTTGCCCTCCACCAACGTTCTTTCGTATTTATTGCTGTGAACTTAATAGAATATTATTCAGTGCATTTTTGCAATATTTCTCACTGGGATTGATGTAATCGTTTCTATAAATTTTCATACAATTTTTCATGCTGTAGATTTTTGTATGCTTTTCCAGAAATATGCTTCGCTGTCGACTCCTCGTGCACCCTCCATTCTAATTTTTTTTGCATTTTTTAAACGGGGATAACGTCGCGGTTCACTGTTTTAGTCACGTACATTATTCTGCCATTTTCAGACAATCCACATATGGATGCCGCAAATTTCACTGCAGAAGACTTTGCTCGATGGTTACGTGCCGGACGTGCTGAAGTGCTCGAAAATCACGGTATGATTTTAGAGCACATACAAAAAATAATAAAAATTATGTAAATGACTTTTGAAAATACAACAAAAGAATGATGCGGTTCATTTTATATAATGAAATGTGAGAAGCAGTAAGGCACAAATTGTTTTCACACCTCACAATTCTGGTACAAATTCACTGATCCCGTGGTGATGGAAAACTTGCCTGGCTTGGGCGGCAATAATCTACGATTTGATCCCTGTATCATGCTAATGGGAGTAGCAGTAAACTATTATATTATTAGTAGCGCCCTCTTGTCACTGCACATCCATCCCAACGATAAAATCATAGTATGTATCATTTATTGTGATACTTTATATTATCAAAACTCGAATTTAGATCCCAAATGGCGATAGGATTCCTTTGAATTTTCAAGTTCAAGATTAAATGAAGTCAAAAATCTCCTGAGATTCGAAGTATCACATTGTTTGACACGGAATTCAATATGGAATTTGCAACCATAAATCATTGCAGAAACCTGGCAGAGCATTGAATAAAATGCAAGTCATTAACCAACATTTAGCAATAGCAATAATCTCTTTCATATATAAAACGCTTCATCTGTCTGTACGTCCCTCCGTCCGTCTGTCACTCAGGTATTATACTATTAGGTTGGACGGGAAGTTCTGGGACACTTTTTGTTTTTTCCTGTAGAAACCTGTAAAGCTTCGGGAGCATTTGGTAGTGGGGGGTATATGAAGCGTCTGAAAAGGGCTTCTGAATAGCACATTCATATTCTCTACGGCTTCAACTAGCAGTGAATTTACGGCAATTTCGCGAAAGGTGCGAAATTCACGAACACCGCCTCGGTTCCTCAGCATGCGAGGCCACTAACAAAATTAACCAGTCGATGGACCCAGGTACTGTCTCTCATATGGCGGCAGCCCGATGGCTCGATCGGCTCAAATTGGAACAGGAAAATATTCAAAAAATTGCATTGAGAAAAAAACTTTTTTTTTTTGAAAATTTTCAAAAAAATAGGAAACTGTTACCATCCAACACGACAGCCACTGCCGATCTCTACTGCAGGCAATTGGACACCGGAGCGCCAAAACTTACCGGAAAAATGGACCAAGACCTCTTCCTCCACGATAACGCTCACCCACATGTGGCAAAGTTGGCGTGTCAAAGGATCCAGGACCTCGGCTGGACGACGCTTCCCCACCCACCATATTCCCCGGACATGTCCCCAACTGACTACCACCTATTCCGGTCGTTGAGCCACTTCCTTGACGGGCGACAGTTCAAAGATGACGACGATCTCAAGAGCGGGCTCCAGAACTTCTTTGACCAGAAGTCTCCCGAATTCTACCGGAAGGGTATCTACGATCTTCCTGAGCGTTGGCAGTACATTGTAGATCACGATGGTGCATACTTTGGTGACTGAAGTTACATGTGAGTAAAATTAAAATAAATTGAATTTTTCTCACAAGGTGTCCCAGAACTTCCCGTCCAACCTAATATATATAAAAACGAACTGTAGAGATGAGGGCAAGTGTGGTATGGGCAGGGCATGGGACAGGAAGTAAAGATCACACATGGACCAAGTCAAGCTCCGCCCATGGTGGACGGAGCGTGCAGAAATACTCTGCCCTCAAAAAAAAAAAGCAATTTCAGTCGACCTACTGACGCACATGGGTTTCGCACTCAGTACTGTGCGCCAGCCAACTGGTAATAAATGATAAATAAATTGTCTGGATAAATGAAGAACATAGTTGATCAAGGTTCACTGGCTCTTTATTCTGTGAGAGCAGGATAATATGCTATTTTCTCGAATTTGATGCAACATGAGACTTGCTCGAGAAAGGGGTAGGGGCAGGTAACCAGGCTATGTTACTGACTGCGAAAGATGAGATCGCTGGTATGATAGTGGGATGAGCTTTCGGCACTGTTTTCCCGAAGCAACCATCCCATAAGCCTGATGATAAGGAAGAGCTACTTTCGGATAGCATCCCGATTTGACTAAAGCTCTGAAGAGCGAAATAGGGCGAATCTACGAATTCCTGGCACCACACCAAGCTTGACCCCCTCTTTTCAACGAATCCGATCCCCATCAAGAATTCCTCCACGAATAAGATCCATCTTTGAGCCACTCCCAGGCCATCCAATGCCCACCCTCACTTCTTCCTTCCAGCCATTTTTGAATCCTGACCTTGCTGAAATGTGTTCTTGAGAAATTGGCCTCAAATTAATGCATGATTCCTGGTTTCAAATGCATAATAGCCTGTGCGAGTAATGCAACTGGTACTCTTTTCAAACTTGTCTCATTTTGAAATCTTTCTGTCATTTGTCAGTCCGGAGCAGCAACACGTGGCCATTTTAACTTTTGAATTTAATTAGGTAAAACACCAGTTGATGGTATGAAAAACTGCTGAAAACTGGGAGATTGATGACTGTCACTGGCCGAGTTCCAGTTTCGCTCTATTCGCTTCCAAATTTCGACTAGAAGTGAGGGAACCTGGAATATTGAGGCATGCTGTTCCACACAGCACTTCAACAGCGATCGTCGATGACATCATCAAGCATTTTCTATTTTGGGTCCTTTCCTTTCGTAAAAGGGCTTTCTCTCCATTCGAGGGCGACTAACCCGATTCTCAGCAACCCTCCAAATTAGATCATTTGATAACGGTAGGAAAATGACACTTGTAATTAAATCAACAGATTGATTAAAAAAGTTTCAGAACTAATTTATGCAGCATTTGTGATCCTCGTGGGTGCACCATGCAACTTATTCTTGTCTGAAATCACAAAAGTGTTTGAGTACGTAATATTTGTATGGCCCTGGCAAAAACCTTCTGCTTATCTTGGAACAGTTTCGGCTCTTGGAATATTTAAATTTGAATTCATTACATGTAAAAAAGTACATGCGGGAGAAACATTCTGTGAGGGCTCAAAAAAGAATAGGCACAATCAACATTGAAAATACGACAAATAACCATGATTATCGTTGAATTCAATTGTCCTTTGTATTCGCTTTCAAGGACGCCTATTATAGAATAGCAATGAGCTATTCAGAATGCTCAGAAGCTTAACGGAAATGAAGCGTTGCACTGTCGTTTCCTACACATCGGCCATTGATGAACTGAAAAGGCTAGTCATGCTGAGAAAATCACATTTTCTCGATAGTAATGGATGAACCTCCCTCTCATACAACTAGCAGAAGGTCGCAACGAGCTGCTCTGTGCGGTAATTGTATCAATTTTGTCATATTGTAGAAAAGGATGAGGGCCTGCAATTGAGGAGTTTCTGGAGCAAGGGTCATGCATTTGATTTCCATCGCAATTTTTGAATTACTGGTTCCGTTCACATATATGAGTAGTTACATATATGAGTACTATAAGGGCGGAGGTGGTGTAGTTATAGGTGGCATACACTCCACTCTCATGGTGCGGGGATCAAATCCCACACGCTCAGGTTGACCAAGCCTTCCATCCCTCCGGGGTCGGCAAATTGGTACTCCGCTGGCCCCCGCAAGTATAGGCCACATCACATTCATCCCGCAGAAGAGATTGATTAACGCCAAAAACTTTATCCTTTAACTTTAAGAACAATAAATATAGAGTGATCCCGGTCTTCACTGTGCAATTTTCTTTAAGCAAACGCAACTTCAAGCGATTTCTTGCAAATTATACTTAAGCTTAAGTGCGACAGAATCAGCGGCACATACTTGATTTGCATTCGCCCCGCGCATTTCTAGCACGTGTCTGCTGTGGGCCGCTTAAAACCTCGCGGTATATTTTTTCACATTGTGGTGCCAGGCTCCTGATCTTTCATTATTTCCCACTACAGGGCAAAGTAAATAAGTAGCTGCTCAACCTCTGCAGATGAGCGATAATTTTTGAGAGACTCACGGCTCTCTTCAGAAATAAAATGGAACCTTGCTGTTGGTTCCGAACTGCAAGGCGAAGAATGAGCCATAAAACTGGTGCAAATCAGAGATCGCCCTGTAGATAACAAGGGCCTGGTCTTTCTCGGTCTCTTACGAAAACATCCTGACTCTCGTAGCTGTCGTGAGAAAGCACAGTCGCACGATTTTGCTGCAAGAAAGATAAGTTTAATCACAGCGATTGGGAATCGCCGTGAATCTGACTCGAGATTAGAGCTATACATCAACAACTTACGAACTCGCATAGCCATTCAATCAGTTTCATTCATCCACTCAGAGATATGGAAACATGGGACCAATTAAGTAAGAATAGAACACTATACAGGGTTGGATCGAAGAACGCATGCGCTAACCCCTCCTACTTAACTATCCCATCACAACCTACCCTATTTTTACATATTGAATAAGGTCTTGCAAAATTTCGGTTTAAAAAAAAACGCGGCTGAATATCTACTTCTGCAATGCGCCATGTATATGACATACAGTGAACATTGTATACATCAATTCATGAATAACGTACACAAAGACTAGTAAAAGAATTTGCCATCAGTCTATTTTGCTGGATTGAAGTGGAGGGATGATCGGCCTGGGTTCCATAATATTATATTTAGGATTTGATTGACCCAGATCACGCTCTCGGTACCCACTAGGCCCCATTCCCACTCAAGTGGATGAAATCTGAATTGGTTTGAAGTTAAACAGCGTTTATCAGTCAACATTTGACTAACATAATTCAATAACAAAATGAGGTAGGTAAAAGGGTGGGGTCCACTTGTCGAATTTTCGCTTCGCGGTGTCGCAGTCGCGGCGCCGTCAGTACGAGTCGTTCGGAATTCCGCTCAAGACGCAGTGGGCTGGTACCGTGAAGAATTTTCAAAGGCTGCAGTTTGGACGCTTCGGAAGTTAGCCCATGTTGTTGTTGTTGCTGTTTTAACAGATGAAGCCGCAAGCACTGGCACTTGCCGCGCCGCTCGCCGCAGGCGACCGCGCGAAAATTCGACCAATCGACCCCCACCTGGGTAAAAGAGATGGAAGTGATCTCATCTGACACGGAAGGCCCATCAGGTCATGGTGAGCTTTCTTAAAACGGTTTTTTGCATTTTAGAGGGTCACATACATGAAGCAAAAAACCGGTCTCAAATTTGGCTAAATGGTTTTGGGGGGCCCAGAAAATAGTTGATGGTTCGGTCCCCACTGAGGACAAATTTTTGCATTTTTCTAGTTTTCATCCATTCGTGCTCATGTGAGACCATACGTGCAAAATATGTGCAAAATCAGTTTTTATTCTACCAGGGAACCGTTATCTCCAGTATTTTTGCGTACTAAGCGAATGATTGGTTTGGACCTGCTAGCGCTCATAACAGGGGAGCTAGGCGTTTTCCCGCAAAGTACGAGTGATATTCATGCTCAGGAGGTCGAACTACCCTAGATGACGAGTTTTCAGCCTAATCGTGATTTGGACCCAAACTCGGAAAATTGGGCCACCAATAGTACTACACCTGCCATAGTAAAGAGCACTCAACGAAAGGAGCTCGCCCGATATAAGGAAATATTTGCTATTTTCGCCTTCGTATGGTGTTGCTAGGTGCAGTTCACTTGGAATGCGTTGTTTCTGCACATGCTCGATTGCATTTAATCGAGGCTGTAAGTTGTTCGTCTGTACAAGTAGAGCAGTGACTATGTGCCCATATCCACCCCACTGTCTCGAGTTTGGGTCAAAATCTCAATTTGGATAGTATTTTGCATCTAGAGCTAGTCGAGTCTCCTGAGCACGAATATCACACTAGTTTCGCAGGAAAACGCTTGGCACGCGTGCTAGGGGCGCCGAAGGGTCCAAACACTTTAACCACTGAAAGCTTGCAAATGAGGTCACTTTCGTGCACCAGCGACGAAAACTGCAGTCATTTTGCACGTGCGCAAAGAGTATAGCGCTGGACAAAGAAAATTAAGAAAATGCAAAAGCGAAAACGTCGAGAGGACTTGAACCACAGACACCCCCACCACCGTGCCAATGCCAACCCATCCCGCTATCCATTCGGCCAACCAACCACTGCAAACACGTTAACCTGTGCATCCCCTATCAGCTTTCTTTGCTTCGTTTGGCAGTTACCATAAGTGATTCTACATTTTTGAACGAGATCGCAGTGGTTTCGGCGTAGATTCGAAGACAGTCTTCTGATATGCATACACTGAGCGCCGCAGCTGGAAAGCATTGCACCAAACTGGTCAGAATTGTTTCTCTCTGAGCAACTTTTGTCACTCATTTTCTGAGCCCCCCAAAACCATTTAGCCGAATTTGAGACCGGTTTTTCGCTTCATGTATGTGACTCTATAAAATGCAAAAAACCGTTTTGAAAAAGCTCACCATGACCTGATGGGCCTTCCTTGTGAGTGACATCCGGTCAATTCGATTCGATGATTTCAGCATGGGATTGGGAAGGTACGGCACGCGGCTTTGGCATCTCCTATGTGACGTTGGGAACACTGGCGATTCTGCTAAATTCCACGTTTATATATTCTCTGCTGGCAAGACGAAGAAAAGCTTTTGCACATGCATTCTACATAATGATACTCGATTTCACCATTATCGACACCATCAAAGGTAATCAATAAGTTTAGTGATTTTTATCCCTAAAACTCCCCATACCCATCTACTTTCCCATAGGTGTGTCGTCAATATTGTTTGCTATAAAACTATTGAAAACGGATCTAAACTCGGATCAATCTTTATTATCGATTCGTATCGATCAGTACAGTGGAGTGTTGTTACGGTAGGTGTTTTTCTATTGATTATCGCTCATCATTCCATTGCGTTCTCTTTCAGATTCGCAAATTTGGCTACGATTTTGAATTTATTGAGTATCACTTTGAATGAATACGTGTTTGTCTGTTATCCCTTACGTTATTCCATGCTAGTCACAAGGTGAACTCACTTATCGATTCGATTGATTTATTCATTTGTTCCTTCTTACCGCAAAAATTCGATGGCTCTGAGAGGTTTCGACCGGCTTGATCCTCCATAGTAATGTGTATGACTACGACTGCTGGCTCCCTTGCAATGCGCCACGCACTTCACTGCCACTCAAAGTCGCAGGTGTATTTGAATCCATGCGATATTATGCAGTGGCCTAAAAAGACTACGCTGGACTCACCTTCTCCTCACTCTTAGGAGAGGGGGGGGAGGGGGTGTGTCTGTTACTGCTATTTGACCTTAGAAGAATTTGAGCTTGACCGTTGTCTTGTCCCGAATCCTCATGTTGATCTTAATATGTATTGAACAATATGAGACTTGCAAAATTCATGCCAAAAGGCTCAAAAAACTTTCACAAAATCGGTTGCAAAAAAAAAACGTTGCAGAAGAATTTTCTAGGCGCCGAAAACTTGCTCATGAAGCCCAAAATTCTTTTGCAACGATTTTTTGCAACCGATTTTGTAAAAGTCTTTTCAAGTCTTTTGGATTAAATTTGGCAAGTCTCACATTTTTCGGGGATTTGACTGTTGATTGTACTGGGTGGGATCCGATCACACTCTTAGTTGCAGGCTAAGAAATCCTTCAGCCTTTGCACTCATTCTCTATTTTCAGAAAACGGGTAGTCCTGGTTACGGTGTGTATTTGGATTGTTTCTTCATTGATGACGTTCGCCAATATGGTAGCTGGTATCCAAAATCGCAGTCTGTGGATCGACGATGAATGCACTCAGGACGGTGAGAATTTGAAAGGTTTCCTTACCCTCCTTTCCCAGTTGCATACAGCCCTTGCCTCCAGCTATTTTCTTGCACACTTAGCAGCTTACTAGAGATGCCATGTATGTCATCCAGTGTCACTGTTGACGATTTTTCGGGGAATTTTTCTGATGAGAGGTCTTGGGGCTGTTTCTAATATGGAACATACTGTGGGGTCTGAGTAGAGGGGATTCGGAAAGCGTGAAGATTCAGGATTTCCATTCAGAGCCCGGTTGGGCTGTGTAATTGTGTAACGATCTACGAGGGCTGGGAAGTCAGTACGGGCAAAAGGTGTGAATTTTTTCGATGAGAGGTCTTAGGGCTATTTCTAATATGGAACATACTGTGGGGGCTGAGTAGAGGGGATTCGGAAAGCGTGAAGATTCAGGATTTCCATTCAGAGCCCGGTTGGGCTGTGTAATTGTGTAACGATCTACGAGGGCTGGGAAGTCAGTACGGGCAAAAGGTGTGAATTTTTTCGATGAGAGGTCTTAGGGCTATTTCTAATATGGAACATACTGTGGGGGCTGAGTAGAGGGGATTCGGAAAGCGTGAAGATTCAGGATTTCCATTCAGAGCGCGGTTGGGCTGTGTAATTGTGTAACGATCTACGAGGGCTGGGAAGTCAGTACGGGCAAAAGGTGTGAATTTTTTCGATGAGAGGTCTTAGGGCTATTTCTAATATGGAACATACTGTGGGGGCTGAGTAGAGGGGATTCGGAAAGCGTGAAGATTCAGGATTTCCATTCAGAGCGCGGTTGGGCTGTGTAATTGTGTAACGATCTACGAGGGCTGGGAAGTCAGTACGGGCAAAAGGTGTGAATTTTTTCGATGAGAGGTCTTAGGGCTATTTCTAATATGGAACATACTGTGGGGGCTGAGTAGAGGGGATTCGGAAAGCGTGAAGATTCAGGATTTCCATTCAGAGCCCGGTTGGGCTGTGTAATTGTGTAACGATCTACGAGGGCTGGGAAGTCAGTACGGGCAAAAGGTGTGAATTTTTTCGATGAGAGGTCTTAGGGCTATTTCTAATATGGAACATACTGTGGGGGCTGAGTAGAGGGGATTCGGAAAGCGTGAAGATTCAGGATTTCCATTCAGAGCGCGGTTGGGCTGTGTAATTATGTAACGATCTACGAGGGCTGAAAAGTAAGTACGGGTAAAAAGTGTCATTGGATCCACCCTTCCCATAGACTGTATCATCAGTTTCACCAGTCTGAAGAAATGTAAGGGCCCGTCGGTCTGAGCAAGGTTTATGCACCCACCACTCTATGCTCTTGGCGCGATCGTACTTTCACAGATTCTGGCTCAGTACTGAGTCGCTGAGAGTGTATTCCGTTTTGAGCGCTCATTTTCAAAATCTCATTAGTCCGATACAATTCAGTCATTAAATTTGAAATAAAGGCAATCGGTATGACCCTCCTCTGTTGGTCACCTTTTCAAAGGTCTCAGTTGAGAATGCGTGGAAGTGTAACTTTCTGAGCTGGTTTGTGCTCCTCTTTCTCGGTCTCTGCACAAGCACCTTTCCTAGAATCTATTTTTTAAGCTTTTCCTTCTGAAAAAAGTCAATAACCCATTCTCAGCGAACTCGACCGCATCGTGTATACATCGTCTGCAGTCGTCGAGCTCAGCACATTTCATCTATCATTTGGGATTAGTCGTATTTTGTGTGCTTTGCCTTGCCGTGACTGCATTTTCCTACAGTATTCTTCTCAGGTGACAGATTTTTAGATCTAATTTCTGTAGTTTTGCTAGCCTGTTTTGAAGTTGTAACCTTTTTAGAGTTGTTTCTGGTGTTGTGAAAGCTGAGATGAAACAGACGGCTGAATTGGAAACTCTTAAAAAACTCGACGACGGTAAGTTAGCACGAAGTTTTTTGAAACTGATCGATAAAGGAAGAGGAGGCGGAACTATTTCTCGAAAATTGGTCGACAAAGCACTTCATAGAGCTGCCTCATCAACTACAGTTTTTTTGCTATCTCAAGCATCACTTGCGAATGCGCAGAAATTGCTTTCTCGTCTTAACTTTCCCAGCTCTATTTGCATTTAGGACACAACGCTCCCATCCCCATTCCTGGAAAAATGTTGAAAAGCTGCTAAAGGGGAAGTTTGTTATTAAACTACTAGTAGGATGGCTAGGATGCATGAGAAGAAGAGACTAAAGGAATAGTTTCAGTATTAAATTAATAAGTCATACCAAAATCGAAAAACAAATCGATTTTCCTGATAATTTTGAAGACGGTACTCCATTGGATGAGGCGCGTAGATGAGAAACGAGAGGTGATCAGTGGAGAAGGGAATCACCTGAAGGAACCGGAACGGGTCCGAAGAAAGAGGAAGATGCAGAGAAATGATCATTTTGTCACGAACATTCAAAGTTAGAAGCGATAATCGGTGGAGAAACCCGGATCGAAAAGCGCGGCGCTGCGGTGTGTATTCGCATAACATTCGCATCAGCGCACTGACTTTCCGAGTTGTCCGCTGTAAAGATGTCCTTTGTTGTCTCGTAGAATGTAATTCAATCATTGGTGATGATGTGAAATAAGTGAAACAACACACAGAAACAAACATGTAAAACAATCAAGTGAAGAATAAGCGAAAGCATAAGCAAAAAGTGTGATTATTATTAAATCCTGACGAATTCACTTTCGACGGCTTGGTAAAATATCGTGTGTGCATTGCGGCAACTGCAAGTCACCGTGATCCCATACCGTAAACCAATTTTGCTGAACTCGATCGTATATTGACTGAACTGTGCCCCATCGTTCGACTGGAATGGACGTATAATCCATCTGCTTCTCCCGTTCGAGATTTTGCTTTTGTGCACGCTAGTCTGTCTGATGATGAGTTCATTTGAATCGTCGCAACCATGTCAGTTATCATATTATACCTACGTGTTTATGGGAAGTTATAGCCATTTATTAGGATCGGTGGATGCTTAGCGCGGGCACGGGGTCGGCCTGGAGCATCCGTGGGATTCAGTATGTATTATGGGTGGTAAACAACGATGTACAATCCACATAAATCGCGGTGTTCAGGTGGACGACGACTCGACGATAAGCATGTGCTCAGACGGCATAAATACGTGGTCGTCATTGGTACCGTAATCGGTGTTTATTCGGCTTATCTGACTGCATACGCCACGATACAAGTGTTACAGCTTGTCAATATTAGCGAGTAAGTCCAGCCTTCCTTCCTATAAAAACACGAGTTGATAGTAAACCGTGTAGATATTCTCGAAAAGATTTCTGTCGTCTCAAGTCCCAAAAATCAGGGGATGGATACGTGAGACCCAGATTTAGAGTTTCTGACTAGCAGCTAAAACCTGCATTAAAATCGAATTATGGATTATTGGCCACTTTAAATCTCCGTTAATCTTCATGAACTCCTCCCAACCAGTATTTTGCCCGGAGCAATCTCGTACATTTCACCTGAACCTTACTTTTTATGTTTTAGGACTTTTCTCCTCACGAGAAACACGGCGCTAAAAGGGGTAATTGAGAAAGTCAGGCGTGGTGCAGTCGATTAAGCAGAACTTCCGAAGGCTATAACCTGAATCTTTGAAGGACTCTGTGCTGACGCCGCCGCGAGTGCGACGACGCGAAGCGAAAATTCGACCAAACGCTCCCCACCTCGCCCTGCCACCAGTGGTGCAAAGGGCGCGAACACACGTTCACATTGAATTCGGTTCTCTGCGGTCTACTGCATTATTTTCGTACTGCGGCATTACCTACGTAGAACGTCTCCTTTCCCAGATTAGTCCTTCTGGCGCCTTTAACTACTCCTATAATCAAGGATGGGAAATAAAGCTTATAATCGAACATTTGTCATGAATTTTATTGGAAATAAGGTGTTGTTGTAAGTACTTTTGCTATTGGTTGCTCCCGCTCACTCATCCAATCATCCAGCCACAGAGCAGGGCTCAAAATTTTGATGTCTTCAGGAATTCAAATCGATTCCGTCGACGAGAAACGGTATATTTGAAGTATATCTGCTATTTGTGCATATCACTTCACTCACTTCTTCAACCTCTTTGTTATCTTCGTATGAGAGAATTCAGGCAATTAATAAGAAGGTAAAGTTTACACATTTTCAAGTGGTTTATTTAATATTTACATTTATTAGAACTAATCGTGTAACTATCACTGCACATGTCATAGTCAACAATTTAAATAGAAATTCACGTGTTGAAGAGATTACTGTAGCACTTACAGTATACTTGTTACATTGAAGGGCGCTATGTGGTCGGTCAAATCACGAGCAACTCACCAACGATCACTACTACACGACGAACACCACAAAAGAGATTCGTACATCACTCATTGGAAAGCAATTCGTCTGATCTCTAACGGGAATGGAAAAAAGAAGGAAAAATCCATTTCTATCAAATACACAATAAAAATCAGGATCAATATGTGTTGTTGTTGTGGTCCACTTATCGATTTTTATTACCGTAGTATAGCTATGCACTCTATCAGACCTTTTGTCCCATTCGCTCCCATGGATCGAATTCAGCTCCCTTGCGTCGAGCATCACCACCTGTCTTCGCGTAGCTTTTCCTTTTCGTCAAGGAGATCAGCTTTCTTTTCACGGGCTGTGAACGGAATGATTCACCTGAAGCTTAACTGAATGAGGAGATGAGCATTTTTAAATTTCCATTTGTTCGGGATAATCAAAGTTGATGACAATCGCTCAATAAAAACGATATTTATAGCGATTCACTGGAACTGTTTTGTCTATCTTAGAATTCAATCAGATTTAGGTGTACACTCCTATAGGGCTTATCTCGACTAATGAGTGGCCTCTTTCCGTGATAGCTATGTGATTATTCGTTTTTCCGTTAATGGTGGGGCTGTATTTTTGCCGTTCTCCGTAGCATTCTCTCTAATGTGTCCCTGAGTCCATCTCGGTAGGCCCATCTTATTCTCCAGACAGGATCAAGCGTCCAGTTGAGGAAAATTTTCAAAAAATACGACCCCCCACCGAAAAGGGGGCCCCATTACGACCCCCCCCTCTTTTTGCACAGAACCCATCAAATTAGCATTTTTTGATTTTTTGAATACTAATCACCAATATACAACTAAATGGACGCAAAAACCCGAAAAATATGTGGTACAGGTGGAATTCCCAATAATATACACCAATATATAAACTATGAATCCTAGATTACAGATCGGATCACGCTTCTATCTCATAATCGAACAATTATAAATAATAATCCAGATTACCCTACACATCTACAGAAGTTCAGGATCTCATCTCAGGCGACGGCTGCGACGCGGCAATCGAAGGAGCGCGATATCTTCCCCATACTAAATCCCGACATTATTAAAACACTTCAAACTTTACCTAGAGCCCATCTTTAAAACAGCTGTAAACTGTTTTCCTAATAACTCCCTTAGACCTATCTATTGGCCGCTAGCTTTCCTCAATGGTTGCTTAGTTCTCGATATGGAATTCCAGTTGAGGATTAGTTGAGGAAAATTTCGAAGTGTTCCACGGAAATGGCCATAACTTCCTTCAAACTTAACCGCATGAGTTCGTTTTGGTGAAGCATGGTCTGCTAGGTTGTCGCTTCCGAACGACTACCTGAGCTATGCATATCTTCAAAACGAAGAAAGTTATTTTGAGAGAAGCCAGATGAGGATTAGTTGAGGAAAATTTCGAAGTGTTTCACGGAAGTGGCCATAACTTCCTTCAAACTTAATTATATGAGTTCATTTGGGTGAAGCAGGGTCTGCTAGGTTGGCGCTTTCGAATGACTACCTGAGCCATGCCATATCTTCAAAACGAAGCAAGAAAAGTTCAAAAAAGCCAGTTGAGGAAAGCTTTTTTCGTCGAATTTGCGAGATCTTTCCACGAATCTTCCCAAAAATCGATTCATTGTTACTGAAATTTTTATAGTATGCATCCTTCGCTCTCGGAGGCCTAGTGGAAAGGCGAGAAGCGTCGTCAGCTTCTCTGTGGGATGCGCCATGCATCAGGATTTCATCCACATTCTCAATGAATACAAACGTTTTTCCGGTTCGCATAGTGGCCGCCAACACTAGATTACGTACTTGCGATCGTAGTAAGATATGGAAGAAGTCCATATCAGCTAATTTTCCGCTTTTATCCCATTGTTTCTGGAGTGTCCATCCACGGCGGTACCCGCTGTTAGATATCGCTTTCCACGGCTTATCGGTGAATTTCGGAGGTGTCTCTGTACGTGGTTTCGGTGTCAGCGGACCAACGAAAGAGTTATTGGTACTGGCCGGTTTCGTTGTGGATTGCGCCATGCATGAGGTTTCCATGGTTATTAAGTTAAATTAGTTGCGGGTTCGAACCCATTCAGTCAATTTAATCACTTCTCCCCTTACACTTTAGACCCCAAACCTGAGAAAGTCTGCTGATCACTGCCTACCTCAACAATTACGACCCCCTCCCCTCCTAGCGGACCAAATACGACCCCCCTGTTGAGGATTCCTCAACGGAGGCTTGACCCTGTCTCCAGAGCCGTTCACTTTCAACTGAGATCTACAAGAGGAGTTTGCTCGAGGGCAAAAGAATGCAAGTGCTTGCAAGAAACGACCATACTTGGCCAACTTTTCAAGTGTTATGCCATGTGAGCGCTTCTGGATGCTGATTGCAAATTCCACAGCATCGAGAGAATCTGTTCCTATATAGGTCGTGGTGCTCTGCAAAGCGCTGTCTTCTCTTCGGAAAAAAAATCACATAGGGGAGAATCGTCTGAATTTCGAATTTTTCTTAAAACACTATTTTTTTGGCAAAAGGAAGCATGCAAAAGTGTTTGGCAAGTGTGGAGCGAAGAGGAAGGAGAGCATCCATAAGAGATAAAGGATTCGGCTGTTCATATCGCTTATTTATCAGTGAGATGAGCTTTCAACGAGAAGTGACTCCTTGCTTGAAGGCACTACGACCGCTAGGTACTCCTGGTTTTCAGGTATTAGAAAAAAATGTACCGTAAATGTGTGAGGCTTAAGGGGACGATATGTGGCGCAATTTCCACCGAGATATGTGCACTGAACTCCTTATTATGGCCATGCCGTGGTGCGCGAATGCGCATGGCCGAGTTGGCACGCCCAACCCCGGCTTGGTCGTTGTCTCGCCCCTCCACTCTTGGAGAATCCGCTTAGACGCGCCCTGTACGAGAATTTAAGGGCGCAAAGGTTTCGATTTACCGTTCCATCCATCCGTACCCTACTTCACTACTATGTACTATTAGTAGTAGTAGGGGGCTCAACAATTCGGCGCTCCTATATGGCACCATTTCGTCACGCGCAAAACGCTGCCAGAAGAATTGTCTGTCCTAATGGCACACACTCATTTACTATTTGTATATAGTTTCTTCAAGCATGAGCATTTCCTCGTGAAGCTCTATGTAGCTTTGCTCGTGGGTTAGAGACTGTAATCAGCGTGCGAAACGTATCAGATGGTAATTGCAAAGGCGAGCTATTTTGAACTACAGTTGTCCCCATGGTAACAGTCTTATGTATTCTACTAATTGAAGGCACAATCAAAGGTAAAGAAAAAATGCAGAATGGAAAATGTTTCTAGTAAACCAATCCAAGTTCAAAGCACATGATCTGTGGCGAGAAAGGCGGTTGTGGGTCTTCATCGCAATCTCGCGCGTGGTCTTTCACGCTGCCTTGCATCCGCTGGACGAGTTACAGCGAGAGCGGGACAACTTTGCGACTGGCAGGCATAGCCCCTCGATGTTTACATCTCGATCAAATCTTTGGGTTCCTATTCCTCAAGCTTTGGACCGTTTCACTCCGTTCTTCACTGTTGCACTACTGAGCACGATTACTTTCATATTTCACCATTGTCCCACAGACTGCTTAAGCACCCCTGAAAGTGTTTCTACGCACACTGGTCCGTGATGGTGACCATATTCTGACTGCACGTGGGAGGATGCCAAACTGTTGCCTCCCGAAAAATCGAAGCTTACCATTGGAGGCTCGAGAACAATCGTGCACCCAGCAAAAATGCAGCGGTGCGTTTTTCTACTCATGGAACGTCGCTGGACAATATTGCGGATAGTGTTATAGCAGAAACCTTCAAGAATGTCAAATATAGAGAAAAGACTCTGACCTTCATGTATTTGAGCAGAGCGGCTCAATAATGGAACCATTCTGGGTGCAGATTTGTGATGTATGGCATTTTGTGATCGAAATTGATTCTGGAAAATTCCGAGTGAGTATTTCATGAAGTCACCATCTCCTTAGGTAGAGCACCTTTGGCATGACGATTGTGGGTACTTGTGGATGCCTCTCGATCATTTCCTTCGGCATATCAATCGTGGCCACCTGAGGGTTTCGAGCAATCTTCTCCATCTGAAAATCATTCTATTCATTCTCCACCATCCCTATAATGCGACTCGGATGGCCACAATAATCAATTATCAATCTTTATTGATTGATTGTGTCTTTTGAAAATAACCTCTTGTTTTTGTTTCGCCTCCTCTTTAAGCCTAGCGATTACTTCCTCGACAGTTAGTTCACGTTCATCGACGGGCTGGAACTCTTTTGGTGCCTTCACTGTCTTGGCCATGGCGATTTTCTGAATAAAGTACCCTGACTTCTTCAATGTATCTACTGCTCGCTATATTACCGTACCAGTCCGCTTTTCTTGGGTAAAGTTGAGCCGATATGCAGAAATTTGACAACCGATTCTGTTGCAGCAGTGCTGATAGTACTAGGCTCTGTAGTAGTGGTTGTAGTTGTAGTGCTTTCAGTAGTTGTGTGGCTTGGTGGTAAGGTCAACTCAGCGTCGGAGTCTATTGCAGAGGAGAGTGTGTCGTAAGATCCGCTTGAGATTGGAGATTGTGTGTTTGGGCTCTGGAAATTTAAAATATAATCGAGGGTAATATTTTTCTTGTTAATGAACACTTAGAATTTTGTTCAGGAGTCTTACTTCGGAATCGAAAAATTAAAGAGTACCAGAAGTTCCCACTGAGAAAGCCCTACTCTATTTAACTCGATTTTAATACTGTACATAATGCCAGTAGTGTGTTGACATAAGCGCTTGTCCGCGCGTGGCGTTATGGTTGCGAGCCAAAGTCCAGCCTGACGAGGAAAAATTTTGAGAAATATAACCCCTAAAAAAGAGACTGCCGCACGGTCCCACTTGAAGTTTCTCGAAAAATAACCTCAATCCTCATCTCCTGTTCCAGAACCTCCCCCAACGATGCCCGACGCCTCCAAAACTGCGAATCTGTCGCCGTAGAACTGTCTGTGTCTATGCTCGAGGCATCTCCCCCCCCTCCCCTCAAAAAGTCATCAGTTGATATAACAATGCCACCGCCATCTGATACAAATTGATTATCTGTTGACGACCCCGCTTTTGGAGATCACCTCATGGCTCACTGGTTTGAAATTTTCCTCCTCGGTGGTGGGGAGAGGATGTCGAGGAACAGTTGATGGATTTTGAAAAATATGATACCTCTCCAACCCCTGATACGATCATCAATCCCACCTTCCAACCCAGAATACGATGCCCCTTTTGAGCGATCCCGACGAAGCCGTTAGTTTGGTGCGAGCTATGAGCGTCATGCTAGTTGGGTTCTGAAACAGTCACGCGAAAGGCGAGGCGTAGTACACTGTCATCGCTACCATATATGCCCCCAATCGCTAATTTTCATCATTTCAAATTTTTCAATTTCATCATTTTCATCGTTTCAAAGACAGTAGGTGCCCTTGGGAAGGGGGGGGGGGCCAGGGCAATCGTGCTCGGGCTCTACCCATCGGCTTCCATAACACCATTAGGACGCTGAAATTTGTAGACATCATGCAAATGATTTATGTTCACAAAGAATTTCCAGGAAGGGGTTCAGCGCATGGCTCACTCCTAAAACGGATCAGTGGCATACTTTGATGCTCACAACTTTTATTTGACCAGCTTCCGACTAGTAAATGAACATCACCTGGAAACTTACTGTCAGTTCTTGTGAATTGCCTCGTCGTGCACTCTCTGTCAACGACGGCGTGAACTCAGTCAAAGGAACTGCTGACTCATCAACCACAAGGGTGTTATTAGCTTGAGCCACAGCTGAAATCATTTCCTAAAATATCATTCAGGGCGATAAATGGCCACGATTTCCTCTGCCATTCAAAAAAATACCTTATTATTAGGAGCATGGTGTTGCGAATTAAGAATACCAGGTGGGAAGCCAACTTTAGCAACATCCATAGCAAAGTGTAGGGGTTCTAATGGTTTTTACAAGAATAGAAAGCTGTTTTTATTGGAAGCGGTCAAAACACAATTATATTTCCTTCTTGAAGATTGACTGTGACAATGAATTTGAGCAAAAAGCACCTGCGCTTAATTTACCTTATTTTTCGTAAAGCCTGTGTTCTATTGATGAATTGCATGCAGAATATTTCCAACTTTCTAAGTGAACTTCGCTTGAAGGTACATTTTGCCTTCTCTAGGAGGCGGGCATCATCTTAATCTTCACAGGTGCGAGAGCGCTGGGGGGCGTGTTCAACCTTAGCATGTAGGAACGTGACCGAAACGTCCCTTATGCGCTGCCGCCATAAAAGAAGTCAAAGCGTGCCAGTTTGGATGAGTGAAATGTGCTTTCAAGTTTCTCTGTTCACTCTGCTATCTATTTATGTACACATAATTATTTATTAAATCTGATCGTATGAATATTCTCAAGTATCGTCTCACCTCTCACAAAATCTCCCATTGGCTTGATACGATTCAAGTACACGATTCCTGATGGCGGTAAATCTCGAACTTTTTGAAAGCCTCTGAAAATTTCCCACGATACAATTACGATGTAATACAGTGCGAAACCAGACAGCCTTGAAGCGGTACCAGACAAGATCCACTGTCCTTCCCCGCCTTCAACAATTAATCAATCAAATTTTAGGTGAATTTTGTCGAGATTTTCCACCCCGAATCTACACACATTTCGCAGCATCACTGTACTTTAAACAGCTGTTGCATAAACGGGATCGGGAGCTTTTGCCAAGCCAACATGGTGGGTCGCCACAAATCGGCAAACCCTCGATTTCATCACACCGTTCACAATCTTGCTAAGGTTTGTCCACAATGGGTGGTCGAGAGTACTCACATCGTGTGGTACTTCTGAATATTCCGTTTTGTACAGATCCCCAAGGCCTTCCGCATTCAAGTAGCTGATATTCCGTTGAGATACCTTCGGAAGCAGATTCAGTACATGGATAGTGACTTGCCACCATACCAGCATAGCCCTAGTAGCAATAGCTCTATGACTACCACACCGACAGGTCATTCTATAGGAACTTCCCACGAGATATCCACCTACTGTTCTAGGCAGACGTGGACGCCGTAGGTGTACTAAAGGCCGGCCGACTAGGGCTTCCTATTTTCCTAATAGTGAACTTTTATCTTTTTCATTATTCTCTGTTTTGCATACTTAGCGGATGTCCGCCATAGGCAAAGCGATTCGTTTTTGGCACCCCTGTGTAGGCGTTCCCTTACCATGCTCACCCACAAGCTCTGAAATAGGCACTGATCTTACGCTTGGGAAACCAGTCTTTCAAATGTACACACAATGATCGACCAGCTCTAAACATGAAGCAGCTTGAAGAACTTCTTACCTGACTGAACTTTGGATCGGGTACATCTCTTTGGGATGAAGCTTGGGATTCACCGGATGCAAATAGATGAAGGGCTCAGCGGCGGCCAATTGAATAAGCATCAATGGTAGAAGTAAGGCCATTATTACCGCTTAAAAACGAGCTTTTCAGATTTGAAGCACGAATGAAGATTTAGTTAGACCAAAAACGTAATAGCGAACATAACCATGTCGAAAAACACTTTATCAATGTTGAAGATCTCGTGAGAGTTTTTCCATAGGAAGTGGAAACTACAGTAGCGCTCAAAAGTCTTCGGCGGAATGGTCTTTCACTTGGGTTTTTTCACTTGTAACTTTTTTGCAACTGCACCGATTTAAGAGAAATTTTAGTATTTTGTACTTGGAGATACTGCATACTTAATATACTATTTTGGCGCGCAACGGTGTAGGTTACGTGGTTATATGAAATTTTTTAATTTTGGCATGCCATCGCTATGCCGTCCCGCTGTGCCGCTGTCATCAAAAGTCGTGGTCTTTCTACAAAATATTAATGTTCTCTGAGGCTTGCTCTTTTTGTTTTTGTATAGAAAACCGTTTTTCTTGAACAAGCCTCTTACTTTTTTTGGGTGGTCTTGTAGTAAATTCTTGTAAAAAATCATGAAAAGTGGCAAGCGGCGCTCAAGTAGAAGGAAATGTTGACAATAGTTTCAGGCACCACATATTAAAATTTTGTCAAATTTGGTCAAGTAGAAAAAAAGTTATGACAAAAAAGTTTTGGCCGAAGACTTTTGAGCGCTACTGTATGTGGCAGCAACTGAACGTTTCGGATGTGGGTGGGTACAAAGTGGTACGAATGAAAGATTTCGCACATATGGTGCGAACCTCTCGCACCTGTGGTGCGAGGAAACAATAACGAGGTGCGAGAATCAAGGGGTCATCCGTTGCCCAAAATTTGCAGTGACAGCAAGTAAGGTCAAGTAATTAACAAATTAACTGACTAGAAAAGGGAAGAAATAAGCGGAACAAACATATATTCATAACATAATCACATATGACATGTGAATTTCTACTAATATATTTATTACCCGGAAATGCACTAAGTAAAACATGCAAATATGCTTACATCAAAGATATTTACGAAATTCAATTCCTCGAAAAAGCCACATCGCTTTTTGAAGAAACTGTTAGTGTCGCTCAAGTTCTTGGATCACACCCTACGTATGGTTTTTTATACGAGCAGCAAAATATTTGAGAAAAGCCTGATGAATGTCTTAAAAATGAGGCGACACAAAAAAGGAGAATAGTGAATGGAAAAAACTAAGAAATTCAACCTAAATGACTCAACGGAGATCGCTCCAGGTCAACAAGATGGAAGAAGTATATTTCCTCACTGAGCCCAAAAGATCCCAAGAGGTTGGTCGGGCTGAACAGATACCTTTCCTCACATTTCCAGACGAGTCCATGAGTTTCCTCCCGGCATTTTGCTAGAAATAACATGTCCGTCGAATGGATGGGGATCATGCATCCCATCCACAGCGAGGTTTTTTTTTGGAAGGGGGCTTTTTCTCCCTTTCATATTTTTTAGTCGTATTTTTGGTTGAGAGTTAGGAAAAAGTGTTTGTAGAAGAGGAAAGAAGTTGTCTGGGATCCTCAATTGTCTACCTAGGATTTTGGAGACACTGAGATGGTCTCTCAAAAAGTCCCTTGACCGCTCTGCACTAGCTAGCGGTACAATAAATAAATGATGACCTTTGCTGTCAATGAAGGTAGAGTTGATCGGCAGTGTCGAAAACAGTAGTCCCATCAAATTTACTCACACTAATCAAGTCGGAGGTCTGCCTATCACTTCGGTGAGAAGCAGATACAACTTCATCGTATTTGTTAATTATGACACTGTTATATGGCCTTGACGAATACATGCCTACCTTGGTTAATGGACCAATTTATTAACTTCTTTGTATCTTTGAAAGTAATATTCTGGATTTCGAAACTTTACCGTCATACCCACTATTCCGTGTTTGATATATAACGCTATTACTTATTAAAAGTTTATAATTGAAGTCATTCCATTCCTTCCTCTATTTTGATACTTTCCTTTTCTAATCTATTTATTCCTTAATTACATGACCTTACTTGCTGTCAATGCAGGTTTTGGGCAACAGATGACCCCTCGTTTCTCGCACCTCGTAATTGTTTCTTCGCACCATATGTACGAAAATTTCCATTCGTACCACTTTGTACACACCCCTTCGGATGTCGGACGTTTCTATGTATTGGCAGCTTTTATTGTTTCCAGGTTGGTGTTAGTTGTTGATGTATGCATGCAGGCTTTTCTTTCCTGAGATATCAGCGAACTGATCCTATACTGAAGTGGAAGGGCGACAAGAGATTATTGGTTACCACATTTATTGGAATGACGGGATGCGCACTGAAAAGGCCGATCATTTGGTATTATCGGGTTAAGCACGAATGTTTTATGGCATCTTATATTGCAACAAAATCCAGTAACTGCTAGTGGGGTCCGCAGTATACGTAACAGGAGAGATATTATGAAGTGTAGATAAAAGATGAAGTTTTTGGCGTTTATCAATCCCTTCTGTGGGAAGCGCTGCGCATTGTAGTTTCATTTAGAATCGTGGTGGCAGGTGAATGCTAAAGATCAAGCCACGCATGTGAAGTCAATCTATTAGAGAAATTGAGAACGAGACAGATGATACTATTATATATCATTGATACCATACTGGGATGGACGCTCAGAGGACGAAATGATAAGTGTTGACAAATCCCTCCATGAAAATTTCGATGACGGATTAAAGACGTTTTTTGGAACGACGGATTGATGCCATCATCGTTCCGGTTAGCCGCTTATGTTTTAGGCTCTTCAGAGAACTTTTTGCAAGGGTGTACTATTTGAAGGAAGTTGACTGATTAGTCATGGAAAGGATGGGAGAGTAAAGCGCTAAGATCTCTTGAGGATCAAAAAAAAGCGCTTCTCCGTTATCAAGACGTGGGAAAAATAGAGGAAAGATAAGCATTTTCCACATAAACAACCACCAAATATGTGAACGAATGTTGTTCATCAAGAAATGGATAAAATTAGGGTATTTCGGAGTAGCTGTTGGACAAAAAACTGGTGAAATACAAAATTCAGCCTCTCGAAAAGTCACAGGATTTGGAGCGACTTTGAGCAGAGTTTAGTACATTTTGTTTTTCAGTCATTCGATAACACTGGTTTCTTTGAGAACTTTCAAAGTAATATTTTAGCATTTGTGTTTACCTACAGTCTGTCAGTGCCAGCGGTCAGCGTTAGCTACTATGCATGAAAGGATGCTGGAGGTGAACATTGAAACGATAAATTGTGCTGGTTTTTCACATGAGTCGCTTTAAGCTATTCATTTTACTTTGAGCTGCTCTCAAAAACAGGGCTTCCCATCTTTAGCAATGTTTGGAAAAAGCGAGAAAAAGCGAAAACAAAAATTTAGAAAACAGCTAGAATCGCACGGGATGCCGAACTTCTAAAATGAAGGCATAGCAACGTTATAAGAATATAACGATAGTCTATGGAGAAAAGATGAGATACTGTAGCGCTGTGAACCGAATAGAGGGTGTCCACAAACTTTTCGTCGATTCAAGGAAATAGAAGAAAGCAATCGACGGAACTAGATCCTAGCATAATATCTCATGAATGCAACGCATGTGGAGAGACTGTTGCGATAAGGCTCCTTGACGGCGCGCGACCCGGAAACAGAATCATAGCCGGTTTCTTCAGAGCTTTCTCTCTGCTGTTCTTCCAAGTGACCCGAAGCTTGACGCGGGTGGAGTGGACATTTTGTACGAGCACATGGTCCCTCTTCCCAACAGAGTTCTAGACATCATGGCTGGATGTGGATAACCATAGAGCAGAGCGAAATAAGAACGATGTTGGCTAGATTTAAATCTCACCTTTCTGTTTATATTGGTTCGGCTCCATACTGACGCCAAGGGCTGAGATAAATGCGAGCGATATCGCGCTTCAGTCTTGATTCCACAACATTCCAACTCGTACATTTCAACTGAGAGAATGATACGGTACTGTACCGGCTCTTTGTTTCTCACGCTCAAATCGATTATTGTGATCGATAATCACTCCGGGATTGTTGGATGCCTCTGGG
The DNA here is from genome assembly GCA_963978905.1 of Trichostrongylus colubriformis. Classification (NCBI taxonomy): domain Eukaryota; kingdom Metazoa; phylum Nematoda; class Chromadorea; order Rhabditida; family Trichostrongylidae; genus Trichostrongylus; species Trichostrongylus colubriformis. The sequence continues at coordinate 41,348,855 of OZ022260.1, forward strand.
ATAAAAGTGGAATTTTGATGTGCCCTGCTCATTTGAACGAGCCTCACCTAGCAGTTGCGAGTACTGCATTTGTGAGTTTCAAAAAAACAGCAAAAAGTTGAGCGATTTGAATAAAAGGTAGTACCATTCTGTAGAGCCTGAAAAGCTCTATCAAAAACATATACACATACATTTTTTGATCTCGACGACAGGCGAGGAAGATGAGGTGCGCCAATGCCAATTTTTTGCCTTCAGCTTACTTCATTTTCAAACCTCATAAGTATTAGGTAGTCGAAGGAATCGGAAAACAGATAGTAACGTTTCGTAGAGCAGAAAAGCTCTATCGAAAACATATATAAGCTCCACCGAAAGATGGAGGAAACAATGTGAAAAACGAGGGTAAAAAAACGGCGGGAACTTATTCCTCAGCGCAATAGTAAACGAAAAATCTCCAGAGTCAGCAAGCCTAAATGGAAAGTCCAAGAAAAGGGTCTTCCATGGAGTCTCGCCTGGTGCGGGGAGCGGGGAGACCCTCCGTTGACAGACGTGCGCGGATCCCTTCAGTTGAAAAAATGAGAAAACGGTAGAATTCATTCGAAGCAGATAGCGATACGATTTTCCAGTGGAAATCATTATAACAACACAGTCGTGCCTGTAAAAATGACAGGCGTAGTTGGAAGTGCAGTTTGCAGGTCGTTAAACGACGAGATGATCGAACACAAAGGGATAGTGTTGGAGACCGGCATACGGATATCGAGAACAGGTATTCAACACCTTCGGGAATCCGGTTCTGAATGCTTTGTTCCACAGTCCCTGGTCAGTTATCACAGCGACAACCTATTCATCGCTAATCTGCAGCGCCTGAACAGCAACGTTTCGACTCATAGAAATTCCTGAGGGTGGCGCCACGAAATCTCTTGTGGGTAATGAGGGGGGGGGGGTCATCGAAGGAGTGGGAGACCGTGGTTATAAGAGTTGTTGAATTTATGGCAATATCCTAGAATAATCATACGTGCAGACTATTTGTATCCTGAAGTTGAGGAGACTTTTGGCACAATTGGAATCCGATCTTTCAGGTTTTACGGATGCAAATGGCGCCATCAAAGCAGGCGCAGCGAGCTTCGTAAAAAATTTAAATTTTTATTCGTGAAGCAACTCGTAACAAGTGCACATGTAGGAAAACCTATCATTTGCATACAATACAAGAAATTGCAAGAATAATGAGAATGGTAACACAAACTGCCACGATCCATCCGAAGACCTGAAAATAAGGCTTTTTGAAATAGTGAAACAGTCACCACACCCCGGTGATCCTTTTAGGATATGCCATGGTTTTGACTCCTACTGTGAATCGTAAGAGCCATATTGACCCGGCTATATAGCCGTCCAGTCAGTGGAATAAGTAGAAGGTTTACAGTCTATTTCGGAGCGTCTGATAGGGCGTGGCCTACAGGCTTGGATGAGAGTGTATTAAACTCTCTCACCCTGCCACACACTCTCACTCGCCGCGTACACTCACTGTTGCCACTCACCCAAGTCCGTAGGCCGCCTATCACGCGCTCCGAAATAGACTGTAATTGTGTTTTTTCACCCTCCTAAATTTGACATCATTGATGCCCGCGAAAAATGAGGAGATGATAAATGGGCTGAGCCTGAAGTTAATACATATGTGATAGCAGCGCCATTCTGCTTCATTTCCAATTTCTCAAGGATCAGTGCTATGCGAAAAACTCTGCTTCTGATTACGTTGCTGAGTTATGGGCAAAAGCTTGAGTCGCGAACGGGACTCGAACGCGTACTCATGCTCTGCGAGCATATGTGCTAATCCATTACACGACCGAGAACCCTTTCACCATTTAAGCCTCTTGATGGCATTTTTACCAATCAACCGTTATCAAGCTGAATCATCCGTTGGTGTCCTCGTCCCACCCCTCCACACCAGTTGCAAAAATCAAAATTCCAGCATTGTTGTGACGTGAGATATGAAATTCGTGCCGCATAGGCAATCACACGCACAAACACACAGACAGACAGACAGGCAGGCAGACAGACAGGCAAACAGACAGACAGTCAGACATAGCGGATTAGCCAGTATTGACATCAAGCCGTGAATCTGAGGGCTCAAAGGCAGTAGTGGTAGGGGTAACTCGGTTGCACCAATTCAGCTCTTTGATACCGCAGCATCCAAAATGGCGGGGCCTGTTAAAGGCAGCATCAGGGACAACTCGGACGAAGTGTAAAAAAATTAGTGAACATGAAAGTCGAGATGCCTAGTAACAGGACAGTGGAGAAAAAACGGATGGAAATGGCCAAAAAACCAAGAAACAGGACCCCCTTTCGACCGTTGATTCTGGACGCGGACGATCTTTCCGTCGAGAGGCGGGTAGTCCGGACCATTCTTCCATTAGCATGTTGCCAAGTAAACACAAGGGAATGTTTGGAAATCCGACAGCATCAATTTTCTGAAGCTAAAACTGCAAAAGCGCCCCGCAACACCATCGATCCTGCCGCATCTCCTCGACCGCTCCCACCTCAGCCAATAGGCAATTACGTCACTCGGAGGCGGGGTCGGTCATTCAAAGGCGTCATGGGTTATCCGTTGCGCCGTAACTCGGAGGCGCACTTTTTCACCGGGATTTCGCCGCGGATAGCCTTCTTAGAGCTATAGTGACCATGTAAGTGATTTCTTTTAGGGATTTCTCATGAACCATCACACCAATGCTGTATTTGAAAACGATGCCTCCTTGAGATCTCAGGTGTGTGTCTTTGGCCGGGAAATTGCGCCACATACAGATACAGACTTCCTACACTCACCAGTCCTCACATGGATGTGACTCACTTCTGGAGCTCTTCAACATCCACATAAATCCTACCTTTGTTTTTACGTAGGTGCTGATCTTTTACGTTTCTATTCTTGTTACATTACATTTAATGGCATATTTCATTTATTAGTTTTATCAAAGTAATCTGGCTACTCACACTAACATATCCACAGCAATCATTGGCGACCTGCTGACAGCATTCATAGCCCCAAACGGCGATCGAAGTGCACGTATTAAGTTTACATTCCTGAAATGCTTACATTCAAAACTGAGTGAATGAGATAGATAGACGATGACTATGTGATCTCCAGGTCCGACTCGGATGGAGCATTCATCCACACGAATGAATTCTGACCACATTCATATTCGGGATGCAAGCTGTCCAGACGAAGAAACGTTTGCTTTACCTTCTTTCCAAGCGGGAAAAATTCCACCATTCTGGTGGTAATTCTGATAAATCACGCCCAAGCACTTTTCTTCTGAAAGTGTGGCCAACGCTGAAATAGCCTTTTTCAGTTCTCATAGCCTATACCTGAGCATCGACTACTTTTGTCGCTTGAGAGGCGTCGATGTGATAAAGAAGGTGGGTAAAAAAACCTCTGTCTAACTCAGCCTGCAGCTTGAACAGCAGATAGCACTCTAACGAGATCGCAATAGACCTTTCGGAGATGCAACTTATATGGTACTGAAAATGAAGTGAAATCCATACCTGTTGATTCTTATATACTATAGGTATCTTATCGTTCAGTATCTCATCTTGAGGTGAGGGCAATTGATTTTTCATATGGTTTCGGTATATGTCCTTAGGTCAGAATCTCGCACTGCAATTTGTGAAGGGTACTGTAGGAGAATGAGGCAGGAGGACATTCTCTAACCACAGAAGCATTTCAGATGATGGACGGCGATAACGACAAGCAGGAAAAACTCTGGGAGCGACGCCAAGGAGGAGGCGCAAATACAAGAGGAGTCGAGGTCCCGAGGCCGGGACGGACGGCCGGGTCCACCTAGGGGTGCTGCCACCAGTCCACCGACACCGACGCTGAATCTACCTAGCTACCTACCTACCCAGATCTCTTCTCGAAGTATTTGTGCTCACTGTAGAGCCACTGTATGGACCATTTACTTGTTGCTACTTATTGTTACTTGGTACTTGCTAATAAATCTGTATGTAGATTCTACTTGTCGTGGACCCAGCACTTACTAACTGACGGCGTGCTAACAACGGACGCCTCTTCGGTTTGGTCCCAAAAAGTTACACGGTAATGCCAGAGGCGGCGTTCGTAATTGCCCTGTTATCACTTTGGAACTGCAGACCCCTACCTAGCCCAGTAGGCATAGCTTCGCACGCGTTACTCTTGCAGTTCCAAACCTGATTCAAGGGCACACGTCCTTATCGCTTGTTTAAGTTTTGGTCTCCAAGTGTGGAAGGGGTGGCACAATAACTGAACACGAGTCACCCTCTCAATGGTTCCCCATGGCAGGCTATTGGTTCTGGGCTCTTCGGAGCTTATGAACTTGTTCTTCTTGACGTTCAATAGGATTCCATTCTGAGCCAGCCTGTCCTGCCATTTCTGAGTTTTAGCCTGAGGTTGTCCCCTGCTTTGCGCCACCAGGGCAATGTTATTTGCGTGACGAATGTCCTTCAATGGTTCCTCCATAAGAGCCCTCACCATAACGCCCACTGAGAGCGAACCCTTAATGCGCACCTACCGCAATATCTATATCATTCAAGAGCCTGTGCGAAGTGGATACAGCTACTTTACCATCAGCCCCGTCGTACATATCCGTTAGGGCAACCAGACCTTCCAACACATCTCGTGACTTGCTCCAGAGCATTGGTCTGGAAAGACGGTCGAAACCTTCCTGAAAATGGGGAATGCCAGTAGCATGGTCGGAGTTTTTCTGATACTTATTCATCACTTGCCTTGTGATTTAAGATGGCATCGGTTGCGGGTCTTCCAGGCATGAATTCAAACCCCTATTGAGAGATAGGACGAGTTTCCCTCAGCGTCGCATTTATGAGCTTCGCATACAGCTTTGTGGTATGCGCTGATTCCTCGGTAGCTGAGCATTTCATCACCCTTCTGCTTGAGAACGATGTCACTGGTCCTCCATCAATCTGGAATCCTTCTTTCGGCAGCTACTGTGTTGAACAATCGAGTGAGCCTTATGCCGTCTTCTTCTGACTCTTTCCATGCATCTACCGGTACCCCGTATAACCAACGCCGTTCCAATCTTCATAATCTCCCTAGCATGCGGCGACTTCCTCATTCCTCCAGTGTAGGATGGGGCTAGCATTAGCCTTCCTGCTTGGACTTTCGTTACAGGGAAACGTTCAGTGTTCCAGAAAGATAACGAAGTACTCCTGCCACCTCCTTTTGGGTGTGTACCCTTATGTCAGGATTTTCGCACGAGCGACGTGCGACGCAGTGTGTGCGAGCTATGCGCGTCGCGGTAGTTGGGTCTCGAAACAGTTACACAGCAATGCTAGGGGTGCACGCAGTTGATTTGTAATCGCTTCGGGACCCAACAACGTGGCGCCTTTACTCGTCCGTATTGCTTCGCTTGCGACATGCGCGGTGCGAAACTCCTGACATGGGGTACACACCCCCTCCTTTTCACTACTACTAACTCCCTTGAGAGGACACCGTCGCTGCGCAGATTTAGCCATTTCCACATATTCAAAATTATCTTTCGGATTAGGTTATCCTCGTTGCGCTCGTCCAAACTGGTAGATAGTTTTGATCATCACGACGGTTGGTAAAATCAAACTTGAACCTGAACGGTTTAGATGCCTGTCGTGACATGAAGTTACGAGTGTGCGACAACGAACACGCCCATTTGGGAACGGAGCGAAATGCCAACGCAAGAGAAGGCATTTCCGTTTCGAATCTCGGGACCTTCATTCTTGCCTTCCTTTACTATGAAACCTACATTTCAGTCTATGGGCTACCCCTCCTCATGCTTTCTACTCGGAATATTTACCTCGCGTGCACATTCCGCAATTCGTGGCTTTGAATGTCCACTGCTGATTTCAGATACTTGCTCGTGTTTCGTATGTGAACGTGTAAGAGAGCTCACAAACCGCATGTATGACATCGGGAGCTGAGAGAAGGATGCACGCGTCTTGCTAGTGTACTGGTCAACTATGTATCGTGTCCAAAAGGCGTGGTCTCAGTTAACAAACTTAGCATGACAGTCAACAAAGCTAGTTCAGAAATATATTAGGTGCTGAGCTCAATTCTGGCCGTTTTTTGCCAAGAAAAACCACCTGTACTAAAAACGTGGTACAAGCTATTCCATCCATATCATTTTCTATGATTTTCTGCAGCCTTTCCTCATCTTTCTGACGCTTTGGCGATGCCGTCGCGATAAGACTGGGCAGTTATTGAGACATTAAAAATCCGAAAACCTATTTTGCACTTCTACAACTTTCCAAATCCGTGCAGCAAAGAGGCTGTGCTGCAGCAATCTGAGCAGATGGATAAGAAGGCACTATGTCTCTTGATTACGCTTGTTGGAAGAAAAATTTTTATCCAGCTGCAAGTGTGTTTTCTTGAGTTTTTGCAACATACCGATGAAGCCTCTACACCAACTTTCTTTTCAATTTGCCTACTATTAGAGTCTGTAGCATCATCACTATCCTTTCCTTCCTGATCCCCTTAAATGCAAAGCAGTAATTTCCGGCTTCAACCATTCCATTTTTGACTGCAATTTTGATGCTTGTCCTATAGATATGAGACCCAAAAGCTCTTGGATGTTGAATTGTTACAATAGACACACATTAAATCGGCAGTCACATGCACCGAAGAATGATTTTTTTACGTTTTTCAAGCAAATAAACAGTGACAGAAGTTGGTGATAATTCGTGTGATTACCTTCTTTTTATTAAATCTTTCCAAATGTATAAAACATTTTATAACACCTAGTTTAGGAACTCCCACCTCGTCTCCGAGTTTGAGCCCTTCAATGCTTGTAGGTCACTGACATGAAAAATTTAAATGGATCGTCTTGTTATTCGTTGTCTAGTTCAATATCTTTACTATTAAATCGCTAATCGAACCAATAATGATACGGAATACGACGGTGCTTTGATCTCCAAAGCTTGCACTATAGTTGGATGAGCCTCAGAGATTTTGTCTTCATGACAAACAGTAGAAGCATCGGATGACGAAAGTGTACGTCCGAATGGCTCACAGGTTGAGCACTATCAAAAAACAAGTAAACCATACACATATGAAAACTAGGAGATTTTGTGGCCAATGGCCAGAACTATGTATCGAGAGTGAAGGCGTTCAACGAGATTAGCACTTGTGAACCCAGAATTTTTACAAGTAAATTTCTATGAGTTAAAGTCATTGGCAAAAATTAAATTTACCGACTAATGGGTTGGTAAAAATATTTATTTTTAGAAGATATAGACCACTTATGGAATGAGAAACAAGAATAGATTATCGTGTAGCAGGTAACTTTCCATAATTTAAAATCGTGAAATGTTATACACAAACAGACAGTTGATTTATAGTGAATACTACTTTTTACACATAACATATAGGATCGCACTAACAAGTATGCCGACTAGGATGCCCGCTACTATCCATCCAAAGATCTGAAATGTAGTATTTCAGATGAGTTTTTGCTAGTACATCGTTTATGAATTGGGGTTCTACAGAGTACTACACCGTGGTGCTAATGATACGGTTTATGAGCTGCCTAAACATTCATAGCAAATTGTTTCTGAAAAACTCCAGCAACAGTTATAAGGTGTAGTAGCTGTAAGCGCCGATGTCGCATATCCACACAAGTCCTGTTTGAAATCGTTAATTAAATTTACCTTCAATTTTTACCAGTCACTGGCTAATTCATGTATTCAACAACTTAAAGGAACAGAAAAAAGAATACGCTACTTCACTGAGGCATATTCCACCGTCGTTTTGGATAACTTGAAAACCATGGTTGTCTAGGCTCATATAAAGTTTATCGGTAGATTTCCGCACACTTAGTGCTATGATTCAGCGGCAGTTCTTTTTCTGCCAGTTCCTTCGAAATGCCCTCAACATAGATAATTTGCACCATGAAGTTTCACGCGTTCTCTGTCAGATAAAGGTTAGGTCTGGTAGCCGAGCAAGGTAAAGATCATTTGGTGACGGCTATATATGTTCTCGTGCTCCAGATTACAAGAATTTTTTGATTTACTTGCAGGAATACATTTTGATGTCAATTTCGACATGTATGACGAGGGGAGAGGGCGATGTATGACACTCGGGTAAAACGGGGTCCATCCTTTCAGGAACAAAAAAAAAATTTAGCGGTGTCCTTGAGCCCACGCCATGAACTTCATCCTTTGATGATTACCCTCGAGAACTAAAGTCCGTATTTCTTAAGATGTTCTGCTGGCATCCAGGCCATTGCTATTGAGTTTTTTCCAATAGATGGAAGAACTGAGAAAAAGTTCGAGGCATAAACTTCTGAACGGATAAGGCCGCGTTCATACTCAGCGTCGACAGGGCACTGCTGCGTTTGCAGGCGGCGAGGCATTGCGGCACGCGGTAGGTGCAGAGACGACGCAGGCAACGAGGCAGAGTGGCACAGACGGACAAGCAGAGGCACGCAGTCACGCCCTGTCTCCGACACCGCAAAATATGAACGCGGCCTTATGCACCCCACTTCAATGTGCTCGGCTCCATCTCATCTGGCGAGATGGGCTGAGCTTTCGCAAAGTTATGCCTTCTCAACTGTCGTCAAGAGGCGAACTTATAAATCTCCAACACCCGATAAAAGAATTCGTTGACAAGATGTGCCTCAATGAAGACCATGATTCCGAGCAATTCCGAGCATCTTGACTACCTTACTAAAGAACCGGCACGGGCAGAAGAAAATGAGGAACTAGTAAATGAACATTTAAGTCTAGGAGAGATGATCTGTGGCGAAATTCCCGCCTCGAGAAGGGCCCCGAAGTCGTCACTGCGATTTTCCGCACACCTTTCAAACTGCAACATATAAGTATTCCTCGTGGTTGCGAGGGCGGGGCAAAGTTTGCGGTTGGTCGACTTAGTCCCTCCCCTTCTGCATCAACTACCGCCGCCTAGAGGAGGGGGCGGAAAAGAAGAAAACGGTTTTCGAGCTGTCATTTCCTGGGTTTTTGACCGTTTCACTGCATTCTTTCTCTATTGCTACCCTATCGATCACTTAGATTTCTATTCCACAATTATTCCATAATCTGATGAAATCATCTCTAACGCTGCCTTCTAAATGCTGCGCCTCTCCATCAGAAATCTAACCAGGATCTCCAGTATTCTCTCTGGTTTCATACTTCGCCGGGCCCTTACTAAAATCATTAAAAGGCGACGCCAGTCTAATTTTAACGCAATTTGACGTCTAAACGATGACAGCATTTTTCTTGACTGAATTACCCCTTTTCGAAGTCAGGTCGCAATTTCTCTTTCCCCTTATGTGCAAAAGCAAGGCATCATTAAAGCAAAACATTTTCATGAAATACAAATTGAAAGCGACGAAGAAACATGAGGTGGCTGTTCCACCTTGCACCTCCACGAAAACGCCATTTTCCGAAAAATGAAGACAAATCTGTTTTGTTGTATCAAGCTGAAATTTAGGGTGGATATTCGAATACACGCTCACATTTGCTACACTTCATACTCACAGAGTTCCTCAGACCCATATCGCTGTGAGGGTTTTTTTTTGGGGGGGGGGGGGGACGGTAGTAAGGCACGGCCCGTGCGCTAAGTAATCGATGGGGCGCAGGGAACGGTCGTAAGGCACGGCCCGTGCGCTAATTAATCGATGGGGCGCAGGGGCTGATACTTTACTATCTCAGACCATCCCACGCTTCTTTTCCATCGTGTCCTATACATTTCAAACAAGAAAACACTGCTTGTTCTTCGGAGGTGAGAGGAAGGGGCTGTAGTCATCCTGGAGTTGAGTACAAGCTGTATCACAGTCACGTACAGTGGTTGTTTAGTGGACAAGGCCCTTTTAAGGTAATTATCAATTACGGAAATCTGAGGGCCTGATGATGTAGACGAGTTGTGGGACGCAGAAGATGCGTCGGATAATATTCGTCACGGTGGTAGTGAAAGCCCATGCCCCCATTGCTAATTAGCGCACGGTGCCGCGCCTAACGACATACAGCCGTATTTGGATAATTCACGATGAAATCATCATGCAAAACCACTTATGTTGAAGCGGAGGGGGAGGCAAATGGATACCCGATGAACAAAAATATATTTTATTATTTTATGAATGCTCCGTAGTAACACTGATTCAACAGGGGTCATACTTGTACAAGACATTTACGTCATTGACACGTTAGTCACATAAAGGCATCTTACAATGTAACATTAGCAAGCTGCCCCCCCCCCCCACTTCCCCCGCTCCAATGGCCTTCAAAACTCATTTGTCAACTGTATCAGGTGTGGCATCTCTTTACTTTTCTTTTATCCCTTCTCTTTCGATTGTGTTGTTTTTTTTACGAACATGTGTCATATCAGCAAACATACGCAAACGATAATTATCGATTATGGGCTAATAAAATTACATTTCATAGCCATAAATGCGCCCCGAGAAGCCTAGTTAAAAAGTAGAGGTTGCCTTTCTGAGAATGTGCTTTCACTTACGCTAATACTTCCACAGCATTCATTCTTGCGTTTTCCACAGCATTCGTAACCCCAGACGACCATATTCGTGCATGTATTAGAAAGGCATTCCTCAATCGAATGAATGGGCCATTGAAAATTTTGTCACTAGCAAATGATGAACGCATGAGCTAGCTCTACCTTCTTCCCGATAGGAAAGATCAACATCTTGAACTAGATTTTGACTTCAACCTAAGCGTAATTTCGGTCTGTCCAGCACCTTTCCTTCACAGCTGAAAGATAGTGAATCATTTGATAAAACAGGAGGTTAGATTTCGATGAACTGAAACAAAGCTGAGTATTCCTTGTAAATGGTGACGGTTTGGTGCTATCGCAATGGGAAGGGAATCCTATGAAAAGTTGCATTAGGTCGCTCCACTAGCACACGCGGGTGAGGTTCTTCATTCACAAGAACGATTATTCAGGGCGATCACCCATTTCCCGCCGTCAAATAAAATGTCTGTGGTGCAGTGCCGTTACTCTAGCGTCTGGGGCTCTCCTAGATTTGCCTGAGCCTTTCAGGGAAGGAGCATGTCCTCTAGCCGTCTGGGACTCTCCCAAATTACATTCTATTTGACGTCAGGGAAGCGGGTGACCGTCCCGAAGTATCGATCTTCTTGACAAGGCTCCCCTCTGAAAAGCTCAGGCAAATCTAGGAGAGCCCCAGACGGCTAGAGCAACGGCACTGCACCACAGACATTTTATTTGACGGCGGGAAATGGGTGATCGCCCTGAATAATCGTTCTTGTTCTTCATTCTCTGTGACAAGTCGGTTAAAGGAATCGTGCATGGAGAAATGAGGTTCGCTGTTACCCATATTCTATGTTGTATTTGCCGGGTAAGGACCACATACAAAGTTTCACGCGGAAAAACGAGAAACAGGCCAAAAGACAGATCCTCAAAATGGTGGCCGAAGTGGCGGGGCGTCGCTTCGTCATCCGCCGCGGTCGGAAACGCACAGTGAGAGCAGAAAGTTACGTAAAGAGTTCCACTCCGTCTCCGACCGCAGTGGAAGACGGGGCGAGCACCTACTCTGAGACCCCGCCCTCTCGGCCACCACTTTTAGGAATTGTATCTCAGCTAGATTCTCTTTTTTCGCGTGAAACTTTGCATGCGGCCTTTATCAGACAAATACAGCACAAATATGGGGGTAACAGAGGAATCATTATTCTGTGCACAACTCCTTTACGGTCGTTTGATACCGCAACGCAGACTCTGGTGCTCATACTTTGCCACACCCAGTACTCCACAAGTATTGTACGACCGCGTCGCAACGCACGAAATTAACCCTAAAGATGATTTCTTGATGAGCGTTCAAAACCATCATCCGTAGAACTCACTCACCAAGCAATCCCCGTGGCTATGACCCATCAAAAATGAAATCTGTACGGCGATTTGTTTTTATACTCTGCGCTTATCATGTACGTTCAGGCGGTGTTCGGAATTTGCTATCGTATGCGCGTTAGGCGACTAGGCAGTTAGGATACGTAAAGGATAGGCTACGTAATTATTAGGCGATTGGGCGATTAGATTTGGCGATTAGGCGATCAGGCGTTCTCGCGGAAAGAATAAAATACGTATCGATTAAGTGAACGATGCCTCTGATTCCTAATACATTGTTCAGAGTTTGCGATTCAGGCGGAAGGAAAAAGATACATACCGATTAGGAATTCAGGCGATCGTGCGATTCAGGCGTATCATTCACCTAATCGATACGTTTTATCCTTTCCACCTGAATCGTGACTCCGGCGGAATGAAAAAGATACATATCGATCCAATAATTCGGGAGCATGAACTCAAATAATAAGCTGAAGAGTTCGGATGTGGTACGGGTTGGGTCGGGCATGGTTAAGATGTATAGAACGAACATGGGCCATGTGGGACCCCGCCACGTAAGGCCGTGGCATGCGCTGCAGTATTTGGTGCTTAAAAAGAAATCCTGCAGTTCGTTTCAAAAGAACACAGACGTTGGGAAAAGGTGAATCACAGTGAGTAGGGTTTTTGAAGCTGTTGAAGGCAACTCGTCTGCAGTGGGCGGCGCATGCTTTGGAAAGGCAGTGCTCACCACAAATGATCACAACCCGGCTATTGAGTAGACCAAAATCGAGAGAAAATGGATGGAGATCAACGATACCCAACTTGTGTTGAACACACCCAAAATGGGCGAAGTTTACCCACAGTAGTCGGCGGGTGCAATTGGTCGCATTGTAACAAGAAGGGGACGATACCCGCCACGCGATCCATTCCATTCTTAGTCTCACTAACAGGTCTTGGTAAAAAATTTTCATTCCCATCTCTCACTTTCATCTCCTTTTATAATGTAGCATGCGAGATGATCCTTGGCGGACGAGGAACTGCGTACGAAATGAAAAGTGGAATTTAGCCTGAGCCTACACTTCCGTAGAGGAAACACTTCACAGGTGGGCATTCATCAGTCGTAAACATTTCTAAACAAAAACATTCTAATGACAAGATTTCTAATGGAATTAATCTCTTACCGCTATTAAATTATCTGAGTGTGACTCGATAGTACATGAGCGACCCGTTGTCTTTTGAAACTACACTGGTGTCTAGGCTAGTCATTGTTCGGTCAATTACGCAAGTGCATGGCGCGTCCGAGAAGAAATTATTGCCTACCTATCCATGAACTCCTTTGGATTTGTCCTTTACGTGATACATTTTTATACCTTGTAAGTGAGGGCATGTCGTAATAGGGAAAGAGCCATGGGTTGCTGGATAAAAATGAATTTGGGCATGTGGGAAAGGATGGTTGCATTCGTCGTAAAGTAACATCGTGTCTTCTTCATCTTCTCGTTAGCGTCAATCCCGTGTCGTGGCAGAGTCTACAACTTTTGTCATATGTCGCCATCTGTTACAGTCTAGGGTTCTTTAGTTACACGACGATCAATGTTCAGGAAGGAAATGGGTATATCCACTAATCAATTAACACTTAGTGTTGCGGCTCTCGGGCGGTTGCCCTCCTGACCGCTAGCGCAACAGCATCGTGTTCCGGGTCTCCGGACTCCGCACCACCCAACTGCTACGCTTGCGAGTTGTCACTGTCCACGTGGACTTCCCCAGGAACCATACTGCTTTCCCCACAGTATGGCCGCCGCTTCCCGGAGGCATTAACCCCCGCACTTCTGCCTATATGCTACCCTTAGAACGACGCGAGTACAATGTTTACAGCACCCATATTTATTATGTACATACTATTCACAATAGTGGCCCTACTCTTATCATCCTGCCTGATCTTAGGTCAGACCGTGCTCCATCTCCCCAAGGGTCAACTGTCGGATACTAGTGGTAACTGCGGTAACTTCCTCCACCCCGCAGGCTATCTACCCCGCCTGCAGCCGTCCACGTCCTCGGGTATAACGGATGTGGTGCGGTCGGGCGGACCACGCCGGCCGCGGTCCGCCCGACCGCACCGCGCCCTGACGGCCTGCAGAGCGTGAGGGACAAGCTCTCACCCTCAACAGTCCGGCATGGCATCCTAGCAGCCTTAACCCGGTGCCCTTTCCTCCCGGGGGAAAGTGTCTAAGCACCGACTGGCATGGTGACCCTTCTATAGAGTCACGGACTGGGGGCGGGGCCGGGCGCGCGGTGCGCCCACAGAGACAGTCGCGTTCCGCGACACTTTGGCTGAAGCGATCACTACTGGTGGTTCAGATAGTAAAGGGATCGAGGTTTGGATTCGACTGCATCAATTGTTAGCAATTACTCTACTTGCCAAGAATCTTCATAATTTCCACGTTTTGGTGGTAGATCCAGTAATCGATGCTTATCGTTTTTGTGAACGTGCACCACTATTTGGAATTCTACACACGTATCTAGCGGTCGATACCCACTATTGTTGCTAGCACTGCATGAGGGGGGAATGAATCACTTGCTTGTTATCACAATCTTGATCGTATCTTGATCATCCATGTAAATCCCAGTATCAAAAGACATGCGTATCAAAAGATATGAGGTGGATATGATAAGTCCCCATATAAAAGTACTTTCACACCAACACCCACCAGCCAGTTAGAAGTCAATCTTGCCAGTCTTGCCTGGTATGCTTCGTTTTCACCACTTGTCAGCATAGATGAACTGTTACACTTCAGGAGTTGACCAGAAGAATAGTGGACAGAGAAGAACTACCTAGAGTCTTCACTTCTATTTTATACAATGCCGGAGGTATTCGCAATTGGAGGTGACAAGGTGCGTTTGGGATTCTGATGAGTTCATCTGGGTTCGTATGTATAACGTTGAACATTTTGAAATCTAGTCATGTGCTGCCCACAAGTGCACGTCATTCGGCGTATATGAGCAACACTGCTGTGGAGCTACTATGAATGAGTGCTGTGGATCCGTCACAGTAAGCAAGATTGTTTTATAGCCTCGATTCGGACCATGCAGACGCGTATTCAAACTTTATAAGAACGTTTCAGATAGTCGGATGGGCTGTGGCTGGTGCGCTGGTCGTTTTGATTATAGTTGCAGTCTTCTGCTTAGTTTGCAAGAAGTAGTGTTCGCAATGAAAACCTACAAACCGCATTCGACATTGGCAAATTTCATTGTGGCAACGTTTGTGCTATATGTCAGTCAATCTCTTGCCACCGATGTCGGTTGTTTCTTCCGCTTGTATGTTTGGGTGCTATCGCGATGAGGGGGGAGGGGCGTTCTACTGTGGGAGCTACTTTTGTCGAACCTAGAAGGAGAAAGGATCCCTTTTAGTCCACTAAGGCTTAGGCAGAAATATACACTCAAATATGCAGGCTGACGGTTTAGTGATGTTTAGATAAAAATCAATCAAAGATCAAAATTGTTCAGCATTCTATAAGATGCCCCTCATTGCGATTGCACCAATGCTTTGTATGAATAAAAAAATGAAAAATGAGTGTTCTTGTGGCTGAAACTTCGTCATATGAAGGTATCTTTGATCGTCCATTAATGATGTTTCTCAACAACATGAGAGCACCTGTACACATTGAAACGATGCTTACTTTCCTCTACTTCATAGCCTCTCCTTTCGACTAGCTGCAGCTAAAGATCAAATGGGTAGCTCTTACAATTGAACACCACAGTTTCACACAGCTCAAGTTGTCCATTTGAACGATTGTGGTTGAGTCTTTTCTAATCGTGAACTTTGTGGACAGTAGCAAAATGGTATGGGCGCGTATCTTTCATCTTTCCAAAGCTCTCATGGAATGCAGGGCCATTTGGCAGTGCCCATAGTGGTGGAATCAATGGAATTGTGGAGCTGGTGAAAAATGGGAAAAATTCAAAACAACTGGAAGAATCGTTGGCTTCGCATTTCGGTGGAATCGTGGAATCCGAAAGGGCTAGTTCCATATATTTATATACTCCGCACATCAGAGAGAATCAAAGAAGGGCGCTATTCTAGTATGGAGGGAGGCATCATGGAAAATGTTTAGCAAATTTATGTCAGACTGCAAATGCAGCGTATACATATTTTTGCCTGACTCTTGATGAAGGGATTCCTTTTCCCTGCTGGGGTTCAGGCAAAAATAGCTCCAAGTATAAAATAGCGTCGAGCATAGCTCCAAGTATAAAATAGTGCCGTGCACAGTAGGATGCCCTTCTCTCCCCCCCCACCCCAAAAGACCCAAAAAATTCCACAAAATATTGAAGACTGTCGGACCGGTGTTCTTCGGCCCCCCAACTACATAATATGTAAATTTATTGAAGCTAACATCAACTGAGTCCCTAGTTTTCTCGGACAACGATTCTGCTACAGCAAGGATCTGTACTTACAACGCACAAACTCATGCATCGGAAGCGAGTATCGAAGATCTGATGATGCAAGCCAGGGAAGATCAAGTACGACGTCATCGGACTGACCGAGAGCCCGCTACACGCCGTGTACGAGACTGGTGAAGAACTGTTCCTTGGAACATGCGACAGGAGAGGCGTTGGCGGTGTGGGCGTTCTCGTCAACACGCACTTGGCCATGAACATTGATTCGTACGAAAATCTGACAACCCGAATCGGACGTTTGTGATTGAAAAGATGCGGTTCAATCCCGGCTTTGACCATCTTCGTCGCCTACGCACCAACATCAAGCTACGACGAGGACGAGCCCGAAGCTTTTTATCTGGAATTGGAGAAGTTCTACAAGGAAGACCACACCTTCTTCAAGGTCATCGTCGGCGACTTCAACGCCAAGATCGGCCCTAGAAGAACGGACAATGAGCTTCACATCGAGACTCACGGAGCGGAATGGAATGAGCAGGGTGAAAGGCTGTTTGAGTTTATTATGTCGATCAACTCATCCATGGTAACTCACAGTTCCAGAAGCCCTCTCATCTGCAATGGACTTGGGAGTCACCCGGTGGACAATTCCATAATGAGATCGATCACGTGATCTTCAATCGAAGGTTTTGCCTGACCGACGTCGCTGTTGTTCCGAAGTTCAACACGGGATCAGACCATCGACTCATCCGCGCAAAATTCCTCTTTTCGATACGTGGAGAGAGAGCCGCGAAATTCAAGGAGCGAAGACCCAAGACAGTCATCAACTGGGAACACTTCGTTTCTCTCGCTGGTGTATGGGATTCCGTTATCGAAAACATCGACGACGAGTACAACCGGCTCGTTGAGCATCTTCACGATTGTGCCAGGGGGCAGAGAGTTTGAAAGTCACAAAGGGGCATCTCTCTTCGGAAACTCTCGAGCTGATACGCCAACGTGGAGCCGCACGAGCCGCAGGCGATTACCAACTGACGTCCGAACTTGCGAGGCGATGCAGAGAGGCGATAAAAGAAAATCTCAAGGAGAGAAGAGCAGCAGTGCTGGCTCAAACAGCAGAGGCTGGGAGGAGCATTCGCAATGCCTGCCGAAGCTTCGCCAGTTATAAGACCAAAATGACCGGTCTCCGACGTTCGGACGGCACAGAAACTGCTTCCCGAAGGGCAATGGAGAAGGTCATCTACGATTTCTACTCGGATCTCTTCGATAGCCACGTCCAACTGCCTAGGAGCAATCTGAAGCAGGATGGATATGTCGTTCCATCGGTTCTCCCTTGCGAAGTCCGACATGCCATTTCGTCGGTGAAGAATGGTACAGCACCCGGCCCCGACAGGATTAGACCGGAACATCTGAAGAATCTTCCGCCAGTCATCGTCAAAACACTAGCCCGACCTTCACACGCTACCTGTCGATGCAAAGTACCCACATCGTGGAAAACTAGCAGGACTGTGCTGCTGCATAAGAAGGGAGATCCACACGACATCGGCAATTATCGTCCAATCTGCCTGCTGTCTGTAGTTTACAAGCTCTTCACTCGTGTCATCTTGAATAGGATCGGTAGAACTTTAGACGAAGGACAGCCATGCGAGCAAGCAGAGTTTCGGAAAGGATTCAGTACAATCGATCACATCCACACGGTCACTAGACTCATCGAAGTATCGCGAGAGTACAAGATGCCGTTATGTCTCACATTCATCGATTTGAAGAAAACCTTCGACTGCGTTGAGACAGAAGCGGTTATCAAAGCCCTGGGAAACCAGGGTGTGCCGACTCAGTATACTTAGTGAGCTCTACAGCAACTTCACGACCAGGATCTCGCCATTCTACAAGGAAGTCATCATCGACGTGAAGAGAGGGGTTCGACAAGGCGACACTATCTCGCCAAAACTATTCAGCGCCGCTCTTGAGAACGTCATGCGTCAACTGGAATGGGAAGGAATGGGAGTGAAGGTCGATGGTCGGCATCTACACCACCTCCGCTTCGCTGACGACATCGTGCTGATAATACCGACAATCCAGCAAGCGGAACGGATGCTAGCCGATTTCGACTGCGAGTGTGGAAAGATTGGTCTACAGCTGAACCTGACGAAGACGATGTTCATGAGAAACGGATTGGTACCTGACGCCCCATTCACGCTCAACGGAACGAACATCACCGAATGTTTCAGCTATGTGTACCTAGGTCGGGAAGTCAATATGATGAACGACTTAGCACCAGAGCTGAGCAGGAGGAAAAGAACGGCATGGCGAGCCTTCAAGACCATCGAGGGAGTAGTGAGGAAGACGAAGAACATCCGGCTCCGTGCCCATCTCTTCGATTCCGCTGTCCTTCCTGCCCTAACATACGCCTCAGAGACCTGGACTCTACGTAAGCAAGAGGAACATGCGGTCGGCGTCATCCAACGCGCCATCGAGAGGACGATGCTCGGAGTATTCCGATACACGCAAGTGCAGAGGGGAGCCCGGAGTTCCAAACTCCGTCATCGATCAAAGATCAGGGACGCCGTCGTGTTTGCCAAGGAATCGAAGATTAGATGAGCCGGACACGTCATGCAATATCGTGATGACCGTTGGACCAGAGCGGTTACCGATTGGATCCCTCGGGACGTCAAACGAACACCTGGACGACCGCCGGCCCGATGGTCAGACTTCTTCACGAAAGCTCTGCGCGAAAGGAACGAGACGCTGCGTGTCCCTGGAGCCAGAAACGTTCACTGGACTGCTTTGGCTCGCGACAGGGACGAATGGAGACGTTGCTGGCGCCCGCTCGAGGCTCTCGATGAACAACGGGACGACAGGTGACAGGAGACAGTATTGTATTACCAGATACGTTTACTTACTACAAGGCGTCAAAAATAGAGGTCATTTGAAAATGATCGGACTTTTTGATATGACTTGAAAATTCCACATAGATTTTTATTCTATGGCAAAATAATCAAAAGCAGAAATACTATTTATTATGAACAAACTCATCACCACAACAATACATGACTGCATTTTTAGAAATGTTCCAAAGAAAGGTCTATTGCTAGACGATCATTCGGTGCTGAACACGGTCTCCAGATCCACTACCATTCATCCTTGCTTGCATCTCTTGTATATCATCCAAGATGCCACAAGAATAGCAATGACGATAAGAGCGCCGAGAAGCAGCCATCCGAAAATCTGTATCAGTCCTCATTCGAAAGTGATTATGAAACTGATTAATAGCTCAAATATGAATTGGTATTCAAATCCAAAGTAGCTGCAGATGATTTGCGAATTTTCGCATCGAAATTCTGTTTGGCAGAAAATCCGTCGAAAGTTGCATTTTGAGAAAAGAGATGACATTCAAAATTTTCTGTGACAAGTATGTAGTACTCGCAAATAAAGTTTCAACATGAGTTTTGGAATCAGACCGTAACGGAATTCTCAGGAGCTGCACCTCTTCCATACTGTCCTTTAAACTCACAATTATTCTGCAAATTGAAGACGCTGCTCAACTAATCGACGCAGATTCCCTTCAGGAAGTTAAAGTTTAAAGGAGGAAGTTTTTGGCGTTCAGCAACTCCTTCCTGGGATGCGCCGCACATTCCAGTTCCATTCAGAATCGTGATGGCTGGTGAATGTGATATGGCCTACACAATGACTTGCGGTGGCCAGCCAGTGCTTTTATCCCCCCAGACTAATCTGGTACCAATTCGCAGACCCCGGAGGGATGGAAGGCTTGGTTGTGCTGGGCGGGCATTGATGCGGGATTTGATTTCCGCACCATGAGAGTGGGGTGTGCGTCACCTGTTTTTATTTGGTTTGGAGCACTTTTCCATCCGATTATCGGCTAAATCACTTACACTGACTTGTCCACAGCATTCGGTTAAATTAGGTACACAGCAGAAACGTCCATAAATCCCGAATGAGGTGCATGAGTTGACCACACATGACTAAAAGCTTTGTTTAAATTTTGTACAGCAACACGTTTTCCAATTTTCACTGCTTCAGCGCGATTTTTCTGGTAGATAATGTAATAAAGTACAACACTGCTCAGATTTTTTTTAAAAACAGACACCTGTCGACAGATTAATCAACGCAAACTGTCGCAACGTTATGACTTCGTTTAAATTGAATATAATGGGAAAAATTGGCAGCCTCAGATTCGACTCAATGCAAGGAGCTCAACAACCTATAAAATGTCGATGTTGGATAACCAGGCCACCAGTTTTTAGGTGAAAGCTGCAAAGATTGCTGTCCTACTTCGAGGCAAACTTCCGAGCTTTTTGGCCCTAAATTCACATGTTCATTTGTTGCTTGTCCATGTTCCGTACAAGCACCATTTTCACCAAGAATATGAGAGCAGTGGTAGAATTTTGGATCTATAGCAAGATGATCTTTACATCACTGAACAGCATTTTTGACAGTGAATACAACAGCATAAGTTTCGTCTAAAATTGAATAATGCCCGTCCATGGCCATTTCATGTGCAATCAGCACACTTTTTATATTCATCATTCTGGGCATTGATAGAATGCCGCTTTCATTTCCTAGAATTGTAGGTTGTTCTACTCGAAAACTTCATGCGATCTTCATTGATCAAAATGTTATTTTGGAGATAGGAAAGGAAATTATTCAGAGTTCAAAATAGACCGTACACCGATGTTCGAGACACTGTTAAAGAAGAAGTGCTTGCTTGTACTTTGGGAATCAAGAAGATTTCTTTAGTATGCAAAGTGGTCAGTGAAAGGTAAGTGATTTTTTCATTTACTCCTTCGACTCTGACGAAATGGGCTCGAAAACATTTAAACTGGCGTGAAAAGCTGCAGAAAAGTGCCTTGAAACATCAAGATAACTCGCTGGAAACTGGGGTTTATGCGGAACATGGACGAGCAACAATTGAAAATGTGAATGTCGGCCCAAAAAATTAGAGTCTTGCCCGGGTAAAAAAGGTATCTTTGCAGCTTTCTCGACACTTATAGGTCGTTGAACTCGTAGCATAGAGTTGAATCCAAGGCTTCCAAATTTTCCCATTCTACGCATTTTACATGAAGTTATGACGTTGCGACGGCTTGCATTGATTAATTTGTCGACAGATTTCCATTTTCAAAGGTTGTGAGCGGTATTGTACACATTACCCGTCGAAATTATCGGTAATAGCTTTTTTTGAGCTGTTGGTCCCCTCTTGGATCTCCTCATCCCATAGCATCCCATTCCCATAGCTTATAGTCTGCTATCACTTCACGTTCATCTCACATCAATTCAATACTTCTCCTCTGAATCTTATGAATGCGTGTAGGTGACAACTACATAGTTGTGAACGAGCCCTCCACCACTACCCCCAATGACGGCTCCCTCGAGGTGCCCTCTACCCACTATGCCCAAGCCTCTTCCGTGACTTTCAAAAACACATCGCTGACTTTAATCCGTCTTTTTCCCACGTCCGGGTCATATTGGAACAAAATCAACAATTTTCGCTCGAAAAGTGAAACATTCCAGAGAACGCTCCGCCCACCATGAGCGGAGCTTAAGTTGGTCTATGTGTTCCTTACTTTTTGTCCCATACCTTGCACATCGCAAACTTGTCCCCATCTCCACAGGTCACTTTTCATGGAACATTCAAGCTCGGCCTAGCATTAAAGTGCTCCGCCCACCACTGGAATTTCTTTCTCCTCCATAGTCCGACCTACTATCAGCCATCTCCATTTTTCTCCCTGTTCCTGAACCACTCTCAAAACTAATAGCAATCTTACAGTGTACCCTACACGGTCAATTACATGCTCCTCCCACTGTGGGAGGGCTTCCACTTACTGTAAGTGTGTTTAAGATAGCTTGGATATAGTTAATTTCCACCGATTTCTTCCTAGTCTTTAGGCTGTGTTGTAACCGAGTTATGAGTTTATGTTACACGGACCGCCCACGGGGTGCGCTCAGCTCACTGTGCCCAGGCCACTTTCATACTTTCAGAAACTCATGGCTGACCTTAATCCATCTTTTCTCCACGTTTGGACCATTTTCGAACTGAGCGAACAATTTTCGAGAGGACCGGACGCTTGAGAGCCCGCACCACCCACAGTGGGCGGAGCTTAGCATGGTTCATGTGTGCCCCTTACTTTTCAACATGCCCTCAAATTTGTCCCTATCCCCACAGGTCGTTTTTTTATGTAAGGTCCAAGCTTCGCCCGCCACCACAAATGTTCTGCCCACTGTGCCTCCTTTATGACTTTCACAAACTCATCCCTGACCTTAATCCATCTTCTCAACACGTTGGGGCACATTCCACCCAATTAAAGGAATCGTCCACGGAAAATGCGTTTTTGTGTTACCCATACGTTTCTGTTGTATTTGCCTAATGGGGGCCTCATGCAAAATTTCACGCGAAAAAATGCGAATCTGGCTGAGATACAGCACCACAAAGTGCGGTCCCAGTGGGCGGGGCCTAAGAGTAAAAGCCTCGTCCCGTGGTCCGCCGACGTTGGAAACGGAGAGTGGGACTGTTTACGAAACTTTCTGCTCCTACAATGCGTCTCCGACCACGGCGGACGACGGAACGAGGCTTTTCTCTTAGGCCCCGCCCACTGGGACCGCACTTTGTGGTGCTGTATCTCAGCCAGATTCGCATTTTTTCGCGTGAAATTTTGCATGAGGCCCACATCAGGCAAATACAACATAAACGTATGGGTAACACAAAAACTCATTTTCCGTGGACGATTCCTTTAAGGAACCGATCATTCCAGCGCACGCCCTGTCCACCGGAAGGCGTTTAACTTGGTCCATGTGCGTCGTTTACTTCTTGCCCCATGCCCTACTCATACCACTCTTGTCTCCAACTCGACAGGTCTTTTTTCATATATTAACTAATTTAGTGGCAGACGGACTAGCGACAGATGGACGCACAGACACACAGACGAAGCGTTTTATATACAGTAGCGATGATGACCTGTGTTGTGATATTCTCTTTTACTTACCGCAGATCCGATCGGGAAAAATTCTGGCCCGCCGCTTGACCGTAAGTCCATTGATCTGTTCATCCGAACTCTTTACCAACAGAATTCACAGCAAATCTAAAAGTAGTTATAATTATTACCAAGTGGTACTGGACTAGGCTGCCCCAGTATGCACGTATCCCACTGATGCTGAGTACAGTGGTACGAAAAATTTCAGAAATACTGTAATAGTCTTCAGCACTAAAAACGCGAATCGTCCGGGTCCTAAAGCTATGTAACTACAATTCATAAGAATTTGGGCGCATGTCGTCAGGACGGAAATCGCGATGCGGCACCGCTCCCGCTACGTTCGCGCACGAGCCGCCCGTTTCTGGTCACGGCAACCTTCTGCTTCGATGTATAAGTAGCCGTTTATCCGTATCATGACCTTTTTATACCTTTTTCCTTATCCTAACATTTGCAAGCGCTAACGTAGTTATGGGGAAGGACCACTAAACTGAGGGCGGCGCCCGGCGCTACATTTGCCTAGATCTCTAGTCCCAGCTTCAATTTCGAAGGGAAGCTCTTACCTTCCAAAAGTAAGGCTCAAGTGAACATATACACATTAGTGTAGAAATTGATGAATGTAGAACGGTTTCGAGTGAGCGACGACAGCGCGATAATGAGATCTGCGCCCGAATACATAAGCACCTTCTTATATAATTTGAACAGTAGTGTGCAGATTTGTGAGCGAAAGTTTTTGTCATCTTGTTCCCTATTTACCTTACGTTCGCAACTATTGAACACCCATTACTTGGGGCATCAAAGTTTTTCTTGAAAAATCGCAGACGTAGAATTAGATCAAATCAATAAGAAAAAGGATAAAGGATAAAATTTTCGGCGTCATCAACCCCTTTCTGGGAGCGCAACGAAAAATACCATTCTGTAGGAGCACTGTAGCTCTGACGCGAATGCGCTGCCCCAATCGGAATAGGACAACTCGTGCGCGATCGTTGCATGCCGCACGCGGCCGCGCGATTTTGCTGTCCTAACGATATACACTCTTGAAAATTTCGTCTATCCACTAACTTTCATCGTTTCGATTTTCGAATTTTTTGCTCATTACATTATTTTTTGAACTAAAATAATTTGATAGATCCGAATTAAGAAGAATCGAAGTGAAGCTTCAGGTCATTGTAATGGAAAGGTCTGATGAGCGGTTCACATTAGTAGAGCTTCTAGTCATTGCTTCAGTTCGTTTCAATTATTAGTAACACAAGAATATGGTCAAGGCAATATTCCGCTCAGTGGGCGCCGTGACCGGTTTTGCACATATCCTATTACTAGGTTCTAGAAAAATAATGCGACATTTTTCAATGTCCTTCTTTTTTTGACCCACCAAAAAACACCAAAAATAGGTTCTATTTTTTGAAAAACAATTTCGTTATTCATATGTTTCCTTATTCATAATAATACGCTCATATAATTTCGTTATTCATAATAATACGTTCATATTATTAGGTTGATTCATAATAAATCCGACAAATTGACAAATTTTAATCATTGTCGTACAACTTTTTAACGACAACTGGGATTTACTTGAAATATGCTCCATCTTTATCGATGACCTTCTGCCACGGGTTAGGCAGATCATGGTTGCCCTTGCTCCAGAAGGCCGGGGGCTGGAGCTCGAAGAAGTTGCCGAGTGCCGTCTTGACGTCGCGAGTTTTGAAGTCTCGGCCCTCCAGGTGGCGTTGGCTGTGGGAGAAAAGGTGGAAATCTGAAGGGGCCAGGTCTGGGGAATACGGTGGGTGTGGAAGCACGGTCCAACTGTACGACAGCAGCTTGGCCTTGGTCGATCTTGCGAAGTGCGGTCTGTGGAAGTAGACACGTTGTCGTGCTGGAAGTAGACATGTGACCGCCGCCGTAGCGAACTTTGGACATTGGCCTTCAATTCTCGTAATTGACGAACGTAGACGTCGGCGGATACTGTGGTACCTTCATCGAGCAGCTCCCAGTACTCTACGCCGTGTACGCTCCACCAACCGCGGTTTTCGTCTTCGATGGAATAGTCGCCTGACGCAAACTTCGAATACTACAACTACAGTGTACTTCTGCCGGGGGCATGCTCCTTGTGAACTTCTATCAGACGTCTGCCGATATCCGCGGGTTCCTGGCCAGATAGCGATATAAATAGTATGACGTTGCGGATGTGGTCTCTGGACGGCTTGAAATCATGCGGCATGGCGGCGGAATGAAACTACTTTGGAGTGATTATTTTGCGGTACCTTAAAGAGCTTCTCATACTCATTCCAACGGTACCTCGCGCGTCCATTTTCGTTAACTCTTTGCTGAGTTATGATTTCTAGAAACCATCACTACCATTTATCCAAGTCATATCGACTCAACCTAATATTTAGAAGCTTTTTGTGAGTGGGTATGAACGCCTTACCTTTCCCGCTCATCTCATTCTCTCACCGAGCAAAATGCTTCAGGGGAAAGCCGATGATGCATGGAACGAAAGGGTGTACGTTTTGCCGTCGAAAAATGATGCTTCCTTCCATAAAGTAGTAAAGAAAGT
Source organism: Trichostrongylus colubriformis (assembly GCA_963978905.1). Taxonomy (NCBI): domain Eukaryota; kingdom Metazoa; phylum Nematoda; class Chromadorea; order Rhabditida; family Trichostrongylidae; genus Trichostrongylus; species Trichostrongylus colubriformis. The sequence goes on from OZ022260.1 coordinate 41,374,539, forward strand.
CATGAAAAAAGAAGAGGAGTAGGGAGGTCAATGTGGCTCGGGGCGAGGGAAGAGTAGACGCGGCTTGCCGTCACGCCTTGGGAGATAGCTGACGACACTGTCAAGCTCCTTCCCTAAAAAGGCTCAGGCAACTCTGGAAGAGCACAGGTGGTTAGGGGACACTCCCCGAACCGCAAGAACGATGCTGCCCGCACGGTAAGTGGGGCCCAGAGCCACATTGACCCAGATAGAGAGATAGAGAAATGTACTGAAGTCAGCTCATCGTAATCAAAATCAAAAATTAAATCACCGATTAGATTTTATCCAAATAATTTTCTAAATTTTCACTAGGTGATCTCTCTATGAATTCATCCACAGTAGCCTGTAGGAACCTCCAAGAAACTGCGCAGAAAATGGTACAAAACTTATTCAAGCTTAATATTTATCGCATATTATTATTCACTGCGTCATTTATTATTATCACCAGTTTGAAATTCTGTGGAGAGGAACACGATATCCGTGATCTGATGGGTGTGCACTCCTTTACCACAAAATCAGATACTGTGGACTGTCGGATCAGGCGCTCGTGAGATCGCCTCCCCCCCCCCCACGTTCCCCACCCCCCTCCCCTTCCGACTGGACGGCTCATTTCACCCTCGCTCCAAACAGTATTTAAGCACACTGAAGAGGCTAGATTTTTTAGGCTTCTGCTTGAGGAGCGGTGAGGTGAAGTGATCAATGGCCTGTCAAAGGTCGCCAATGAGCAATCGATCGCAAGTAATTTCTGAATTTTTTTTCAATAGCAAAAGTGTGTCTAGTAATAGTGGAAAAGTAAAAAATCGTATATCATAGTTGACCAACCTTCAACTTGGACCTATGCAGCGTAGCGTAGTGTCACAACTACTAAAAGGCCATATTGAAAGTAATGGCTCCGTATGTTGCATGTGAAAGGTCTATTTGAGTGCCTTGCCCGAGAGTGGCACGGAAGTATGGGGAGCCAAGGCTAGGTTTTGACTTCCGGGAACCGGAAGAGGATGCTTAATAGCAAGGTGCGTGAAAGGGCTACTTTTAGTGTAGCGTGACACTGGAGTAGAGATCCAGAGAACATGTCACACCATCCAGATTTTCCTTCACTCGATTGAAGCCAAAACCAGGGGGTATTTAGCTGGTGCAACGGTTAGGAATGCCGCCCATGCTCACTTGCATGGTTTATGAGCTACAATATATCCTACCAAGTGGTTTTTATAAGAACTGCTTGGGAACGTTCAAATGTGACGTCGACTGCTCCAAGCTGCTTACTGCAAAGTATCATGCAAGGAAGCGATAGTACAATTGCTCTTCAGTTCTTCCTAAAAACCAAGTGGATGGCTCACCATGACGGGGTATTTGTAGATTCGGATTTTCGAGTTTCTTTTCTTATTTCTGAAAAATGTCGTGTTGTTCTTGTTTACGCAAAATTTGCAGGGAGAGATACGTTCCCTCACATTTTGTTCATGCCCGTGAACTGGAAGGGCCGGGCCGTGAGTCGAAGCGACGGGCTATCATCGATTCTTTTAGAGTCACTGATCTCGGTTTCGTTTTTTGCATTGCGTAACCGTAGTGGTTCTGCCAGACCGTCCTTGTGCCCTTGCTCATGATAGCCGCTTGGACAAAACTTTGAGAGGATGAGTCCGCAGTGAACAAGTACAGCATACATAGCTGGGACTAACAATAAGAGAAACCCAAATCCATGTAGACGGTGCCTTTGAATCATTAGTGGTTTTGGAATGAAAGGAACAACCATAATGGGACGCAGGACATACGAGTCATTCCAGTCCGGCTCAAGCGAAACCTCGACAGGAAGTTCTCATTCCATCTGTTCGAGAGAGATACTATTATTGGAAATGAAATTCGTGGAGCGGTGGAGACACTCCGTGTCAATAAGGGGTTAGCTAAGTTCCTATGCATATAGCCTACACCTTGACAACAGATCGCGCGACCAAATTAAAGGCACCGGGAAAGGTAAGGAGAGAGAGGGAATTGGAAAGACATGTTTTCTGAAAAGCAGTATTCCACTTTGAAAAAGGTGATGTGTGACGAAACTCCCATTGAAAAGGCGGCTTGGGGCTTATTACGACCCGCAGCACGGCGTGTCGTTCCGCTGTTCAGGCGAGGCTGATTTTACCCCTACCCCGTAAGCAATCTACCTCACCGGCTAGTGACGTAGACGAGAAGGGGAGGTGGCGGAAGAAAGGGGGAGGGGGCGAGGGTGTTGGGTCCCTCTTTCTCGCGTTTTCCGTCGTTTCATTTCGTTCTTCCTCTAATATGTATTGCACTTTTGAGCTTTCAGTTCTACAATCCGCCAGATTTATCTCTCCCGATGTCTTGAAGAGAGCTTGCTCGCGTGGACACCAAGAAACATCAACTTGTCCATGTTTCGGTTTCTGGCTCATCAAGAACCCTTTCAGAGCATAGGTTACGTAGAAAAGTGTTCAATCTTGAGGTGGCCTAAATGTTGCTTTTATGCCTCTTTTACAGCAGCCGAATTATCGAGGCTAAATCATATTTATTCATATAATAATGGATACATCGAGGAGGCATATATCATATAAAATTTTTTTATAGAAATGAATCAATCTCTGAGCATTAAACGACGCGGTTATCAGGTCCCATACAGCCCATTACTTGTGCCACCATCTGCATACCATGCAGGTTATCACAAGAATAATGACGATAAGAGCGCCAACCACTAGCCATCCGAAAATCTGTATTAACCAAGAATTAGGAACGATCATTAAACGATAACCTGAAACTGAATTTGAGTAGGAACGGCTTTGGGCAATCCTAAAAACTTTGCATTTTGACAGCACGTTGCGCAAGAAGGGTGTGACCAAAGCTGCTGGCGAAAGGACATGCTTGAACCACTGGGCATCACGTGCCGCGGAATTGGCTGTGGCTGGATACGATGGCCCGGGCTCGCTCCCACAGCTCCTGGAGGGTAAAACCAGTGTTTTACTCGAAGCAAACTCGAACCCAGATATCAGTATGCAACAAGCGTACCTTTGACTGGTTGAAGGAGCACGCCCCAGATCGCCCCGCCCACACCACCATTGCGGCCACAGTCTTTGAAATGATTTTGTAGTTCGATGCCTGCCCATTTCAAGTGATAGGCAGCAGACTCACAGAGAAGTCAATAGCTGTAATCAATTACCAATAAAAATACTTACGCTGACTTGTATGCAACATTCAGTCGGATTGGATTCACAACAGAAGCTCTTATAAACTCCGTACGAACTGCATGTCTTGAGAGCGCATAGCTGAAATACTTGGCTACAATTCGAACTATGGTAACATACAACATCCACTCATATTAACATCAGAGCTCTTCTCAGCCCATTATGATATAGGTATTCGAATGTTGGGACTATGATATGCAATACAGGGTGGCTGAAAAGTACTGGCGCAACAAAAACGCCATATTTACAAAATTTTACACTGATTGGCTGAATTTTTTGCCGTGGCATAACCAATTTCAGAAATAACAGCATTGACACAAAGTGTTCGAAGAGTGCACCTCAAGCATTTACATAGACCTTCAAGGTTGAACCACAAAATTGACTTCGCGCCGTAGGTCGTGGGCTTTCCAAGCTCAACGATTTTGCGGCTTATTTGTAAATCCTTCCAGGTGGTCTTAAATACAGATGTTGAGTGGTTACGGTAAGGATTGTTTGGGGGCTATTGATACTGCCTTGAGTTCCTGAACGAATAGGCGTCGACTAGGGCCATACTCGATTTCGCTCCGTGGACATGACCAGTTTTTTTGAGAGAATCCGTTTGTGAAAGTTACTACAAGGATGCTGAGTTATGGGCAAAATCTTCGGTGCCGGACGGGACTCGGACCCGCACTTCATCCTTTCCGGGGATATGTGCTAATCCATTACACTACCGACAACACCTTCACCTTAACTCAGCTTTTTGAATGGTATATTTACCATAGCTTATCAGCGCTCACACGTATAAAGTGTTGAGCCGGTTGGCCAATATCGGCATCGAACCGTGAAGCTGAAAGCTTTAGTATTGATTTTGATATTTTTAATTTTTGATAACTGCTGTTTATCGCCGCAGCTCGCGATGCGAAAATTACTACAAGATGCTAAGGCCAACCGGCTCAACACGTTATACGTGTGAGTGCTGATAATCTATGGTAAATATACCATTCAAAAAGCAGAGTTAAGGTGAAGGTGGTGTCGGTAGTGTAATGGATTAGCACATATCCCCGGAAAGGATGAAGTGCGGGTTCGAGTCCCGTCCGGCACCGAAGCCTTTGCCCATAACTCAGCATCCTTGTAGTAACTTTCGCATCGCGAGCTGCGGCGATAAACAGCAGTTATCAAAAATTAAAAATATCAAAATCCGTTTGTGTTTTTCCTCGCATGGGACCACAACCTACCGATGCCTCACCTTGGCTGATTTTGTTATCATTCTCCGGGTGAGGGCCGATTGGTCGAATTTTTGCAGCGCGGGGCTGCACTCGTGGCGCCGTCAGCACGACTTGCTGCATTCGGTTGGAAATCCGGCAGATATAATTGGCTAGTATCGTGAGGGACTTTCAAAGATTGCAGGATGGAAGCTTCTAAAGTCCTATATGTTGTGGTTGTTACTGTTATAAAGGATAAAACTACAAAACAATTCGCAGTCGCCGCGGGCGGCCGCGCGAAAATTCGACCAATCGACCCCCACCTTCAATCTCTACATATCTGACCAAAATCAACGATTTTCTCGTTATGGCAGTAACTTCTGCTCAAACCATCCCATTTTTTTCGAAAAGCAAACTACGCAGACCTTGCTACACACAAGGGAACGTCAGGTCACGATCCTCCTTTCCCTTCCTCCTTCCATTGAGGCCTGGGCAAAAATATACGTTCGAATGTGCAGAGTGACCCTACAGTAATTCTTCAGAAGTACTCAGGTGTGAAAATTTGTGAGATGCTCTCCCCCCCCCCCATTGCGATAGCACCCTATGTGACATACTGTATGTGGGCACTTGAGTATTTCGGGAAACCTCTTATAGCTGGCTTCCCTTTTCAGTACACCATGAATACATCAGAGTCTACCATGAGATAGACTATCGAAAATATTACACAAAGTAGCAAAACCGGAAAGGCGTGGCCCGATTTATGCGTGGCAAAACCCTAATGCCAAAAAATGCGCCAACACTTTTCAGCCGCCCTTTCATGTTAGCTGTAACTTGCCGTGGAGCCCGTTGGGAAGAATTCTGGCACACTCGACAAGAACTTCGCTGGATCGCTCATCCTGTTTATTCGGTCTGCACGAATTCACAGTGGCCGCTGAAACCAGAATCATCTCTCGAATCTTATATCCATGCGTTTCTAGAATCGTAGCTTGTGAACTTCCGGTAAAAGGGCAATGAACAGCTGCGCAGTCATAGGTCTTCTACCAATTACCCTCAGTCACAAGGGGTAACTGGTAGAAGTTAACGATTGTATTGTCTATGTAATCCAAGAGCTTCAAAGTAACGAAGTCTGGAAAAAAAATGCGAATTTCGCAAGCTTTAAGCATCTTCCTAATAACATCGGTTAGGTGCCTTGTGTCGAACTATTTTGGTCATTATGGCAACGGTTCCATGTGCACATTCACTTTTAACATCTACGCTCGAAGGTGACGAAAGTAGACATACTGCACGCCATATCACCAGCATTCCAGGTAATCCCCTTCCTGGGCTTCACGAGATGCCCAGTGCCACATTCTTAGCGTGAACGTTGGGCTTTAGAATGTCTTCTACCTCTCCACTGTCGGCCCACTGGCTGAACTACTTCTTTCCTCAGCGATGGTGAAATCAGGGAGGAAAAGTGCCATGTCCACCCGATGAGCTTTTCACGCTGCGTTAGGGCGTGGAACACCCAACGACCGAGCTTCTGGACATGGTTGACTTTGTAAGAAATGCAACGAACACCTAATTACGGTAGCAAACAGGCATACATATTCAGTGGTGGAGGGATGAGGATGCCCATTCTCTCTTGCGAGCCTACTGGATCGAGTGAGGGGCTAAGGAATTTCTTGGAGCTGATCTTTTCTGGTGTGATCTCGCTATCCATGATGTTTATCAGTTATTGGGTCTTTTCTTCAATTCGTCTGTGGCTGTATATATTCTTTTGACATCCCTCAGAAATCAAATATCTGGTCTCTCTTCTGCTGGTGCTTTGCGGTGTCACAGTGCTTTCCTTATTCAGTGATCCCCAGAGTTACTGCAGTTTGGAGTCGGAGAACTTCTAGTGAATTTGGATAGAAATGGACCCATGGGACCAAAGAGTAGCAATATCTGGGACTGTTTGGCGCACTTCCCGTTTCATAGTCGTCGATGCACATCTTATCAACTGCTGTTGTTTCGAATCTGTAGTTCCGGTTTAGGAGCAGAGAAAAAGACTGAAATCGTGTCACCTGCAACCCGTGAAGAAAACGAGAGGGGTCTGACAGAACGTTTCTGACTGCTTGCACATGTCCTACTCCAGGAATATAAGTCATCTACATCACAAACTAAGCATGTTTTATGAATGTCAATACTGCGCCATAACAGATCATCAAAAAAATGAAGAAGATTAAGCTGAGGCTGAAGAAGCCAAAATTCTATGAGGTGCTGCGTCTGAGAACGTGCGTCTGAGGACATTTCGAATGAAATGAATCCTGTTGCCTCTCACTTCCGTCCAATTTTCGTCTCCATCGTGTCAAAACATCTGATTCAACGACGTCGACTTATGAATCCCACAATTCATTAAACGCCAGTCACAGCGGTTTTTGCCATTTGAGGGTGAGCATGAATCAAAAATGTCTGGAATTTTATTTTCAATCATGGGAAAATCGGGATGGATCACTTTTCGGAGTTCACCCGAAGCTTATCTTCAACAACCTGACTGGAATCATTTTCATTTTCCAATTCATGCACACTCCACGTTACCACTAAATAATATTGTGCACTTTGTCGTATTTGTTCACAACGAATAAGGGCAGAACGTCCGGGTGCAGTGAATCTGATGCGGTGGACACTTTGAGCCTTTAATTCTATACCATGCTACAATGACACTTTGAACCAACGTAACCAAGCACTATGGTGGCCACGATTTAGAGGAGAGTAGCACTCGCGGCTGACTCCAATGGATCCGAATATGCTTTCCAATATCTCTAACTATAAGATTCTGAGTTAAGGGCGTGCATGTGACAGTGAGGTAACTCCAGCACCAGACAAACATTTACCGTAACCATAAAAGGCGTGAACTTCGGTTCAGTTGTGGCGTAGCTACACACTCACACTGAACTCGACGCAGTATAAGTCTGTGTTGTCTCCGTCCCTTGGGTGTGTACACTTAGGGTGTGTGCACTTATGACAAATTTTCGCTTTGCGACGTCGCACTCGCGACGCCGTCAGCGCAACTTGCAGCAGTCATGGGATTCCGCTCAGTACGCAAGGGTGTGGTACCATGGGGGTCCTTCAAGAAATAGCTGTTTATCTTATAATTATCCAAGAACAATGACTTTTGTGTCCAAAAAGACAAAATAGTGACACAAAAAGTGAAAGAAGCGATAGCATTACATGGTAACAATCCTAATTATAAAATAATCAATGGGCGTGAAACTCTTAAGGGAGTGTAGCAATAAACGCAATCACACGCGAAGGAATCTGGAATCGGGAATTTATCATGGGAGTACACACTCCCGTCCCTTTACTGGGAAGCGCAAGCATGATCATATCTGACTTCAATCTATTTCCAATTCTGTGTACTTCCACTTACTCTAGGTCGCCGTCAGAACCTCGCGGTATTTGCCGTTCTGCGACCTCGCAATTTTGCGGCATCGTACTTTCACAGCGATACTGCCACCTCGAGATCTTGCATTACCACAACTTCGCGTGCGGAGCCATGACACCGCAAAATCGGGAACGCTGACGGCGACCTTATGCGGCGGTGCGAGTGTGAGAAGTTTGTTAACACCGAAGTTCACGTCTTTTAAGGTTATGGTAGACCAGTTGGCCGGCGCACACTATTGTGCGCGTTTATGGCGATGTGTGCGAATGGGTTTATCGTCATGACCACCGTTGTTTATTGGTTGAAAGGATTCTTCTTTCCTCTGCTTTCAACTGAGCTTTCGAATTGCAAAGAAGCAGGAGAGGTGACGTGATAAGAAAGCTTTTGGCAGTAATGTATAGATAGGACGCTTTTCATTGAACCCATTTTGTACGTAGACATGAATCGCGCGCAGTAGTGTGCGCCAGCCAGCTGGTTATACATAAAAGGATCTTATGCCAGAAACCATCGCTGAAATAAATCCATCTTCTCCAAACGTTTGAGGCACATTGGAACCCAATTAACAACTTTCGATCTGGAAACAGAACATTTCAGTGCACGCCCCGCCCACCGTGGGTGGAGCTTATCTACACTAGGATACCACCACCCATATTACTTTGAAAAATCAGTCCCAGCTTTGCTACAACGCGAGATATAAGTTTCCCGCCATTTGCCTTTCGAGGCTCCTTATCAGCACTTATCAGTTGCTATCACTTCTGTTCTCCTACCGTTGATGTTCCGTTACCACTCCCTATATCACTTTAAAAAATCAAAGTCCCAGCTCTACTGCCACGCGAGATATGAATTTCGTGACAGACACACACACACACAAAAACACACACACACAGACAGACATACTGAGCCGACTATATATAGTAGGATGTTCGCCTGGTGATGTAGTCAGCTCACTGTGCGTACGCGATAGAAGTCCACATCACTATTTGTTAGTGAACTTTGTCAATTTTGAGGTTCCACGGTTAAGATGTGTCCGGGTCAATTGGTTTCCAGCTAAAGATGGAAATTTCGGTAAATATCTGAAATCGTCTATCAAGACATGAAAGCTGAAAGATTGTATATACGCAAACTTACCTGGGCTATCTAGGTTGTCCATCACTGCGAAATCGTTCCCTTTAAGTTACTAAATATAAGAGAGCATAATACTAATATCCGCTTCGAAACTCATTTCAACACCTTCACTTTTTATTGAATTTTCGAATTCTTCGAATTTTTTCCTTTTTGTAATTTTAATTTTTTTTTGATTTTTTTTTTTTTGGTTTTTTAAAAAAATTTCGGTTATTATATATTCCTCATTGATACAGCTGCTGAATAGTTTGTTCCGAAATCTGAGCATTTGCCACAAAAGGCCAATAGATAATGGGGGAAACCGGTTCATTAGATAGAATCAGGACGTTACATCAGTGAAACGGAATTCCCTTGTGACTCAGCACTGCCAGGAATTCGTGCTGGTCACCTGATGGCCCGTATTACTTCGAGCCAGCTGTCTGTCCATCCATTGTCACTCAAATAATGTCAGCAGTTGTTTTCCCGTGTCGAAATAGCTTGCTTTGACGAATCAATGACAGTGATAGGCCGTTTCACGGGGGCAGCTGTTGGTTCGTCTCGAATCGTAAGATACAAAATCGATTAAGAACCCATCTGTTATTTGTAATCGTCCGGCCTAACTTGTGCACCGCTCCGATCACGAATTAAATAGGTCAGAGAGAAGGGAGGCAGAGTTGCGCGATTATCCTGCGTCTATAGTACGATCCATAAACGAAGTCAATCAGAGAGCAATACGAATGGCAATGTTCACGTGCCTTCAAACTGAAGGAATAAAAAAAGGAAAAGCATTTCATTTTTATTATTGGCTTATCGTGCCTATCATTTTTACAAACAAGGAATATTGTTCGTTTTTTTTCTGATTGCATTGAGAAAATGCTGGGATTTTTGCTTCATATTTTTTTCAGCGCAGCTGGACTGAATCATCCACTCTATTGCTCATATTCATTCTTTCTCACAAGTGACAGTGATAGGGAAGCATCATGAAAGCAAAGAGAGATGGCAGCGATGGGCAATCAATAAATAAACAATCACTGTGGTAGATATTGATCGTGACATAACAACACACCGAAAACCGGAACGCAAAGAATTGCAACAGGAAAACTCAACTTGGCTGGGATTCTGGCTATCTTCAAGTATCGTAGTTTCTGGCTTACCGAACCTATTGTCTTCAAGGCTGTCTTATAGAATGTACTTATCGCGTAAAACATTAATCTGAAGCCTCATGGCCTCTTTGGACGAGTTATCACGCCAGGCTGAGTGCAGGCTCATCGATGCACCATAAACCCATGTTTTGACGCCATAGATCTTGATAACTATACGTACGCGGCAATCTGCAAACGTGACGTGATGACTTAGTAATCACAAGATAAGAGTGTGATCATCGCATTTTGATTTCCTCGTCTCGAAGGAGAAATATGGAAGCGGTTTGCTTGCGATTTCAAATGGATCTGATGTGTGAGGCAGTCACATGCAGCACTCGTACGGCAAATATTACATGGCACCGTGTCCTGACTTAGTGTAGGAACTGTCCACGAACTGCTGCTCGTCGGTTCTACTGGAATGTGAGAGGAGAGGGCGAGGGGTGGAGTATCCTTATGTCACGATTTCGCATCTCGGCGTGTCGCAAGCGAAGCAGTGTGGGCCTTAAAGGCGCCATATTGTTGGATCACAAAGTGATTGTAAGTCAACAATGTGTGGGGCCCCTAGCATTAAAGTGTAATCGCTCTAAGACCCAATCATAGCGGCACGCATAACTCGCACACACCGGGTCGCAGGTCGCTGATCGTGGTGCAAACTCCTGACATAAGGGTAAACCCCAGTGTGGGAGGGGGCAGTCCACTGTGGCTTCCGGCGCTATTATCGTCCAGGCTTTTGGTCCAAGCATAAAAATATGAGCAAGCCCCGACCCCCTCAAGTAGAGTGCACAAACTGATGATTGTAAACGATTTCAAAGAAGGGACAACAGCGCGACATTGATGCCCCCCCCCCCCCCTCCCCAACTACAGGCACGTGCTCATCACAATTATTTGCTCGAATCCTCATGATCTTTTGAACATAAGGCCTTTGAGTTTCGTGGGACCATATCTGACGTCCTTATCAGTGGACCGTACCCCGGTTGTGCCTCGGTCACGCGTGTTGCCGTTGTCCCCAGTGGCCCCGCCCCTCGGCTATAAAACCGCGCCAAAGTCCGAGGTCCACCGTCAGTCTGTGCCGCCATGTTACGTCTATTATCGTTGGCACTACTCTGTGCTTTAGCTTTAGCAAGTATTGATGGATTCAGAAGGTTAGTTTCATTGTAAAATACAAACCTGGCTTTATTCTTTATAAATTCTGATATTTTACGAAATTCGTGTTATCAACCCCCTAACATAACGCTCCCTGGACTCTGTCAACACCCAAATAGAAGGCTCACTCGACTGGATTGTTAGTGTGGTTGTGTGATATATTAAACTCTTCCCATTACTGCTTATTTCATCAGTTTTGTTCTAATTTACTTTAAAGTCTTCTTGCAAGTATGTGCTCCCATTCCGACCCCTTCTACGCGCATGTGGGAATCCGCCACAAAGATCAAAGCGAAACGCAAGATCTAACCTTCAACTATTGGTGGGATGTGCGTTCAGGTGCTATAGCAATAAGGAGGCTTCTTATAAGAATTGCACTTTTAAGCATCTTGAAGGAATCTTTGAGGAGTCAGTCTGCACGCGCAGGCGTATATTTTTGCCTAACAATAAGCCTTGGTGGAGGAAGGTAGGGGTTCTTTTTTTCTTCTTGGCTTAGATAAAAATAACGTCCATAGTGGAATGCGCGCTCATTGCGATAGCGCCTAAGTTGATATTCGTTATTTTCGGGACTGTAGTGACTTTAGCGATGTCGGACTTGGATCATTTTAGAACTTCCATGCCCGCATAGAAAATTAGTTTGGGTATCGCTTTGTCGTCCCTGACCGTTCCACAATCATTAGTTTGTACACTCAAGAGTATATTTTACCTAAGCCGCAATTCAAAGGGACAGGGGCTTGCCCCTAAACTATTGCCTAAGCTAAACCTAGCCGAAAATAGCGCCGGCACAGTGGAGTGGCCTCATGTCCTCAACTAATTACACTGGCACCAAAAACTTGAAACTTCAAAAACTTTTCATGCAGTTTCGTTAGTGTCTTTCGTTTAGTTTCGCGAATGCAGTGTTTCAATAAATTTCAATATATGACTTTATCTTTCCTCAACCATGCTAAGCTATACTTTTCGTTTTATCTGTATCGAACAAGTCCATGAACGGCAAAATCGCAACAGTTTTTATGATCAATATCCGATTTTACCAACCATGATGTAAAGTTTTTTATCTGCGACCGACTCACAATTTGTGTACCACACATTACACATCACCTTTCTCTCTGAGAAAAACTTACCGTTTGCCATGAATCACGGAAATAGCTGGTACCTCCTACACAAAATTCCGTGTCCATAAATTCAATTTCATATATAAACTGGACTTTAACCTTATCGATCAATTACAATGAGATTATTGCAACTTTGACTCATCAGATTGTAATCTCACGTAACTAACGAGTCTACCACCCCATGACTACTGTTTTTAGCTTGACAACTGTCGCCTTGTTGTATGGCAAGGAAATGAACTTCATTTCTGTCTAGCAGGTCGCCTGACTGTAGGTGACGTAGGCCATTCTCTATTGTTCGGTACCTCGTGAGAAAACTATCTGATAGGAAGTGCAAATAATGGTGTACCTGCCTTTGTTCCTAAAAACTACTCAAGGGAAAATTGTGGCTGTTACTGTTGGGTTTCGAGCTGTTGACTAGCTGAACTAGCAAGTATTGTACTTTTGACGTATTAGGTATAAAAAACAGCCAAGATCTTCATTTCTTTCCTTAAGACATGATCATGGCGTTCGAGTTCACAGACAGAAAAACCTTCGCCAGAAAATCGACGAGGCTTTTGACAAATGGGATGACTATAAGACGGCCTTCGGTAAGTTCATCAGTTGCTTCATTATTTATACAATTGTCAGTAACCATAAAAATTACGATTAGGCCATATGTCACAGGTATTATTGACAGCGCGCTGCAGTCAAGTTTTATTTCACTCAGGGGAATCTTAGTGGTTGATCTATGTATGATATAGAATGAAAAATCGATGATATTGATTTTGTAACCTCCCTTTTGCAGGAAAATCATATGATCCCGAGGAAGAAAATGACTTCATGGAAGCGTTTGTAAAGAATGTGATTCACATCGAGGAACACAACAAGGAGCATCGCCTCGGTAGAAAGACGTTTGAGATGGGAGTGAACGAAATCGCAGATTTGGTAAGCTATTTCCATGCCTCCTAAATTACTATACATAAGGACATTTATTTAGCCCTTCTCACAATATCGAAAACTCAACGGGTATCGCCATCGCCGACAGTATGGCGATTCAATGCAGTCTAATGGCACCAAGTTCTTGGCACCCTTCAATGTCCAGGTAATATAATTTTATTATTTTTTAATTGTCAAAATAAGATTTGACAAAACGGACACATGAGGATCTCTGCGGTGTATTGCTGGATTTTTGGAAATCGATCATCTCATTCTACTCGCTTTCTACAGATTCCGGAATCAGTTGACTGGCGTGACAAGGGACTTGTTACTCCAGTAAAGAACCAAGGAATGTGTGGATCATGTTGGGCATTCTCTACTACTGGTGCTCTAGAAGGACAACACGCTCGTGCTACCGGCAAAATGGTTCGTTCTAGTTTTTATCTGATCATCTTTGGAGGCAAGGCAGTATGCAGTCAGTCACTGAGAACGAGTTCGCTTCGCCTGTTAATGGCTTTCTGGTGCAGGGAAACAGAAGAGCTGAGCTTTCAGTTTTGAACTTACAAGCCTCTACCCTTCTTTAAGTGAAATTCCCTCAGGTATCCCTTTCTGAACAAAATCTGGTCGACTGTTCTACAAAGTACGGAAACCATGGCTGCAATGGTGGTCTCATGGATCTGGCCTTCGAATATATCAAGGACAATCACGGAGTTGATACTGAAGACAGTTATCCTTACGTTGGAAGAGTCAGTTATCCTTTTGTGAGGATTCGCGTCGGGATTTTCAAAGTCCAATTTAGGATATGAAGTGCCACTTCAAAAAGAATACAGTTGGAGCCGATGACAAGGGTTTCGTCGATCTTCCAGAAGGAGATGAAGAAGCGCTGAAGGTCAGTGCGAATTTTCCATACGTTCCTCGAATCAATTCGTGCTTCTCAATAATTGCCGCTATAATTGATATAGGTCGCTGTCGCCACTCAAGGTCCAATTTCAATTGCTATTGATGCTGGTCATCGAACATTCCAGTTGTACAAGAAGGGTGAGTAATTAGTTGTTGCTGTCCGTAGGGGTCACAGCTATCGTATTTACACGACCGAAGCGGTTTACGCGATACAGCGGGCAATACGTGCTGTCTAGCACCTATTGCCCGCTGTACGTGCAGATTATTTTCTACCGTAATCTGCTCCCATGCCATGAAATTACTCGGTGGTCCAATCCATTTTTAACCTTCCTGATAGCACTATCAGTGGTCGGCGGGTTGCTAAACAATACCTGGTCGACTAAGGTCATTCATAAGGGATTATAAGAAATTCAGACGAAGAGTATCATCACGGCTTATAGGTGTATACTTCGACGAGGAGTGCTCTTCCGAAGAGCTTGATCATGGTGTCCTCCTCGTGGGATATGGTACCGATCCTGAAGCTGGAGATTATTGGCTCGTGAAGAACAGGCAAGTAGCACTATAATTTTTTATAACCAGTACAATCAATGTTATATTCTTTCAGCTGGGGACCAACTTGGGGAGAAAAGGGCTATATTCGTATTGCTCGCAACCGCAACAATCACTGCGGTGTTGCTACAAAGGCAAGCTATCCCCTCGTCTAGGAACATTTTTGCGTGTCACCAATTCTTGTTATTTTGTATAGCCCGCCCCTGCCATGTTCCTAACTTTGAATTTTAATTTGTTTTTATGTATATAGATGTATTTCCTCAGTTTTTGTTCAATAAAGCTACTAAATTATACAATGTTCTCATGTGCTGGAAATTTTCTCTCGGCATATGGCATATCTTTCGCAACCATAAAATTGTAGCTACAACGTTCGGATTCGAGTTGACTTAGAAAAGTGTCCTTACCAGTTATCACTTTTCTTTAGCTAAGGAAGAAAAACCTATTGTACGTGCCTTCTCATCGGTACCTCTAACTGAAATAATCTTCATTTTTCTGAGAGTACATGTACAAATGCGGAAGAGGTAATCAAGCTCTAGATCTTACGAGATACTTTCGGTTTTCTAAAGCTGTTTTCCGTGTCAACCGATGTTTCTCTATACAACATGCCTTCAAGCTCACAACAAGGTCATGAATTGAGGAAATTTTCAAATGAATGGTTTTTTTAGAAAAAACCTGTTAAAAAACTGGCAGATAGTGTACAGCTTTCCCACAATGAAGGAATTTAGAAAAGTAGTGATTGTGACAGCCGTAATCCATAGCAAGTGGGCTCATTCAATTCTTTCCATTTGTCCAGGAGAACCACGTCAAAATCGCCTTTGAATTGTACGCGGGATAAGTGTATACTAAGCAAACCGTTGATAGGACGAGTTAGCTCTCGTCTACGGGAGTGTTCATTTTAAAAATGCCAGAACACGAGATTGCTTTGAGGGTCAGTTAGAAGTGAGGCTTACGCTAGACAAGAGGCCAGTGACAAAGCTGTTCCTAATTCTATGGCAACCGCCGATAATAAACTGTATTATATTTGAGCTAGATTAGGAGTATTCTGCTAGTTCACAGCGAGGTTTTAAAGTATGCCATGTGGTCAGATTTGGGTTGACATTGAGGATAACAGCTGTCGTTAAGACAGACGAAAGGGCACCGTTGTCGATGAGTCAGTTATAACGTAACCTTCTTGCATATAAGTAACCAACAATTGCATCTTCAACTAGGATTCCCTTGAATTCCACACCCCTTCCCCCCCCCCCCCTTCGTTCCTCTGTGTAGCGTAGCGCGCTTAAGTTGGTACCCATCTGTTTTCTGAGAGGGTTCGTCTCATTCAGGAAAGTCTGCTACACCATGAAGCATTAAAGTTGTCGAAATTTGCGTCAAGGAAAACCTGCCACATCCAAGGATTAATGTAAGCTCCGTTAATTGCAGGAGTCGCGTATTTCGTCTGCGATCTTACCTTCCGTTATCACCTTTTTTGAATTGCTCCAGGTAGTTTTAGTTCGTTATCACAAATCTATAAGGTGTCGAAACATATTGTGCAATACACATATCACCAGAAAAAAAACTGTGTTGGTCAAAATATGGATTTCACTAAAACTTCGCCTGTAGACGGTATCTAGGCGCCTATAGAGATGGTTGGGTCAAATCTGCAAATTTTTCCTCAGCTGTCATATGGGGGTTATACAGAATGCTGATGGCAAATGTGACAATCCTTTTTAGCACAGACGCCGTTTGGCTCTCAGAAGACGCCAGCCTTGTTCTTTGGTCGCTCTAGTAGTCCCAATGTAGCTGTGAGGGGGCTGAGGGGCGGGAGGGGGCGGGGGGGAGCAAGGGTGGGGAACACCATTTTCTCGCTATAGCCTTTCACTGGATAATAGCTTACATTTTCCATCTGCGCACTCAAAGGTATGTTTTCCCTTAGCCTAGGAGCTGGACGGGTATAGGGTGCAGCAAAGTATGAAGACCTAGTCAAAATTATGTAGCGCTGAAAGTGCTCTATGCTGCATCAATCTAATGGCGCTATGCGATGTAAGCGCTTCAAATGAGTGTTATATTCGCGATTAGGGCCCAGATAACTTATTTAGGCAATTTCAGCGAAACTAATTCTCTTGCAGAACTCATTAGTGCTTTTGGTTCTTGGGGAAGTCTTATTTGAATAGTGCCACTGCAATTACTTGTGATAGGAGCTATATTAATCTTGCAATTTTTCTCGTTGTTCTCTTTATTTCGATGGCCCACTCATGGATCAAAGAAATTTTGGATCAACGTGGCTTGGTGGGAGACGCGAGCTGCAGCACCGTTCTTGCAGGAGGGGCGTGTCCTCTAGCTGTCTGGGCTCTCTCAAATTGCTTTAGTCTTTTCAGGACGAGCTTGACAGCGCCGTCAGCAATCTCCCACGTCACGCCGATTATGCTGCGTTTCTCTCCCACCCCCCCAAGCCACATTGACCCGGAATTTTACATTCTGAGATGTTCCAAGTGATATAGTGATTTGCCTTTATGCATTTTTCATTTACTTCAGTAATTGCGCGCGGCATATCTCCCACCCTTATCGAATTAATTTGGGATACTTTTTCTTTTTCGGAAGTTTCCTCATAGACCTTAAAGACTTCTTGACTGAAACAAGAGTCACCGGCAAGCCATGGATGAAGGGAGTGCTTACTTATAGCTTTTTTGGGCGGTCACTATACCTGAACTCTCCTGAGTGTCAATAAGTTGTCATCATATTGGTTGTCTTATTGTTAGTGTGATAGGGTGCTTAATGTCTAAGCGTAAGTAAAATTTTCTCAGTTTTCACACGAATTCGCACACTTTATTTTTCGGACAGAATACGAGGTAGGGATTCTCAGCTCTGTATAAATCTTTATTACTGAAGGAATAAAACAGCGAATGGCATGACCATAATTACTTGCGATGTTCACATCGCGCACAACAGACTTGCAATCCATGTGATGAAAGTTATCGATATCGAAAAGGGTTTGATGATCCTTTACCTCTTCTTGCATACAACGAAAACTACTACAAGAACTATGACAACTATAAGTGCACCGACCACCAGCCAGCCGGTGATCTAAATTGATCGTTTAGAGTCTTTGGTTGATCTCCGTAAGGCTTCGGTCATATTCACCGCCGGCAGGGCGTGGCTGCGTTCACAGGCAGTGAGGGAGAGTGGCACGGGGGAGGTGTAGAGATGCGCAGGCAACGAGGCAGAGTGGCATAGGCGGAGACGCAGAAATACGCAGCCACGCTTTGCCGCCGGCACCGCAAAGTATGACCGCGGTTGAGGTTATGCCTTGCGATTCGTCCGTAGGAATCGCACGGTCCACACCATCGAATTATCGCAAAGTTGCAGACCGCGACACACGTCACAGTAGCCAGGAAGCGTGTCCCAAAATTTGTTTGGAGAACGCTGGTTTCATGGTATGGGTATTTCAAAGTTTCGTTTACCAACAGGGTGTCAACTACGTAACGCATTAGATAAACCGGCAGCTAGAGGTCTATATTGCAATGCAATGTGTCTTTGAGAAAATGTGGATTTTTTTCCGTTACTGTTTGGAAGGGATTTTGCGAAACACCGAGCTTCCACGGTTAAAGTAAGAACAAGAGGCAGCAGGAATAGTAATTACTGTTAACGAAGGCGGAATGTCTCACGGGAGACTAAAGAAAGTTGGTGTTATTTACGGTAAAATGCACCCTTGGCTCTTTAAGGGAATCGTCCACGAAAAAACAAGTTTTTCTGTCACCCATATATTATGTTGTATTTTTCTAATAAGGGCAGCATGCAAAGTTTCACGCGAAAAACTGAGGATTCGGCTCAGATACAGCTCTCCAAATTCTCGGCCGGGTGGGCGGGGCCTCCGAGCGGGTACCCACCCCGTGGTTCGCCGTAATCAGAGACCCATTGTAAGAACAGGAAGTTACGTAAACAGTTCCACATCCGTTCCCAATCGCAACGAACAAAGGGACGGGACATTTACTCAGGTGCCCCCCCCCCCCAACCGGGCCGAGAACTTGGGGAATCTTAGCGCCGAATTTTTACTTTTTCGCAAGAAACTTTGCATAGGGTCCTTATAAGGCAAATACAACATCAACATATGGAGCAAAGAAACTTATTTTTCCGCGGACGATTCCTTCAGTCAGGCCTCACGGTGTGCAGCAGTGTGCCCATGCATGCACGCTTCTTCCTCAAAGGAACGCAAAAGTCAGTGGGACACAGGTCTTTTTAGGTCCTAATCATGCCATTTCCTTCAGAATTTGGGATTCTGGCTCTGACTGTATACCATTGAAGCTGGCACGTCAACACACCACTAATTCCTGTATGGCACTAGTGTGATACGGCAAGTATCACTCTGCCGTCACGTCTACTACTTCATCTCAATCATTGTTCAGCGAAAACCACCAGTAGGAGACGGAGTTAAAGGTGAAGGAAAACAGCTCACAGCGCGAATCTTCCCGTTAATTGCGCAACATACACTATTTCAGGCGCTCATGTACTATGGGGGTGGCACTCAAGAGTACCTTTGAAATTACAGTAGAGAATTAATCCCATTACAAATCTTCAAAACATTTAATATCAACGTGTCCGATTGTCATTAGGATGTTTTTATTTTGAAATGACAAAATCCTGCCTGCTATCGATGATCTCCCGTGTGTGAAGTGTTCCCCCCCCCCCCCCCCCCCCCAGGGCTTAGGCTAAATGCTTGGTCCCTGTTATTTTATTGTCTCTTTTTTGTTCTTTGGGTTTTTATGCATGTCTGATCTAGCAATGTTTTTTAAAGTGTTGGAAGGTACTAAGATATCAGTCAAACCAGGGGATGTGGTTTTTGCCTAAGCCTTGAGAGGGAAGGAGCTTCGGGATGGGTGAATATTTTTTTAATGCCGCAATATTTTTTTTATCATTTTTCTGATAGAGGACACTTCTCGGAGCTCCTTCTCAACCTCCCAGGGTGAGGAAAGAAATTCCTCTTCTAAGAAATTGTTTTTGAGTGCTACCCCCATAGCACATGAGCGCCCTATTTCAACTTTTAGTTCTCCAAGTGGGGACTCACATCCTCACTTGTTTATTCATTATTTATTTACTTTTTTGATTCCCACTTCTTAGCCACCCACATTAGCGCATCCACCGTCTTCAAGAAAGTGAAGTTAGAGGAATGTTAAAAGCGCTTACGGTGACTTCTCCGCAACAGTTGCCAAATCCACAACAATATCTATAATAAACGCCAAACGAAGTGCATGCGTTTTGGAGACATGCCTTAAGTGAAGCGATAAGATAATGTCGCGTAGTTGCACCGCGAAATAGTTGACTAACCTCACTACCAAGTTTGAAAAATTCAACCATTATTGATCAGGGTTCGAATATGTTTAATCTGGATGGACTGATCTGATCTGAATCATTGCAAAAAGTGAAAAAGGCGTAGATTAATAAGGTGAGGCATTGGGTTTTCCTGATGCTCTCTCGAGCAGAACATCTGGTTGCTGACCTCACACGACGTCTGATAGTATAGGGACACTTGTAAACCCACCAGTCCACCCAGCGAATCTGCGACAACTGAAACTCACCAAGTTTCACTCAAGTTTCGGTTGTTTGCTTCCCTATCTTAATTTTTCAACGTTTACATGAATATCCATGGGATGGGTTCTCTACTATATTCAGATGCTTATCGTTAACAGGCTGGCTTAACACGTTACAGTACATTTCGGTTGGTCGTGCTACCGTTCCTGGCAAGAAAGCCTTTTTGCGAGTCGCTTGAATGCTAGAAGACTGCATATAATTGTCCCCCGCGTGTGATTCCTTCATCGTCCATGTCTATACATCTCGTGGAATGGTTCCATTGGGAGTAAAACGATCAGTCTGCGCTCAAATATGTCAGTTGGGCTAGCGCACACTACTGCACATGGGGCGGCGTTAACGCCCTTATCCCAGTGTGGGCGGGCCACCGTTTTTTTTGGAGTATGTTCAAAATAGCTTGGACGTTGGTCATCTCTATCGATTTTTTCCTAAACCTTAAGCCGCGTTCGGAGTCAGCCCAGACCTCTTTCATGACTTTCAGGAACTCATCGCTGACCTTAATTCGTCTTTTACCCGAGTTTTGAACATATTCGAACCCTATTAATAATTTTCCATCTGGAAACAGAATATCCCAGTGCACGCTCTGGCTACCGTGGGCGGAGCTCAACTTGGTTCATGTATGCGACTTACTTCTTGTCCCATGCCCTACCCATCCCACGCTTGTCCTCATCCACAGGTTGTTTTTCACGTTACGCCTAGTTTCGTGAAAGACAGAGGGTCGGACGGATGGACAGACAGACAGACAGACAGACAGACAGACAGACAGACAGACAGACAGACAGACAGACAGACAGACAGACAGACAGACAGACAGACAGACAGACAGACAGACAGACAGACAGACAGACAGACAGACAGACAGACAGACAGACAGACAGACAGACAGACAGACAGACAGACACAGACAGACACAGACAGACAGACAGACAGACAGACAGACAGACAGACAGACAGACAGACAGACAGACAGACAGACAGACAGACAGACAGACAGACAGACAGACACAGACAGACACAGACAGACAGACAGACAGACAGACAGACAGACAGACAGACAGACAGACAGACAGACAGACAGACAGACAGACAGACAGACAGACAGACAGACAGACAGACAGACAGACAGACAGACAGACAGACAGACAGACAGACAGACAGACAGACAGACAGACAGACAGACAGACAGACAGACAGACAGACAGACAGACAGACAGACAGACAGACGGACGGACGGGCGGACGGACGGACGGACGAAGTGTTTTATATATAGTAGAGATGGGGGTCGCACTCAGAAAACGTTTACGTTGTTGAGGACATTCGTCAACCCTCAGGGAGTAAGAAGTGGCTTGAGGAATATGTTTTACTACAAAGCACGTACCGAACTATCTTTCCAACAAAACTTCGGGTGTGTACCCTTATGTCAGGATTTCAACGACGAGCGGCATTCGACGCAGTGTGTTTAAGCTGTGCGCGTCGCGGTAGTTGGGTCATAGAACGATTCACGGTAATGCTAGAGGCGCGATACGCAGCTGACGGGACCCCACACATGGCGACGGGACCCCACACATGGCGCCTTTAGCTCATCCGCATTGCTTCGCTTGCGACATGCCCGCGGTAGCGAAATCAGGACATAAGGATAGACCATAAGGATCAGGGGAACTATTCGGCTATTACAACCCCAGATACCCCGAGTTGGTCAAAAAAAATAATTTTCGCCGAAACTTTGCCTAGGGGGGGGGGGTTATTCGGGATGCTGATCACGAATATGGCACCCGTTTTTTGCGTTCGCGCCAAATTGGTGCAATTGCACCATGTTGGTGCAGCAACTCGTTTTCACCGAAATCGCTGAAACTTTGTCCAGGGGGGTTATTTGGGGTGCTGATCACGAGTATGACATCCGTTTTCGGCGCTAGTGTCGTTCAGTTCCTTACAGTGCTGATATGGTAGGGGCACCACACTGTTTCCGCAAGTTTTGCCTAAGCCTTAAGAAGGAAGGGAACCTTCCCTTCCCCTTTAGGGCTTAGGCGAAAATATACACTTGTACGTGCAATGATGACTGTACGATAGTATCAAATGAAAGACGACAGCGGAAGATGACGCTCTCCAGCTATTTAAGCACTGTAGCAAAAATGAACATGACTGGCGCACCGCTGAAAACGGCGCCCGCGCTGAAAACCGATGTCATGTTCGTGATCAGCACCTCAAATAACCCCCCTAGGCAAAGTTTCAGCGATTTCGGCGAAAACGAGTTGCTGCACCAACACGGTGCAATTGCACCAATTTGGCGCGAACGCCAAAAACGGATGTCATATTCGTGGTCAGCACCCCAAATAACCCCCCCTAGGCAAAGTTTCAGCGATTTCGGCGAAAACGAGTTGCTGCACCAACATGGTGCAATTGCACCAATTTGGCGCGAACGCCAAAAACGGATGTCATATTCGTGGTCAGCACCCCAAATAACCCCCCTAGGCAAAGTTTCGGCGAAAATTATTTTTTTGACCAACTCGGGGTATCTGGGGTTGTAATAGCCGAATAGTTCCGGATCAGGGCATAAGGATAGGACATAAGGATCGGTATGATTCCACTCGGGACGCGAGTGAAATCATACTTATTCTGGTATGTAGGTCCTTTATATAAATAGCTGTTTATTTCATCACCAGTTGGCTGGCGCACACTATTGTGCGCGAAACACCATGTGCATCACTCCATGTTCGACTCTCAATTAATCTCGGCATAGGGACCACAATCAGTATAACGTTTCGTTGAGCCTCCGAGATTGATATTATATTTATTCGACCAACGTTTCGGCACAATCGCCTGATCTTAGGATTCACTAGATCTCTGAGGATTCATTAGCCTTTAGTTCTCTTTTGTAACTTGAAAGAAGGTACTCGACGTTTTGTATCACTGATATGTTTTGGCTCATTGCAGACTCTGAAGAAGGCGATTGTGCCGAAACGTTGGTCGAATAAATATAATATCAATCTCGGAGGCTCAACGAAACGTCATACTGATTGTGGACCATGTGCATCAGTAGGTCGATCGCTGTTGCGGCTCATCGGGCGGTTGCCCTCCTAACCGCTAGCGCAACAGCATCGTGGTTGCGGGTCTCCGGACTCTACGTCACCCGGTTGCTATACCTGCGGGTTGTCACTGTTCACATGGGCTTCCCCAGGAACCATACTGCTTTCCCCACAGTATGGCCGCCGCTTCCCGGAGGCATCAACTCTCACACTTCTGCCTATTGTTGCCCTTAATGTAACAGCAAGTACAAGGATTACAGCACCCATATTTATTATGTACACAATATCCACAATAGTCGCCCTACTCTCATCTTCCTGCCCGAACTCAGGTCCGACCGTGCTTCTTCCCCCCAAGGGTCAACTATTGGAATATCAGCGGTAACTGCGGTAACTTCCTGCACCCTGCAGGCTATCTACCCCGCCTGCAGCCGTCCACGTCCTCGGGTGTAACGGACGTGGGCATGCCAGCGCTCAACCAAGCCGGCCGCGGTCCGCCCGACCGCACCGCGTCCATGTCGGCCTGCAGAGCGTAAGAGACAAGCTCTTACCCTCTACAGTCCGGCTTGGCATCCTAGCAGCCTAAGCCCGGTGCCCTCTCCTCTTGGGGGGAAAGTGTCTAAGCACCGACTGGCAGAGGCGACCCCTTTTATAGAGCCACGGACTGGGGGCGGGGCCGGGCGCGCGGTGCGCCCACAGGGACAGTCGCGTTCCGCGACACTCCCGAGAGCGAAAAAGAATGGCTCCGGGGTGCGCAACGACTGCACCTGGGGAGAACCGAACGTCCGACTGAAGCTGGCCCAGATGTAATTGCCCGACTTGAAACCCCTGTTGATAAAATGCGAGACAGCAAGGGCCAGCACGGTCTTCCCTTACAGTTAGACTACCTAACGGCAGGTCCCTACAAGTCAAAAATGCTCATCACAATGATAGGGTGCCTTAAGGGCCGCCCAAAGAAAACCGGAACTGCAAGGAATACCTTAAGGGTGCACAAAAATATTACAACACAAACGGCAACAAACTACTACGGGTAAAAACACAACAGCACAGCAAAGGGGAGAAGAGTGTCTTAAGGACACTCTAAAAAGACATACAAAATGACACACAAGGTGCCTTAAGGGCACCTCAAAAAAGGGGGAAATGGCTGAGCGCCTTAAGGGCACTCAGAAAAAAAAGAGACATAATTGAACTGCCGAGATCCTCGCCTTCCTGCACCGCTTCCGCCACAAGTCCGACCAACTCCTTCTGCCAGCACCTATCTTCCAACACTATCTCCACCAAACAGCCACCAGACGACGACGTTGTTGTTGTTGACAGCTACGAGACGACGACGACGTTGTTGTTGTTGATAGCTAATATCGACGTCCATGTTGCTGCCACGTGCCCATCTTAGTTGACTGTCCTTGCCCATCTCTGTCGACCGTCCTTGCCCATCATCGTTGATCGTCCTTGCCCATCATTGTCGATCCTCCATGGCGCCGGATATCGGCGGTAACTGCTGTTGAATTTCTACTCTAGCAGCAGAGGGAAAATGCGGTAACTCTAAGCTAATGGCAGACAAAATTTCCTGAAATCATGGGTCTATTTGACTACAAAGGTTAGCTAGAAATGACTACAATTATTGACTAAAAAGACTTCTCTAGATGAACATACTGGAAAGAGGGTCTGCCAAGCCTTCAACAAAAGCGGAGACATCTAAGACTACAACAAAGGCGATAACTAGTCAACACTTCAGCAAATAATGTCCAAAGGCGGAAACCTTACGTCACATAGAAATGCGAAAACTGTTTCTATTAGGCTAAGTCCTCTACTGTCTTGTAGAGGGTCCTGGCCTGCTCAGATATGGTGGACGGGTACGAGATCTTGGCCTACGAGAGACCGATCTGTAACCCGCCTGTCGCGATAACCCACTGGGAGATGGACTAAGACCCGAACGTCTTCCCTGTCTACTAGGACCTCCGCAGCTCGATGACCTCTCGGCTGAACGGATTTCACTAGGACCGGGGACGTACGTGTCTCTTGCAAGGTCTTCATAGAACCGTACAGCTGGGGTTGTAATGTCCACCTCCACATATCTATTCTGCACACAGACGGCCTGATGATGGCCTCTCTGCGTGCATGTTAGACATGCTTCTCTGCGGGAACAATCGCCATAGTGGTCTTTGAGGCAATTGCTACAGATCTTAAGATCTCTAAGCAGATCTGCTCTTTCAGATAGCCGGCGTCTGTAGTGACACTCAGCTGAATAATGATCCCTGTGAGAACAAAAGATACATGGCGGCTGATTCTCCCTAGGGGTCGCCTGCTGAGGCTCGACCCAAGACGGTAACGGTGACTGCACATTCCTTCCACCATAGCGGTAACGTCTGCGTTCAGGCTCGCTCAATGTCGTTCTTACCCTAGACTGTTCTCGGCCACGCTTCCTCGACCGAGGATTCCTGGACCTAGGTCCATCCTCCCGAGCACGAGAAGAAGTGGGGGCCGAGGAGTCGGAAGAACGAGTGGAGGCGTCTGAACGCACATCTTGCTTCGGTAACTTGGGGATTCGGAACGCGTGCCCGTCAGGTTGCTTCGGCGGCGGTAAAACCGCCGGCGAAGGCTGCGCTGACGGTCTGTCAAACCCTCCTGATTTGAATTGTTTCTTCGGTGGAGGAGTCGCTGTTGGAGTCTGCGACAAATTACTCGCTGGAGCTGCCCACTGATCAACAAGACGTTGAGTCTGTTGGTGCTGCAGTTCCTGAGAGTAATTGTCTCTCCACCACTGAAGAGTCTGCGTGAAAAGTGCTGGAGACTCAGGAGGTTGGCCCGGAGGAGCCTGTTGGATGTCCTTGATAAAGGACTGCGCCTCCGATTCTCCTTGCGGTAACTTGGCTACAATGTGCATTCGTGCCACTTCTATCGCACGTAGGTAACGTGTTAGGAAAGCACTCAAACCTGAGGCTCTCGCTAATAACGTTCCGACATGCCTGGTAGAAATGTAACAGCGTCCGAATGCATCTTGTAGGGTAGTGCGGTAACAATCGTCAGCGAAGCAAGGGATTATTGCTTCTTGGAGAATGTCTCTATGGACTGACATAGCGGTAAGGCTGTGAATAATCTCTTGAGCCCACGCGGTAAGAACTGTGAAGCTGAATGCCTCGTATGGCTGCACTGCAACTGAGTCTGCGAGCTGTTTGATAAGCTTGATAGCATTATCAGACGTGCGCTCAAGCAGATTCATTGAGTTAATGATACTCAGTACAGCTATACGGGTATCAACTTCGAAAGTATAGGGCGCATCGTAATTGGGTGGCATGAACTCCGTTTCATAACAACGTATAAAACGGAATACTGCCTGAAGTTGCATTGCGGTAAGTTCTTCGACAGTGTGCTGATTTACAAAAAATGAACTGTCGGCGGTAACTGGAGGAAGCGGAAAGACGTCTGATGGTGCAGGGTTTCTCTTGATCGGTGCGAAAGCAGACGGCTCGTCGGAGGGCTTGGGTATAATGGCCTGAGAACGAAGGCTCTCGAATTCACGTAAGTAGCTGTCATGCGCCTTGCGCATGGCTGCGCCTACATTACGTAGAATGCGAGCGTAATCGTCAGCGGTCTGCTTTCGCGGGTCAAAAGTAAGTTCCATCAGATTTTCCTGCGGTAACTGTGAAGGTTCATCCTCTTCCGTGGTCGGAGCAGCCGGTGCTTTAGCAGCGGTTGACTCCGAACCAACGAAGGGTGAATGGGTAACCTTCTCCCTAACAACTGTAAACTGCGGTAATTGCTGCTGGGCAGCTGAAGCGGTAATTGGGTCTGCCGGCTGGCTGGGCTGCAGATTCGAGGGTGGCCTTGGAGTCTGATCCGGAGGGACGGATTGATCCATCTCTTCTGGTTGCTGCTCCGCTTCCAGACTCAAAATCTGCAGCTCCGCCAGATCATCGTCCTCTTGTGCTCGCGAAGAGGCAAGCTCTTCGGAACCGTCGAGGACCGACGACTGGGCAGGCGGCACAACTTCAAAATCGGACGATTCACTTACCTGGGATGGAGTTGTAGTTGGCTGAGTTGGAGTTGGCGCCGAAGTCTTGGTCTTCTTAGACTGGCGTCTTCTTCTGGCCATAATAGCGTTAGTAGACAATAGTCAGTAGCGTGAGTAATCTAGAACACGGTAATATAGGAATGAACCATACGCGAGAAAATGAGTAATGATAAGAACATGAATGATGATAACGGATAAACGACCAATATAGCGCTAACAAGTGTGAAGGTATGATAGCCATCGATCAATATGGGATGGCAGCAGGGCGCGCGGGTGACCGCTGCCTGCGAATCATCACCATAGGTCCTGAGGCGACATACCGTAACACGCAGCAGCCGATAATAGGGCACAGCAGCCACAAGGCGTGAATCGAGCAGACTGGAAAAAGTGGGAAAACCTAAGGAATGGAAGGAAGAGGAAAAAAGGTGAAGGAATGAAAAATTAGGTAAGAAGTGAGACGGTGGAATCCTAGGTAAATGAGGAGAGAGTGACACATTAAAAAAATATTGTACAGCAATCTATGATGATGGAACCTAGGTGAACGCGAAATAACTATGGTGATGAAAAATAACCATGCAACACTAAGTGAAGTAAACACACACAAATAATATGCCTGTGAACAACTACAATAGCAAGAAGAGAACAACAAAATACAATGATATCATCAAAGGAGTGGTCAATAGGGGAATTACCTGCTCGCTGCTCTTTTCACCTGCCTTGGGGGCTGTATCCTTGCCGGAGTCGGTTTAGCTGGAGGTGTAGCCATGGCTTCATCTGAAACATGCAGTTCAAGCGGGATAAGGTGCTTGATAGACCGATCGATGGAGGTGTTCTTAGCAGTACGAAGCTGTACCGAGCGAATGGATCCATCGGTCGATGTATTAAGACGGGTGATAATGGCAAGAGGCCAAAAGGCTCTGGGCCTGTCCTCTGTCCTGACGAGAACAATGTCCCCCACTGCAGGAGAAGAAGCCGAACCTAGCGACTTATTAAATACATTCTGTTGGCGCTGGGCAAGAGACTGGAGATAGTCTTCGCTCCAGAGCTTCCAGAAATGATCTAAGGCTGTGATTAGTACATCGTGGTACTCCTTTAATGCTTCTTTAGTTTGAGAATCTTTAAGATCGTAAGCATAAAAGGAGGGATCGCGTGAAGGATTGGATGACATGAACGTTCCTAGGTGAAGGTGAGGACTAATAAGATCGATGGGACGAAGCGTGGTATACTGCAGTGGGATTGCAGACCTTACCGGTGTTAAAGGGCGAGTGTTAAGGGTAGCTTCAATCTCAATGATCAACGTCTCGAAAATACGGATGTCTGGCACATTCCTATGGACTGTCTTGTATAATGCTTTCTTTACTATTCCGACCAATCTCTCGTAAAAACCTCCCTTCCACGGTGAAAGTGGAGTGATGAAGTTCCATTGGAGAGTGTTCTTTCTAGTAAAGTCAGTGACAGTCGAATGTTGTGCGATAACTAACAGATCATTGGCGATAAGGTCTCGACCTAATTTAAATGTCGGTGCATTATCGCTGACGAGGAGATTGGGTGTCCCTCGTCTGGCAATAAAGCGCCGAAAGGCAAGTAGAAATTCGTGTGCGGTATTATTATAAACGAGTTCGAGATGTAAAGCACGAGTCGCCATACAGGTGAATAAGCAAATCCATACTTTACGAATCTCTTTCTCGTTCTGCGTGACTTGCATAGGTCCGAAATAGTCAACCCCGGTATTTTGAAATGGTCTGGATCGGGTAAGCCTTTCAGTGGGTAAATCAGGTGCCGCCGGGTAGCTGTATGGACGGCCTTGGTGCCGTTTACAGACTACACAACGGGAAAGAACTGATTGCACCGTTCTGCGCATAGAACGTATAAAAAAGTGAGCGCGTAGTGTGGCGATGACATGAGTGGCACCTGCATGATGTAGTTGTTGGTGTCTAGAAGTGATGATCATAACCGTGAGTGGATGAGTCGAATCCAGAAGAATGGGATGTTCCTGAGGAATCGGCGTCATCTCTCGACGCATTCGTGTATTAACACGAATAACACCGAAGGAATCACGGTAAGTGTCCTTGGTCATCGATAATGAGGATTCTCTTTGGTGCTCACGTGAGACAATAAGCTCTGCGACATGGAGACGTCGCTGTGAGACCTTGGAGAATGAATGTAGTTCGGCAAGCAACATTTCTTCGTGAAGTCGTTTACGTTTATCGTAGGAGACCTTCTTGTAAACAACTTTACAAAGGAGATGAAGGACATATGCGGTGATTCTAAGTAATTTATTATAGTCATTAATGCGATCGAAAGGCAAGACGGATTTATGTACAGGGATCGACATCGCGGCTACCGTCTTGTATTCTAGTTCCGTTTCCGGAGCTGTAAGAGGTTGCGCCGTGAAGTCCATCTGTGTATTTGGCCAATCGGAAGGCGGTAAAAGTATGTATGGTGGGCCAGTCCACCAAATGTGTCCGGAGATCTCTCGAGCTGAGAGACCTCTGGTGGCACAATCTGCTGGGTTGGCCTCTGTGTTAACATAATGAAAGGTAGTATTAATTTTTAGGGAAGCAAACTCATCAATAACGGTTCGAATTTTCTGGACTCTATTCATGACAAATGTTTTAAGCGGTCTATTGGAATGAATCCAATAGAGCGCAATGTGGGAGTCTGAGAAAAATCGAATCGTTGTGTTAGTAAGCTTAAGTTGATAATAGAGGAATTGTGCGAGTGATGCTGCATTACAGCAAGCCATGAGCTCTAATCGTGGAATAGTGACTTCGTTTAAAGGAGCTACTCTGGTTTTAGCCATAAGCAGATGTGATTGTGGTCGATCATCCTTTTTAGAAAGGAGGTACGCGGCCGCGGAATATGCGCGTTTAGATGCATCAGCGAACAGAAGTAACTCATATTCTGAAGGTTCATCTCCATGGGTGATAAATCTTGGTAAGGAACATGTGTATCCTTCTACTTCCCTGACAAGTTGTCGCCAGCTAGTTTTATCTTGATCTGCAAGAGGTTGATCCCATTCCTGTCCTCCCTTCCAAAGATCTTGAAGGAAGATCTTGAGCTGGATAAACAGAGGGCTGAGAAACCCCAAGGGATCAAAATTGGAAGCGACTGCTCTAAGGACGGTACGCTTCGTTACTGGCGCGGTATGAAGAAATTTTGCGGTAACATGGAGTATATCCTGCTGGGGATTCCATCGTATTCCAAGTAGCTTCACGATACCGTGACGAACTTTCATACGATCGTCCTCAGGGATGTGTTCCATAACTTGCGGATTATTACACATGAACTCCCGAAGGTTCATGGCCATTCGAGCAAAGGTCTGTTTGCAATCCTTCTGTTTCCTAATGCAATCCTCGGTACAATTAGCTCCGATGAGAACATTGTCAACATAAGTGTTTGCAAGGACTTCTTCACGAATGGAATTCTGTGAATCTCGCTCAAGTGCATACTTGATCGAGATATTAAGCAGAAAGGGTGAGACATTAATACCGAAAACCACACGAGTAAAACGTAGAAAACGTAAATTATCCTGTGTCGGTGGGCGCGAAGTATCTTTTAACCACAGAAGTCGAGTAGCATCTCTTTGATCTTTTTGTAAACGTATTTGATGAAATGCTTTCTCAACATCTGCGATTAGCAGATAACGAGACAACCGTGCACGTAAAAGCGCTCCCGCTAAATCCGGTAGCATAGGTGGTCCTTGATGCAGGCAATCGTTCAGACTAGGTTGTCCTTTAAGATGGCTGGATGCATCAAAGACGATGCGAAGTGCAGTGGTGGTGCTATCTGTTTTAATGACCGCCTGGTGAGGCATGTAATATACCTCAGGGCCGTCAAAAACAAATTCTTGCACATCTTCCATTACACCTGCGGTGATTTGTCTTTCGAAGATTGCACAATATTCATTCCAAAATTGAGAATTATTATGAAGTGATTGATACTGTGACTGCAGTCTTCGAAAGGCAAGAAGTTTATTGTCTGGTAAATGAGGATGATTTTCTTTCCAGGGAAATTGAACGTGTATGATACCGTCCGATATTTGAACTGTATCATAAAAACGTTTAACTACTTGGCGATTGATCTCATCATCATGTTGCATACTGGGGTTCTCATGTATGCCTAGGGATTCGAGATCCCATAGCCTACTGAGGTCCTGTTCTGCTGCATGTGACTCGACTTTGGAAACTGTGTTTAGGCATGAGCGTGTGGGTATGATAAGCCGATGTGGTCGCCCTGATAAAATGGATCCAAATCGAGTATGTGCAAGTGTCATACCGGAAGGAAGTTTCTGAATTCTCGAGGGGTCCAAAATACTCCAGTAGTAATCAATGCCCACAAGAATGTCGATTTCGACATCTCCTGCGGCTGTTGAGGACCGTAGAGTTCTTGGATAAGTGTCCCGGAGAATTCTCAGCTCCCTCTGGTCGATATGGTCATCCGCACGTATCGATGTAGTCACTTGATGGGTTCTCAATCGGAAAGGCATAGGTTGGTTAGCCTGATCATATAATATAACTTTGACAAAGTAGGAGGTATCAACTGTAAAGTGGCCTCCGAAACTACGAGTAGTGAACGAACATGGATCTTTCAAGGAAAGTCCAAGTCATCGTGCGGTATTCTCTCTGATGAAACTCTGTTGTGCTCCGCTGTCAAGCATGAGTACGAGAATTTCATCAAGACCAGTACGCTGGTTTATTGTGCGCGAAGTGATTACCATGAGGCGAGGATCAGCCGAAGAAGAAGTTGAAAGGTTCACTAAAGAATAGTGATACTTGTCGCTATCTTCGCCGTCCGTACCCTCGGATTCCTCTGATTGAGAATGGTATGGTGGTTGGAAAGGATCTGTGACTACGACGTTGTGTCGCGATTCTCTGGAAGAGGATCGTGACCGACGTGGGTAAGGTGAAGGCATTCTATAAGAAGAACGTCTCGGTTCACGAAAGGAAACTTCGCGCGTCGAACGTCTCTTATATGTTGATGGTGAGCGAGAAGTGGAGCGATATCTGCTGTGGTAGCTGCTCGCAGCCCGACTGCCAGATGTGCTTCTGTAGGTTCCGTCAGAGTTCCTCGTCGAAGCTCTGCGCCGTGGACAAAGAGTCTCGTGATGGTTATGCCGACAGAAGCGACAAGGTGGTCTGTCGCATTGCGAAGCAGTATGTCCAGCCACGAAGCATTTGCGACAAAGTTGTTCTTCCGCTACAATAGTTGTGCGTGCTTCTTGTGTTGTAACTAAGTGACAATCTGCTGTGCGATGGCCAAATCGCTTGCAGAACGCACATGCTTGGCGCAAACGAGGTCTCGCAGTACGTCTTGTAGGTGTCGGTGATCGAGTACGACTGCGGTGACGAGAAAAGCGCTCACGGTCTCGACTGGGAGATCGTGCTTCGATGGCTAGAGCATGCGTATTCGCCTGTGGTTGCTCTGCTGTATCGGCGATGGTCTCGAACGTTTTGATAGCGCGATCTAAGCCCGCTAGAAGCTGCGGAACCTTCCATGGGGTAGGATCCGCTGTTTCTATCGTGCCGAGATGCTCCAGCGTTCTTTGCGGGAACTTCTGTCGGATAAGGCGCATCACGAAGATATTGTCCTCGTGGTCTCCAAGTTTTTCAAGTTGGAGCCACAGGGACCTTATCTGCGCGAGTGTCGTCCTTTGTTGGAGCGGTGACGTACCTGCAGGTCTCATAGTTTGTAATCGCACACTAAGTTGAGTGCGGATTAATTGCGGCCTGTAGTAAGTTTCCTGCAATGTTTTAATAGCGAGTTCGTAGTTCGACTGTGTTATGTCGTACCCCGCTACAACGGCCTGTGCGTCGCCCTTGAGAAGACTTCTCAAGTGATGGAATTTGACGACAGGCGAAATAGTGGGATTGGCATGCACCGCCGAATTGAAAGCGTCCCAAAATTCGGGAAACCTATCGATGTCGCCTGCAAACATAGGTAGGTCGAACTTCGGTAGGCGAACGAACTGTTCTTGCGGTAAAGGCTCGTGTTGTCCCCGACGAACTTCTTCGTCGGAGCAACCCTGAGCATGCGGAAATGTTGGCGGTAAATGTTCAGCGGTTTTCAACTTGTCGTTCCAGCGGCTATTGCCGTCGGAATTCTTGTTGATAGCCGTTGAAGCAACTGGTGTCACCAGTCCCGACCTACACTGCGAAGGCTGTGTAGGCGTCGTGGGCTGATGATCAGCGACTTGCGGTGGATGCGGCGTATACGTCAGCGGTAATAGTTGAAGAGCAACGTCGATTTGGTCGGCGAGGCTCTTAGCCTCCCTCTGAACTTGATCCCCTCCTTGGCTCTGCCAATAGAGAAGGGCTTGTTCATAGAGGTTGCGGCGTTGCGCCTCATCGTCCAACCGATCAGTGCTCCGCAGTACTGAATCCCAGTACTGCTGCGTCTCATGAAGCGCTCGTGAAAGCTGGGCCTGCGCAACCAAAAGGTTGCGTTGCCTGGTTGCCACGAGTGCCTTATATGACAATTCGTCGCGATCTTCATCGTCGAAGCGGAGCTCCTCAAGGAGCTGCAAATCGACGGTGGAGCTCGCGTTGTGAAGTTCGCGGATCGCTCGTGCCAATTCTTGCTTGAAAATTTCGAAGTCGATTGAAGCTGTCATGATGACTCAAGATAGAAATGTCACGGCGAATCGCGATATATATGGCTTAGCACGAAAGCGATCAATACGTCGACACGTTATCGATTGAGTTGCCGACAGTGGCTCTTTCATGACGTCGCATGAGAGTGCTATAGAAGGCGCAATCAATAGCGTGCGACTTTCCCATGGCGCTAACTGCGCTCTCTCATGCATAGTATGCTCTCTCTGCTCTTTCCCCGGCGCGAGCGTGGGAAAGCGCAACGAGAGATGGGAACGATGTCGATTCTCACCGACTTCGATCGATGTCAAGCAAGGGAAAGATGTAAACGAACCCATCGATCGGAGTTGGAGGGATCGGCAAAAAATAAGACAAAGAGGGACCGAAAAAATGGAAAGGAAGAAAAAAGTGGATTTGTGGGAAAAAAAAGGGGAATATTGACTGGGCAAAGAATGATACATGAGAGAGATCAAAAACGAAAACAAACAATAGCAATGACACCACGAAAAATGACGGAAACAACTTGGGAGGAGGAGACACCCATAGGGCAACGGAAAACATTGTAAACATGTACAATACGCGGAAAGGGGATGTAAAATACTTACCAACTGGTGCTGTACTGCTATAGATGCTGCAATAAGTAGATGAATAGGAAAAGTGGATATTTTGTCCTGGAATGGATTTAGAGAGAAATACCTTGAAAAACGCTCACCTGGGATGAATACGGATGTACCAGACCCTTCTATGGCCCCTTACTGAGATGGAAACCAAATGTAAAAGTAACGCCGTGCCCATTCAGTCCTAGTTGCCACGTGACACGCGTGGCGCGGAACTGCTCTCCCCGTCCGATGGCCTCCCATACCAGCGGACAGTGCACTTCGGGAAGAGCCCTGCAATAGGTCCTCTTTTATGCAGCTGTACCCCCTGTACAGGGCATGATGCTGGCGGCCGACACAACCATCCAACACCGAGTCCTATTGGAGCACCCCCTAACTACTAGGTCCCCTACTAGGGCCAGACCCTAGTAGCCCAGTACTGGCCGCCCCTAACAGCCCAATGCTTACCGGCCCATTCCAGTACCGTAGCCAGGTGATTCCTTACTAGGAGGAATGCAATCAGGGACGCACCCCTAACCCGGGCTTCGCACCGTACGAAGAGGACTGGCCAGTGGAAGCACAAGTCGGCAGGTTGCCACAGTCCTACGGACCAAATGCTCCCTCCTCTTCGGCCGGCGCTTGACATCCCGGTGTGGAATCCATACCAGAAGGGGTTGGCTAATCCAGAATTTGGGATATGCACCCGAGGTAGTGAGGGCGGGGAAACCCGGGTGCCCCTCAAAGGTCTGGTACTCCGCGATATTCATCCCGACCCACGGAACAGTGGACGAGACCCTAAGTGGTAGGCCATCCTCTCCTGGGACCCTGTTGTGATACACAACAGACGGGCCCGAATCCACGGTCCGATTGCACCATGTTGCGGCTCGTCAGGCGGTTGCCCTCCTAACCGCTAGCGCAACAGCATCGTGGTTGCGGGTCTCCGGACTCTACGTCACCCGGTTGCTATACCTGCGGGTTGTCACTGTTCACATGGGCTTCCCCAGGAACCATACTGCTTTCCCCACAGTATGGCCGCCGCTTCCCGGAGGCATCAACTCTCACACTTCTGCCTATTGTTGCCCTTAACGTAACAGCAAGTACAAGGATTACAGCACCCATATTTATTATGTACACAATATCCACAATAGTCGCCCTACTCTCATCTTCCTGCCCGAACTCAGGTCCGACCGTGCTTCTTCCCCCCAAGGGTCAACTATTGGAATATCAGCGGTAACTGCGGTAACTTCCTGCACCCTGCAGGCTATCTACCCCGCCTGCAGCCGTCCACGTCCTCGGGTGTAACGGACGTGGGCATGCCAGCGCTCAACCAAGCCGGCCGCGGTCCGCCCGACCGCACCGCGTCCATGTCGGCCTGCAGAGCGTAAGAGACAAGCTCTTACCCTCTACAGTCCGGCTTGGCATCCTAGCAGCCTAAGCCCGGTGCCCTCTCCTCCCGGGGGGAAAGTGTCTAAGCGCCGACTGGCAGAGGCGACCCCTTTTATAGAGCCACGGACTGGGGGCGGGGCCGGGCGCGCGGTGCGCCCACAGGGACAGTCGCGTTCCGCGACAATCGCAATTGCTCTTTTCATGAGGACAGAGTATTTCGTTGCACACTCCGCCCGTGGGAGGAGCTTGACTTGATGCATGGGTCCTCCTTACTTCTTGTCCCATGCCTTACCCATCTGACACTTGCTCCCGTTTCCACAGGTCATTTTTCATGTAAAGTCCAAGCTCCGCTCACCACTACTGCACCCACGCCTCTTTGATGACTTTAAAAGCCATTCCTGACCTAAATCCACCTTCTCCCAAGCTCGGGGCACATTCGAAGCCAATTTACAATTTCCGGTCCGAAAACGGAACATTCTAGTGCATACTCCCTTATCATGGTCCATGTGTGCTCTTTACTTGATGTCCCATGCCCTACCCATACAACACTTGCCCCCATCTCTACAGGTCGTTTTTCAAGTAAGGTCCAAGCTTCGCTCACCATCTTAAATGATGTGCCCACTGTGCCCAGAATTTTTCTTGACCTTCGGAAACTCATCGCTGACCGAATCCATCTTCTCCCTACGTTTGGGGCACATTCAAATCCAATCAAAAATTTTCGGTCTGAAAACGGAACATTCCAGGGCGCGTTACGCCCACCATATGCGGAGCCTAACATGGTCCATGTGTGCTCTTTACTTCTTGTCACATGCCCTACTCATATACACTTATCCCCATCTCCACAGGTTGTTTTTCATGTAACGTCCTAGCTCTGCCCTCTACCACGAATGCTCCGCCCTGTGTCCACGCTCCTTCATTACTTTCATAGACTTACCCCTGACCTTAATCCATTTTCCCCCAGGTTTGGGGCACATTCAAACCCAGTCAATTTTCGTCGAAAACAGAACATTCAAGGGCACGCTCCACCCACCGTGGGCGGAGCTTAACATGGTCCATGTGTGCTCTTTACTTCTTGTTCCATGCCCTACCCATACCACACTTGTCCCCATCTCCACAGATCGTTTTTCATATAATACCTAGTTTCGTGATAGACGGACGGACGGAGGGACGTACAGACGAAGCGTTTAATATATAGTAGGGGTTGTCGGGAAACAATAACTTTTGCTCCCTGACAAGGCAAAGTTGTAACATGAAAAGTGAAAGAAACAATAACGTAGCATGACAACAATCCCAAGTACGAAATAACTAATTCTGCTTTAAAACTCGAAAGGTTGTTTACGCACTGTACGTGTTCACACGAAGAAACCTGCTGCGCCGCTCGCGCGCGCCCGCGCGAAAATTCAACATAAGGCTGCACACCCAGCAACATAGAACCAGACAAATGAGTATTACTTATTTCATATGATTTTAATGAAACCAGGTTTGACCACACGATGTACCTTGAGCATCATAGGGCACATGCAGAGTGGTTCATGTATAAGATATAGTAGGAGCTACTCACGACGTGGTGTAGCAAGGACAGCGTATAACTTCATTGAATTTACGCTCATCCGTACAACCGTCGGAGTTTTGCGGCTATCACTGATGGTAACGTGCACCTACCACCTATGGCTAGCGGGGCACATTATAATACTGAGCCATCACGACCTATTGAAAAATTGCAATCGTTTCTCACTTACCTGCTTTTGAATTCTAGTTCAAGTGGCACAGTTCCTCCGATAATCTGGCATATCTGCACACCATCCCAGTGAGCTGACGACGTAGTGCGAGACGGCGAGGTATGTGTTAGGCGGGGGGAGAGATTAAGAAAAACCTGAGAACTGTGAATACATGTTCTCTGAAAACAAACCTTATACTCCAGAAGATTTGATGTGTGACGAAACTCGCACTGAAGAAGCGCGGCTTGGTGTCTTATCACCACCGTTAGCACGGCGTGTCGTCCTGCAATCCTGCAGGCAGGGGAGTTGACTAGGAAGGCGGCACAGTGATCGCGGTCGGCTGATTTATCTCCGTCCTTCTGCAGTCAATCCCGGCTGGTGACGCAAAGGGATGCGAGAGAGAAGTGGCGTTTTCGGGTTCCTATTTCCTGTGTTTTTCGCCGTTTTGTCTAGTTCTTTCTCTACTGTTACATCGCTCAGCAACTTTCCTTCATACTCCACAGTCTGCCGAATTAACCCAATCCGGTTTCTTCAGATGGCCACGATAGGTAGGAGGTACTATCCTACTATATATAATCGGCTAAGTGTGTCTGTTGGTGTGTGTGTGTGTTTGACAGGAAATTCATATCTCGCGTCGCATCGAAGATGGGATCCTGGATTTTAGATATGATATAGGGGGTGGTAAAGGGATCCCAGCGGCAGTGGAACGAAAGTGATAGAAGCTGATAAGGGCTGATAAGAAGCCTCGAAAGGCCAATGTCGCCAAATCCGTTTCGCCTTTCCTGTCGATTCTATAGCGCCCACACTCATAGGTATATAGGGGGTGGGACGGGTACATTAATGGTGGGTGATTCAAACGGATAACGCTTGATAAGATTCTACAAGGAGCGTCAAAAAGCAAATGTCGCCAAATCCGTTTCGCCTTTCGTGTCGATCCTAGAGCGCCCACACTCATAGGTATATAGGGGGTAGGACGGGTACATTAATGGTGGATGATCCAAATTGATAGCTATGATAAATGCTGATAAGGAGCGTCAAAGGGCTAATGTCGTCAAATCCGTCCCGCTCTTCCGGCTAACAGTGGAATGTTCACACTCGCAGGTATTACAGGGTATGGGGACCTTAATGGTGACTTTTCGAACCGCTTACTATTACTATACGACTGCTGTAGTGAATGCGTCTGATGCCCAGTACTGTTGGGTGAACATATTTGTTTGTTCTGATATCTGCTGCCGATTTATCAACCGCTGAATTGCCTAGCGTTCCAAATAATGGTGCATGTCTTTTGATACTGCGATCTGCATGGATGATCAAGACACGATCTAGATTTGTGATAGCAAAGCAAGCGATTCGTTCACTCACGCGCTGCCAGCAACAATACTGGGTATCGACCGCTAGACTATGTGAAATTCCAGATAGTGGTGCATGTTTACAGGAACGATAAGCATCGACAACTGGCATATGGATCTACCACCTATATGTAGAAAATAGATGCTCAGCAAAAAGGCAACATCGACCATTTCCCCATTACATAATTCTATTGAGTTAAATATCCCTACTATATATAATCGGCTAAGTATGTCTGCCTGTGTGTGTGTGTCTGTCACGAAATTCATATCTCGCGTCGCAGTAAGCGCAGTAGAACTCTGATTTTCAAAGTGATATAGGGGGTGGTAAGAGAACATCAATGAGTGGGGGAACGGAAGTGATAGCAACTGATAAGAGCTGATAAGGAGCTCGGAGGGCAAGAGGCGGGGAAACTGATATCTCGCGTTGCAGCAAAGCTGAGACTGATTTTTTAAAGTAATATGGGTGGTGGGCGGAGGTGGTGTAGTGACAGGTGGCGCGCACCCCACTCTCATGGTGCGGGGATCAAAACCCGCATCAACGCCCGCCCAGGCCAACCAAGCCTTCTATCCCTCCGGGGTCGGTAAATTGGTACCAGACTCGTCTGGGAGGATAAAAGCACTGACTTGTACATCGGCTGGCCACCGCAAGTCATTGTATAGGCCACATCACATTCACCAGCCACCACGATTCTGAATGGAACTAGAATGTGCGGCGCATCCCAAGAAGGGATTGATTAACGCCAAAAACTTTATCCTTAACTTTAATATGGGTGGTGGTATCCTACTGTAGATGAGCTCCGCCCGCGGTGGGCGGGGCGTGCACTGAAATGTTCCGTTTTCAGACCGAAAATTGTTAACTGGGTTCCAATGTGCCCCAAACGTGGGGAGAAGATGTATTTATTTCAGCGATGAGTTTCTGACATATAACCTTTTTGTATAACCAGTTGGCTGGCGCACACTACTGCGCGCGATTCATGTCTGCGTGCAAAATGGGTTCAATGAAAAGCGACTTATAGTCCATCTCCCGAAAACTGATTGGGCGTGTCCTTCGAACTTGGATGAATGGAGAGAGTGAGAGTACGTGGCGAGAGTGAGTGTGTGTGGCGGGGTGAGAGAATTGAGAGAGTTTGATACACGTTTATACAAGTCCATAGGACACGCCTACTCAGTTTTTGGGAAATGGAGTATATCTATATTACTGCCGAAAGCTTCCTTATCACGTCACCTCTCCTGCTTATTTGCAATTTGGAAACGCAGCTGAAAGTAGAGGAAAGAAAAATCCTTTCAATTCCATGAACAACGGTGGTCATGTCGATCAAACCCATTTTGCGCAACATCGCCATGAATCGCGCACAGTACTGTGCGATAGCCCAACTGGCCACTATGGTAACATGGTCTTATAATGATACACCAACACCCATCACTTCTTCCTACTAGGAGCGATTGCTCTTCTCTATCGACTTCCTTATCGTATTCACCAATTTGCAGAAGGACTTGGTTGGATTATGAAAGGTTGTACAGGCACGTGTAGTATGATTATTACGACGTATCTTTTGTACAATAGCCGACCAAATACATCGTAACAGGAGTCTATACACAGTCAAATGTGGGCGCTGCGTAGATATTACCTCATTCTCGGACCGAAGAGGTCCAGGAGGCACTCCTCTTGAAGGATGAAGTAGAGTACCGCGCCAGGGGCATTACCTAGGATACATAGTGAATTGCACACTTATGATACTGCGAGGTCATGCCTGTGGTATCTTTTCAATAGGTGCTTATCTAAGTTATGTCCTAAGGTAAGAACTTGAACGAACATGTTATCACTCATTTCTAGATGTTCGCTGATGAGAATTAGATATTAAGGTTGTGCATCCACAATAAGGACATACCGGCAGACAGACATACCAACAGCACAAAGTTACTGGTTTATGATCTACTATCCCTACTATATATAAAGCGCTTCATCTCTCTGTACGTCCGTCCGTC
Organism: Trichostrongylus colubriformis; assembly: GCA_963978905.1. NCBI lineage: Eukaryota > Metazoa > Nematoda > Chromadorea > Rhabditida > Trichostrongylidae > Trichostrongylus > Trichostrongylus colubriformis. The sequence goes on from OZ022260.1 coordinate 41,415,386, forward strand.
CCTCCGTCCGTCCGTCTGTCACAAAATTAGGTTTTATATGAAAAACGACCTGTGCAGATGGGACAAGTGTGGTTCGTGTAGGGAATGAGACAAGAAGTGGATCACGCATGGACCAAGCTAAGCTCCGCCCACGGTGGGCGCAGCGTGCACTGAAATGTTCCGCTTTCAGACCGAAAATTGTTAATTGGGTTCGAATGTGCCCCAAACGTGGGGGAAGATGGATTGAGGTCAAAAATGTGTTTATGAAGGTCGCAAAAGAATCTTGAGCACAGTGTGGGACCTCTGCGGTGCTGGGCGGAGCTTGGGCACTCCATGATAAACAGCCCATGTAGATGGGGACAAGTTTCGGATGGGTACGGCATGGGACAAGAAGTGAGGAGCACACATGAACCATGTTAGGCTTCACCCACTTTGGGCGGAGCGTGCTCTGAAACGTTCTGTCCTCGAATAGGAAATTAATCGTTCGGTTCGAAAGTCGTCCAATCCAAACGTGGGGAAAGATCGATTAATGTTAGCCATGAGTTTTTTTAAAGTCATGAAGGAGGCTTGGGCATAGTGGGCGTGGCACACCCCGAATGGGCGGTCCTATCTTGAGCACACTGAGCACACTGAAAATGAGAGTAGAATCGCCCAGAATGAGCGGAGCGTCTGCTGTAATCTGTGTGTATCCATAATCCACTAATTATGCATGTAAGTCATCTGGTCATCTGTCGGTCTGCGTGTGTCTCATGTTTCTCACGAGTTCATATCTCACGCGCAGTAAAGCGGAGGCTTTAATTTTTTCAGGTGATGTGGGCGTGGCACGGGGACATTAACGATGGGTGGTTCAGCTTGATAATAGGTGATAAGATTCGATAAGGAGCATCGGAAGGCAAAAGTCTTTCGTTTTTACCCTGGAGCGATGACATTCACAGGTGTTCTACAGGGTGGGACGGGGACATCAACAGCCTTCATAATGGTGGTTCTTGCGAGACTGCGAAATTGTGGTATCGTAGCTTATAGATCTGAAAAAGTGAGAGAAAATGCAGAATTTGCGCTTCGTGGAAATGTGGTATCGTGGAACCTCCGTTTCTCTGCGCTCTTCCGATGAGGGGAGGGGTGTATATCGTTAGGACAGAAACGTCGCGTGGCCGTGTTCAGCACGCGACGGGATGGTGCGAGCTATGCGCCCCGTATTGGATGGGTCTTGAAGCGATGCCCATGCTCTACGCCTGATTCTAGGCGTAATCGCTTCAGGACTCAACTAATACGGCGCGCATAGCTCGCACCATCCCGTCGCATGCCGAAAACGGCCACGTGACGTTTCTGTCCTAACGATAATCACCCATGAGGGGAGAGGGGAGAGGGAGAAGGGCATCCCACTGTACTCGGCGTTAATTTATACTTGGAGCTATTTTTGTCTAACCTCTGAAGGGGGAACCCCTTCACTAAGACTTAGACAAATTATACACTTGGAGTTGCAGATTGACATGGATTTGCTCAGCATTTTCCAAGATGTATCCCTCCTTGTTAAAAGCGTCCGTTCCTTTGATTCTCTCGAATATACGGAATATATAAATACTACATAGGTATCTAGCCCTTTCGGATTCCACGATTCCATCGGAGCGCAGAGCCCGCGACCTTCGAATCGTTTCGAATCTCCCCATTTTTCATCAGTTCCACAATTCTGTTATCAAACTGATTCCGCTTCTATGAACGCTGCCAATTGGCCTGCATTCCATTTGAGCTTAGACAAAATGAAAGGTGGACGCCTTTATCACTTCGCTATAAAACTATCCACAACATTCACGATCAGAGCATTCACAATCGTTCAAAGGGACAATTGAACTGCGTGAAACTGTGATGTTCAATCGTGAAGATACCTATTTGATCGTCAGCGACGAAGCTGCAGCTAGTCGAAAGGAGAGGCTAGGAAGTAGAGGAAAGTAAGCATCATTTCAATGTGTACACTGCTTTCATGTTGTTGAAACATCATTAATGGACTATCAGAAATCTTGGCGCTCATGTACTATGGGGGTGGCACTCAAAAACAATTTCTAGAAGATGAAATTTTTTCCTCACCCTGAGAGATTAAGAAGGAGCTCCCGGGAGTGTCCTCAACCAGAAAAAGGATTAAAAAATATTTGCTACACTAAAAAATACTCATTCCAAAGCTCTTTCCCCCTCAAGACTTAGGCAAAAACCACATTCCCTGGTTTGCACTGAATCTTAGTACCTCCCAACACATTAAAAGAAATAATACTAGAGTAGACACCATAAAAACCCAAAGATCAAAAAAGAGACGATGAAATAACTGGGCAAGCATTTAGCCTAAGCCTTGGGAGGGAGGGAGGGGGGGGGAACACTTCACACACGGGAGATGATCAATGGCAGGCAGGATTTTCTTTGTTTATTTACCTCTGACATTATAAAATAAAAACATCCTAATGACAATCGGACACGTTGATATTGCATGTTTTGAAGATTTGTAATGGATCTAATTCTCTGTTATACTTTCAAATGTGTATTTGAGTGCCACCTCCATAGTACATGAGCGCCGAGATACCTTCATATGACGAAGTTTCAGCCGCAAGAACACTCATTTTTCATTTTTTTATTCATACGAAACATTCATTGGTGCTATCGCAATGAGGGGGCATCTTCAGGAATATTGAACAATCTTGAATACCCAGGCATCACTAAACCGTCACCCTGCATATTTGAGTGTATATTTCTGCCTAAGCCTTAGTGGACTGGATCCTTTCTCCTTCTAGGTTCGACAAAAGTAGCTCCCACAGTAGAACGCCCCTCCCCCTGATTGCGATAGCACCCAAACATACACGCGGAAAAAACAACCGACATCGGTGGCAAGAGATTGACTGACATATAACACAAACGTTGCCACAATGAAATTTTCCAATGTCGAATGCGGTTTGTAGGTTTTCATTGCGAAAGACACTACTTCTTGCAAACTAAGCAGAAGACTGCAACTATAATCAAAACGACCAGCGCACCAGCCACAGCCCATCCGACTATCTGAAATGTTCTTATAATGTTTGAATATGCGTCTGCATGGTCCGAATCGAGGCTATAAAACAATCTTGCTTACTGTGACGGATCCACAGCACTCATTCATAGTAGCTCCACAGCAGTGTTGCTCATATACGCCGAATGACGTGCACTTGTGGGCAGCACATGACTAAATTTCAAAATGTTCAACATTATACATACGAACCCAGATGAACTCATCAGAATCCCAAACGACCTTGTCACCTCCGATTGCGAATACCTCCGGCATTGTATAAAATAGAAGTGAAGACTTAGCGTAGTTCTTCTCTGTCCACCTTCTGGTCAACTCCTGAAGTTGAAACAGTTCATCTATGCTGACAAGTGGTGAATACGAAGCATACCAGGCAAGACTGGCAAGGTTGACTGCTAACTGGCTGGTGGGTGTTGGTGTGAAAGTCCTTTTATATGGGGACTTATCACATCCACCTCATATCTTTTGATATGCATGTCTTTTGATACTGGGATTTACATGCATGATCAAGATACGATCTATATTGTGATAGCGAGCAAGTGATACATTCTCTCATGCGGTGCTAGTAACAATACTGGGTATCGACCGCTAGACTATATGAAATTCCAAATAATGGGGCACGTTCACAAAAACGATAAGCATCGATAACTGACATACGGTATACCACCAAACAACTCTGCCACTAGGTAGCCCAGAATCTGAAAAAGTCAATGGAGACGATGTCCAAGTTGTGATGAATATACCCACGGTGAGTGGTGCTTGCCCACAATGGGCGGTGCATGCAACTGGTCGAATTGTGACCAAGAAAAATCAGTGTGATGTGTCGCAAGCGCGGTTGCTCGCGCTCATCTCATCCGAAATGAAAGGGGACACAAAAAGGTATCTTCGTCCGCTCTCACTCCTTCCCAAACTCCATCCTAGCTCTTCGTGTATACCACGCCGGTTTTCCACATTGTGAATAATCATTTTCTTGCGCGATACGATGAGCCAGTGTAATTGTCAGTTCGGTATGCGCCATGGATGAAACTGCGCTAACAGTCCTGAACATGTTTTTGATAACGGCCTTCTTGGTGCTGGGTGGGTGCGCCGAACTGCGATGAACTATGATGTTTTTGTTGCTAGGTTTCCGATACCTCCTAGTTTTTTGAATACGTTGAGAAAATTGTATATGGACTATGAGAAAGGCGAACTAATTCTCCGTCGGCTTCTCCCGTGTGAGCTTTATGTGTTCGAACTGGTTGTTTAGAAATTCAAAACACGTGTTCGTCTTAGGCTGAGTGGAAAATGCAATGAAACAACATCGATGTACCAACAGTAAAGAATTGGCTTCCGTTTAATCACTGGCTTTTCAACCTTTGACATAAATGCAACAGCCAAAGCGGGAGCTGAACTATATCCTATAGCTAGTCCTCTCACTTGTTTAAAATATTCTCCAGACCAACGGAATGTGTTACATTTGCGACATTCATCGAGTAACACCATGATCTGCGCAGTGAGACCGTACAACTTAAGACTAGCATGATGTTCGGTCAAGATCTCCAGGACTGCTTGCATTGCACTCATCCGAGTAATATATGACTTGCTGCGCAAACTTGTAGAAAAATTGTCTATATGTATGTAAAAACAAAGCGAGGCTTCAAAATTTCATTTGCAAGATTCAAAAGATTTCACAGAATATTGCGAAAGAAATCCGAGCCTAGTGACAAGCTTTCGGTGCCTAGCGCCTTTTTCAAACATGAGGTAAAACATTTTATTTTATATTGACCCTTTATGAAAGGGGTCAGCAGATATGAATCCGACCGACTCACTGCTGCCGCCTTCCCTCCCTACCTTACCGAATTGCTGGGAGTGGAGCAGAAATGGTTGACCCACCCTGATATAATCCTCAAGTAGGGTTATATCAGGGTGGGTCAACCATTGTCAGGGGACGTGCTATGACTATGGCCATATTTGATATCACATCCATTCCACAGTCAAGTCACTGCAGACACTTGATTACTTGAAAAGAGTATTTATTCCCGACAATGGTCCTTCTACTTCTAGTGCCTGCAGTATTTTCCTTCCACTGTGTCTCCGATTGAGTGGTGCAGCACTTTTTGCATGGTTATCTCCAAGTAAACCAAGTTACATGCCCTCGACCACACCAGCCTGGGAGCGATCGTCTCAATAGCGAAGTCCAAAACATGCGTAGACACAACATCTAGCAGAAGCAATTTTTTATAAAATGGGATCCGACAGTTTTCAATATTTTAGGGATCTTTTGGGTCTTTTGAAATAAAATTTTGGAGCCTCACATTGTTTTTTCGCTCATTTAGATTAGCATGATGCTTCAGAACAGAATAATACTTAGATTTTCCTTAAAAACGCGTTAATGAATTACCCAATATGTGTGTCATCTATCTGTGTGTTTGTCTGCCTGTCTGTTTCTCGCGAAGTTCTCTCACGTCGCAGTTGGGGCCTTGATTTTTGCAGGTGATGTGAGGGGTGGGACGGGGACATTAATGATGGGTGATTCAGCTTGATAATGGGTGATAAGATTTGATTAGAAGCGTGGAAGGCAAAGGCCGTCCAATCCGTTTCGCTTTTTTCCTAGAGCGACGACAGTCACAGTTGTTTTGCGGGGTGGGACGGGGACATTGGCAGCCTTCATAATGATGGGACTTGTGAAGCTGCGAAATTGTGGAATCGTAACTCCGTGCTCTTCAGGTGAAGGGTGGGGGAAGGGAGGAGGGCATTTTACTGTGTACGGCGCTATTTTATACTGGAGCTGTGCTCGGCTCTATTTTATACATGGATCTATTTTTGCCTGAACCCCACAAGGGGAAAGGAATTCTTTCATCAAGACTTGGGCAAAAATATACGCTGGATTTGCGTCTGACATTGCTAAAGATTTTCCATGATGCCTCTCTCCATACTAGAATAGCACTCTTCCTTTGATTCCCTCGGATGTGCGGAGTATATAAATATATGGATAACTGGCCCTTTCGAATTCCACGATTCCAGAAATGCGAACTCAGGGATTCTTCCAATTGTGTTGAATCTTAACCCATTCTTCATCAGCTCCACAATTCCATTAGCAAATGATTCCACCACTATGGACACTACCGAATGGCCGTGCGTTCCATTAGAGCTTTGAAAAAATGAAAGATACACGCCCATATCATTTTGCTACTGTCCACAAAGTTCACGATTAGAAAGGCCTCAACCACACTAGTTCGAATGGACAACCTGAGCTGTGTGAAACTTTGGTGTTCAATTGTGAGAGCTACCTATTTCATCTTCAGCGACGAAACTGCAGCTAGTCGAAAGGAGAGGCTAGGAAGTGGAAAAAGGATAAGCATCACTCCAATGTGTACAAGTGCTTTCATGTCGCTGAGAAGCATCATTAATGGACGATCAGAGATACCTTCATATGACGAAGTTTCAGCCACAAGAACACTCATTTTTCATTTTTTTATTCATACGAAACAACCATTGGTGCTATCGCAATGTGGGGGCATCTTATAGAGTGTTGAACAATTTTGAATACCTAAGCATCACCAAACCGTCAGCCTGCATATTTGAAAGCACATTGCTGCCTAAGCCTTAGTGGACCATGGAAAGGTGTTCATTTCTCCTGTAGGGTTAGCAACAGTGGGGCGCCCCTTCCCCCTGATTGCGATAGCACCCAAACATACACGCGGAAAAAACAACCGACATCGGTGGCAAGAGATTGACTGACATATAACACGAACGTTGCCACAATGAAATTTGCCAATGTCGAATGCGATTTGTAGGTTTTCATTGCGAAAGACACTACTTCCTGCAAACTAAGCAGAAGACGGCAACTATAATCAAAACGACCAGCGCACCAGCCACAATCCATCCGACTATCTGAAATGTTCTTATTAGGTTTGAATACGCGTCTGCATGGTCCGAATCGAGGCTGTAAAACAATCTTGCTTACTGTGACGGATCCACAGCACTCATTCAGAGTGGCTCCACAGCAGTGTCGCTCATATACGCCAAATGACTGACACGAGTTGACAAGGCATGACTAGACATTTAACGTCATGATAACCCAGATAAAGGTCTCTACAACCCGAACACACCTTCGCTCCAATTGGGAAGATTTCCGGCATTGTATAAAATACAAGTGAAGACTTTACGTAGTTCTTCTCTGTTCGCTATTCTTCTGGCCAACTCCTGAAGTTGGAACAGATCATCTCTGACGACAAGTGGTGAATACGAAGCATACCAGGCAAAACCGGTGAGGTTGACTGCTAACTGACTGGAGGGGAGTTGGTGTGGGAACTTTTATATGGGGGCTTATCATATCCACCTCATACTCATGGTTTGTAAAATGTATATAGAGCGTTCATAGTTTTAGAATTCGCGGAATTGCAGAATTGTGGAGCCTGCGAAAAGCGTTAGATAGGTATCGATTGGATTGCAGAATTGTGGAATTTGCGGCCAATGCGTGGAATTTGCGGAATCGTGGAATTTGAGGAAATGCAGAAGTGTGGAAAGGGATAAGATACGTATCGATGGGAGAATTGCGGAATTTGCGGAAGATACGTATTGATTTTCATACCACGAAGAAACGAGAGGGTTACAGGAAACAAGAAGGGGGGGGGGGGGGGGTGCCTTCATTTCCGCAAGCTCCACGATACTACATTTCTGCGAATTGCACTATTCTCCCGATCGATACGTACCTATTCTTCTTTCCTCAACTCCGCAAGTTCCGCAGTTCTTCCAATCGATACCTATCCAATGCTTTTCCGCTAATTCCGTAATCCTGCAAAACTATGGACGCTGCCTAACGAATTAGACAGTACTCATAGTGGTGAAGTTATTGGATTTTAACTTTTGTCAAATTGTGGGAAAAGAGCAAACTCATCGATCGCTAGAAGTGTTGAATAGCACACTTGTGGAAAAAGTATTGAACAATTAAACACAGTATTAGACACGTCCCAAACGCAAAGAACGTCAAATAGACGATATCGCGGAAATGGCGTTTTCGTGGAATCCGTGGAAAGGGGATAGATACATACAGTTCATTTCGCAGCGCTTGATTGGACATGGCGTACGGACTTAGGTGAGAGTGTATCAAACTCTCTCACGCCGTCACACACTCTCACTCTCGCCACGCACTTTCATTCTCGCCACTCACCCTAGTTCACAGGCCACGCCCAATCAAGTGCTCCGAAATGGACTGTATCGACTTTTCACGAATTTGATGATTCTCCCTATCGGGACGTATCTGAATACTTTTCCATTGATTCCACGATGATATCGCCAATTCTATAACTAAGATAATTCCGAATTCCATGATTCTACAGTATTCACCTCCGTTTCCTCTATCCCACCTCCACAACACTCAAAGGTGGGCGGAACCGTGAAAATGATCCAGTCAGTCCTCTCATGTAGATCCCCACGACTCCTCATTTCCACAAAAACGCTTCCGTGATTTTTCCAATCGATGCGTATGCTTATCATTTACCACCGATTCCCGGAAAATTATCCAGTGGTTCCACTATTATGGACGCAGCTTCACACACATCCCTTATTGTTCAATTCATAATATGATTGCAAGGTACCGTCAATGTTTAGGATTACCCATCCCTATTGGGAGTATGGTGGAGTGAAGTTGTAAAAATGTGCCTAGCAGGAATGTTTTTGCTGTCGACGCGGTGACAGAAGTGCGACGGACTTGTTTTCACCCAGAGGTCTTCTATATAAATGTATCGTAGTGTTACTTTTACGGTACGTCAGCTAATTTCACATTCCATCAATCCCTTCTCTCCTTCCTTCTTCTCCATCTAACTCACTTCAGGCAGTTCCATATGGAGGAAAAACTGCGAGAACAGCAGCGCGAGTCGCAACGGCGAACGACTGCGATTCGCTCGATCGCCATTGCGACATTAGCCGTCACCACATGTATGGTTTCGATGCCGATTGTGTTCACCCGTCTGCAAGAGGTTGACAGCCATGTTCGCGGCGAACTTGAAGAATGCATGGTGAGATTACCTTTCTTTAAGAGTGAATTCTTCAGAATTGAGGATTATTAAGAATATCCTCCAATTGAGGATATTTGTAATAAGAAGAAAAAAGCTCAAGATGAATTCTTTGTTCAGCCGAAGATTAAGAGCCATCAAGGTTTCATTGTAAACATGACCACTTACCACGCCAGCGCACATACAACTGGTCATAGAACCAGTTGTATGTGCGCTGGCGCCATGACGTCTACAAAGTTGATCGCGAATGATTCCTGCATGTTCGTAGACTGAAAAATGTCAGATTTGTTTCGCAAAATGTCACTGGTTTTTGTATTTTTGTCAATCAAATACAAAATTTCCCCTCTCAAAGCCTTATTGATCGTTACGACCCTTATGTACTACTCTGTAGGAGTTACATTTCACGAAAAAAGCAATAAAATAATGTGACTTCTAGGTTTCATCACGTAACCTCCTACGTCAAGTGATCAGCGTTCACCCCAATCCTCCATCGCTGTCGGCAGCTAGCGCTTTATTAAGAAACAAGAGGCAGGCTACTGGTGAGTATAACGTCATTTATATCTTCCTGGAAATGACTTAGTCCTCTGGTATAGGTTGCTGCACTTGTCACAGAGGAGCACCAGGACCTCCTGGTCCCCCAGGAATTGATGGAGCCGACGGTATTGACGGAGTCAATGGTGAAATTGGCGATCCAGGACGTGCCGCTGATGAACCAATGGAGTAGGTTCACAGGCTACTGATTGATTATCAGTACTTGCTTCCGATTACTGCTAAGCTCTCAAGAATGGTAATGCAATTTACAGCTACCGTAAATCAAAGATCGTCCAGTGCCCATGCGAAGCACCGACTGGTCCACCAGGACCGCCAGGTCCACGTGGTTCACCCTCTATACCTGGAGAACCCGGTACGTTTATTTATGGAATTGATATTTCTCACTTTCCATCATCTTTTTGCAGGAGTACCCGGTCAGCCTGGAGCCAATGGCCCACCAGGTCCACCAGGCGTACCAGGAAGACCAGGCGTACCCGGGCCTCGTGGAGAGCCAGGTCAAAACGGAAGAGATGGAACTATTCGCCCTGGTGCAGGAGGTCCTCCAGGTCCACCTGGTGCTCCTGGTGACAGAGGACCAGACGGACCTCCCGGAGGTCCAGGAGAGGGATCACCACCAGGTATACTTTTATCGTTTTTGAGACCTCCTAGTCATGATTACCAATCATACAAATAATCATTCCAGGACAACCGGGAAGTCCAGGAGAACCAGGACCACCGGGAAGACCTGGTGCACCAGGAAATCCAGGAGTGGATGGCGCTCCAGGAGATCGTGGTGCGGACGGTAAACGTGGAGCATGCGATCATTGTCCTCCCCCGAGAACTGCACCTGGATATTTCGAATGAAGTGTGTACTGTTTTTCGAATAAAATCTGCCAGTTCCACATGTCTAAGAATTCTTCGTAAATCATGGACTTAGACTTTCTATATCATCTTGTATTAGGCACCTGCAGGTCGCGCCTCAGTTTAAGGCACATCTAAAAAGCGTGCAACCTGACGCACGCGACTGCAAGGGCTCAGTATTTCCATAGTATGTGTGCATCTAGGCTACCGATTCCTTCTGTAGGCTGTAGTTTCAGAGTGCTCAGGAGCATAAATATCTACTACGGTAATGAGCGCATCCATGTTTACATCTCCTATACAGCAGTGTTTGTTCCACTTGTACGTCCGGACAACATCACTTATCAGGTTTGATGTTTCAAAAGAAAGCGGAAGCGCGCATTCACAAACATGCCCATGGTTAATGGTTGCTAGCTATGCACAATTGTAAGACTCACTTGCGTAACCTGCTTATGTCAATCGCGGCTTGTAATCGCATGCAGTATAAACAGTAGTGCCACAATGAATAAATTCATTCTGATAACTAAACAGGCCTTTTTACATGAGTAACCGGGTGAACTACAATGTTTGACACATTCAGTTCTTACCTGGTTGACAAACGATAATCTGAAACTGACTTATTCTAATCTAAAATCACACTGATTCTCACAACATTCACTTCAAAGGAACGGTATTTGTATTTCCAACAAAACTGACGACATAATTGCTTTTAAGCAGATCTATACTTATAACTCTAGAGATAATGCACGACAGATGCCACGGACAGGTATTATAACGGGTCACAGCCTTAGAAATTTCGGACAGTGATTGCTCTTTAATCTTGCTTCAATTTTGGTGCATTCACGAAATCTTCGCCATGTATGAATATGAACATCATGCATATTAGAAAGACAGCCAGCCAAAACAAAGTGGCAGAAATATTTTCTGAAAAAAAAAAGTTTAAAAAAACTAAATGAATAGAACCAGCATAACAGTAGATTACCTGCAACCAGCACGCATAGTATCGTCATTGCCATAGCAAAACAAGCCGCTAATAAAGCTATACCATTTTGATCCAACGATATTAATGTAGCTTCTAAGCTAGACGGTAGATTATGAACATCAATTATAAAATTTCCCAAAAACACATCCATGGCATCCTTAAAGGTTGACTTTTGCGAACAGATAATAGTGATATGACAGATAGTGAGTTCATGCGTACCTGTCTGTACCCATCAGCAAAATTATTTCGGAAATATCGCGTTATGGCATTAATACCGTCATTTATGGCACCAGTATATGTACGCTTTCCAAGCCGTGTGAAATCAGCCTGCAATTCTTTTGTTTAAAAGCCCTTTCATTTCCTCATTACTGATAGGCTGAGGATGTGTTTCTGATTCCAGAGCGCTATTTCACTTACCTTGAGGGCACCGGTTCCAGCGTACTGACGACTGCACTCATCGCCATTATCCGCCCACACTAAATCAATGCCTTCATTCACTTACTATATGAAGTGTGGCGTGAAATAACTCACAATGCTTGAAAGAAGTTTCGAGTTCCTCACAGGTTTCCACTTTCTGACCACCTACAAGAATGCCTAGGTACGTCAGCTGATCAGTGAGGGATTCACGGGCGATCATCGCTTGCACAACATTGGTTCTGAAAATGGGCCAACTATTGAGAACTCTCGGTGCCAGTGTTGTAAGGTTTAAAATCAAATTTACTGCATAACCAACCGATCAAGGCAATCCATACAATTAGTTCGGAAGAATCCAGTCTGAGACCGCTGAACAAGATCAGTGTCTGTCAGTTCAGTGGAAGCAGCAAAGAATCTAAAATGAGGAAATTTACAAATACATTTACAAACTTCCAATGAGAGAATTTAGGACATGTTGAAGGATGCATACAATCAGGCATTTTCCTCATGCAGAGTAAAAAATTTTTAGGCTTCTTTTCCGTGTCATTTTGCGATACGCACGCGTACTTAACTATCTTAGCAAATTCAAAGAAAAACAGGGAAACAAGTGAAGGCTGAGGTTTAAATTAAGTAGCAGATTAATGATACGTAGCAAAATAAAAAGGAAAGCATTGGGGGTACACCTCTAGCTCCTACGACCCATTGTCCACCCTGTCTTTAACTTTCTTAGGTTTCAAAAAGTTCAAGATAATTAACTTATCATACTATTTCGCACAGAAGTTACACACTTACTGGTAGAAACCCACCCAAACTCAGTTATCTCGTGTCGTAATTGGTCTTTCAACAGCGATAACCGGTGCCACTGCATCGCCTGGCATTCTTTATGAAAGTCGAATGGATGGTACCTTAAGCATAAATGTGAAAAGAAACTGATGTAAGAAATGCACCCAATGTGATGAAAATGGCATGGGCGAAAAATAATGGAACTCGTTATGAATAAAAGCGAGGAAATCAACCTACCTAACATAACTAAGGTTAGCTTGTTGAATAATCCTCTCAAGTTCCGCACCTATCTTCTTTTCCCTTCCAGTCTGATTAACAAGATTTACAATAACCTTAACGAAGTGTAGTTACTTGGAAAACTAGAAATTTTGTGAACTTACACGAGAGTTCAACGTAACTGATATTCAACAATTTTTCATGACTCTGAAGGCTTTTTTACGTGAAACGAGAAGTTTACCGTGACTAAATGACACCCACCAAACGACTATCATAGCTTACGTGTTGGCCACCGTAAGTCTGCTTTTGATTCTCAAAATGCTTTATGTATGCCGAGAGCTGATCATCGTTGGGTCTCATTACAGGCATTGGCTGCCACTTGAGATTCGGGCGCTGGGACCATACCAGAGGAATGGAACCACGTGTCTGAATGGTTTTGTCAAGAGCTTGTAATTTTCTAAGACGTGTGCAGGGAAGTAGTACCTGCAGAAACGACGTCAACCTCCGACCTTTACCCGATATCGTTTCGACAATTTGTTCAGTCTCCACGAAGTTAGCAGGATGCCCATCACTGCTTACCCCTCGTCTATAGAAGCGTACTCCAGCTCTAGAATGTGAATAAGATGATAGAAGGAGATATTGTGAATGCCAAAGTTGCATTCTCTTTGTAACCACCGTTTAACTACAATGCGTTGCGGTCACAACCTTTTCGCTCAAAAACTTAACCTGTATCTACTCCGTCTTGAAATCAGTGATAATTTGAATTGATTTCCAGTGACACAATGATGAACTTCTCCGTAAAATCCATGTATAACCGGCAAAGCAAATCGTGCAATCTTAAGTTTAAGTTGAAAATAAATGTAAAAACGAAAGGAACAAACTGAATTTCTACTTACTCCTTGCACTGACCGTAGGGGAGATAGGAGATAGCTATTCCATATAAATCGAGCATCTGCCTTAAAGACTTCAATTAATTGTTTGATCCCAAATATACAAACCCAGCCCTTTTCTATCTATTAGATAACAGATACTATTGAGAAGCTGAGAAAACAAAATAACTAACGCCTACTTACCCGATCAATCATTGACATCTGCTTGAATGATGGGGTTCCATTCTCGCTCAACCACTGAAGCGATCGCGATAGGTCAACAGAATAGGAAAAGTAGAACCCAGTGATGGCTAGCACGCTTTGCAACATTTCCGTGAAATGTCGATTATACCATATCTACGATTTCCAGTGGCATTAAACAATTCAGGAATCAAAAATACAAGCAACTGTTACCGTACCTGTTTCTCAGTCAGATGTAGAGTTGTTTTCTTGTAAGGGATAATATCGGTCTCAGTTATTGTCCATATAGAGTGTCCATTCAGCTTGCCAACCAAACGAGCTTTTTTGATCACTATTAGAGCCATACCTTGAATTATTATAGGATACCGTATCAGCAAGAGTTCAAAAACAATTTTCCGGTCAACGAAATATAATGTCTACCAGAAACGATGGGAATTACTCCAAGTACACCATAGATGTATTGTATATCCGCATTATGAAGAGGGATTCGGGACGTGGATAAGTCTGAAACAACTTGCTCTTGCTAAGCAAACACAGTATCACAAGGTGGAAGCTAATAACGAAGAACGGCTGAATGTTTCGAACGAATTTTTCAAATCCAATCTCTAAACTGGGAGCAGTTGCTGTAGAAAACATGACATACCTGACACTCGTATGTGGTTGGTGTGACGATCAATTTCGAGGAATTGTTCTGATAAACGCTTTCCATCTCTATCTCGTGGCTCAACGTAGAACTTCTCAGGTAATATGTACCTTAATAAGTGCAACATACCAAAAGCATGCAGTTCAGACTAATTTCTTCAGTAGTGGAAACTCACAAATTAAATCCTTCATATATGTCCGTAGACATTCGATAAAAGACTTTCTAACCGGCGGTCGACGTATGGCAAGAAACGTGAGTGTGATTTAATAGAAGTACGTATACTTTTGAAAACAAAGAAAATCTGGAAAAATTAAACTGGTTCAGAGTAAAATAAGTATATAACACTATGCGGCGTTGGAAAATGGGAGCTCGATGAGAGAAATCTAAAGTTGGTGAGAATCGAACGACGTTGCGACACGTGGATCTGATACGAGATCGCTGAAAGCGCAACGGAGATTAGGTCTACGCTTCGAAAGTTGAAAAAATAAGGGTATGCAGAAGGTAAACAACTTCAGTACAAGTGCACTGAGTGTTGATTACAAGGTGACGTCACTGCTCAAAGAATATGTAGGAACAATCTGGGTAAACAACTATGGTACGAAACTAAACCAAAAGTCGTTGACAGAGTTCTGTGTAGTTGCTCCTTAAGTTTTAAAAATAACTATGTGTTTACATGAAAGCCTAACAAGGAAGACGAAGTTCCACGTGGCCTGCGGCGTACTAGGCGCTCATGGCCGCGGTAATCGTTGGAGCATGATTGACATCGTAAAAGCAAGAGCTTTCCAAGTTTTTCTTTATGTTATAAAGGTATATGAGGAGCGTGCTGGAATGTTTACATGGCCAGGGAGCCCTTAGTGAAGCAAGAAAGAGATCCTTCTTTCTTGAAGCTGGTACTAGTGGTAATAGCTTCTGATATTATTGACTATTCGACGGCACAAACGAAGTACACCTACAATCTAACCCATGAAATATTTCCAAGTTCTATGATTGATGTGTGACGCCATTGTGTACAGAAGTTTTTTTTATAGAAAAGTACCCCCTCAAGCCGCCGTTAGACTTCGCGATTCTGCGACTTGGCGTTCCAAGGTCTTGCGGCCACTTCCGCACGCGATACAAAGGCCTTGTGGTGCTGCAATGGCACAACATCGCCTGCGGAGCTGCAATACTGCAAAGTCGCAAAATCACAAAATTGCGAAACGGCGTCCTCTTAGAATTGGTAAATATTCAAATTAAAGAATTTTAATATTGAAGCGATCACCCAAATACTAAATTCATCCCAGAGAGAGAATCTAAAAGGAAGAATCTGAACTAGGAGCGATTTTACCACGCAAATTATCGATGGCCATGGGAACTGTGCGTGACTTCCCAATCGCCGCTGCCTCCCTTCTACTTGTTTTGAAGAGATAAGAATTGCTCAATACAACTGTGTTTAAACATGCAGAAGTGGAAAACTGGTAAATCAGCAAAAAAAGCGATACCATTGGCACGTTCCTTTTGCAATTTTACCACAGAAGTATGAAAGACAGAAAAGAAGCGGGCATGGAGTCAGAAAGAGATATTGTTCAAGTGCATTCGTGGTTATTTATGTTAGCCACGAAAGGGGTCCTATATTTGGTGGTTGAACTAAGTTTGGGAACTTTACCAAGTAAGTAAAGGTGCGCTCATGGTCTGCTAACAACGAAAGCAAAGTTAGCACAAAAATTGGATAAGTATCGACTACGAGATTACATACCATCGTTATCATTTATCAGTTCCATTTTCTGTTTAAACTGTGGGAAATGAAGAACCGGTACACATAAACTTCACTGGATATCTTAATGACTTCGAACGTTATTTTCTCAAAAACTTTATAGGAAGTTATACCGAACGCGTTCAAAGAACACGTATATTTGATGAGTTTTGCGAATAACCATAATGAAACTAGTAATTAAAAGCCCATCAGGGGTCAATTAAAGTGCGGGGGGGGGGGTGGAGAGAAGCGCAACATTTTCACCAACATCGAAGCTTCTTTCCCTTCTTAGACTTGGATTAAAGCACATGAGACAAACGCTTTGGCAGATGCTTTCACGCAGAAGGAGGGGATATGGATTTTTGCCTAAGTAAGGAGCGAAGGAGTGCGACTGGGGTAAATGCGTCTTCCCACCCCACTTTAATTGATCCCCCATCAGGCTGACGTCAGTTCCGCAATGCTGCAACAGAATCTTGCGGTCCAAAATCGCAAAGACCGATGGGCCGCCAAACACAAGAACTAAAATTCAGGTCGGTCACTTGTATCCAAAGCAATCTGACGTCAATTAAAACGTTTCCAACCGCAGTGCAGCTGCAGAATATTGAATTAGACGACATACTAGCGGTGAAAGCCCTTCGCACTTTCACCCATCATCTATTTGATGATCTCGCAGTACTTGCAATACAACTTACTATGACTGAAAATACTACGAAATATACTGTTTCCAATTTCTCAATCGAGGTAAGCCTGGTAAATGGTTGCGTCGTCACTGATTGTGAAATGGTTATCAATTTTTTATTACAACGGTGATCAGTATGCAGTTATTTGACCCAGAAAGGCTACATCTGTGGTCTTTTCTCTTGTTTTCTACATAATTCTTTTAAAGGACAGCGATTACTTCTTGTGTTCAGATAAATGGCAATTTCCATGCTTTTGCGTAACTCCTACAGTGTTACAAATTGAGAAATACTCAACACTTCACCATTATTTTTACCTTTAGTTCGAATTGACAGCGATGTTGTAGCTGTTGAAAATATTTCGCCCTAGTGCATGTCATATGCTGTGGTACAAGTTTTTCTCACACGTAAAATAACTGACAAACTCCCGAATGGCACTATTCAAATATTACTACCCCAGATATCGCGAGTTGGTCAAAAAATAATTTTCGCTGAAACTTTGCCCAGAGGGGTCATTTGGGGTGCTGATCACGAATATGACATCCGTTTTTGGCGTTTGCACCAATTAGGTGCAATTGCACCATGTTGGTGCAGTAGCCTGTTTTCACCAAAATCGCTGAAACTTTGCCCAGAGTGGTTATTTGGGTTGGTGATCACGAACATGACATCCGTTCGAGGTGCTAGCGTCGTTTAGTTCCACTAAAGTGCTAATGTAGCAGGGGCACCACACTGTTGCCGCAAGTTTTGCCTAAGCCCTGAGAAGGAAGGGAGCCTTTCTTCCCCTTTAAGATAGGCGAAAATATAAACTAGAGTGTGCAATGATGGTTGTAGGGTAATATCAAATGAAAGACGGCAGCGGAAAAATGACGCTCTCTAGCAACATAGGCACTGAAGCAAAAATGAACATGATTGGCGCAATCTTGAAAGGCGCTGAAAATGGCGCTCGCGCTGAAAACCGGCGTCATATTCGTGATCAGCATTTTGAGTAGCTTCTAGATGAAAATTATGAAAAAATTGGTGAAAAAGGTTGTTGTACCAACATGGTGCAGTTGCACCAAATTGGCGCAAACGCCAAAAACGGATATCATATTTGTGATCAGCACCCCAAATGACCTCCTTGGGCAAAATTTCAGCGAAAATTATTTTTTTGACCAACTTGCAGTATCTGGGGTAGTGATAGTTGAATAGTGCCACTCGGAATGAATAGTCATCCTCGCTTGTGTACTGAACGGGGTAATCAAAGTTGGGGGAGGGGACGCAAAATTTCCATCGACGTCGAAGCTCTTTTTGTTCCCTAGGCTTGGGCTGAAGCAGATGAGACAGATGCCTTGGCGCATGCTTTTTCATGAGGGAGGAAAAAATTCTAGCCTTAGCCAAGGTATGAAAAGAGTTCCGATGTCGGTGAAAGGTTGCGCTTCTGCCCCTCGCCCCTGACCTACGGAATTAAAAACACTATTATAGACAGTAGAAATCAACACATGTTTATGACATTCGTAATAATCGAACTAATCTGATATTCATCATACTCATCACATATCTGATGTGCACAATAGAAAAGGAAACGGTAGAAGTGCGAAGGTTTTATTAGAATGTCGTCTAATCCGATGTTCCGTAGCCTACGGTCGGAAACATTTTTTGACGTCAGGGCCACTGTGGGAGGCGAGTGACCGACCTGGATTTTCGTTTTTGTCCACCAAATCCGCAGAGTCGCAAAGTCACGAAGTCGTGAAGTGTACATTGATGCGGCCGAAAAAGCCATTGAAGCGACCGAAAAAACTTTAGCACCGCGAATGCGTCGCCGTCCGCTGCAATTTTGCAGTCGTTGTCCGCGGGCGGCGGATCGTACCGAACCGGCTCCGTGTCGAACATCCGACACTTTTCGAGGACAGCAGTTTTTCATCTGGGGTCTTTCCTTATCATATTACCGTATGCGAACTTATGGTTAGGTCAGTTCCGCTCAAAATTGGAGACGACTTTCCGAAAGGTTCTTTTCTGACAGGACGTCCAAAGTGGATATCTCGGTGTTGAGGAATTGGGGTGCTAAGGTAGTTCGGGGGGGCCACTGCAGTAGTGTCTCTGCGTCTCTAACGCATGGCTAGAGCGCAGAGAAGCCATAGCGCTAGCCGAATCGGGTTCGAATTCTGCATAGAAACGATTTTGTAAAGCAAATTCGTGCTTTTCTTTTTATCCTATGTTAGCCTAAGCCTTGAGGAAGGAGATTCCTTTCCCCTAGGCTTAGGCGAATACGCGTAAGTGGTTGCTTAGGCAAGTTGTAGCTAATTTTTCGTAATATATTAATGGAGGAATAATTCAATCGTTTTCTCAGTTAGTTAGCTGTATCTAGGCATAAAATAACCTTGAGAGTGCCTATGAGCAGAAATCGGGCGCGACTCTTGCCTTTTTCGAGTGGCCCCCCCCAACTACCTTAGCACCGGAATTGGGCCGCACGGGTAAGCATATGAGCGGTGTTATTGATCGTCATGCTCTGCTAGTCGTATCGAGAACATGAATGAGCGTCATCGTTTGCAAATTCACAGATTTTAATGTGTTCCACTACCCTTACTTTGCTTGGGTTCTCTGTGTGATGTATTATTTCCTAATTTCACTTCTAGTTTTTGGAATTGCTTTTAGTTCTTTTTCTTGCCGTAACATTCTTGAAGTCTACTTTGTGGTTGCGGGCTTCGTCTCAGACCTTGATGAGGAATTTACTTTTAAGCGCTATAAGGAAATTGGCACCTTTAATATTAAATCTAATAAGGTGCAAGTGCAGTCGCTTCTTTCGCTCTCTATATTGATTTAAAACAGCGATCGCCGAATTTTCAAGTACGTTGGCTGATAGCAGCCTAGTGCCCTTGGGTTTGGTATTAGAAACTAATGAAATACTGCAGCTCGCACGACTTGAAAGAGGGACAGTCACCAGCTGTGGCTATACGTCGAACGCTTGCCGATCGATAGCACCTTTTTTCTATGGGCTGGTTCTAATGCTTAATGTTTTTGTTATAACATCGAACGTGATACTAGTCACTATTCTGTCGGCACCTTCTTTTCTTCCGTTGATAACTTCTATATGACATGAACTGTTTATCAATTCAGGGGTAGGATATGGCTGAGACGAAAGATATCGCTCCTGGATCGTACACGCTGGAACTTGGGAAGACATTCACCGATCAGCGTCGAAATGATGGACCTTCTTACCACACCTTACGATGTGAGGGTTTTACTTACAATATAAACGGATGCAAATGTAAATATTCTGCTTTTTTATGGGTGGTGTGCAAGTGTCCCGACCACTGTTTCGGGAGTTCAGGTCACCCACGTTGCGTGAAGGGTAACTCACTATAGAAACGACGAAATTCTTATGAGAAAAACATCGTATTATGGACTGTTACAGTGACTAGCTTCCACCTTCATCACAGAACGTATCTGCTTCCAGTTAGAAATTGTGTTCAATGGAAGATGCCCTAACTTAATTATTAAATGACAAATATCCAACTCCGTTACTATTTAACTTAAAAAATAATGATACCTTTATTGTTCGGCCTACATCTTTGATATAAGTGGAACACGTATGTAACCAAGATTTTGAAATCAGTAGTAACCCAACGTATCGTGAAGTTAACCCACTCATGGGTGACCTGACCCCACACTTATCATGGGAACACTTGTCACACACCTGCTTTTTTACCTTTCATTGATCCTACTTTCAGATGACTTCAAGCCGATGTCGGTGGCATCGTCTGATTCTGATACGTACATCGCGTTTGGAGCGAATGGTGATGTCCACGTTGGTAGTTTCTTTTAATGGTGTTGTCCATTATGTCTAGTTCTTGGTGGACATGGGGTGAAGGTCATGTTCAATGTTTAATTGCACAAAGTGCGAAGGGTGGTTTTATCGAGGTAATTTCGAATTAAGTTGTTTCTTGCTTGTAGGTTGCTGTACCGACCGATGGTGAAAATATGACCGTATTCAAAGGATCCAAGAAAGAGGCAAAAGCCAAAGAATGCTTGTTGTTTTTTGATAAAAAGTCTGGGAAACTCCGGCTAGAGAAGATAGCCTCCAATATCAATGTAAAGAAAACTAGGTTAGTTCCTTGTTCCCTGTTCTTTTTCTACTTCCCCATGTTCTTTACTTTCCGGTTATTATATCCAGCTTTTTCGCAGGGATTTGGATCCATCGACAGAAAATGTTTTACGGTCGGAAATGGCCCGTCTACGCACTGATCGTATTGAGCGTCCACCTCCTCCTGAGCCAAGGTTGCATTTTTGTTCAGCATTTCTCACTTTGGCATATGATTGCAAGTCGAATGATACGGACGTAAGCAGTGCTTTCTAGCAGTTCATCATTCCCGGGAGCTGATAGTAGCAGCTCATCGGACTCTTCAAGTGATGATAGTGATAGCGATAGTGGCAGCGGATCAAACGATGAGGTTAGTTTTTAGCTTCTTAAAATCATCATTGAGAATGGTGTAGTTTGCTTACAAGTCAGTCATTTTCAAATCTCATCGTTTTCATAGTCGGCGCTGGCCATGCGCGCATGAAATACCGGGGATGGAGTGCTTTCCAGACTGATTCAAATAAATTGCGCCTAAACACTAGGAGAAAGAGTCAGTAAAATTTTGTTGAATACAAAAAAAGGTTTCCACTTACATGGGAAGGAAATGCGCTCAGAGTGGATGTGTCTTCTGCTGTTCCCCATGCCCCATCCCCACCTGATATCGCACCAAAAGACACGCTGCCGTGTAAGACTCAGGCGCAGATTCTGTGGTACGATTTTTCGCAGTCATGCTATTTTTCAATGGTGTCGAACATCTGGCATCCTGCAATAATACGCAGTAGCAACACAGGATACTTACGCTGAGTTGGTACCTTGAATTCCCTCGAGAATGCGTTTTCTTTTCAGTAACACTGAGCAACGTATATCCCTATTCAGCGGTAGTGACGTAAGTGCCTTGAGCTATGTAGGCGGTCCCAGAGATGACTTGGGAAACTTAATGAGGGGTCGGACTTCTTCTTATTTACACCATTGATTTCAGAGTCAAAGCAAGAATCGTCGTGATTCAAACTCGAGCATGGCGGACAGCGATGTTGAAAGTATGTTCTAACAATATTCAATTTTTGTCACAGATTGTACAGTCCATATCACAGCGCTAGACAAGACGTGGCTTTCGGCTTCTATGAGAGTGTATCAACCCCTGTCCCCACCACACACATCCAGGTCCGCAGGCCTCGCCCTGCCTGGCGCTGTGATATAGACTGTACGCATGATTTCCTTTCCATATTTTGATCACATTTTGGCATTTTCGGATCGTTTCATCTTATTCCGTTGAAACGTAAGTAATTAGTAGGTTTGATGAGTATGGAAAAGAACCTAACCGAGAACTGTACTGTAACATGGTTGTATGCCGGAGAACATGTTGCTTACCCGAGTTAGTTATGTATAATTCATCGGTTTTAGGTCACCTTCTTGAAAGCATGAAAACTTCAACTGCTCCTTCTACAACGTTCTCCGTCGAGAGCATCGATATGCCTTCGCTTGACTCCATTACCCAACCACCGTCCGTTAACACCTCTGCGCAAAACAACTTCAGTTCAAGGTATTTCAATGTCTTTGCTTTTTTGAGAGCTTTAAGAGAGACTTCAGGTATATCGAATCCCGCTACATCTTTCAATGGACTGCGGACTTAATTTATTCGTATTCGTTTTACTTTTAAAATGCAAGTTCTGTTTCATGTTTAATTGACTGTGAAATGCAACGCAGAAATTTAGGCACACTGCGAAAACGGATCATAGGGATCTTGGCCTGAATTTAAGTGAGAGCTCCGACGACGACGAATGAAGCAGTGCTTCCCACAGCTGACCCGCGGACATGCGCCTAGTCTTATCAGTATTTGTTGTATACTTGAAATTGTGATGTATGGGAAGGGTGTATCAATAGATGTTCAGATAGACGTCTTTCTATCGCTGTTATTAGGAATCTCCTGATTTCATTTTTTGTGGCATTGTTATTCTAGAACTGGTCAGTAGAGTATCATAGCTATATATTAAATGGAAGGGTTGCGGTGTGTGCTCATTTTAACATTACAAGTTGGTTAATTATGTACAGATGGGTTTTATAATAAATTTTAAGCAAGCTCTGTTGATTGAATTGTTAGACATGATGTTTGGTAATCCCTGCTATCGTGGTAAGACGTCAAGGAGCTTTCAGAAGGCAGTGTTGTCATAGGTCGTGCAGTGCTTATCCTACTATATATGATTCGCTAAGTATCTTGGCTTTGTGTGTGTCCGTCTGTTTATCACAACATTTATATCTCGCGTCGCGCAAAGATGGGACCCTGAATTTTACAAGTGATTTACGGGACGGTAAGGGGACCTCAGCGGTGGTGGACCAAAAGTGATTGCAGCTAATAAGGGCTAGGAGCTTAGAAAGGGAATGGCGCCAAATTCGTTTCGCTTCGCCTTTCTATAAGTCTAGAGCGGTGACACTCATAGTTGTTTAGAGGGGTGGGGGGGGGGGGGGGGGGTAATCTAAATTGATAACGGTTGATAAGGTCCGAAAGGGAGCGTCAAAGGGCAAATGTTGTCAATTGCGTTTCGCCTTTTGGGTTGATCCTAGAGTACCGACACTCATCGGTGTTTTGAGGGGGGAGTGACGGTAACTAATGGTGGGTGATCCAATTGATAACGATTGATTAGGAGTAAAAAAAACAAGTGTCGCCAAGTCCGTTTCGCTTTCCCGACCCAGGTGAATGTCCCCATTCACAGCTATGGTAGATACGTGGTCCATTACTGGTGACTTATCGAAACTAATAACAGCTACAGGAGTTGATAAGTGGATGGGATAAAATCTGGTACACTACATGATCGACGACACTCAGTCTCGAAAAAGGGCCTTCTTAAGCGATGCGATATGCAGTAGAAAATAATTAGATTATCGACACCCAGTATACATTGTACTCCGATATCAGTCGCAACGGGATGTTTCGACTACTGAACTACGTAAATTCCAAATAGTGATAGGAGCAGTACATTTCGCAGCGCTTGATTGGACGTAGCCTGCGGACCTGGGTGAGTGGAGAGAGTGAGAGTGCGTGGCAAGAGTGAGTGTGGGCCCACAATTTATATTGTGCAGTAACACAATGAACAAATGTTATTAAGCAAATCGTTTACAGAATGGCTTCTCCTTCAGTGAAACCAGTTCCGATGGACCGGTTACCGGTTCCGGTCACGATCAATTTCATTCGTTCCAAGGTGTCAGAAGGAGAAAGTTTTCTGATCGGGAATAAGAAGTTCAGAAAGGCAAGTTTTGATTTGTGCTAGTGTCCGTGAGTTGCAAAGTGTTTCCGAGTCGCTGTTGCAAAGTGCTATGTATGTTAGCCAGCGGTATGGTAAGGCCGAGTTCATACTTTGCGCACCGGCGTCAATTCGACGCCGGCGGCGACGGCGTCAAACTCACGCAACCATTTTGCCGCAGCCGCCGACGGCGTCCATAGATAATGCGCAGCGTTTGCAAAATTTTTGACCCAATCACACTACAGTATGGTGATTGTGGCCGCTTCGTGTATTGGCATGGCGCCAAGATTCGAAGCGGACACAATCACCATACTGTAGTGTTATTGGGTCAAGAATTTCGCAAACGCTGCGCATAATCTATGGACGCCGTCGCCGGCGGCGGGGAAATGGTTGCGTGAGTTTAACGCCGTCGCCGCCGATGCCGGCGTCAAGTTGACGCCGGTGTCGGCGTCAGTTGAACGCCGGCACCAGCGGCGACGGCGTCAGTGCGCAAAGTATGATCGCGGCCTAAAAAATCCTATCAAGGCGCAACATTGAGCTTCTCTGTGGGCAACTCTGAATGGGTTTGAGAAACCGAGGAGCTTCTCAGATTAACACTTTACCAACACCCTTTCATGGCTGTTACGACTTGGCAGGCAACTGTTCACGCTTGATTGGGTAGCGCCTGCGGGTTTCTTCCTCTATTATATGAATCACTAATTTTGTACGTCTGTTTGTCGGTTAGTTTGTCCGTAGGTTTGTCGGTGGGTTTATCGGTTTGTCTGTTCGTCAGCAGGCGAGTGGTTGTGATTAGGAAATGATAGAAAAAACAACTGCTCTTACAAGGGAAGGAACCGAGGTAGAAGTGGCCATTCGGAATGGGATACATCAAGTCCGATGTATTTTCGAAGGCTGATCTCGAACCTGCTTTTCGAATTTGCAGAACGATCAAAACAGTGGTATTATATGGTAGGTTTGAAAGCCCATAGCACGCGAGCCAGACGTTCGCAAAACCAGTGCGATTTTCGTGTTCAGGGGGCCGAAGTACCCAGTGGGACATGTTTTCAGCCAATTCAAGAATTTGACTAAACTTTGGAGAAATACTTGGCCTACCGAAAATTTGACGAAATTTCGGAAAAATTCTTGGCTTACCCAGTGGGCTTCGAATTGACGTGCCCCAGAAATAGTTCGGTCGCCTGAACACGAAAACCGCACTGGTTTTGCGCGAAACCGTCTGGCACGCGTGCTACGGGCTCCCAAACCTACCATATGATAGCACTGTCTTTTTTTCAAAAAAAAAAACCTCCATAACTTCGCTCAGAGAATCGTTCTGCAAATTTGAAATGTAGGATGAAAACGATTACGATCTTCTTCACAAGTCAGGCCGACTCAGACGACTATCATAAGGTGCGAAGAGGGCCGGGAGCGGATGGTGGACGTTACCATCACAGAGCACACTTTCCGATGTGACTAATGCGTGGCATCAACGGACGTGTAGATGGGTGTGGATTCCATAAAGTTGCCACTGCCATGTAAAGCGTGAGGTACATCGCGTAGCCAAAACTGTATAGAATATAGGACAGCCTAGGAACACTCAAATTTTTCCAAAATAGGCTCTATCTTTTTTTTTTGCGGGAGGTAGTTATGGGTTGTCGAGCCATGCAGTGAAATTGTTGCTGCTGGAAAGGTCTCATCAGAGGAATTTTGAAGGGATTCTTTTTGGAATCGTGAAGCTACCGACATACAGAATCGGCCAATATTGTGGTGGTGTCAAGCATGTTCTCGTATTACCTTCCTTACCTCTTTACCTCCGACGGCCACATGGTCAGGGACGCAGTAAGCGGATGAATATTGGGGCGAAAATTTGAACTGCACTCCTTCCACCAACAACTTCGGCGGGGATCCCAGCGAGCTGTTGTTTGCGTTTTTTCATTTTTGCATTGAAAAACGAAAATTTCTCGTTTTTTGGTGTTCTTTTCGCGTACTGTATCCAGTAGATTGATTTTGATAGGAATTAGGATCATGGAATTTCCGTGGACAAATCTTTAGGCAAGTGGACTCATCCATTGGTGCGACCCAATGCTCATAGAATTTGAAGTTCAATTCTACTTCCTCATTGGCTTAGCCCATGCCCCGTTTCCTCCCTTTGCCCACGATATGATAATTGACTTGATTGGCTATGACTTGTTGGAAGCAATCGCATTCAATGACCTTCTTATCTCCTCGTATTTCTTCTGCGCTGACAAACTGCGATGTCAGCAGCTCGCAGAACGGCCGCGAGTGTACTACGTGGGCTTTATCGGTAGGAGGTGCTGCCTTAAAGACAGCATTAGGGGTAATGTGGTAATGGAGAAATCCCTGCGAGAAGTCACTCACACGGTAGTTCTGGGCCTAAGAAGGCCACCTGTGGCGAAATCCCGGTGAAACAGCGCCCCTCCGAGCTGTAGAAACGCCGAAAAACGTCGCAACTGCTTATCTGTACCGCCTCTTGATATGTCGATCCCGCCTCCGGATGACGTAATTCCCGATTGACTGGGGTGGGTGCAGCCAAGGAGATGCGGCAGGGTCGAAGGTTTTGCGGCGCGCTTTTGCAGTTTTAGCTTGAAGCTCACTCCAAAAAATAGAAGCTGTCGTATTTCCAAACATTCCCTTGTGTTTACTTGGCAACATGCCAATGGAAAACTAGAGGCTACCCGCTTCTTGACAGGTTGTCCGCGTCGAGAATCAACAGTGGAAGGAGGATCCTATTTCTCGGGTTTTTGGTCATTTCCATCCGTTGTTCTTCACTGTCCTGTTACTAGGCTTCTCGACTTTCACATTCACTACTTCTTTTACTTTTCGTCTTTTACTTTCCCCTAATGCTGCCTTTAATGATAAAAGGCCCTAGGTCCAACATCAATTAGTTTCCTCTGCATCAATTTTCTCTGCCATCCCACGATCATTTTGCGGACGGACAAGCATACAGAACCTAAGGCAGAGCGACAAAGCGACTGACGGGTGGATGTATAAAGAAGGTGGTCACATAGTAGAGAAGTTGATGCACTATTAAACACCTCCACATCAATATTTCACAGTTGTTCCACTATTGGGTAAAATTACTATTACTGATGGTTTTATTAGGTTGATTCATAATAAATCGGACAAATGGTAGTGATGACTTCTAGAGATCATAACTCAGTAACGAATTAACGAAAATGGACGCGCGAGGTACCGTTGGAATGAGTATGAAAAGCTCTTCAAAGTACCGCAAAATAGTCACTCCAAAGTAAATTCATTCCGCCACAATGCCGCACGATTTCAAGCGGTCCAGAGACCACATCCGCAACGTCATACTATTTATATCGCTATCTGGCCAGGAACCCGCGGATATCGGCAGACGTCTGATAGAAGTTCACAAGGAGCATGCCCCCGGCAGAAGTACACTGTAGTTGTAGCATTCGAAGTTTGCGTCAGGCGACTATTCCATCGAAGACGAAAACCGCGGTTGGTGGAGCGTAAACGGCGTAGAGTACTGGGAGCTGCTCGATGAAGGTACCACAATATCCGCCGACGTCTACGTTCGTCAATTACGAGAATTGAAGGCCAATGTCCAAAGTTCGCTACGGCGGCGGTCACATGTCTACTTCCAGCACGACAACGTATCTACTTCCACAGACCGCACTTCGCAAGATCGACCAAGGCCGAGCTGCTGTCGTACAGTTGGACCGTACATCTATACCCACCGTACTCCCCAGACCTGGCCCCTTCAGATTTCCACCTTTTCTCCCACAGCCAACGCCACCTGGACGGCCAAGACTTCAAAACTCGCGACGAGGTCAAGGCGGCACTCGGCAACTTCTTCGAGCTCCAGCTTCCGGCCTTCTGGAGCAAGGGCATCCATGGTCTGCCTATACCGTGGCAGAAGGTCATCGATAAAGATGGAGTATATTTCAAGTGAATCCCTGTTGTCGTAAAAAAGTTGTACGACAATGATTAAAATTGGTCAATTTGTCCGATTTATTATGAATCAACCTAATAATAAGAAACATTGTTGATCAAACATAGAAACGGAATTGTCGCCTATGTCAGGTTCTCTGTGCTGGTCGTGTAGAATCCTGTCGCTCTGTTCGAAGCATTGGCTCACTTGAGTATGTCATCAGCGATCCTGCAGAAGACGTGAATGGTTCCAACCAGATTTCCGTTCTGCATGTTGACGAGGTGATTTTTGTCTTCTTTTTTTGGAGTGATTATCAATTTTCTACATTCAATTTTGCCTTGCAGTCCTATGACGTGTCAAGACCAATAGAAAAGTATCCGCGTGGAACACTTGTCCTCGTTCCTGGAAAACTTATACGTTTCAAAGGAAATGTGGCGATTCAAGCATATACCATAACAGAAGTTAGTGTAATCGATTAAATCAGTCCTTTACTGTGTTCTCGTACCGCAGCTCTTAACCATTTGGGAAGGTGGGGAATTCATGACTAGAATGTTTCTACTTATTGATATTTTGCTTCAGATTAGTCAAGACGAGCAGGAATGCTTGCAAATGGAAGCGTTTCTCGCCTTGCAGTATCACACCAAAGTGAGTCAAATTTTCTCATAAATTTTCACAAGTTAGGAAGAACTGCTCTTCAGAATCCGTCCGGTCAAACGCCAGCGCGACGCCCTAGTTCTGGTGCTCGCCGATCTTTGCCGTCAGTCACGCCATCGCCATCGGTTGCTGTAAGACGCGTAGCTTCTCCGGCTGTAGTCTCCACCTCTACCCCCAAAAGACCGATGACCTCTGTTAGATCGTCTTCTTCGAGCAATCTTGATCTGTGTAAAAGTAGGGATGATACTTCGCAGAATGAAAGAACTGGTCTTGAAAGCGCTGCGTCGTTTGTTCCTGACAAAAACAGTCACGTGAACGAGGCTGGGAGTCAGGATTCTTTTGAGGACAGTGTCTTCCTGAAAACTGGTTGCAATTGAGTAGAATCTACTTTTCACTTTCATTACAATTGTTCCGAGATTGTGCATATACTGGGGGTGCCAAAAAAGTAAATTTGTCACCTCCACTTGAACTCCACTTTAGCCAAACTTCAGCAAATTCTAACGAGGTATTTCCATCCTCAGATTCAAGAGCAGACTTCGCGCTATCACTATACTCCATGGGAGCCTTCTGCACGAGCAGGAACGGGAGCGAGGAAGAAGTGAACAAGTTGGGTCACCTCAACTGGGCAAAACCCGAAGTTTCCTCGCCCTCGTTCACAACCTTGTTAGGGTCCGTTCACTCTGGGTACCTGAGGGGATTCATACTGGGTGGTGTTCTTAAACATTCCGTTTTTCCCGGATTCCCGGTGCCCCTTCGTTTTCAAGAACCAGTACGTGCCGTTACCACTGGAACCCCTCCGGAGGCAGGTTGAGGCATGAAAAATAATATTTCGGATCATAGCAGCGCTGTCCAAGCAGCTAGGGCTCTGTGACTTCCATGAAGCGCAGGACCAATTCTTTGGAAGCTTCCCACAAAGACCTACCACGGAACTCGCTCCACTGTTTTAAGCGGACCTCGATGCCGAAGGTGTTCTGAAGCGCGACTGCGCCGAATGAAGGCTCTGTATTTTGATGAAAGTGAAAGTGGTGAGTCTTAGGTTGCTTCCGGTTTTAGAGGACCATTTCGGGAATATTCTGCCCCAATACTTCCATCTCTTTCGTTTCCCTATGTTTTGTATACTTGGCGGATGTGAGCTGTGAGCGAAATTACTTTTTTCGGCACCCCCTGTACATACGTGAATGTATCCATTTTGATCTCTGTAAAAGTTTCATATATCTGTTATGTTGATAAATTGTGTTACGTTGAATTTTGCTCTACCAAAACTTTCTTGTGGTTAGGCGATTGTAGTGGACCTGGTTTCCAATTCTGCTGGCAAACTTCGTCGACGAAGCAGCTCCCGAATCCGGTAGCTGTCCATGGTGCTGGGTAATGGTGAGCAGTGAACACAAACGGCCACCACCATGAGCACACTTGTGCCGTGGAGTAGTCCAGACTATGAAAAGGGGATTGGAATGATGCCGGCGCACTGTGATACGCTCTCGCAAAGGAAAACCGAAGACATTAACATGCAGCATGCATTATTCTGGCTAAAGATCTGATTGTTCGTGATCGTGGCATTCAAACGAGCGGTCAGATTTTCTTATCTCCTTCGACATTGAACTGGTTGGAAGTTTCGCCTAATGCCCTTGCTTTCGTGGTTCACTCGAACTGCCTTCACGCTACCTCGCAATCGCGCTCAGCTCATTTTTCCGTTCTCCTGTTTAGATCACTGAAAGCACTGTAGGTGACAAGCGGTCGTTGCACGTTGCACGCTTACTCTTGAAGGAAATGGACAAGACGTATCTGTGCATGTGAGTTATCCGCAAATGAGCGTTCAATTAGAAGAATAAATGTGACTATACAGCCAATACTCAAATAACTGCCATACCAAAACCTACGTGCTGGAGAGCTCTCTGAAACTTCTTGTTCCTGTTCCATATAACGGATCCAGGCACCATTGAGGCTACCGTAGGCAGCGGCGGGGTTAGGTCGCGTTCATACTCTGCGCACCGACACCGACACCGGTGATGACTGCGCGAAGATCATGTGCCCCGTCGTCTATCACGGCGGCTCTCTGGTGACGAGCTCCCTTCATAAGTCGCTTCACCCAACCACACTCCAGTATGATGGTCGTGGCAAGGAACCAGGAATTCAAATTCCAATTTGGCATAGTATGGCACTATGCCATGATCCGAATTCGAGTTCGTGCGCTCTCGCCACGACCGTCATGCATAGTTTGGTACTATGCCAAACCTCAAATTCGTCATCAGAGTGGCGCCGCAGTCGGCGGCGGGCACATGTTTTTAAGGCCGTCGCTACCAGTACCGGCGTCGGTGCCCAGAGTACAAACGCGGTCTTACGGCTCACAACTGCAACGGTGCCATTGGCGCGCAGTCGCGAATGATCCTTCATGATTTGTATTCATCGATCGATATATCGCTTTGATATGAAAATATTTTTTTGCTCGAGAGAGTCCATAACTTCCAAGGTTTCCAAGGTCTCTCTACTCTGCGGTGCCGAGGGCAGAGCGTGGCTGCATCGTCTCTGCGTTTCTGTCCCTGCCACTCTGCCTTCCTGCCTGTGAACGCAGCCACCCTTTGTCGCCGTTATGCTTCGTAGTGTATGAAAGTAAACTACGAAGACTTTGACCTTGCCGACGGAGTTTCGTCACGTAACTACTGAGATTTCACAGCAATTCAAGTGCCAACTCATCCATAGCCTTCCCTCTAGATGTACAAGAAGGACTGCGATGACGTTCAGGGTTAACATTGGATAAGGTGGTAATGAGAGGAGAGTCGTATTTCGGGTTGGAAAAGAGGGGAGGTGCTTTTCCTTCGAAGAATCCCTCGAGGAATTCACGACAACCACCTCTCCCACTGATTTTTGGACCGATAAGCTGATCCCTAAAAGAAACTCTTGTCGTTGCCAGTCGATAATCACACTTTCTACTTGATAGGCCGCTTTCATACTTTGCGCACCGACGCCGTCGCCGCCGGTGACGGTGTCGGTCCGTAAAGTATGAAAGCGGCCATAGCAGCTTCACGATTAGCAATGACCTTTTTATTGGTGGAGTGCAAATGTTCCGACTGGTGAGGCCAGGTCAGGTTGCGCGGCGGACACGCCCATTCGCACGCGGCGGATTGCAATCAGGTAAAGACAGGTAAAAACACGCTGCCATAGCTCCTCTCCTAAAAAGGCTCAGGCAAATTTGGGAGAGCCCAGACGGTGAAGGACACGCCACCCTTCGGACAATTCGCGAAGCGTCGCCGCGCGCGGTGACCCGATTCAGTGCCGCCTCTAGAATTCGAAACACTTGCAACTCACCCCTTTTTTATTCCTATTCTTGTTCCTAGATATCGAAAAGAATTGTCTATCAGCCGTGTGTTCTCTGGATGGGAAGAGGGAGATATGCGGTGCTCCAAGGTTCTTTCAGTGCCGCAGCGCTTTGAGAGTACTACAGCATAAGCTCATTTCGCTCAGGACGCAATGGACTGGCACTGTAGGAGTCCTTTGAAAAATTACTGATCAAACACTATAAACAGGATAGAGATTTGTGCTGTCGCAATGAAGGGGCATCTTGTAAGATCTAGCAAGAAAGGATTCCCATGCACTACTTTTGATCTGATTCTTACCTTAAAATACTGTTCCTTCGCTCAACTTTGTCGTTCTAAAAAACGCTTATTTCCCGACCCCTCGGTTAGCGAGGAACCATTTGTTTTCGGATTAACCAATAGATCGTTTCGTGTTCTTATTCAGAGGTTCATAAGAAGGTCTAGAAGTGAAAAGGAAAGTGCTATAACTAGTACGACATGAGAAATGTGACTGTTTCGGCACCACAAGCACAAGCTGTTCGACATCGATTCACGAAATAGCGTAGGGGAGCGATGGCTTTTGGGCCAATCGCACATACAGTCCAGTTCCCGACGCCTGGCAGGGCGTGGCCCTACGGACTTGGGTGAGAGAGTACGTGGCGATAGCGAGAGTGTGTGGCGGAGTGAGAGAGATCGATCCACGTTCATCCAAGTCGTAGGCTTCGCCCTGCCAGGCGCTGGGAAATGGACTGTAATCCTATATATTGATCGTGTGATTACCATCCAGATACCCATTCTCTCCTATTTTATAATTGGCTTCTTCCGCCATTCCATTTCTTTGAAGCTAAATTTATGCAACTTATACTCCTGCTCTTGCTCTCCTGTGTTGCTTGAAAACACCAGATGAGTATGACCTTTTAAATGAAATGTCAAATTCAAATTGATGATGTGCGGTAAAATGGCGTTGAGTAACGCCCTAAACTCTTTATGGCCGACGCACTCAAGTGCATTTCCGTGCCCGCACTGGGGCAACTGAAGGAATAGTAACGTTTCCAGTTGGCTGGGTTAGCTGTCCTCGCATCTGCATCAACCTCTCAGTGTCCTTGCTGGTGGGAGGGGGAGGGTTCTCCTGACTGTTTCACTCTATTCTTTTCTACTATTGACCCATTTAGAATCTCTTACTTTATTCTCAGCGATCAGTCGAATTACCCATGACGCCTTTATTAAGCTTTCGATGGCTGAACTAGAGGATTTTCGAAGATCAAAGAAAGGTTTTCGCTAGCTGCCGATATCGTGAGCTATAGGGCGTCTCTTCTCGACGTACTGGTGCCATTTGAAAATTTAGTAATGCAACTGAATTTGTGTCTTTATTATTGGGTTGGGGAATAAGTCCCGCCGTTTTTTTCAACCCCGTTTTTCACATTGTTTCCTTCATCTTTCGACAAAGCTCATACATGTTATCGATAGAGCTTTTCTTGCTCTACAGAATGCTCCTATTTATTTTTCGATTCCTTCGACTACCCGATATTTATGAGGTTTGGAAATGAAGTGAGCTGAAGGCAAAAAAGTGGCACTTGCGCACCTCATCTTTCTCTTCTGCCATCGAAATCAAAAAATGTATGTGCATATGTTTTCGATAGAGCTTTTTCAGCTCTACAAAATGGTACCACTCTTTATTCAAACCGCTCAAGTTTTTCCTGTTTTTTAGACTTACAAATGCAGTATTCGCAAAAGGGTGCTTTTTCGTTATCTCATTTTCCTCGCCTACCATCGAGATTGGAGAGGGTGTGCATATATGCATTCGATAGAGCTCTCTTTGCTCTACAAGATGATATCTTTCTTCTTTTGTATCCTCTCATATTTTAGCATGTGGGAGTAAGTCTCCACGTGTTTTTCAATTCTAAATTGCGTAGTGAGAATAAATTTTTTTGGCAGATTGTTTTATATCGTTCGATAGAGCTCTTTTCGCTCTACAAGATAGTTATTACGGTTTCTGTTCAAACTGTTTTTTGACATTTTTTAGATCATTTAAAAGTCGACGAAATCAAGCATTTTCGACACCATGTGACAAAAATGCTCGATTTCGTCGACTTTTAAATGATCTAAAAAATGTCAAAAAACAGTTTGAACAGAAACCGTAATAACTATCTTGTAGAGCGAAAAGAGCTCTATCGAACGATATAAAACAATCTGCCAAAAAAAATTATTCTCATTACGCAATTTAGAATTGAAAAACACGTGGAGACTTACTCCCACATGCTAAAATATGAGAGGATACAAAAGAAGAAAGATATCATCTTGTAGAGCAAAGAGAGCTCTATCGAATGCATATATGCACACCCTCTCCAATCTCGATGGTGGGCGAGGAAAATGAGATAACGAAAAAGCACCCTTTTGCGAATACTGCATTTGTAAGTCTAAAAAACAGGAAAAACTTGAGCGGTTTGAATAAAGAGTGGTACCATTTTGTAGAGCTGAAAAAGCTCTATCGAAAACATATGCACATACATTTTTTGATTTCGATGGCAGACGAGAAAGATGAGGTGCGCAAGTGCCTTTTTTTTTGCCTTCAGCTCACTTCATTTCCAAACCTCATAAATATTAGGTAGTCGAAGAAATCAAAAAACAGATAGGAGCATTCTGTAGAGCAAGAAAAGCTCTATCGATAACATGTATGAGCTTTGTCGAAAGATGAAGGAAACAATGTGAAAAACGGGGTTGAAAAAAACGGCGGGGACTTATTCCCCAACCCAATAGATATACACGTCTTCTTTCTCGTCGTGAGAGAGACTAAAGATCTCTATTAATCTTCTATCAGTTTGATTCGAACCTTGAAGAGCTCCTCGAATCTGTATTCTCGTAGAAATGCATGAAGGCGAAAAACTGCGGATCGTAGTGGTTAGCGTAGTTCACTCGAAGTTGAGGTGCTGCGAAATTTACTCCAATGAGGCTTTTAGCAGTATTGCTCTTTCCAGCAGTGTCAGCGAATTCACAGAAATTGAAGCCATCTATGCAAATGGTTTAACGACCATCGACGATTCTGAAATTAAACCATGTGAGGTATAAAAAAAACCGAAAGATGCTCGTGGGTCCGATGGTTTCATCGCCACTCTGATAA